>ML660774.1:25440686-25676287 GCA_007570785.1 Antilocapra americana
GGGGCTAGAGAGCTGATAGGTGGGGCGGGGCTCGAGAGGGGCGGTGCTGGAGGGTGAGGCTGGAGGGTGGGGCTGGAACTGAGGGCGGGGCTAGAGAGCGGAGAGGAGGGGCGGGGCTCGAGAGGGGCGGTGCTGGAGGGCGAATAGGAGAGGCGAGGCTAGAGCGGCGAGGGAATGGTTTAAGGGGCGGGAGGGACAGGTCTTGGCTAATTGAGTGCAGAAGGCTGGCGAAGAGTGGTCTGAGGCAGCATTTTATTTGGTCTCTGAGTTCCCACAAATTCTTTTCGGACTTCGTGGACGATAGCCTACTAAGCTCCTCTGTCCATGCATTTCCCCGGCAAGAATACTGGAGCGGATTTACATTTCCTTGGCCAGACGATCTTATGGGACCCTGGGATGGAGCCCAGGTCTCCGGCATTGGCAGAGGGATTCTTTACCACTGAACCAACTTGGAAGCCTGTGATTGAACTAGATGGCTACAAAGCCCTTAAGAAAAACATCCTTGGAATGTGAAACTGGCAAGGGTTGCACTTTATTCTCAAAAAGAGTTGCATATACCTTCTAGAGAGTTAGCAATTATAAGTTTCTAAAGGAAGTTTGGGCTTCTCAGGTAGCACTAGTGGTAAAGAACCTACCTGTCAAACCAGGAGTCTCTAGAGATGTTGGTGAGATCCTGGGTTGGGAAAATCCTCTGGAGGAGGAAATGGCAAGCAACTCCAGTATTCTTGCATGGAAAATCCCATGGGCAGGGGAGACTGGCAGGTTACATACAATCTGTAGGGTCACAAGAGTCAGACACTGAACTGAACTGAAACCACTTAGTAAACCCTCAAGCAAAGGAAGTTGCCTAAGAAAAGGGAGTGTCTGTTTGCTGAGTCTGGGAGATAGAAGTCCTCCTTCAATTCTGGTACTACTGCTGCTGCGGCTAACTCGCTTCAATCGTGTCTGACTCTGTGCGACCCCATAGACAGCAGCCCACCAGGCTCCCCAATCCCTGGGATTCTCCAGGCAAGAACACTGGAGTGGGTTGCCATTTCCTTCTCCAGTGCAGGAAAGTGAAAGGTGAAAGTGAAGTCTTTCAGTCGTGTCTGACTCTTAGCGACCCCATGGACTGTAGCCTACCAAGGCTACTCCGGCAGCCCATGGGATTTTCCAGGCAAGAGTACTGGAGTACACGTGTTGCCATTGCCTTCTCCTTTCTGGTATTAGAGAAAATCAATATTTTTATCTTATAGATCTTTTACCCTTACACTATGTATAGAAAAATAACAGGTTTGTCAACTAGTTTATATGAAGGTTACATGCATGTGTGCTGAGTTGCGTCTCACTCTTTGCCACCCCTATGGACTGTAACCAGCCAGGCTCCTCTGTCCACGGAATTCAGGAGTGGATTGCCATTTCCTTCTCCTGGGGATTTGCCTGACTTGGGGTTTGAATCTGTGTCTCCTGCATCTTCTGCATTGGCAGGCGATTGTTTACCACTGAGCCACCTGGGAAACATGAAGATTTCTGAAACTGTTAATGACTAAGCAACTGAAATGATGGTGACAAACATTCATGAGAGGCAAATTTGTACAAGATTTGGGAGATAATATGTTAGTTGAAGCTTTGTTGATTTCGGGTATTTATGGGCAAGACAGTTTTCAAACTAGAAAGTATTTATGGAAATAAAAGTCTGGATGCCTAGAATTTGAGCTGAACATGTAAGTTTTAAGATGGCAATAGATACCAATACTATACATGGAGAATACTAAAAATGCTACTAAAAAATTACTAGAGCTCATCAATGAATTTGGTAGAGTCCCAGGATACAAAATCAATGCACAGAAACCTTCGCTTTTCTAACTAACTTTTCTTAACTAACAATGAAACAGAAATTAAGAAAACAATTCTATATACCATTGCATCAAAAAGAATAAAATACCTTGGGATAAACGACCTAAGGAGACAAACAGGCCTGTACTCTGAAAACTACATGACACTGATGAAAAAAATTGAAGATGACACAAATGGTTGGAAAGATATATCATGTTCTTGTATTGGAAGAATCAGTATTGTCAAAATCATTATACTACCCACGACAATGTACAAATTCAATGCAATCCCTGTCAAATTACTGATGACATTTTTCACGTATCTGTTGTAAATTTCTTTTGATTTGTATGGACAAACAAAAGACCCCAAATAGCCAAAGCAATCTTGAGAAAGAAAAATAGATTAAGAAGGATCAGACTCCCTGAGGTCAGATGATACAAAGCTACAGTAATGAAAACAGTATGGTACTGGCACAAAAACAGAAATATAGGTCAATGGAACAAGATTGAAAGCCAAGAGATAAACCCTAGACACCTAAGATCAACTAATCTATGACAAAGAAGATGAGACTATACAGTGGAGGAAAGACAGCCTTTTCAAGCTGTGGAAGCAACCTCAATGTCCATTGACAGATGAATGGATAAAGAAGTGATATATTTATACAATGGAATATTACTCAGCCATAGAATAGAATAAAATAATGCTGTTTACAGCAACATGGGTGTAACTAGAGATTATCATAATAAGTGAACTAAGTCAGACAAAGACAAATATATAATACCACTTAGGCGTGGATCCTAAAGGAAACGATACAAGTGAATTAACATACAAAACAGAAATAGACCCACAAACATAAATAGCAAAGTTATGGTTACCACAGGGAAAAAGTAAGTAGGAGTTTGGGACTAACATACACACACGACTGTATATAAAATAGATAACCAACAAGGACCTACCATATAGTACATGGAACTACACTCATTGTTTTGTAACAACATATAAGGGAAAACAATCTGAAATATAGATATATATTTGCATATGTATATATGTATAACTGAATCACTATGTACTAACACTATATATCAACTATACTTCAATTAAAAAAAAAAAGAAAGGATTGGCCTCCCAAGGGAGGATGGCAGCCAGATGGTAGCCTCAAATTCTTGGCTGATTTAAGGTCTGTCTGTTTTTGAGCCACCTACATGACCTTTTGGAAATGTAACAACTCAATTACCAAGCAAACAGTGGTAGAAAGACCTAACTATTTTCTCCTTTAATGAGAAAATCTTTTCTCACCAGTTCCCTTGCTCTGGAGCAACTTTTCTGAGTTGGCAGAAACTTTGTCAGGTCTTCATTATGATCCTAACCTCCTGTTACCGAACACTACTTCTTTCTTCACTTCAAACATTTTGCTCCCTAAAATCATTTCGACCCTCTGGCTCTTCCTCAGCTTCTTCTTCTTGGAAAATACAGTGGAGATGTTCACAATTGACACATTACCGCCAATACAATAATCACTTTCTCTGTTCTCATTCTACCTGATCTCTGAGTAGTATTAAAATTGCTGACTAATATTCCACTCTGAATTTCTATTTTATTTTTATCAGTATAACTATATAATCTTCTACTTACCATACACCTCAGTTTTATTTTCTATTTGAATTCTTTTCTCCTAATCCCCAGGTCATTTGTATTGCCCTCAATTCTATTTTGAATCACCTTTTTTTTTTCCCCATATGCATCTCTTAGTTGATCTTATTCACTATTTTTTCCTTGGTATTTCTTTTTTTTATGAGTTAATAAATCTATATATTTCACCTCAAACTCTAACTACCCATTTCAGTACATATACCTGCTATTTCACAACCACCTCCAGGTAAACATATATTTACCCCTGTCATCGCAGTGGCTTAATTATCTTAACAATTTCATCAACCTCCATATCAATCTTCATATCAAATTATTCAACAAACCTAGCTTCTTCCTAAATATATGAGGTATCTTTAATTGTTTAGTTTCTTTTTCCACCCTCTAATCCTGAGTATGTAGATAATTTTTTTCCCAACTATGTAAAATTCCCCTTAATGAATTTATTGCTTCCATGTCTTCTTATTTCAATACCATTACACCACAACTAAGTGAATGATTACAAGAAATCATTCTAACATAAAAATTCATCATTTTTAACTAAATTTTGTTGATGATTTTAAATTAAGAGTAAAGTTCTAAAATACACTAATTACCATATAAGTCACTACTCATCTACATATGGCAGAGATCTTAAATTCATATCCACTCTTAAACTTCACATGACATTTATAAAGAAAACAAAGTTATCTTAACAGAATGCCTAGAGAATTTGGAACATCCCACAAAGGAAGAATTTTTCCTTTCTATCCAAGACATCTCTTGTCCATATCCACTTTTCTGTTATCCTCTGATGTACTGGGAGCCCAGAATGGTGTCATAGACATTTTGATATTGACCTAGTTTCAGATTTCCAATATGCGTATAAAAATAATTATTTAATTAAATACAAATGATCTGGATGCCCATAAGTCATGTTTATTAAAAATGAGCAGTTAATATGAATCACATGAATACAGGAAGGCATTTAAATAATAAAAATAATTTCCGCACTTAGTTACTTGACTGACAACAGAGGTTTTTAGTTGTACCATGAACAACGTTTTCATATGCATCATGATTTCAACAACTTAAAAAATTTGACCAGGTTATGGACAATCAGGAAGTCACTATACTTTAAAAGCAGCATTATCAATCCTAACATATTAAATTCCAGGAATTTTCATAGTTAGGCAAAAAAAAAAATGGCTAATTTTAAGATATATAGAAATATTCAAGATATAAAATAAATATGCTTTATGAAAGACATTACAACAAGAGTGAAAAATGAGACTATAACTGTATTAGTGAAAAGTGCAGAATAGGCTAATATTTTTCTGGTCAATGTACCCTTTTCTTTATTTTTATTTATTTCTTTATTTTAATTGGAGGCTAATTACTTAACAATATTGTGGTGACATGAATCAGCCATGGGTGTACGTGTGTCCCCCAGTCCTGAACCCCTCCCTCCTCTTTCCCTATCCCATCCTTCTGGGTTGTCTCAGTGCACTGGCTTTGAGTGCCCTGTTTCATTCATCAAACTTGGATGGGTCATCTATTTCACATATGGCAATATACTCAAATCATCCCACCCTCGCCTTCTCCTACAGAGTCCAAAAGTCTGTTCCTTATATCTGTGTCTCCCTTGCTATCTCATATATAGGGTCATCGTTACCCTCTTTCTCAATTCCATATGTATGCATTAATATACTGCATTGGTGTTTTTCTTTCTGGCTTACTTCACTCTGTATAATAGGCTTCAGTTTCATCCACCTCATTAGAACTGACTCAAATGCATTCTTGTCAATAGCTGAGTAATATTCCATTGTGTATATGTATATCTAGGTTGCTTCCATGTCCTGGCTATTGTAAACAATGCAGCGATGAACATTGGGGTACACGTGTCTCTTTCCATTCTGGTTTCCTCGGTGTGTATGCCCAGCAGTGGGATTGCTGGGTCATATGGCAGGTCTATTTGCAGCTTTTTAAGGAATCTCCACACTGTTCTCCATAGTGGCTGTACTAGTTTGCATTCCCACCAACAGTGTAAGAGGGTTCCCTTTTCTCCACAGCCTCTCCAGCATTTATCATTTGTAGACATTTTGGTGGCAGCCTTTCTGACTGGCATGAGATGTACCTCATTGTAGTTTCGATTTACATTTCTCCGATAATGAGTGATATTGAACATCTTTTCATGTGTTTTGCAGGCAATCTGTATATCTTCTTTGAAGAAATGTCTGTTTAGTTCTTTTTAGAAAGATGGTAATGATGACCCTATATATGAGACAGCATAAGAGACACAGATGTAAAGAACAGTCTTTTGGACTCTGTGGGAGATGGTGAGGGTGGGATGATTTGAGAGCATAGCATCATATATGAAACAGATCGCCAGTCCAGGTTTGATGCATGAGACCGGGTGCTCAGAGTGGTACACTGGGATGACCCTGAGGGATGGGATGGGGAGGGGGCTTCAGGATGGGGAACACATGTACACCCATAGCTGATTCATGTCAATGTATGGCAAAAACCACAATATTGTAAAGTAATTAGCCTCCAATTAAAGTAAATAAATTAATTAGGAAAAAAAAAACAAGAGAGAGACATCACTTCACTGACAAAGGTCCATATAGTCAAAGCTATGGTTTTTCCAGTAATCATGCATGGATGTGCAAGTTGGACCATAAAGAAGGCTGAGCATCAAAGAACTGATGCTTTTGAACTGTGGTATTGAAGAAGACTCTTGAGATTCCCTTAGATTGCAAGGAGATCAAACTAGTCAACCCTAAAGGAAATCAACCCTGAATATTCATTGGAAGGACCGATGCTGAAGTTGAGGTTCCAATCCTCTGGCCACATGATGAGAAGAGTCAACTCATTGGAAAAGACCCTGATGCTGGGAAAGATTGAGGGCAGGAGGTGAAGGGGGTGAAAGAGGATGAGATGGTTGAAGGGTATGACTGACTCGGTGAACAAGAGTTTTAGCAAATTCCAGAAGACAGTGAAGGACAGAGAAGCCTGGCATGTTGTAGTCTATGGGACAGAAATTGTGAGACACGACTTAGTGACTGAACAACTACCTATGTATTAAGTCAGTATAATGAAAGCTTTTTCCAAGTTAATTTCCATTACATTTCCATGTATGAATTGCATACTGATAGGGGGAAAATGTTTATATTTACCTTCTTATTCAATCTCCTTGCAGAGAAGCTTTCATTTTATTGGCTTAATACACAGGTTGTTGTTCAGTCCTTAGCCACAGTTTGGGAAGCTTCCCTGGTGGCTCAAACAGTAAAGAACCTGCCAGCAATGCAGGAACCCTGGGTTCAATCCCTTGGTTGGGAAGATGCCCTGGAGAAGGAAATGGCAAACCCACTCCAGTATTCTTGCCTGGAGAATTCCATGGACAGAGGATTCTGGTGGGCTACAGTCTAGGGTCCCAAAGAGACAGACACAACTAAGGGAATAAATCATAATAGCTACATATTATTCACATGTTCACTTAAGAAGGCTTTCTTGTCTCTCTTTGCTATTTTTGGAACTCTACATTCAGATGGGTATATTTTTCTTTCTTTTATATCTTAGCCACAGATTTTCCTAAGAAGCCAAATCATACAAAATGAAACAAGTACATAATGGGAACATAAATTTGCTTTACAGAATCATTTTATACGTGTGATTTCTTTTTTACTGCCTGATACTTAAGTTATACATTCATACAGAAGGATTAAAGCATATACATACACATTTCATATTTAGATTTTAAATTTAGTTTTCTTAATCAAAGAGGTTTCTAAGAAATAAATTATCTTCAGTGATAGAACAAATTTCTTTTTAAAAGCATCATCTCTTAGTCTGTGTTTTGCCTTTATTGGAAACTTAAAGTAGAACTCTGGCAGAGGATATGGTTAAAATAGGCAATTGTCAGTCCTAAACATAATGTGAGTTTCTATTTTCTGTGTTCCCATACTACGTTAACTCAGCCATCATATGATGATGTGAACTACTCATGTTGCCTAGAACTTCACTGGCAAAAATCTATTTCAAGAGGGAAAGTGTATACTTTAAAAATGTTCATCACTTCTCAATCTTTTGGCTAAGATCAAGTGTAAAATGGTCAAAATTTTGGAAATAAATCACACATGGGCAGGAGCCAGGCTCCCCAGAATGCAATGGGCAAAGGGTAAGTCCTGGCATATGTTATATGTTGATAACCCAGGCCTACTGCTTGGCTTAAACTAGGCATTAAAAAGATAATTTTTAAACTAAATTTAATTGATTTTTAATGCCTATAGTCAAGTACACTGAAACATAAAAGGCAGTCAGGTAAAGCTAAGTAAACCATTTGAACAATATTCTCCTTCTTGGTAAATATTGTTCAAATTACTAGCTAATATTTATTATGCATATGTGCATTTGTGCTAGGTCCTGTGTGACTCTTTGTGACCCCATGGACTGCAGTCCACCAGGCTCCTCTCTCCATGGGCTTTTTCAGGCACGAATGCCAGAATGGATTGCCATTTCCTCCTCCAGGAGATCTTCTCAACCCAGGGATCAAACCCACAGCACCAGAGACTCCTGTATTGGCAAGCAGATTCTTTGCCATTGAGCCACCTGGAAATCCCCTATCATGTCTATGGTGTTATGTATATCACACACACACACACATAACAAAAAGCACATGTTTAAAAGAAGTAACTTGATAAAGTTATAAAAATAAAAAGATATGGCTCTTTTGGGATTGAATGATCTGTTAATTTGGAGAAGGCTATGGCAACCCACTCCAGTATTTTTGCTGGGAGAATCTCATGGACAGAGGAGCCTAGTGGGTGCAGCCCATAGGGTTGTAAAGAGTTGGTACTACTTACTATTCAAAAAATATTTTTTAAAATATGAGAAATAAATTTTTAATAAGCTATCATTATGTCTTTTTTTATTTCCATTTATACACAGGGAAAGCAATCAATGATTGATTTTGTCTATGAATATTAATGTGATGGATACCAGCACAAGTTTCAGGAAAGTTAGATAACATTTTGCAAAAAAGTTTTTGCAAAATTGAAATTAGGTAATGCTATTTTTTAAATTTTTTTTAAAACCTGCCATACTATGTCCCAGAGAGGCTTATTCTCCCAAGTACTTGTGATTTCCTGTTTGTTTGATTTTTGTTTTGTTTTTTTCTTTAAAGTAGCTCTCCTGATGGGTGCCAGGTGGTAGTACACTGTAGTTTTAATTTGCATTTTCCAAATGATTAGTGATATAACCATTTTTTCATGTGCTCCTGGGCCATTAGCAAATCTTTTCTGGAGACATGTCTATTTAAGTCCTTTGAATATTTTCACCCAGATTATCATTTGCTGTTGTTGTTGTTGAGTTTTGAGATTTCTCTGGGTATTAATCCCTTATCAGATATATGATTTGTAAATATTTTCTTTTACTCTGTTAACATTGTAGGCATATATCAAAAATGATCAAAGATGATTCACAAAGGAATATTTGTACACCAGTGTTCATCACAGCTCTATTCACAATACTTAAAAGTGGAAGCAATCCAAGTTAAGTGTCCATCAACAGATGGATAAGCAAACTGTGGTTTATGCATGTAATGGGACATTATTCAGACTTAAAAAGGAAGGAAATTCTGACGCATGATACAACATGGATGAGCCTTGAGGACATTATGCTAAGTGATACAAGCCAGTCAAAAAAGACAAACACTGTTTGAATCCACTAAGGTGAGGTACCTGGGTCTTGAAATTCCTAGAGATAGAAAATATGATGGTGGTTGCCATGATTTGGGCAAGGAAGAAATGGGCAGTTATTGCTTAATGGGTACAGAGTTTCTGTTTTGCAAGTTGAAGCTTTTTGGAGTTGTTTGGTGGTAACGTTTGCAGCAATGTAAATATACTTAATAGTAATGGACCTTACAGTAAAGGGGCTTCTCTGATAATCAGCTCAGTTGGTAAAGAATCTGTCTGCACCACAAGAGACCCCGGTTCCATTCCTGGGTCGAGAAGATCTGCTAGAGAAGGGATAGGCTACCCACACCAGTATTCTTGGGCTTCCCTGTGCTCAGCTGGTAAAGAATCCACCTGCAATGTGGGAGACCTGGGTTGGTGCAGGGAAGGCTACCCACTCCAGTATTCTGGCCTGGAGAATTCCATGGATTGTGTAGTCCATGGCATCACAGAGTTGGACACGACTGAACAACTTTCACTTTATACATAAAATGGTTAAGATCATAAAATTTATATGTATTTTACCAAAGTAAAAAAGTTATTACCAAAAAAAAAAAAAAGGAAAAGCATCTTAAATAAGTCACCAACCTGTAAACTGAAACATCAAAGTTCTCTGCAAGTTAACTGTCTTGCCTTTCACATGTGAACTCAAAAGTAATTGGGACAAATTCTATTTAGTCTTTCATTTTGTCTCTCTAAGCCTCAAGTTTTCAAAGAGCAAAAAGTATACAAAACTGAATAAAAAACTAGATTTTGATTAATTTTCAATTTATTCATATATGCTATAATTTTATCTCATTTTAAATTATAAATCAACACTAATGTAATAATACAGATACATTTAAGGTTTTGTATTTTATTTGAAACCTTTTTGTTTTCTAGGAAACAAACTTACTGATAATAGAATATTTTAGTGTCTGTAGCACTTTGCCTGTGTATTTTGACCTATGACTTAAAATGGAAATCTGGTAGTATTTACTGTTAAACTGATCTTTCCTGGTGGCTCCATCAGTAAATAATCCACCTTCTAATGCAGGAGACCTGGGTTTGATCCATGGGTCAGGAAAATCCCCTGGAGAAGGAAATAGTAACCCACTGCAGTATTCTTGCTTGGGAAAATCCCATGGACTTAGGAGCATGGAGGGCTACGGTCCATGGGGTTGTTGTAAGATTTGGACACAACTTACGATGACACCACCACTGTTAAAATAACCAACCTACGCTACTGAACATGTGAATTTCTATTTTCTTTTAGTTTCGCCACAGACATTCAGCCATTGTACCAGAAAGCTGTGTCATGGATGATTAAAAATCGCCGAAACCTTTACCAGTCAATAGCTGACATGCCTTGGAAATGAACAGAGATCATTGTGTCGTCTGTGAGATTGCATCCAAGTACTGCATTTTGGACTCTTTTGTTGATTATGATGGCTACTCCATTTCTTCAAAGGGATTCTTGCCCACAGTAGCAGATAGAATGGTTATCTGAGTTAAATGCACCCATTTCAGTCCATTTTAGTTCGCTAGTTTCTAAAACATTGATGATCACTCTTGCCATCTCCTATTTGACCACTTCCAATTTTCCTTGATCTGTGGACCTAATATTCCAGGTTCCTATGCAATATTGCTCTTTACAGCATCTGGATTTACTTCCATCACCAGTCACATCCACAACTGGATGTTGTTTTTGCTTTGGCTCCATCTCTTCATTCTTTCTGGAGTTATTTCTCTACTGATCTTCAGTAGTATATTGGGCACCTACTGACCTGGGGAGTTCATGTTTCAGTTTCCTATATTTTTGACTTTTCATACTGTTCATGGGGTTCTAAGGCAAGAATACTGAAGTGATTTGCCATTCCCGTCTCCAGTGGACCACATTTTCTCAGAGAGTCCTTTGGACAGCAAGGAGATCCAACCAGTCCATCCTAAAAGAAATCAGTCCTGAATTGGACTGATTCATTGGAAGGACTGATGCTGAGGCTGAAACTCCAATACTTTAGCCACTTGATGTGAAGAGCTGACTCATTGGAAATTACTCTGATGCTGGGAAACATTGAAGGCGGCAAGAGAAGGGGAAGACAGAGGATGAGATGGTTGGATGGCATCACCGACTCAATGGACATGAGTGTGAATAAACTCTGGGAGTTGGTGATGGACAGGGAGGCCTGGTGTGCTGCAATGCTGCGGAGTCGCCAAGAGTCGGACACTACTGAGCGACTGAACTGAACTGACTGAGCTTACATGCAGAGGAGAAAATGCTGTTTATAAACCTCAGGTTACCCTAGCACACTCAAAGAATGTCGAATTTCTTGATCTCAAGGGCATTTAGGAAGGAAGCAGGCTCGCTTTTGCCTCCCACATGAAGTGGGCTTCTAGCGGGCGCCAGGGGATTGGGCTGCAGCTTCCAGGATCCTGAGTTCCAGGTCTGGCATTGCGCCCTCACCAGCAGGTACCCCTCTCCACTCCCCACCCAAGGCCCACCCGGTTCCAGTCCCACTCCTACTTGCTCTCCGTCCCGCAAGCCCGGAACCCTGCCCTTCCCCACCCCTGCTCCACCCTCCAGCCCCACCCTCTGCCCCGCCCTCTGGCCGTGCCCCTCCAGCCCAGTCCCGTCCATCAGCTCCAGCCTGCCACCCGCCACCCCCAGCCCGCCCCTGGAAAGAGCTCTCAAACCCCGCGCGCCCGGCCACTCCATGTCCACTCAACCGCCTTCCCTGAGGCGAGGCCGGCCGCGCAATGTTGTCCCTCTTGCTACTTCTCACAGGGCTGGGCCGGCTGGCCTCCGCGGACCATCGTAAGTGAGGACCCTGCCGGGTAGGAGGGCGGCCCGCCGTCCCGGTGTCCCTTGGCGCGGCGTGGAGGGCGTCGCCCTCTCTGCCCCAGGAGCCCGGGCCGGGCCGGGGGAGCCCGGGTCTGGTGGGGGTTCTGCCCAGTTTGAGGGTTCTGCCAGGCCCGCTGGTCCCTCGCTCCCAGACGGGCACACGGGTCTTCTAGGGAGACGGGGTGGGGTGGGGGTGGGGAGGGGATCCTGGATGGGGTCCTGGGGACCTCTTCTTAAAACCTTTCACAATATGCTGTTTTGGGGGGTGTGTGTATGTGTGTGTGTGTGTGTGTTTGGGGTGTCTGTGTGTGTGTGTGTTTGGGGTGTGTGTGTGTGTGTGTGTGTGTTTGGGGTGTGTGTGTGTGTGTGTGTGTGTGTGCGTGTGCGCGCGCCCACTGGGGCTTGGGAGATCCACAAGTGATGTGACAGGAGAGGAGACTTAAGAAAGGATGCGGTCATGCCCTGGGGAGTGCTCACTCCTGTTGTTTTTACTGCAGACTCTGAAACAGCACGTCTACAAATTACGGTGCCACGGAAGATTGAGACAAACACCAAAGATGGCAGTGTTTCAGAAACGCATGTAATTAAGAAATCGCTTTAAATTATGAGTGTTTTATATTTACTGGAGTGCAAGAGAGCTTTTGGTACACACAGATGCAGACACACACACACATACACAACCAGTGTTATAAGATAAGCCTCCCTTTCTTTAAGCTATTTATTTCTCAAGGAGCATATAACAATTCTAAATGTCTATGAATTTAACACAATGTCCTCAGCATATATAACATGAAAACTGATGGCATAACAGGGAGAAATTTTCAAATGCATTTCCATAGAGAGATCTTTAAATGTTTTTCTCAAATGGTGATTGGCCAAAATTAAAATTTTTCATGTGGAGAAGGAACATTTGAACAAGAAAAACAAGCATTTTATTGAAGGATAAAGTGAGCCCAATGAAGCTTATGTATTGTTTCCCCCTTTTGGCTCTTTGTTAAGACACACTGGACTCTATGGATATCACATATGAGGTTTTCATATAAAGATAAAACCTCTGCTGCAGCAAGAAAAAGAGAATTCAGGCAAATATTAGGAATCCAGGAAGGATCCCTAGTGAGCTAGCTTCACGTGAACCCAATTTCTGTGCTCTGGGAACACATTGAATCTCTGGCTTAAAATCACAAGATTTATGGGAGAACTCCTTATAAAACTTTCAGTGACTTTTCAAATAGCCAAGTCAACCTTTTCGTTAGGGGGACACAACAGAAGCTAACCTTGGCCAGGGTGATTTTGGACTTAAAACTGCATTCATTATAAATCTCAGTGCCCTTGTTTCAGCCAAGAATCAGAAACATCCAATCTTGTCATATCTCCAGAAATAGTTTTTCTAATCAAACTGCACATATGCTCTATCTCCATCATAAATAATGCTTCTGAAGAATACTTCTTATATTTTTCAAGGATATATGATGTCATTCAATGAAATTACCACAGCAAGGAAAATAAATAAATGAAAAGCATATAGGGATAGTATTGCACTCCTTATCTGGGAACAGTATAGTTAGGTTAAAACTTAACAAAAAGACTGAGAAATGTATTTGAAAATTTAAAAATATACTTGTACATGGCTCATGGGTTGATGGAGAGATTCCAAATTTTAATCAATATTAAGTAGTAAACAATGAATGCTTCCCAATGTCAATAGTTAATATCTGAGAAGACTGTAAAACAGAACATTTGGTGAGATAGAGTAAGGAAAATGAAAAGGAGAAGGAAGAGATGTACTATTAGAAGTGAGACACACACAAATGTGGACTGGCCAATAGCATATGGATTCCAGATATCATCCTTTAGTAGGAGAACAGCCTTTTAGCTTTCTGAATGGTGCCTGTAGATATACATCAGATTTTAGTCTAATTTTAGTTTTATCTTAGAAGGGGACTTGCTTTGTACTCTTCAATTTTCCATTTAGTTTCTCTGGAAACTGCAAAGTAAGGAAAGATCAGAAAACTCAAATTTCTTCAAAGTTTACTCAACATTTCTAAACATAATCATTTTAAGGAAAATTTGTTTATAAAACTTTAATGCTAATGACTAATGCTCTTATATTTGCAGTAGATTTAGAATCCTAGATTTTATGTAAGTTTGATTATGATTAATTCTATCACATGTTCCAAGACTGAAGAAAGATAACTGTAGCTATATATGTCTATAGAGGTAGAGATACATAGTTTTGTTTTGTTTGTAATTGCTAAGAAGTTTCTGTTTGGCAACTGTAGGGACTGTAGCCTGCCAGGCTCCTGTGTCCATAGGCTTTCGCAGGCAAGAATACTGGAGTTGGTTGCCATTTCCTTCTTCAATATATATAGTTTTGATACATGATACCATCCCTGTTTATGTGAAAGAGTACATATATTTTTTAAAATTAGGACTTTTGACTTTCAGGGATTTGAAATATCTAATAATTACTTTTTCTCTGAATCCTTTGCTATAGGTCACCTATTCCATCCAAATTGACAGGAAAACATACACTCTCCCACTTGAAAAACAGTAAGTGGCCATTCTTCTTTTCATAGAGTTGTTTTTAATTTAAGTTTTTAATGACTTCCTTAAATTGAGACTACATTTAAAGCCTAAATATTCAAAAGGCATGAATATTTTATTTAACATGTTAAGTCTTCTTGGTGATTCGTGTAAGATGAGACTTTTGAGTCATTATCATTGGATTTTAAGTCTAATATTCAGACTCAACTGTAATTTAATGAGACAAATATTAGTGTATATGAGATACATGAACATCATTTTATGTAATTCCTTGCATTTAATTACAATCACACTTTTCAAGGAACTAACATTATCTGTCCATGATTCAGTTTGTTTCATGTCATTGTGCATAACTGTAACTTTAAGCATTTCATTTGACATTTAAGCATTTCACTCTTGTTTGTCTCACTTTGCTATAGTGCATACTTTTAATGTCTTCATATTTCTACTTTCATTTTGTGAGGAAACCAATGTCAGTAACCTGTGTGTATCACTCTATGACTTTCTAATCTAAATTTCACCTTTCCTGAAATAAAACATATAGAAACCTACCCAAAAAAAGATGTCTTTGCTCAAATGGCAGTAGTGTTCTGCAAGAGTCTTATTTAATAACAGCATGTATTTCTTGCTCTGTATGAATATTTTTACTGATTTTTAATTATGGATCCCATGGTATGTAGTATTGATGGGTGATGAAGTTATTTCCAGGGATTTTCACTATAGACTCGGACAAGAAGCATCCTCATCCATGTATTCTTATATCAGAGACTTATAACAGACTTGAGATCAATAAATGGGCCTCTGGGTCTAAAACAATGAGTGCTGATAATAGTAGTAGTATATCAAGCTTTTCACTAAGGAACCACTACGAGTAGTAGTGATAATAATGACAAGAACAGCAGTGACATCTATTGAGCAGGTACCATTCTCCAGGTGTATTTCTAGAAGTTTGCCTGCTGCTGTTGGTCAGTCGCTAAGTCATGTGTGACTCTTTGCTACCTCATGGACTTCCCTTCTCAGGCTCTTCTGTCCTCCGTTATCTCCCAGAATTGCTCAAATTCATGTCCGTTGACTCAGTGAACCTCATCCTCTGTTGCCCCCTTTACTTCCTGCTCTCAATCTTTCCCCAGCCTCAAAGTATTTTCCAGTGAGTAGGCTCTACACATTAGGTGGCCAAAATATTTCAGCATCAGTCTTTTCAATGAATATTCAGGGTTGATTTCCTTTAGGATGGACTGGTTTGTCCTCCTTGCAGTCCAAGGGACTCTGAAGAATCTTCTCCAGGACCACAATTTGAAAGCATCAATTCTTCAGCCCCCAGCCTTCTTATGGACCTTTTCTCACACATCTGTACATGACTACCTGAACTACCATGACTTTGACTGTATGGACCTTTGTCTGCAAAGTGATGTCTTTTCTTTTTAATATGCTTAGTATTTCATAGCTTTTCTTCCAAGAAGCAAGCATCTCAGTTACTGTCTGCTGAGATTTTGGAGGAATGCACAAAAAGAAAAAGTCACTGCTTTCACTTTTCTCCTTCTATTTCTCAGGAAGTGAGGGAACCAGATGCCATGATCTCAGTTTTCTGAATGTTGAGTTTAAAGCCAACTTTTTCACTCTCCTATTTCACCCTCATCAAGAGGCTCTTTAGTTCCTCCTCGCTTTCTGCCATTAGTGTGGTATTATCTGCATATCTGAGGTTGTTGACATTCTTTGAGCAATATTGATTCTAGCCTGTGATTCACTATCCCAACATTTCACAGTATGTACTCTTCATCTGAGTTAAATAAGCAGGATCATCATATACAGTCATGTTGTACTCTTTTCCCTATTTGGAACCAGTCAGGTTTCTCAGGAGATAGATAATGTGTTCTGCTATTCCCATCTCTTTAAGTATTTTCCACAGTTTGTTGTGATCCATACAAAAGCTTTAGTGTGCATAATCAATGAAACAGACGTAGATTTTTTCTGGAATTCCCTTGCTTTTTCTATGATCCAGAGGATGTTGGCAATTTGATCTCCGGTTTCTCTGCCTTTTCTAAATCCAGCTTGTAAAACTAGAAGTACTCAGTTCAAGTACTACTGAAGCCTAACTTGAAGATTTTGTCCATAACCTTGTTAGCATGTGAAATGAGTGCAACTGTACAGTAGTTTGAACACTCTTTGCCATTGCTCTTCTTTGGGATTATAATGAAAACTGACCTTTTCCAGTCCTGTGGCCACTGCTGAGTTTTCCAGATTTGCTGGTATATTGAGTGCAGCACTTTATCAGCATCATCTTTTGGGGTTTTAAATAGCTCAGATGGAATTCTGTCACCTCCACTAGCTTTGTTCATTGTAATGTTTCCTAAGGCCCACTTGACTTCACACTCTAGGATGTCCGGCTCCAGGTAGGTGACAACATCATCATGGTTATTCCAATCATTAAAACCTCTGTTGTATAGTTCCTTTCTCTATTCTTGCCACCTCTTCTTAATCTCTTTCAGTTAGATCCTTAGTGTTTCTGTTCTTGGTTATGCCCAATCCTTCATGAAATGTTCCCTCAATATCGCTAATTTTCTTGAAGAGATCTTTAGTGTTTCCCATTCTATTATTTTCTCTATATATATCTTTTTTTTTTTTTTGCATCGATCATTTAAGAAGGCTTTCTTATTTCTCTTTGCTGTTCTCTGGAACTCTGCATTAAATTGAGTGTTTCTTTCCTTTTCTTCCTTGCCTTTTACTTCTCTTCTTTCCTCTTCTATTTTTAACACCATCTCAGACAATCACTTTACCTTCTTGCATTTCTTATTCTTTGGGATGGTTTTGGGCACTACCTTCTCTACAATATTACAGACTTCCATCCATAGTTCTTTAGGCACTCTGTCTACCAGGTCTAATCCCTTGGATCTATTTGTCACCTCTACTGTACAATCATATTTGATTTATATCATACCTCAATGGCCTAGTGGTTTTCTCTACTTTCTTCAATTTTAGCCTGAATTTTGCCTGAAGAGCTCATGTGAGCCACAGTCATCACCAGATCAGTGCTCAAAATTCTCCAAGCCAGGCTTCAATAATATGTGAACTGTGAACTTCCAGATTTCAAGCTGGTTTTAGAAAAGGTAGAGGAACCAGAGATCAAATTGCCAACATCTGTTGGATCATCGAAAAAGAAAGAGACTTCCAGAAAAACATCTATTTCTGCTTTATTGACTATGCCAAAGCCTTTGATTGTGTGTATCACAATAAACTATGGAAAATTCTGAAAGAGATGGGAATATGAGACCACCTGACATGCCTCTTGAGAAATCTGTATGCAGGTCAGGAAGCAACAGTTAGAACTGGACATGGAACAATGGACTGGTTCCAAAAGCATCAATTCTTCAGCGCTCAGCTTTCTTTATAGTCCAACTCTCACATCCATACACGACTACTGGAAAAACCATAGCTTTGACTAGATGGGCCTTTGTTGTCAAAGTTATGTCTCTGCTTTTTAATATGCTGTCTAGGTTTGTCATAGTTTTTCTTCCTAGGAGCAAGCGTCTTTTAATTTCATGGCTGCAGTCACCATCTGCAGTTATGTTGGAGCTGAAGAAAATAGAGTCTGTCACTGTTTCTCAGTGAAATTGAAGGATAATAAATAAGAAAATTCTCAAGTGCTATATACTGCTTCTTCAAAACCCTAATAACCAATTTTTATTCATGCCAACAGTTTAAAACCATGTTTGTTTTCTACATTCTCAACCAAATGAGTATCTTTACTCATTTTTGTTAGTGAATAACAAATTCTGTTTATTGTTGTTTTAATATGCATTCCTCTGGTTATTATTAATTATTATTAATACACAGTATCTTTCTCAGCATTTACCTACTATTCTCTTTGACTTGGCTCTCCTAAGCTTTTAGTAGGATTAGTTTTTATTCATTTATTTTGAACTTATTTTCTATCTATGGCTTTATCCTTCTGTGTCTCTATTTTTTGTTCCATGATCATTTTGTAGCAAAGTTAGTTTTCTGTAGATATTAACACTTTATCTCTTCTGTATGTTGCAAAAATCCCACATAGAGACCATTGCTTTCTTCCTTTGTTTCAGGGATTTATTGCTCTAAAGGTAAATTTTCATATAATTATTATATTCATATTTTCCCTCATAGGTTCTCACATTCTTTTCTTGTGTCTCTTCGATCCTAAAGAGATAGCAACTCTATATTTTAAAATTCTTTTTCCTTTTATGATGTAAATCCACTGCTTTCAGTTTGTTTAACAACTATATTTTCCAACTTTTTTGAAGCCTTTTTTTTCTTTTTATTGAAGCTTTCTGCTGACTCAGGTATTGTTTAGTTAGAATATTTTTAGATTATTTTCTTCAGAGGGAATATGCAGATGGCCTGCTTCCCAGTCGCAGATCTGCAGATGTGTTTTCATTCTCATAATTGAATAATATTTTGGCAATGTGTAGAATTTGTGAGTCATATTTCTTTTCTATAAATTTTTGCAATTTGATACAGTCTATTTTACATTTTCCAGTATGTTTTGTGTGGTTGAGTGTGAGTTTCTGTGTATGTGTGTGTATATTAAATTAAGACTCTCTGATATATCCAAAGTCCCTTAATGTTTTCATTTTAATTTTCAGCCCATATACATTATTTTCTTCTGTGGAGAATTTGTGCTTTCATCCTACACCTTATTTCTCTGTGCTCTGTATCACAGTTGATTCATAACTATGGTCATTCACTTTATTTTTGATGTGCATTTTGCCAGCACTTTCCCTCTTTATTGGCTAGACCTATAATTTGGTTCACAGTAATCAAATTATCTTGGATACATTTATTGGATTCTTAAATATTAACTGCCTACCAGGGCAGGAGACATAAGACTTGCGAGTTTGATCCCTGCCTGGTTCAGGAAACTACTTGGAGGAGGGCTTGGCAACCCACCCCAGGATTCTTGCCTGGAGAATCCCTTGGACAGCGGAGCCTGCTGGAGTAAGTCCATGGGGTCACAGAGAGCTGGACGGACTAGAGCACCTTAGCACACCCTCGTGCACGTTCGTGGAAAAAGCTAATGAAAGAAGAATGGATTCTGTTTGCTCTTTACTAACCTTTGGCTGCTTATTAGCAAATCATAGCAAAAAGATCTATGCCATGAGATGTGTTGATGGTTGAATCTGTAAAAGAAAACTTTGCTGTGGGAACCTGGAAGTTCTGAGTTTTATTAGACATTAGTCTGTGTCATTACAGTGCTCACATCTGTGTCTGGTTGTTCTGGTTCTTGTTTTCTCTTACATACATAATATGCTGTCAGAAAGAAAGCTAAACAATGGGGAGATGAACCCATTTAATTTTTGCATACTTAAGCTTATAAAGTGAAGAGTAAAGTTTTGGTAATTTCATGACTCTGGAAGTTACATTTATTAATGCTATTATTACAATGAAGTGTTTTTACTGTGGTTGAATTAGGTCATTTTTAGACTCTCATTTCCTGGTATATTCATACAACAAGTCTGGACGGATGTTGCTTCCAGATTCTTCGTTTATACAGGTAAGTCTATCTCCATGTTATGAAGGTTTTCATTTTTATGTGGTGATGGTGACATTGGCGAGAAGAAGAAGCCTACTTTATTTTGTTTATTTTTTAATTGGGAGATTACTGCTATACAATATTGTGTTGGTTTCTGTCATATATCAATATGAATTAGCCGTAGGTACACACTTCCCCTTCCTCTTGACCCTCCCTCCCACCTCCCATCACATCCACCCTCTACGTTGTCACAGTACGGGTTTGACCTCCCTGTGTCATACAGCAAATCCTCACTGTCTATCCAGTCTGCATACGGTAAGGTGTATGTGTCATCGCCCCTCTCCCATTCTTCCCATCCTCTCCTTCCCCTACTGTGTCCACAAGTCTGTCTCCATTGCTTCCCTGCAAATAGGTTTCTCAGTACCATCCTCCTAGATTCCATATATATATATATATAATATACGATATTTTTTTTCACTTTCTGACTTACTTCACTCTGTATAATAGGCTCTATATTCATCCACCTCATTAGAACTGACTCAAATGCATTCCTTTTTATGGCTGAGTAATAGTTCTTTATATATCTATATCATAACTTCTTTATCCAATCATCTGTCAATAGACATTTAGGTTGCATCTATGTCCTAGCTATTGTAAATAGTGCTGCAATAAACACTGGGGTACATTTGTCTTTTTGAGTTATGGTTTCCTCAGGGTACATGCCCAACAGTGGGATTGTTGGGTCATATGTTTCTTTTAGTCCTAGTTTTTAAAAGAATCTCCAGACTGTTCTCCATAGTGACTGTATCAATTTACATTCCCATCAACAGTGCAGGAGGGTTCCCTTTTCCCCACACCCTTTCCAACATCTACTGTTTGTTGGTATTTTGATGGTGGCCCTTCTGACAGGTATGAGGTGATACAGCATGATAGATTTGATTTGCATTTCTCTAATGAGTGATGTTGAGTATCTTTTTTATGTGTTTATTAGCCATCTGTAAATCTTCTTTAGAAATGTCTGTTTAGATCTTCTGCCTACTTTTTGATTGGGTTGTTTATTTTTCTGATATTGAGTTACATGAACTGCTTATATACATTGCAAATTAATCCTTTGTCAGTTTTTTAATTTGCTATTATTTTCACCCATTCTGAGAGGTATTTTTTTTTCATTTTGTTTATTGTTTCCTTTGCTGTGGAAAGCTTTTAAGTTTAATTAGGTTTCATTTCTTTTTGTTTTTATTTACATTACTCTAGGTGGTGGGTCATAAAGGACCTTGCTGTGATTTATGTCAAAGAGTATTCCTCTAAGAATTGTGTAATTTCTGGTCTTACATTTAGGTTTTTAATCCATTTGGAGTTTATCTGTGTATATGGTATTAGGAAGTGTTCTAATTTCATTGTTTTACATGTAGTTGTCCAGTTTTCCCAGCACCACTTATTCAAGAAGCTCTTTTCTCCATTGTATATTCTTGCCTCCGTTGTCAAAGATAAGGTACCCATAGGTATGTGGGTTTATCTCTGTGCATTCTATCTTGTGCTATTGGTCTATATTTCTGTTTCGTGCCAGTACTAAATTGTTTTGATGATTATAGTTGTGTAGTATAAGCTGAAGTCAGAAAGAATGATCCCTCCAGCTCCATTCTTTCTCAAGAGTGCTTTGACTGTTCGGGTTCTTTTGTATTTCCATGCAAATTGTGATTTTTTGTTCTAGTTCTGTGAAAAATACCATTGTTATTTTTGATAATAATTACTAACTAATAAAACTAACTAATACCATTGTTAGTTTGCTAGGGATTGTAAGGAATCTGTAGATTACTTTGGGTAGAATAGTCATTTTTCACATTATTGATTTTTCCAATTGGAGAACATGGTATATCTCTTCATCTCTTTGTGTCATCTTTGATTCCTTTCGCTAGTATCTTATAATTTTCCACATATAGGTCTTTTTGTCTCTTTCAGTTCAGTTCAGTCACTCAGTCATGTCCCACTCTTTGTGACCC
The DNA here is from genome assembly GCA_007570785.1 of Antilocapra americana. Lineage (NCBI taxonomy): Eukaryota > Metazoa > Chordata > Mammalia > Artiodactyla > Antilocapridae > Antilocapra > Antilocapra americana. The sequence continues at coordinate 25,462,731 of ML660774.1, forward strand.
CATGGACTGCAGCATCCCAGGCCTCCCTGTCCATCACCAACTCCCAGAGTTTACTCAAACTAATGTCCATCGAGTCAGTGATGCCATCCAACCATCTCATCCTCTGTCATCCCCTTCTCCTCCTGCCTTCAATTACTTCTAGCATCAGGGTCTTTTCAAATGAGACAGTGCTTCACATCAGGTGGCCAAAATATTGGAGTTTCACCTTCAGCATCAGTCCTTCCAATGAATATTCAGGACTGATTTCTTTTAGGATGGACTGGTTGGATCTCCTTGCAGGCCAAGGGACTCTGAAGAATCTTCTCCAACACCACAGTTCAAAAGCATCAATTCTTCGGCGCTCAGCTTTCTTTATAAACATGAATTGTCATGTTTCTCACATCCATATGTGACTACTGGAAAAACCACAGCTTTGACTAGACGAACGTTTGTTGGCAAAGTAACGTCTCTGCTTTTTAATATGCTGTCTGGGTTAATATACTTTCTTCCAAGGAGCAAGCGTCTTTTAATTTCATGGCTGCAGCCACCATCTGCAGTGGTTTTTTAGGTAGGTTTATTCCTAGGGGTTTTGTTCTTTTTTGCAATTGTGAACAGGATTGTTTCCTCCATTTTTCTTTATGAATTTTTCTTTATTAGTGTATAGGGATGCAAGGGATTCTATATTAGTTTTATATCCTGTGACTTTGTAAATTCACTGATTAGCTCTAATAATTTTCTGGTGGCATCTTTAGGGTTTTCTGTGTATAATATCTTGCTATCTGCAATAAGTGAGAGTTTTACTTCTTTTCCAGTTTAGATTTCTTGTATTTCTTTTTGTTCTCTAATTGCTGTGGCCAGGACTTCCAACTTTTTTTTTTTTTTTAGAGGGTAACCCTTATTGTTTTTTTTTTATATTGTTTTTGCCATACATTGTCATGATATCACCATGGGTTTACATATGCTTCCCCTCCGGAACCCCCCTCCCTCCTCCCTCCCCCCCGGGAAATCTCACTGCACCAGCCCCGAGCATCAATCCTGGGCTGGCGATTGATTAGACACATGACAATTAACATGCTTCAATGCCCTTCTCCCATATCATCCCACCCTTACCCTCATCCACAAAGTCCACGAGTCTATTCTATACATCTGCGTTCCTTTTGCTGTCTCGCATGTTGGGTTCTCGTTACCATCTTTCTAATAATAGTGGTGAGAATGGGCACCCTTGTCTTATTCTTGGTCACAGAGGACATGCTTTTGGTTTTTCACCATTGAGAATATGTTTGCTGTGGATTTGTTGTATATACCCTTTACTATGTTGAGGGATATTTCTTCTGTGCCTACTTTCTGGAGAGATTTTATTATAAATGGGTGTTGCATTTTGTCAAAAGTTTTCTCTACATTTGTTTTGATGATCACATGGTTTTTATTTTTCAATTTGCTAATATGGTATATCAATCACATTGATTGATTTGCATATATTGAAGAATCCTTGCATCCCTGGGATAAAGCTGACTTGATTATGATGTATGATCTTTTTAATGTGCTGTTGGAGTATGTTTGCTAGACTTTTTTGCAGTATTTTGCATCTATGTTCATAAGTGATATTGGCCTGTAATTTTCCATTTTGGGGACATCTTTGGCTGGTTTGGTATCAGGATGATAGTAGCCTTATAGAATGAGTTTGGGAGTTTTCCTTCTGCAATTTTCTGGGATAGTTGGAATAGGATATGTGTTAGCTGTTCACTAAATTTTTGGTAGAATTTACCTGTTGAAGCCACCTGGCTCTGTGCTTTTGTTTGTTGGAAGATTTTTTATTACAGTTTTGATTTTTGTGCTTGTGATGGGTCTGTAAATACTTTATATTTCTTCCTGGTTCATTTTTGGAAGGTTATACTTTTCTAAGAATTTATCCATTTCTTCTAGGTTATTTGATTTGCATAGAGTTTCTCATAGTAGGCTCTTTTGATCCTTTGTATTTCTGTGTTGTCTGTTGTAACTTTTCTTTTTTCATTTCTAATTTTATTAATTTGAGTCTTTTCCCTTTTTTTCTTGATGAGTCTGGCTCATGGTTTGTCCATTTTGTTTATCTTCTCAGAGAACTGTCTTTTATTTTTATTGATCTTTGCTATTCTCTCCTTCATTTCTTTTCCATTTATTTCCACTCTGATCTTTATGATTTCTTTCCTTATACTAACTTTGGGGACTTTTTCTTCTTTTTTTCTAGTGGCTTTAGATGTTAGGTTCAGTTGTTTATTTAATGATTCTCTTGTTTCTTGAGGTCAGCTTGTATTGCTATAAACTTTCCTCCTAGCACTTTGAGTGCATCCCATAGGCTTTGAATTGTCATGTTTTTATTGTCATTTGTCATTTCAGAAGCCTGCTTCATACTTGGCCAAATTATTGGGCAAGTAGATTGACACAAACCCAAACTTAAAGTCGCAATTGCTATGAAAGCATATTGAATAGAATGAGTGTTTTAAATTTGAAATTCAGGAATTACTTACCTGAAAAGGTCATTTACATTTTCTGGAAGCAGGGATGGGAATTTGAGAGAAAAAAAATGAGAAAAGGAACTGAGAAGTCACTAAACACAGTTAGAAGTTTTGATGAAGGTACTATAGGACCTGAACAGTGGAAAGGATAGTGGAAATCACCTCGCAGAAAGAGAACAGGAAAGTGAAGTGGCAAAAGCATTTGAGTACATAAAAAATGCATGATTTTGAATTCTATCTCCAAATGTGATAAGAGCCAAGAACTGTTTAAAAGTATGCGAAGCTGGCTTTAGTCTGAGTTATGTATTTGGTCAGAATAGATGATGGGGAAAATATACATGCGAATGTTGGGTCAGATTTTGTTGCTGTGCTGCAGTTGAGAGAGAATGAAATTTAAAATCAGGAGGGAGGTGGGAGGGGCATTCTGGAAGGGCAACACATGTATACCCATGGCGGATTCATGTCAATGAATGGCAAAATCAACACAATAATGTAAAGAAAATTAATAAATAAATATATTAAATAAAATAAAATAAAATCTGGTAACTGGTACAACATTTGTCTTTTTCACCATCTACAAATAGAAAGCAGGACAAAATCCACAAGACATTTGGTTTCAGACTTTAGACAATTTAAAAAATAGTCAGGGATACTCCCTCTGATAGGAAGAAATCACAAAAGGTGAGTCTCACATTGAACTTGGTTCTCGGACTGAAAATTATGTCTTAACTATAGCCCAAGAGTGGAACAACAGGACTCCTTGTGAGTTTGGATTTTAATAGTTTTTGTGTTAGAAGTGCTGAAGCAGCTGGAACTTGCAGGACACAGGACTGGAGATGAAGAAGGGCTATGTATGCATGTATATTTTTTTAAGGACCTGTTTTCCCTGACTGAGTATTAGACTGCATATGTGGTGGGTAAAACTCTGTTGAAGAGTTGAAATGGAGATAATGCTGCCTATGAAACAGTGTTGAGAGATGTTAGATTTTCATCCAGGCGGTGTACAGTGATGTTGCTAAAACCCCAGGCATTCCGCTGAGATGGAAAGGCTTTCTTTGGAAGAAGTATAAAGCTCTATGTTAGGAGACACTCTTTATTAGCCGCACTACCCATCTAAAGCCTAAAATCCAGCAGGGAGAGGATAAAGGGTTAAAACATAATAGAGGAAGGACATAATACAAAAAGTTCAGAAATCAACGAGATAAAAAAGAGACAATGAATGGAATATGTAAAGCTCCAAATTTAGTTATTTATAAGGACTAATACAATCAGTAACCCCTGGTAAGTCTTATCTAGATCAGAAACAAATTCCACCAATATTAGGGGTGAAAGAATATATTACTAATCATGTAGAAAATAAAATGATAGGTTGCAGCATCATGAGAGCCCTATGTCAGTAAATTTGATTATTTAGATGAAATGGACAGCTTCCTTGAAAAGTACACCTTATTAAGATTGGGAGAAGTACCAAAAAATCTCAGCCACATGAAATCTATTTTTTAAAAAATTGAATTCCTCAACAACCAATTTCCTATAAAGAAACACTAGACTTTGTGATTCTCACACACTTCAGCAGTTGAGAGGTATTTTGGCGTTTTCCCACCTTTAAGCAATTGAAAAGAATTCTTCTGTGAATGTTGATGTACAGTTTGTTGAGTGATTGTGAATTTTTATTTCTCATCTCAGTAGGTCAGTCCCAGTTAGAAATAATTCATCCTGAGATAATTCCTTCAGACCTTATTTCCCCCAGGCAATTGGGGAAGGCTGATTATGAAAATTCTTTGTGTTTTTTTCTTCTCCTAAAAGTGTTATGGTTTTATTTACATTTAAAAGTGTGTTCCATTGAGATAATTTTGCAGGAAGTATGAGATTTACATCAAAGTTCACTCACTTGACTAGGAATGTGAAATTGTTCCAACACCGTGTCTAGAAAGGATTATTCTTCTGCATTGAGCTGCTCTTGCATTTCATCAAAAAAATTGGCAGAGGGGAGCTGATTTATACGGATGTATTTCTGGTCTCTTTATTCTGTGCAGTTCTTCCTAGTGTCTGTCTTTCTGCTAGTATCTTGCTGGCTTCTTCAGTTTGAGTGCATATTCAGCATTTATGTGTAGATTCCTGCTTTACTCTTTTTGTTTAAGAGGTTTTCACTAATCTAGACATTCTTTTTTCATATAAATTTTAGACTGAACTATCCTATGTGTGCAGACAACCTTGCTTGCATTATGGTAGACATTGTGGAAACTAAAGATTAATTTGCAGAGAATGGATATTTTATTCTGTTCATTCTTCTAACTACTGTGAATGTAGTAATTATGTTTGTCTGATCTTTTTTTAATGTCATTCATTAGCATTTTGTAATTTTAGCACTCAGATCTTGTGCATTTGTTTTAGGCTCATACCAAAGTATTTCAGTTTTTTTGGGGGGGCAGTTGTAAATTGTACTCTATTTTAATTTCCTTTTACATGTGGTTGTTCTTGTCTAGAAATACAAGTTACTTGTTTACATCCATCTCGTGTCCTTAGAACCTGATGAAGTCCCATGTTAATTCTACGAGGGATTTTTTTCTTCTGACAGTTTCTTTGAGTATTTCTCCAGAGTCAGGTCTTTTACAAATACGAACTTCCGTTTTCTTTTTTTTTGATCTGTGTACTTTTTATGTCTTGTTTTATGTTAATGCAATTGCTACACCCACCAGTGCCTTGACTTATAACTAACTTGAAAGCAGACATTGTTCAGTTTTCCAAATTGTAAGGATAAAGTATTCAAGTCATTCACCATTAAGGATAATGTTAGATGTAGGTTTCTTTCAAAAAAATATACTCTTTACAAAGTTAAGGAAATTAACTATTTCTAGATTGCTAAGAATTTGTTTATCTGCCCATGACAGTGTGTGTATATAATTGTATCAGATGCCTTTTCTGCATTAGTTAATATAATCATATGATGTTTTTCAGCCTGTTGATACAGTGGATTGCACTGACTGATTTTCAAATATTGATACAATACCCAGAAAATACTTTTTGTGCCTAGAAAAACTCACAGTGTTGTCCTTGTTTGAATTTTTTATTCATGCCTGGGTTTCATTTGCTGATAATTTCTTGAGGATTTGGGGGTCAAATCTCATGAGAAACATTGATCTAATTCTATTTTTTTGTATGACCTTGTCTAATTTTTGGATTGGAGTAATACTGGCCTCAGTAAATTCATTGAGGAGTGCTTTCTCTTTTGGTTTTCTGAAAGATATTGTATGAAATATTTGTTAATTCTTAAGGTATTTGGTAAAAGTCTCCTGTGAAATCACTGGGCTTGGGGGATTTTGTATTTGTATGTGGAGCTTTTAAATTAGCAATTCATTTTATTTAATTAATTTGTGAAATATTTTGTTTATTTTATTTGTATTGCTTTGATGGTTTGTGGTGCTTTAAGTAATTGATCTGTTTCATCTTAGTGGCGTTTCTGCATGGAATTTTGTTATAGTCATATTATTCTTTTAATGATTTACAGGAACTTTAGTGAAGTGCTATTTCATTTCAGACATTGATGATGTAAATGCCTCTCTTTGTCAGTTTTGCTAGAGATTTTTCGGTTTATTGCATTTATGAAAGAACAAGCTTCTTCTTGCTTTGATTTTCTTTACTGTTTTCTGATTTTTCAGCGTCGCAGATTTATGCTGTATTTTTTTTTTTCTCCCTGATATCTTACTTTGGGTTTATTTTGCTCTTCTTCTTTCAGATATATGTACTTCTTAAATTTCCTCTGAGGTGTCCTCTTTGACCTGATTTTTAATAGTGTGTTAATTAATTTGCAGATATTTGGAGTTGCTTTTCTCATGCTGTTTGTTGAATTTTAGTTTGATTATGTTTTGATTAGAACATCTATCTTATATAATTTCAATTTGTTTTTAATTTGTGAAGGTTGGCTTCATCATTCAGTGTATTTGTAGGTTGATGTACTCAGATACTTAAAAAAATGTGCATTTTGTTATTGTTGGGTGTAATGGTCCATAAACATCAAGGAGATTGGGTTGATGGATGCTGTTGTTCAGTGCCGTAATTTGCTGATTTTCTGTCCAGCATTCTGATTGGAGTGTGTTGAATTTCTCATTTACTGTTGCGGTTTTTGTCTTTGACTTTCAGATGTATCACACTTTGTTTCACATATTTTGAAGTTCTATTGTTTGATGTGTATACATTTAAGATTGTTTTCTCTTGATAAGTGGATACTTTTATGATTAAGTAGTGGCTCTGTTTATCCCCTGTAGAATCCTTTGCAATTAAGTTCACTTTCTCTGATATCACGTTTATAAATATTTGCATGATGTATCTGCCATTCTTATAATTTCAATCCATCTATAAATTTATGTTTGTAACTGAACCACTTCACTGTACACCTGAAATGAATACAGTGTTGCAATCAACCAATATAAAATAAAAAATAATTTTAAAACTTAAATCATTGGACTTAAAACAAATTGAAGTTTGATGTGAGTTTCTTGTAGAGACTACTTAGTGGGTTGGTCGTAAGGTGTGCTTTTTCCCCCCTCCAGCTGCCTTGAGACTCATTATTTTATTTGGTGTTTTTAGACTATTTATATTTAAAATAATTGCTGGTATGTTAGGACTTTGGACTGCTATGATATGCTTGCTTTCTTTTTTCCTTTGCTTCCCATTCTTCTTACTTCTCTTGTTTCTTTCTACTGAATTACTCGAACAATTTTAAGATTACATTATTATTTATTTATAGTGGTTTAGTAGATTTTCCTTGTATACTTAGTGTTTGTTTGAGGTATTACAATATCCATATAGAACTTAGTCTGCTGTTGTGGACTTTTTACTTCTTCAAGTGAAACACTAAATCCCCACTACCATTTAAGAACTTTTATCCTATGTACTTTAAACTGCTCGAATATTCCTCTCCATACATTAAGCATCACATGAAATTGTGTGATTATTGTTTCAACTTCCAAATATGATTTAAGAAACTCATGAGGGAAAAGATACTCCATTATATTTGCTCCTATTTTATACCATTCTATTTGTCCCAATTCCTTAAGACTCCCCAAGCCTTTTTGTGATATATTGTTTCTTGGAGTTTCTTTTTGCCATCATTTTAGGGTACTGTACACATACCCTAAAAGAGAGACTTTCCCAGAAACTCTTTCCTTTATTTTTAAAGGGCAAATCTACCAGACATGGAAATCATGTTTTTCAATACTTTTCTTATCAACATTTAAGAAATTGCTTTTGTATTTCCTTTTTGACTGCATGACTTCCATGAGAAATATACTGTCATTCAAATTGCTGCTCTTCTATAGATTATGTAACATTACTGTCTCATTTCTTCGAAGATATTTTTATTGTTTTTAATTTAATTATGATGTTTCTTCTTGGTGACTTTGCACCTATTCTGTTTGGAGTTTGATTAGTTTCCAGCATCTAAACATCTATGTCATTCATCGATTCTGCGAGGATTTCAGTCAATATTTCTTTTTTCTGAGTTTATATATTTTTATTTACTTGTTTACAGTGGTACAGATATTTAATATGAGCACTACTCTCTTAGTGGCTTCCCTGATAGCTCAATTGGTAAAGAGTCTGCCTGCAATGCAGGAGACCCCAGTTAGATTCCTGGGTCAGGAAGATCTGCTGGAGAAGGGATAGCTTCCTTTGTGGCTCAGCTGGTAAAGAATCTGCCTGCAACGTGGGAGACCTAGGTTCATTCCCTGGGTTGGGAAGAGCCTCTGGAGAAGGGACAGGCTCCCCACGTCGGTATTCTGACCTGGAGTGTTTCATGGACTGTGTAGTCCACAGGGTCACAAAGAGTTGCACACGACCGAGTGATTTTCACTTTAATTTCACACTTTCTTCACAAATTGTAAGCCTATATTACTGTTGATGTAGGTATGTTTTTTAGAAGATACTGAAATTTGTTCATCTTGCTTAACTGAAACTGTATATCCATCAAATAGTACTTCCTCATTCCCACTGCTGAAGCCACTGGCAAGCACAATGCCACTTCTGGGTATTATGCATTTGATACCTAAATGCATGAGGTTTTAGATACCTCATTTAAATGGAGTCATGTGGTTTTCGTCTTTCTGCGATGGGTCTCTTTCACTTATCACGATGTCCTCCCGGTTAATTATGCTGTCACATATTGCGTGACTTACTTTTTTTGAGGCTGTTTGGTCTTCAACAGGGAGTGCTTACCACATTTGCTTTGTCCACTCTTCAGTGGATGGCCACTTAGCTCTTATTCACATCTCGTTGTTTTGTGAATGATGCCCCAATAAGCATAGCAATGTCACTGTATCTCCTTGAGCTCCTGATTTCAGTTCTTTCACATACTGCCCAGAAGAGACATGGCTGCGGCACAGGCATATTCTGTTTCTAATTCTTACTGCATTCTCTAGCAGCTGTTCCGTATTCTATTCCCTGTGACAGTGTACAGCAGTTTGAGTTTCTCTGTATCTTCAATAGCACTCATGGTCATTTGTGTGACCATTCTAACAGTTGTGAGGTGATAACTCATGCTGATGTTCATCTATATTTGTTTCTAACAATTAGTGGCCCTTTGCATGTCGGCTTCAACTGTGTCTTATCTAACTTCCCTCATCAATACTTTGTAGTTTTCAGAGTACAAGCGTCTCACCTCCTCGCTTACATACATTTGTAGGTATTGTGTGTCTATGATCTTTCTAAATGGAATTGTTTTCTTAGTTTTCCTTTCTTTACAAATAATTCTCTGTAAGTAGAGAAATGCAATTAATTTTTGAATATTGATTGCATATTCTGCAGTATTATGGAAGTTGTGAGTTCTTTAAACCCAAGTCTGAGGCTTTTGCAGAGTCTTTAGGTTTTGCTCTCCATGAGATCACGTCATCTGCAAACAAAGACATTTTTACTTCTTTCATTCCAGTTTGGATGCCTTTTAATTTTTTTCCCCTCCTTTTGTCTAATTGCCCTCAGTGTGACTTCCCATCCTAGACGGAATAAAGTGGAGCAAGTGGACATCACTGTCTTGTTCCTGATCTGAGAGGAAAAGCTTTCAGGTTTCAGCATTGAATATCATCTTAGCTGTCATATATGGCCTTTGTTATGTGGTAGTGATTTCATTCTATTCCTAGTGTGCTGAGCTTTTCTTATGATAGCTGCTTTTTTTTTTTTAATTTTCTTTACCTTATTGTGTTGGTTTTGCCATACAATGACATGAATCCACCTGGGTTTACATATGCTCCCCCTCCAGAACCCCCCTCCCTCCTCCCTCCCGATTCCCTCCCCCTGGGTCATCTCAGTGCACCAGCCCCGAGCATCATCACTGGGCTGACGATTGATTTCACACATGATAATTAACATGTTTCAATGCCATTCTCCCATATCATCCCACCCTTGCCCTCTTCCACAGAGTCCACGAGTCTGTTCTATACATCTGCATTTCTTTTGCTGTCTTGCATGCAGGGTTCTCGTTACCATCTTTCTAAATTCCATATATATGCGTTAGTATACTGTATTGTTGTTTTTCCTTCTGGCTTACTTCACTCTGGATAATAGGCTCCAGTTCCGTCCACCTGAGTAGAACTGCTTTAGATGAATTTTTTTTTTAATGCTGAGTAATATTCCACTGTGTATATGTACCACAGCTTTCTTTTCTCTGCATATAGTGACATGGTCATGTTATTTTGCCTCTCTCTCATGTGTATGTGTTTTTTCATATTGATTTTTGAATGTTGAACAATTCTTACATTGCAAGAATAATTTAACTTGGTCATGGTGTATGGTCATTTTAAGGTGCTAGGTTACTTTGTATTTGTTTTATTAGTATTTTGTTGAGAACTTTTCCATCTACATCCATGAAGGACGTTAGTTCATATTTTTCTTTTTATGTGGCTTTTGTAAGCCAGAATAATGCTGGCTTACTAAAGTGAAAGTGTTTCCTTCTGTTTTATTTTTGGGAAGAGTGTGAGAAGGCTTGCTATTCATATTTAAACGTTCTCTAGGATTCACCTGTGAACAGATTTGGTTTTAGCTGTTCCCTGTTAGGAGGTTTTTGATTACTGATTCTGTTTCTGTAAAAGTTAAAGATCTGTTCAGAATTTCTTTATTTTCTCAGAAGTCAGTGTTGTGAGTTTTCCTGTAGCTAAAATGTAACCATTCTCTATGCTATCTAGTTGTTGATATATAATGTTCATTTTATTTTCTTGTGATTCTGCTTATATTTGTGACATCAGATTCAATTTTTCTGATTTCATTTCTGATTTTGTTTTTGAAACTTCTGTTTTTTCTTAATCTCAATATAAGTGTATCAATTGTGTTTATCATGTCAAGAAACCATTGCTTACTTTTATGATATTTTCCATTGTTTTTGTACTTATTATCCCTTTATTCCTGCTCTGTTCTTTGTTATGTTCTTTTTGCTACTTTGAGCTTAGTTCTTTTAGGGCTTTGAGTTGTGAAGATAGTTTATTCATATGAATTCTTCTTTTTAAGGTATTTGTTTTGGCTAGGCAGTTACCTTTTTACTTTCACTGGATCCCATAAATTTTGGTGTGTTGTGTTTTCTGTTTCATGTGTCTCAAGATAGTTTGCTTCCTCTATTATTTTTTCTTTGATTCATTTGTTGATCAAATGTATGTTGTTAATTTCCACATTATCTGTAATTTTTACTTATTCTTTCATTATTTCTTTTTCGTGTCATTCCAAAATGTGTTCAGAAAAGACACATGGTATATTTAAATCTTCTTGAAGTTGTTACGACTTGCTTCATGAAAGACATGTAATCTGTTGTGGGGAAAGCTTGTGGACACTTGAAAAGAATGTATATTCTGCTGCTAGTTGAAGTGAATGTTCTGTATATAACCGCTAACTGGATTTTGACTATAATGTTTTTCAAGTCCTCTTCTTATTGATCTTTTATCTGCTTCCTCTACGCATCATGAAAACATGGGTGTTGAGGTGTCTTTATTATTTTCTTGCTGTCTATATCTCAGTTTCTGTCAGTGGATCTTTAAATGCTTTAATGCTGAGGGTGGATGTGTTCATAATTGTTATCTTTTCTTGGTAGTTACCCCTTTACTCAGTATAAGATGTCCTTCTTTAACTCCTGTGACTGTCTTGACTTTGTGTGTATTTTGTCTGATGTAAGTATAGCAAACCTGTGCCTGACATACAGTAAGCCAAACAGTACCCAAAACCCTGGAGTTTGGAGCAAAGCAAGGTTTACTGAAGGGCTGTGAAAGAGATGGGTGGCTTATACCTTAAAAAGCCTAGGTTTCCCAGAGTCTGTCAGCAAAACCCTTTTAAAGGCAAGGTGAGGAGGGGTGTAGTTTGTCGTTTTGCTTCTTGGTACTGGATCCTTTGCTTTTGCTGCTGTCCTTGTAGGTTAGGTCATGGTCAGGTCATGATTTTCCTGTAAACCTCTAACAAAACAAATGTTATTCTCTGTTTAGGTCAGGTCAAGGTCAGGCTACCCTGAACATTTCAAGCTGTAGACAGCATACTTGTACAAAATATGCAGAGGCAGCATGACTAAGCACAGACAATGGAGCATACACATTAAAGCAAAAGGAACAGGTCTACTATGAGGTCACATTTGTGCTTCCAGATTACACACCTGCTCTCTTGGGGTTGCCATTTGTTTGAAATATATATTTTCCATCCCTTCACCTTCAGGCTCTAAATGTCCTTCAATTTAAAGTGAGATTCTTACAGACAGTGTAGAGTTGAACTCCTCCTCATCCTTTCAGCCACTGGACATCTTTTGTTTGTGAAGTTTAAACGTTTATTTTTAAAGTAATTATTGATAGGAAATTGTCTACTGTTGCCTTTTTTAAAAATGTTTTTTCATAGTTTTTTTCTGTCTTTTCCTCTCTTGATGTCTTTTACTGTAGTTCATTGATTTTTTTTTTCTTTTTGGTTTGATGTGTATTAATGGCATTGTCTTTTTCTGTTATGTATGCTTTAATAAGTATTTTCATTTTGGTTTCTTTGGTGCTTACATGAACTATCCTACAAATATAATGGTGTACTTTAAGCTGATAAAATCTTCAATAAAAAACAAAAATCTGCAATTTTATGACTCCCCAATATATATTTTATGTTATTGATGTCACATGTCACATTATACCATATTTTGTATCTTTAAGCATATTTCATTTATAGTTATTTTATATACTATGTCCTCTTCACTTTCATTTTTTAATTAAAAGTGATTTATTCACTACCAACAAACTCAACTTTCAAAAAACCAAGATCATGGCATCCAGTCCCATCACTTCATGGCAAATGGATGGGGAAACAATGGAAACAGTGAGAGATTTTATTTTCTTGGGCACCAAAATCACTGCAGATGGTGACTGCAGCCATGAAATTAAAAGACACTTGCTCCTTGGAAGAAAAGCTATGACCAACCTAGACAGCATATTAAAATCAGAGATGTTACTTTGCCCACAAATATCTGTCTAGTACAAGCTATGGTTTTTCCAGTAGTCATGTATGAATGTGAGAGTTCGACTATAAAGAAAGCTGAGTGCCAAAGATTGATGCTTTTGAACTGTGGTGTTGGAGAAGACCCTTGAGAGTCCCTTGGACTGCAAGGAGATCCAACCAGTCCATCCTAAAGGAGATCAGTCCTGGGCGTTCATTGGAAGGACTGATGTTGAAGCTGAAACTCCAATACTTTGGCCACCTGATGTGAAGAACTGACTCATCGGAAAAGACTCTGATGCTGGGAAAGATTGAAGGTGGGAGGAGAAGGGGACAACAGAGGATGAGATGGTTGGATGGCATCACCAGCTTGATGAACACGAGTTTGAGCAAGGTTTGGGAGTTGGTGATGGACAGGAAAGCCTGGCGTGCTGCACTCCATGGGTTGCAAAGTGTCAGACATGACTGAGCGACTGAACTGAACTGAATACAGTAATATAGTATTTGAAATTTCCTTTTTTTTACATTTTATTTTATTTTTTTGAATTTCAAATAGCCCCTTTTTAAAAAATTTTCTTTATTGTGTTGGTTTTGCCGTACATTGACATGAATCTGCCATGGGTATACATATGTTCCCCTTCCAGAACCCCCCTCCCTCCTCCTTCCCGATTCCCTCTCTCTGGGTCATCCCGGTGCACCAGCCCTGAGATCAAACCTGGCCTGGCGATTGATTTCACATATGATAATTAACATGTTTCAATGCCGTTCTCCCTATACATTTTCCTTTACCAATAACTTTCATTCTTTTGCTGTCATGTCCTTATTTAGCACCTTTCTTTTCAACTTAATTCTGTTTTGTATTTCTTGTAATGAAGACATAGTGGTGACAAATACTTCAGCTTTTGTCTCAAAAAGACTTTATCTTTAAATTTCTTAAGATTTTGGGGGGAGCACTTTTAGATTCCCCCCAAAATTAAGCCAACTGTACAGAGTTTCCCAAATATCCTCTGGACCCACATATGCATAGCTTCTGTCATTAGTATTCCCCCCAAACACAGTGGTAGATTTGTTATAATTGAGGAACCCGTGTGGACACTTTATATCACCCAAAGTGCATGATTTACATTTCAGTTCACATTGTGTCATAATTTCTTCATTGATATACTTAAGGTTCAGAGTACAGGTTTTTCACCTCCTTGGTTTAATTTAATTTTTTTCTTTTGGATGCTATTGTAAATGTAATTGCTTTATTAATCTCTTTCTGACAGTTTGTAGAAACACAAATGATTTTTATATACTGATTTTGTACCCTGTAGCATTGCTCAATACACTGATTTTTCTTCCTTAACCTGTGTAGTAGTTTACATTACTTGAGTTTTGAATGTGGCATCTGCTTTGCATATCTTGGATAAATCCCATTTTGGCTTAGAATTTTTTAATTTATTGTTGGATTCTATTTCCTATTGTGTTGTTGAGAACTTTTGCATATATTCTCATAAGAGACATTAATGTGTAGTTCTTTTCTTTTAATGTCAGTGGTTGTTTTGATGTAGCAATAATACTGGCCCACATTGAATGAGTTAGAAGTATTTCCTCTGTTTCTATAATTTGAAAGAGCGTGTAGAGAATTGGTACAGTTTACTCCTTAAGTGTTTGAAAGAATTCAACTGTGAACCCATCTGAGTCCACTGCTTTCTGATTTGGAAGGTTATTAGTTTTATTCAACTTATTTAATGGCTATTAACATATTCAGATTATCTGCTTCCTCTTGTGTGAGGTTTGACAAATGGTGTATTTCAAGTAGTTGGACCATTTCATCTAGGATTTCAAGTTTGTGGATATAGTTGTTCATCACATTGCTTTATTGTTTCTCTTCACTTAGCATGCCTAGTGATAGGTTTATCAATTTTATTGATCTTTGCAAAGAACAAACTTGGCTTTCATGGATTTTCCCTGAGTTCATTGTTCATCTCTTCTTACATGATGTCTGCTTTATCCATTGATTCCTTAGCATAGTGATCATAGTTGTTTTAAATTCCAACACTGCTGCCATTTATGGTTCTGATGCTTACTCTCTTTATTGAAATTGTGGTTTTTTTTTTTTAGTTGTTATCACCTTTGGTACTCTTATAGTTGTTTTTTTCTTGATAGATAGATGTAACATACTATAAAAAAGGAATTGCAGTAAATATGCCTTTAATAATGTGGTAAATGAGGTATGGGGGAGAGAAAGTATTTTATAGTGTTATGGTTAAATATCAGTTTTTTAGTGAGTCTATGCCTCAGAGCTTCCCTTGTGGCTCAGCTGATAAAGAATCCACCTTCTATGCAGGAGACCTGGAATCGATCCCTGAGTTGGGACGATCCCCTGGAGATGAGAACGGCTGGCTAGCCACTCCAGTATTCTAGCCTGGAAAATTCCATGGACTGTACAGTCCATGGGGTTGCAAAGAGTCGGCCAGCACTTGAGCACCTTTTACCTTATGTATGCCTAGGGCATAAGAAACGTTAGTGTTTCTCAGCTTTTCTTCCTCAAGAGTGATAGAATGGTTTGAGTGGGGTGGCATTGGACGTTTCCCTCCTTGAGGTCAGTTAGACTGTAATAATACCCCAGCAAGTTAGTGTCGGTCTCAGTAGTTTCCCCTGCAGGCAGGCCCTGTAAAGAACAGAACACACTGGGTGCATTTCAGAATGGGTCCTTTCCTTTTCCATCTGTTGGAGGTGTGAGGACTTTTTCTCTGATATTAGCTGTGACATTGCGGATGAACTCTGGAAGGTCAATCTGAGTATTTGGGGGGTCTATTTATGGGTTCCCTGGAGATTTTATTTCTCAGAACTAACCCTACTTATCTCCCAGGATTTCATCAGTCACTAGCAGGCCTTCCTACCCTGACACTGGTTCCAGCAGCACTTTGCACTGCTGATTCTCTGCTCCAGTGAGCGGTGCCTCCCTGTGTTCCCTCCCTGCGTCTCCAGTCTTGGGGGCTTCACTTTATACTGTGTCCTCACTTCTCTCAAAATCGAAGAAGAGTTGTTGATTTTTCAGTTTGTTCAGCTTTACCTTGAGTCAGGATAGAATGGAAACTTTCAGTCTTCTTTGGTGGAGAGCCAGAAATCAGAAATTTGTTTTTCATTTCTGCAGTTTTGCCATGCATAATACATTTAGGGTTTTTTTTTTTTTTTGGTCTCTCAGTGTTTTTTCTTCTTTTTTATTTACTTTAATTGGAAGCTAATTATTTTACAATATTGTGGTGGTTTTTGCCAGACATTAACATGAATCAGCCGTGAGTGTACATGTGTTCCCCATCCTGACCCTCCCTCTGACGTTCCATCCCATCCCATCCCTCAGGGTCATCCCAGTGCACCAGCCATAAGCACCCTGTCTCATGCATTGAACCTGGACTGACGATCTATTTCACATATGATAATATACATATTCCAATGTTATTCTCTCAAATCATCCCAACCTCTTGGCATGTGTCATCTCCCTCTCTTCTGGCCTCCAACCTTTCTGCTAAAAAACTCACTGAGAATCTAAAGGGTATTTCATCACACATAAGTCACTTTTCTACTGTTGCTCTCAAAATTCTCTCTCTACTTTTGACATTTTATTAATAATTGCAGTATATCTCAGTGTGGTATCCTTAGGGACATTTTGCTTGGTGTTCTTTAATCTTCTTCACATGAATATCAGTTTCCTTCTATACATTTGGAAAGTTTTTAGCCACTATGTATTTAAAATATTTCCTGTATTTTTAACTGAAATACAACTAGCATATAACAGTGTATAAGTTTAAGTTGTACAAGGTATGGATTTGATCCATTCATGTATTGCAATATAATTACTTCATCTCTACCACTTCACATATGTTTTATTTTTCTCTCTTTTCCTTCTGAGACTCTCATAGAGTGTTTCAGTTTAGTTCAGTTCAGTCACTCAGCCATATCCAACTCTTTGTGACCCCATGGACTACAGCATGCCGGGCTTCCCTGTCCATCAAAAATCCTGAAACTCATGTCCATTGAGTTGGTGATGCCATCTGATCATCGCATCCTCTGTCGTCCCTTCTCCTCCTGCCCTCAATCTTTCCCAGCATCGGGGTCTTTTGAAATGAGTCAGCTCTTCGCATCAGGTGGCCAAAGGATTGGAGCTTCAGCTTCAGCATCAGTCCTTCCAATGAACACCCAAGACTGATCTCCTTTAGGATGGACAGGTTGGATCTCCTTGCAGTCCAAGAGACTCTCAAGAGTCTTCTCGAATACCACAATTCAAAAACATCAATTCTTCAGCGATCAGCTTTCTTTATAGTCTGACTATCACATCTATACATGACTATTGGAAAAACCATAGCTTTGACTAGACAGATCTTTGTTGGCAAAGTATTGTCTCTGCTTTTTAATATTCTGTCTAGTTTGGTCATAGATTTTCTTCCAAGGAGCAAGCATCTTTTAATTTTGTGGCTGCAGTCATCATCTGCAATGATTTTGGAGCCCAGAAAAATAAAGTCTGTCACTGTTTCCACTGTTTCCTCATCTATTTGCCTTGAAGTGATGGGACCAGATGCCATGATATTAGTGTTTTGAATGCTGAGTTTTAAGCCAACTTTTTCACTCTCCTCTTTCACTTTCATCAAGAGGCTCTTTAGTTCTTTTTTGCTTTCTGCTGTAAGGGTGGTGTCATCTGAATATCTGAGGTTATCAATATTTATCCCTACACTCTTGATTCCAACTTGTGCTTCATCCAGCCTGGTATTTCATATGATATACTCTGCATATATGTTAAATAAGCAGGGTGACAATATACAACCTTGATGTATTCCTTTCCCAATTTGGAACCAATCATTGTTCCATGTCCAGTTCTAACTGTTGCTTCTGACTTGCATACAGATTTCACAGGAGGCAGGTCAGGTGGTCTGGCATTTCCATCTCTTTCAGAATTTTCCACAGTTTGTTGTGTTACACACAGTCAAAGGCTTTGGCATAGTCAATAAGCAGAAATAGATGTTCCCTTGGTATATCTAATTTTCTTGAAGAAATCTCTTGTCTTTCCCATTCTGTTGTTTTCCTCTATTTCTTTTCAACGATCACTGAGGAAGGCTTTCTTACCTCTCCTTGCTATTCTTTGGATCTCTGCATTCAAATGGGAATCTCTCTCCTTTTCTCCTTTGCCTTTAGCTTCTCTTCTTTTCTCAGCTATTAGTAAGGCCTCCTAAGACAACCACCTTGGCTTTTTGTGTTTATTTCTCTTGGGGATGGTCTTGATCCCTTCCTCCTGTACAGTGTCACAATCCTCCATCCAGAGCTCTTCGGGCACTCTCTGTATCAGATCTCACCCCTTCAATCTATTTGTCGCTGCTGCTGTATATTTGTAATGGATTTGATTTAGCTCATACTGCAATGGTCTAGTGATTTTCCCTACTTTAATTTAAGTCTGAATTTGGCAATAAGGAGTTCATGATCTGAGCCACCAGTCAGATCCTGGTCTTGTTTTTCCTGACTGTATAGGGTTTCTCCATCTTTGGCTGCAAAGAATATAATCAATCTGATTTCGGTATTGACAATCTGGTGATGTCCGTGTATAGAGGCTTCTCCTGTGTTGTTGGAAGAGGGTGTTTGCTATGACCAGTGTGTTTTCTTGGCAAAACTCTGTTAGCCTTTGTCCTGATTCATTTCGTACTCCAGGGCCAAATTTGCCTGTTACTCCAGGTATTTCTTGACTTCCTACTTTTGCATTCTAGTTTGCTATGATGAAAAGGACATCTTTTTGGGTGTTAGTTCTAGAAGGTCTTGAAGGTCTTCATAGAACCATTCAACTTTAGCTTCTTCAGCATTACTGGTTGGAGCATAGACTTACATTACTGTGATGTTGAATGGTTTGCCTTGGAATCCAACAGAGATCATTCTGTCGTTTTGAGATTCCACACAAGTACTACATTTTGGACTCCTTTGTTGACTGTGATGGCTACTCCATTTCTTCCAAGGGGTTCTTTCCCAAAGTAGTAGATATGATGGTCATCTGAATTAATTTTGCACATTCCAGGCCATTTTAGTTTGCTGATTCCTAAAATGTCGATGTTCACTCTTGCCATCTCCTGTTTGACCACTTCCAATTTGCCTTAATTCATGGACCTAACATTCCAGGTTCCTATGCAGTGTTGTTCTTTACAACATCGGACTTTGCTTCCATCACCAGTCACATCCATAACTGGACGCTGTTTTCACTTTGGCTTTGTCTCTTCATTCTTTCTAGAGTTGTTTTCCCACTGATCTCCAGTAGCATTTTGGGCACCTCCTGAAGTGAGGAGTTCATGTTTCAGTTTCCTGTATTTTTGCCTTTTCATAGTGCTCATGGGGTTCTCAAGTCAAGAGTACTGAAGTGATTTGCCATTCTTTTCTCCAGTGGACCACGTTTTGTCTGAACTCTCCATCATAACCTGTCCATGCCCCTACAGGGCATGTCTCATAGTTTCAATGTGTTAGACGAGGCTGTGGTCCGTTGGTCAGTTTGATTAGGTTTCTGTGATTGTGGTTTTCATTCTGTCTGTCCTCTGAGGGAAAAGATAAGAGGCTTATGGACGCTTCCTAATGGGAGAGACTGAGTGTTGGGGAAACTGGCTCTTGTTCAGGTGGGCAGGGCCATGCTCAGTAAATCTTTAATCCAATTTTCTTTTGATGGGTGGGGCTGTGTTCCCTACTTGTTGTTTGACATGAAACCAAACTATGGTGGAGGTAATGAAGATAATGGTGACCTCCTTCAAAAGCTCCCATTCCTGTACTCAGTGCCCCCGGCCCTGCAGTCGGCCACCACCGAAGAACACCTCTGCTGGAGACTCCTGGACACTCACAAGCAAGTTTGGTTCAGTCCCTTGTGGGGTCACTGCTCTTTTCTCATGGGTCCTGATGCGCATAGTGTGTGTTTGCTGTTCCTTTTTTTACTATTCCATAAGTCAGGTAAAAATTTATCACTGTTCACCCTCTTTCTTTGCTCCTTTGATGTGACTTGGAGTTGAGTTGAGTCTTTCTTTTCCTTGATGTAATTCACTATTGAATACTATTTTTTCAGTTCAATTATTATTCTACTGTTTCACTGGTGGCTCAGTGGTAAAGAAACTGTTTCCAGTGCAGGAGACACAGGTTCAATCCATGAGTAGGAAAATTCTCTGGAGAAGGAAATAGCAATCCACTCCATAATTCTAGCCTGGGAAATCCCATGGGCTGAGGATCCAGGTAGTCTACAGTCTGGCATTGCAAGAGTGTCAGATATGACTTAGTGACTAAACAACAACAGTTATTCTACAGCTCCATGATTTCTCTTTGGTACTTCAAATAATATTTATTTGTTTTTTCAAACTCCCACTTGGTTCATGTATTATTCTACTGACCTCAGTGAGCATCTTTATGGGAGTTATTTTTAATTTTTTGTTAGGTTCTTAACACTATTTTGTTGTCTGCTCATTAGACAAAGCAGTCCCCTCAGAGGGTCTTCATGAGTGGCCATGTACAGAAGGACACCCCCACAAATCAGCCTGGCCAGTGATTTGGGGGTCCTCTACCAGCTGTCTCTCGCTCCAGGTAGAAGCAGACCTCTGTGGGCTTTCTCTGCCCTGTCTCTGCTGGTCAGAAGGGATGATCATTGCCTGTCATCCCAAGTTCGTGCCTCTGGTCTCCCTCAGACTGTCCTGAGGCGTCAGTGCTGCAAGACTGGAGAGACAAGTGCTGGTTCTTGGGTCAGTACTGGTGAAGTGGGAGCACTGCATTCAGTCATTCAACGATTGTCTCCTGCAGTGGGGGCAGAGAGGGGGGAGTTTTCTTCTTCTCACTCTGTGATGAGTGTGGACAAGCAAGGAAGGGAATCAATGGTGTCAAGTAACCCAAGCCACCGTCTCCTTGGGTATTCTCTTCAGAAACACTGGGGAACTGCTTGCTTGAACAGCAGCCTCTCCTGCCCTGGGTCAATCTGGGAGCTAGAATACCTTTTTCGGATCTTAAGGCAGTATTCTCGGGTAGGGTGTCTGGTGAAAAGGTATCCCACATCTTCCCACTGGCTTTGGTGCATCTGATGTATTCGCCAAAGGTGTGCAGGAGCTTGTCAATTATTTCCTGATTTCTTGGTGTAATTGTTGAGGGATGGCATGTCCAGGGCTTTGTAAACCACCAACCTTCTGACCAGTATTCAGCCTTTATTTCTTTGAATATTTTTATACTCTATATTATCTCTGTTCTCCTTATTGGATTCTGACATGTATTTTAAAACTTTGGGTAATGTTCCATGTGTCCCTGAGGTGCTATTCATTTTCTTAATTCACTTTTGTCTTTTATACATTAAGTCAACTCTATTGATCCATCTTGAGTTCATTGATTCTGTCCCTTGTCATCTCCACTCTGCTTTTGTGTCTACTTATTATTGGTTGTTTTCTTTGTGTTTTTATTGTATTTTTTGTTTCCAATTGTTTAGTTGTTCTTTTCAAAGGGTTCTCCTTCTTTTCAGAGGTTTCAGTTCTTCCAGTTATTTCAGGATGATTTCAAGATATTCACTGAACCAATATTGTCACAGCTACTTTAAAATCCATTGGATTGTTCCAACATGTGGCTGATCTCAATTTTGCAGCGTGTGGTTGTCTTGGCCCATTTTGGTGTGGTATTCTTGGTTTCCTATTGTATTCTTATCATTGAAATGTCATATTGTTGAAAGTAGTCACCCAGTTTAAGTTCAAATTTAGTGCGGTTGTTGCTCCAGTGACCATTTAGCTTTCTTGGGACTTTTGATATTGTTTTGCTGTCCTTCATTCTTCCTGGCTCATGTGGAGCTCACTGGACCTCTGCTGGTGCAGCCCATGGCAGGGAAAGTTTCTTTCCTGGGCCACCTTCTGTTGCTCAGGGATGTTGGTTGAGGAGGGAACCATATAATGGAGAGCATTTCCTCTAGCTGTGTGTCAGCCCCGGGCTACCAATATGCTTCTCACTCTGCCTCTGCTGGTGCCCCTGAGAGAGGAGAGTTTTTATTCTAGGCCACTGTTTGCCGCTTTGAGTTTGGAGTGTTGGGAATTATCTCATGAGGATCATTTTCTCTTATTGGGCGTGCAAGGCCTGGAGATGCATAAACTGAGATGCTCTCTTCTGCTGAGTAAAGTGTTGGGGCCTGGTTTGCATTCTACGCCTTTGTGAAGGCTTGTGGCATAGTTTCCTGGCACCACTGTGGGCAGAAGTGGCTGTTGCTGTTGACTGACACAGAGAGTGTATGCTCTGTCGCTATCGGTGGGCTGCAGATAGGAGTTAAGCCGAGAAGTGAGATGAGTGAATGCTTACTGATGGATTTGTATGTCTGGGCTCTAGTGCTATAGAAACACATTCACACGAGAGAATGTGGTGATATAAATGTGTTCATTGTCTAGGATTAACAGAGGAAAGGACCAATTCTAGATATCACTAGTCTTCTAAGGGAAGAGAAGGAAATATTCAGTGAAAGACTTTATTAGCGGAGAATGTGGGAAGTCTAAGGTTTTGAAAGTCCCTTGAGGGGACACTTTCCAGTGAGAATGATCAACATGGTGAGTTATTAGAGAGAAAATAGTGAAGAAATGTCAGTTAAGATACTTTGGACTTACTTAGAAGAAAACAAATGAAATGTTCACAGTGGAAGTCAAATTAATGCTGCTGACTACCTTAAAGTAGCATTCATGGACTAAATATTCAAGAAATGGGACCATATGTTAAAAAATGAGACTATATATTCAAGAAAGCAAGATGGAGATCAGGATGCTATTATCAAAAATTTAGAATTATAGCAAAAATCCTTTGGGAAGGATAGGAGTTGTAGTTATGTAGCCAGAAGAGTGTCAGGTGGAAAAAATTGTAGGTAGATGACATGAAGTGGAGTATCTGTTGAATGTATAATGGAATCTTAAATCTAAATGTTTGACGATTTCTAAGAAGTAAGATTAAAACCAAACACTGTGTTTGCTAATCATTACCGATGTGTCTTTATATTACTCCTGTGTTAGGGCCATTGCTTTTATCAAGGATATGCTGCAGAGATTCCAAATTCAGTTGTGATACTTAGTACCTGCTCTGGACTCAGGTAATGGCATATTTCACAGATGTAAATAATTGAAATCTTATGTACTCTTTTACTTTTAGAAACATCTTGAAGGGTAGACAAAAGACAAAGAAAACAGACACTAACATTGTGTTTCTTCTCATCTATTTTCTGTGCCTGCTTGTCTTATTATTTTCCTTTTCTCTTGTGTCTCTCCCAGGCTTGCAGTTATAAAATTCATTCAGAAAGACTTGTCACTAGTATGATAAATATCCCCTTTACTGAGCCACACAAGAACAGCAATGACTCCTAAATGCTGTGATAGATAATAGAAGAAGGTAGAAAATTGGGTTTAAATATTAATCCAAGTAAGATGGGATGATTCTTAGATATTAGATGGCAAAAGTCATTATCAAAATTTTGCTTACTGTTTTCTTTTAGTATTTATGTATGTTTATTTTTGAGAAATCTGTACTTTTAATTTCTTCTTTATGTGTTTAAATATTCAGGGGATTATTGCAGTTGGAGAATGTCAGTTATGGAATTGAACCATTGGAATCTTCAACTACATTTGAGCATATGGTTTATCAGATAAAGGATAATACAACTGATATTTCTCCCATAACGGAAAATTATTCTACAACCCAATTGGCAAATCAGTCCTACAAAATTCTTGTGAAACCAGAAGTAAGTAACTCCTTTTATATGGGATCTTCATTTGTGTAACTTATGTAAACATATTCATACTGAAATTTGTTACATTTGGAAAACAAATTTAAACTGACTATATAAAACCTCATGCAAGGTATTTATTTTAAATATATTTTTGTTTAGTAATATAATATTTTAAAATATAGTAGATATATATATATAATTCTGAAATCAAAATTTTCATGAATAAAAAATTCCTAGTATATTTTATGCAAATATGCACAGTTGCATTTTTATTGAACTTGCATTCTAATAATATTATGGCACCTACATATGATTATTACTGTCTCATCATTTTTGCCAGTGTATTTTCTTCTTTGTAAAAAGTTTTATTTTGACAGAAAATGTAAAAGTAGGGAAGAGACAAGAAACTGTCTTAGATATCATTGTTTAGATTTTGCTCTTAGAAGTTTGGAGTATTCTAATTCTTTTACTATCTAACTATGAAGATGATTTATAAAGAAGATTTATTTAACAAAAGATTATCTAATGATATATGTTTCTTTGAAATTTCCTTTTTGCTATTAAGAGATAATGTACATTTACACATATCATTAAGTTATATTGCATTTATTATTATTTTGAATGAATTTTACTTAATGATTATTAAAATATTAAATACATGCATAAGAAAAATAATTTTGCTGTTCAGTAGCTCAGTCATGTCTGACTTTTGTGACCTCATCGTCTACAGCACGCCAGGCTTCCCTGTCCTTCACCATCTCCTGAAGCTGGCTCAAACTCATGTCCATTGAGTCGGTGCTGCCATCCAACCATCTCTTCCTCTATTGTCTCCTTCTCCTCCTGCCCTCAGTCTTTCCCAGCATCAGAGTCGGGCTCTTTGCATCAGGTGGCCGAAGTATTTGAGTTTCACCTTCAGCATCAGTCCTTCCAATGAATATGCAGGACTGATTTCCTTTAGAGTTGACTGATTTGATCTCCTTGCAGTCCAAGGGACTTGCAGCCCAAGGAAAATAATAATTGAGCATAATCCTGTTTTCTAGAGGAAATAACATTGTGAAATCTAGGACAATCATTTTGATATATACTCTTTTATGCTTTTTCATATACATATAGATACATATGCACGCTCTGTCACTAAGTCATGTCCTACTCTGCAATCTCATGGACTGTAGCCTACTTGGCTCCTCTGTTCATGAGATTTCCCAGGCAAGAATACTAGGGTGGGTTGCCATTTACTTCTCAGGGGATCCACCTGTCCCAGGGATCAAACCTCCATCTTCTGCATTGGCAGGTGGATTACCACTGAGCCACCAGAATAGGCATATGTGTGTGTATATGTATATATCTGCCTGCAGTGCGAGAGACCTGGGTTTGATGACTGGGTTGGGACGATCCCCTGGAGAAGGGAATGGCTACCTACTCCAGTATTCTGGCCTGGAGAATTCCAAGGACTGTGTAGTCCTTGGAGTCTCCAAGAGTCAGGCATGCTTGAGTGACTTTCACTTACCTTCAGCACTTCCAGTCAGCACAAAAACTACAAATCAAAACCTCAGTGAGATCTCAATGCCAAGAAGTATTTCAAATTTTTCTGATTAATGTAATGGAAAGGCCAGAACAAACTTTTTGGCCAACCCAATACTTCGAAATACAATTGAATATTTGTACTGCTTTATACATAGATGAGGGTCACATGAACCAGATTTTCCAGTTTAACAGTTTAGTTTAAATAAGCATTTAACCAAGTGAAATGAAAGACTATAACCGCCCAAAGAACTGTACATGGATAGTCACAGTTGCTTCATTTACAGTAGCTAAGATGTTTAAACAATCTAAATGAGCATCAACAGCTAAATGTATGCGGGAAAGTTGATGGGAATTTGTTTAACTTGAAGGCTGGGTGAGGGACCTAGGAGGTTTTGAGAGGAAGGAAAAAAGAATTCTCCCTCATTTCAAAAATTTTTTTGAGGATTCTAATTATCAAAAATGTAAGGCAAGAGCTTCTGGTTTGTTTCAAATTTTTTTATATAGAATCTGACCAGTTTATTTACTCAGTGAACACTGATCCCCATATTTTTCTAACATCGATATCTTTCCATATTTGTGTCTGTAGCTATCATCTATCTACCTGTATCCATCTACCTCTCTGTCTGTAGATATATCTGAACCTGTGTGTGTGTGTATTCATATAATGTACATTTGTAATTACAAATAATATAAGAATTTAAAAAGGTTTTACTTTATTAATCTGTTTTGCAGGAATATTCAAATGTGCTGTCAAAAAGAATTCTGAAAATACAAGTTATTATGGATAAAGCCTTGGTATGCATTATTGATATATTTCCTTGCATCTTTTTGTATTTAAATTGAAAAGGAATATGAAAATAATTTTTAGGCAATGCAGAAATATGTTACCCTGTTTAAAATGTATATTTCAGTGTAACAGAATAGAATGGCATGTTGTTGATTGGCTTTTCATTGGCATAGGGGGAATAATACCAATGTTTATTAGAATGTGAAGCTTCAAATGTAAAGGAAGATTCTACTGTACTGTAATCTATTGGATCATTACTAGTTGCATATACTATTGGATCCAACCAAAACTGTGGTGAAACTCTTCCTTAAATCAATTTCCCTTTTAAAGTAAGATAATTTATTTTTACTGAATCAAAGATCCTTTCTTAAGTATTATATTTTATAAGATTATCTTGTGCTATGTAATATCATGGGTTCTCTGGTAGAAATTTCATTTTTAGAAAATGGAGGAATAAATTCATAGGGACATATTTGATTATGGAACTATTTCTTTTTACAGTTAGTTTTATCACTTTTGGTAACAAGTTTAAAAAACTTACTTTGTCCATTATCACTAGTAACTTTGTAAAAATCTCAATAAGTGTCATGACAGTCTGTATTTTTTGTATAAAAAGAAATATTTAGATCTTTAAATTTTTAAAAAAAGCAATAATAGGAAATGCAAAGAAATAGAGGAAAACAATAGAGTGGAAAAAACTAAAGATCTCTTCAAGATAATTGGAAATACAAAGGGAATATTTCATGCAAAGATTGGCACAATAAAGGACAGAAATGGCAAGGACCTAATAGAAGCATAAGAGATTAAAAAGAAGTGGCAAGAACGTACAGAAGAACTATACAAAAAAGGTTTGATGGCCAGGATAGCCATGATGGTGTGGTCTCTCACCTAGAGCCAGACATCCTGGAGTGTGAAGTCAAGTGATCCATAGGAAACGTTACTACAAACCAAGCTAGTGGAGGTGATGGAACTCCAGCTTCACTATTTAGAATCCTAGAAGATGGTGCTGTTAAAGTGCTGCACTCAATATGTCAGCAAATTTGGAAAACTCAGCAGTGGCCACAGGACTGGAAAAGGTCAGTTTTCATTCCAATCCCAAAGAAAGGCAATGCCTAAGAATGTTCAAACTACTGTACAGTTGAACCCATTTCACATGCAGCTTGATTCATAGTAAATCAAGAACTTCCAGATGTACAAGGCAGATTTAGAAAAGGCAGAGGAACCAGAGATCAAATTGTCAGAATCCACTGGATTATAGAAAAATCAAGGGAATTTTAGAAACACATTGACTTCTGCTTTGTTTATTATGCTAAAGCCTTTGACTATATGGATCACAACAAAATGGAAAATTCTTCAAGGATTGTAATACCAGACCACCTTACCTGCCTCCTGATAAATCTGTATGCAGGTCAAGAAGTAACAGTTAGAACTGGACATGGAACGATGGACTGGTTCAAAATTGGGAAAGGAGTATGTCAAGACTTTATATTGTCACCCTGCTTATATAATTTATATGCAGAGTACATCATGAAAAATGCCGGGCTGGATGAGATCTGGATGAGATACCAGATCACAAGCTGGCATCAAGATTGTTGGGAGAAATACCAACCACCTCAGATATGCAGATAACACCATCCTAATGGCAGAAAGCAAAGAGAAATTAAAGAGCCTCCTGGTGAAGGTGAAAGAAGAGAGTGGAAAAGCTGGCTTAAAATTCAACTTTTAAAAAACTTAGTTCATGGCATCCCGTCCCATCACTTCATGGCAAATAAATGGGGAAAAGTGGAAACAGTGACAGATTTCATTTTCTTGGGCTCCAAAATCACTGCAGATGGAGACTGCAGCCCTGAAATTAAAAGACACTTGCTCCTTGGAAGAAAGGCTATGACAAATCTCGACAGTATATTAAAAAGTAGAGACATCACTTTGCCTAGAAAGGCCCGTAGTCAAAGCTATGGTTTTTCCAGTATCATGTATGGATGTCATAATTGGCCATCAAGAAGGCTGAGTGCTGAAGAATTGATGGTTTCAAACCGTGGTGCTGGAAAAGATTCTTGAGAATCCCTTGGACAGGAAGGAGATCAAACCAGTCAATCCTAAAGGAAATCAAACCTAAATATTCACTGGGAGGCCTGATGCTGAAGCTGAAGCTCCATTACTTTTGCCACCTGATGCAAAGAGCCAACTCATTGAAAAGACCATGATGCTGGGAAAGATTGAGGGCCAGAGGAGAAGGGGGCAACAGAGGATGAGATGGTTGGATGGCATAATCAACTCTATGGATTTGAGTTTGAGCAAACTCTGGGAGACACTGAAGGACAGGGAAGCCTGGCACGCTACAGTCCATGGGGTCATAAAGAGTTGGACACAACTGAGCAACAACAAACTTGTACAGTGACAGTGTTGATATCTTTGATTTGATTTCAATCATAAGAGGCCATGAAACAACAGACTGGTTCCAAATTGGGAAAGGAGTACATCAAGGCTATATATTGTCACCCTGTTTATTTAACTTATATGCAGAGGACATCATGTGAAATGCCAGGCTGGATGAAGCACAAGCTGGAATCAAGATTGTAGGGACAAATATCAATAACCTCAGATATGCAGATGACACCACCCTTATGGCAGAAAGCGAAGAGGAACTAAAAAGCCTCTTGATGAAAGTAAAAGAGGAGAGTGAAAAACTTGGCTTAACATTCAACATTCAGAAAACTAAGATCATGGCATCCAGTCCCATCACTTCATGACAAATAGATGGGGAAACAGTGGAACCAGTGACAGACTTTAATTTTTGGGTCCAAAATCACTGCAGATGGTGACTGCAGCCTTAAAATTAAAAGATGCTTAGTCCTTGGAAGGAAAGTTATGACCATCCTAGACAGCATATTAAAAAGCAGAGACATTACTTAGCCCACAAAGGTTTGTCTAATCAAAGCTATGGTGTTTCCAACTCTTGCAGCCCTATTCCAGAAAAATAAATGACCCAGTCAAAAAGTGGGACAAAGAACTAAACACATTTCTCCAAAGAAGACATACAGATGGCTAACAAACACATGAAAAAATGCTCAACAAGACTCATTGTCAGAGAAATGCAAATCCAAACCACAATGAGGTGCCATTTCACACTAGTCAGAATGGCTGCAATCCAAAAGTCTACAAGCAATAAATGCTGGAGAGGGTGTGGAGAAAAGGGAACCCTCTTACACTGTTGGTGGGATTGCAAACTAGTACAGCCACTATGGAAAACAGTGTGGAGATTCCTTAAAAAACTGGAAATATGTTGAGGTATATGCTCAGGGCTGGTGCACTGAGATGACCCAGGGGGAGGGAATCAGGAGGGAGGAGGGAGGAGGGTTCTGGAGGGGGAGCATATGTAAACCCATGGCGGTTTCATGTCAATGTATGGCAAAACCAACACAATAAAGTAAAGAAAATTTTTAAAAAGAAAGAAAGAAAGAAATACATTAAAAAAAAAAACCAACTGGAAATAGAACTGCCATATGACCCAGCAATCCCACTGCTGGGCATACACACCGAGGAAACCAGAATTGAAAGAGCCACGTGTACCCCAATGTTCATCGCCACATTGTTTACAATAGCCAGAACATGGAAGCAACCTAGATGCCCATCAACTGACGAATGCATAAGAAAGCTGTGGTACATATACACAATGGAATATTACCAGCCATTAAAAAGAATACATTCAAGTCAGTACTAATGAGGTGGATGAAACTGGAACCTATTATACAGAGTGAAGTAAGCCAGAAAGAAAAACAACAATACAGTATACTAACGCATATATATGGAATTTAGAAAGATGGTAACAATAACCCTGTATGCGAGATAGCAAAAGAGATGCAGATGTATAGAACAGTCTTTTGGACTCTGTGGGAGAGGGCAAGGGTGGGATGACATGGGAGAAACGATAATGTAAATTATCATATGTGAAACGAATCGCCAGTTCAAGTTCGATGCATGATACATGGTGCTTGGGGCTGGTGTGCTGAGATGACCCAGAAGGATGGGATGGGAAGGGAGGTAAGAAGGGGGTTCTGGATGGGGAACACATGTACACCCATGGCGGATTCTTGTCAATGTATGCTAAACCAATACAATACTGAAGGATGGAAACTGGGAGGAGAAGGGTATGTATGACAGAGGATGAGATGATTGGATGGCATCACCGACTTGATCAACTTGAGTTTGAGCAAGCTTCGGGGGTTGGCAAAGGACAAGGAAGCCTGGCATGCTGCAGTCCATGGGGTCACAATGAGTCAGACAGAACTGAGTGACTGAACTGAAGTAAACAGAGGCCAGTTTGCTTCTATGATGTTTCTAAATTACTACAGTGATAGGCTCAGTTATTTTGTGTAGTTCTAGGTCACCCACCAGCTTCCTGGTTGCTCATGGTGAAGAATCTGCCTGCTATGCAGAAGATGCGGGTTAGATCCCTGGGTCAGGAAGATCTCTTGGAGAAGGAAATGGCAATGCCCTCCACTATTCTTGCCTGCAGAATCCATGGACAGAGGAGCCTGGCTGGCTCCAGTCCGCAGGGTCCCACAGAGTCAGATACGACTGAAGTGACTTAGCATGTACATGCACAAAGATTTGACCAATAGGCATGTGAAAAGATGCTCAACATCACTGAAGTGAAAATCAATGCTACAAAAAGATATCACCTCACACCTATCAGAATGACTATTATCTAAAGGCCACACATCACAGATGTTGGCAAGGTGGGATAAAAGGGAACCTGTTGGAGGGAATGAAGATTGAGGTAGTCATTGTGGGAAACATTATGGAGGTTCCTTAAAAAATTGAAGATAGAAATAGCATGTAGTTCAACGTTTATATTCCTGGGTGTATATTTGAAAAAATGAAAACACTGATTGGAAATAGAGATACACCCAGAGTTCATAGCAGTGTTCCCTACAATAGCCATGATAGGGAAGCTATGTAAGTACCCATCAACACATGAGTGGAGAAATAAGATGTGATACACACACACACACACACACACACACACACACACACATGCACACTGGAATACTACTCAGCCATAAAGATTAACGAAATTTTGACATTTGAAAGAAGATGAATAAACTTGGAGGTTATGCCATGTGAAATAGGATAGAGAAAAACAAATAGTGTATAATAGCACTTATTGTGGTATGGACAAAATAAAAGAAACTAGTGTATATGATAAAAATGTAACAGATTCACAGACATAGAGAACAAGTAGTGGTTACCAGTGTGAGAAAGGAATGGGAGAAGAGCACAGTAGAGGTGTGGATTCAGAGGTGCTACTTTGTATAATGTGAATAAGCTACAAAGATATGTAGAGTACAGCACAGGGAATATAGACAACATTTTATAATGACTATAAATGAAGTATAACTTTTAAAAATTGTGAATCATTGTGGTGTACTCTTGGACCTTCTATTTTAATATTGCATATCAATTACACTTCAATAAATTGAAAAAGGTAAGCCAGTTTCATCAGTAAAAGTTCATTTAACCTCTTGTGATGTTATTGTAATATATTTTATTTTACCATGTGTAAAAAACCACAAGGTAAATTATTTTACATTAAATACACAATTATTGGTTAAAGAAATTGAGGAAAGGGAAAAAAGTATTTCATATTTACTATTTCCAAACTCTATATTTCTTCTTCTCATAGGTTGATTTTTATGATATTGATGTTTAACCTGTATTAATTCATTTGAATTCAGTTTTTGTTCATTTGAAATTATCTTTATTTTATCTCTGTTTTTAACTATTCTATTTGGAAACAGTTTCAAACTTTCAAAAAAGATGTAAGAATAAGAATAATACAAAGATCACCTGTATTCTCTTTACTCAGATTTATTGATACTGTTTCCTTTTATCACTTGTCCCTTCTCCATGAGAAAGTAAGTTGTAAATTGAATTTGTAGCTTCTAATTTCAGTGTGCCTTTGCTTGGCATAAGATCTTATATATCCACAATCAATTTACCCATCTAAGTAAAAAGAACATCATTGAAGTACGTGTTTATGAAATTTGCAGTCAAGTTTACTTGATTGCATTGCGTCTGGACAATGTGAGCTAAGTGATACTGTGTTTTATAGTCAAATGTTTTATGGCTAATATGAGTCAATTTATATAAAATGTTCAGCTATACTTTAAAAATATGCCTCCCATTTTGTATACAAGTTTGTATATAAGCATATTATATCCAAAGCTTCGAGTTTTAAACATTTTTTAAGGATATTTCAGAAAAAATGCTATGATTTTTTTTCCTTAAATGAAGATGTGCTCTTGAAATTATTCACTGTATAGTACTCACAGCTCTGTTTTTAGAAATTTCAGTTCTTCTCCAGGGTATGCAGTCACGTTGTCCTATTGGAGTGAAGATGGTATAGCACACAGGGGCAGACATGAACGACTTCAGAATTTAATTAGAGATTTGAATCCTGATTCTTACCCTTATTAGTCATGCAATCTTGGAGTTTTAACTTTTGATCCTAAATAACTGCATGTATAAAGAGAAAACTAATGATCACCATCCAGTTTTAATATTTTGGTTACTGTATAATATCCCTAGGTTTAAGTCTGGAACCTGCTAAGCACTTGATAAGTCTTAATTGTACTTTTGTCCTTTGACTTAAGCACTGCATTATTTTATAATTTTTATATCCACTGAAATGTGGTAATTTAGTCATTTTCTATAGTGATTAAAACATAAAATTTGTCTTTCAGTATGATTATATGGGCTCTGAAGTGACACTTGCGTCTGAGAAAGTTTTCTATATCTTCAGTCTTATCAACACTGTGAGTATTTACATTTCATGTTTAAATAAGAAACACTCATGTAAACACAGTAGCCTTGTTTGAGTAAATAGCCTGTGCAATTTTATAAACCGTGTAGTCCTACCAGGGCTTCCACGATGGCTCAGATGTAAAGAATACGCCTGCAATGCAGAAGACCCAGGTTTGATCCCTGGGTCGGGAAGATCCCCGAGTAGTAAATGGCTACCCACTCACTCCAATATTGTTGCCTGGAGAATCCCACGGGCAAAAGAGCCTGGTGGGCCATAGTCCATGGGTTTGCAAAGACTTGGACACAACTGAGCAACTAAGCACGCACACACGTGGTCCTCCATGTTTCTTCCAGCAATGAATTTCATCCCCAGAAATAAACAGATAAGTAGAATAAAAGTAAATCAAATATATTCACATTTTCATGTACACGTATGGGCTTCCCAGGTGGCGCAGTGGTGAAGAATCTGCCTGCCAGGGCAGCAGACTCAAGAGATGTGTTTTCGACTCCTACATTGTGGAGCAAGAAATGGTTATGGCTACCCACACCAGTGTTTTTGCCTGGAAAGTTCTATGGACAGAGGAGCCTGATGGGTTGCAGTCCATGCAGTTGTAAAGAGTTGAACTGAGCAATTGAGCATACACACACATATGTCTACATATATAATATTATATTTGTGATTACCTGTAACCATATATCATAAATCTTCTGCTTTCAGATGTTTTCTCAGCTTCAAGTGTCTGTTATGTTAACTTCTCTGGAGATCTGGTCAGATCTAAATAAGATTTCAATTAATGGGGATGCTAATGAAGTACTACAAAGGTTTGTGTCCTGGAGAGAAAAATTTTTATTTCAAAGGTCCCATGATATGGCATACTTATTAATGTAAGTAATTTGTTTTCATTGTTAAATAGTTGATCAAACTATTTGTACATTATCTATCCCAATCATATACAAAATTTCTTATATATGATGACAAGACAACTCAAAAAATGACTATGTGAGTACTGTGTTGGCAGAATACGAGCTATAAAAATCTGATGATTCAATATAAGGCACTAAAGCCGGGTGGGCCATTATCCTGAATGGTCTGCTTACTTCTGAATTTAAAGAACTGAAAATATGGAAAGCCTTGGGAAAACATAGGGCCCCTATGGTTTTAAAGAATTTCGCAGAGGTAAATAACCGAAACCAGCATTTTGACATTAAATAAAGCATATGTTAGTTGACAGAATGCAGTAAATCCATGTAAATCTGCTTACATTAGAAAACATAAGTATGGGAATGTGGTGACCTTATGGAGTTTCTGTCCTGACCTAAGGTGCAGCTATTTAGCTGCTTGCACTGTAACTTTCTAGAGTCTTTCTATATACTAATTTGATTAGTTTGGATGGAAAAGCGAAAACACGATTCTGAAAGGTCTTCAGGAATATGGAATACATTTATAAATCTGTGTGTCTCTGTGGAATTTAAGGTTAGGTTTGGAGTTTCAAGAGAAGCATTAACTAAGGACTAAAGTTGGGGGAGGGGGACTTCCCAGGTAACTCAATGGTAAAAAAATCCACTGGCAATGTGGAGCCGAAGAAAATGTAGGTTCAACCCTCGGGTCTGTAAGGTCCCTTGGAGAAGGACATGGCAACCCACTCCAGTATTCTTGCCTGGAGAATCCCATGGACAGAGAAGCCTGGCGGGCTACAGTCCACGGGGTCGCAAAGAGCTGGACGTGACTCAGGTGGTTTCGTGTGTGCCAAATGTGTTAATACAGACCATCGCTGTTTTTCCTGGTGACTGTACTGCGTATTGTCTTTCTGTCCTCAATTCAATACTTTTTATGTCATCTGAGGTTTTACTACATGCAAATTCATGGAAGTAATCTGTCCTGACTTTTGTGTCTTAGAAATTTGTCCATCCAGCATTGATAGCAGTGGTGATTAATTTCTGGAAGGATGAGGCACGGCTGGATTTTAAGCTGTGCATTGTATAATGTTAAAGTTGACTTTTGAACTTAATTTGGAGGCACCAGGGAAGACTACCCAACTACAAAATGATTGAGAGCATTAGACATGATACATAATATTCATGTTCTAAAGAAAGCAGAAGCTTTATTGAGGAATCTAATTCTTAATGATCATTAAACTATTAATAGTTTAAAGTGCATTTATCCACGACAAAAATTTTATTATTTAGTTACAGGGACCATCCTAATTATGTAGGAGCAACATATCATGCAATGGCATGTGATCCAAAGTTTGCAGCAGGACTTGCTCTGGTATGTCCGTTCTCTTCAGTAATTATATCTTTTTATTCCTTTCTCTTCAGTAATTATATCACATTTCTAAAGTTAATATCCATTTTAAGAGACAAAAGTATATATAAATATACCTACCATCTTATTAAATTAATGTTTTAATACAGTGCTGTATTTTTTGCTTTACACCTCACATTATCATTTTTAAACTGTTTTTTACTGTGGCAAAATACACATTATGTAAAACTGACCATCTTAGTATTATATGTTCACTGTGCAGTAGTGTTAAGTCCGTTTACATTGTTGTGAAATAGATGTTTAGAACCTTTAGCTTGCTTTAATGAAACTTTGTATACGTTGACCAACAAGGCCCCGTTTTCCGTGCCTCCACCCCCTGGCAACCACCATTCTCCTCTCTGCTTCTGTGAGTATGGTATATTTTAGATCCCACATATAAGGTAGACCATACAATATTTGTCTTTCAGTGTCTGGCTTATTTCTCTTTGAATTGTACATCAAGTTTCATCTATGTTTTTGAAAATGGCAGGATTTCATTCTTTTTATGGCTGAATAATGTTTCATGTTATGCATATACACATATATAAATCATATCATATATTTGTATATAGAGATATTTTCTTTATGCATTCATATATTAACAACCACTTACCTTGGTTCCATTTCTTGGTGTTGTGAATAATGCTGCAATTAACATGGGAGATGTGAATGCTGATATCTCTTTGAGCTAGTGATTTCAGTTATTTTGGAGATATACTTAGAAATGGGTTTGCTGGATCATATGGTATTTCTATTTTTAATATTATGAGGATTCATAATACTGAAGTCCAGAGTGGTTGCACCATTTTATAATCCCATCAGCATTTCACATTTTATATTTTATTCATCACATCAATCCACCCACTGTGGGTGGATTCTTTACCAGCTGAGCTACCAGGGAAGCCCAAGAATACTCAGTAGCCTATCCCCTCTCCAGGGCATCTTCCTGACCTAGAGATCAAACCTGCCTGCACTGCAAGCAGACTCTTTATCAACTGACCACCAGGGAAGTCCAATCTTTGATAATATGGGTGTTCTCATACATTGAATTTTAACCCCTTGCCAGATGTAAGACTGGCAAAGATTTTCTTCCATTCTGTAGACTGTCTTTACAATCTGTTGGCTATGTCTTCTGAAGCATCAAGATGTTCGTGTGACGTAGTCATATTTGTCTATTTCTGCTCCTATTGCCTTTGATTTTTGCATCATATTCACCAAACCCAAATTGTGAGGTTTTCCGCTGGGAGTTTTATAGTATGTAGTCTTAGATTCAAATATTATGCTATTTGGAATTAATTTTTATATATGGTACAATAAAAGGGTCTTCCTTTTGGTCGTGCATATTCAATTTTCCCATCATTTCATTTTCTCAAGATAACGTTTCCTCCATTGAGTATTCTTACTGAAGAAACAGTTCTTTTCCCATTTTGTGTTGGAACCGAGGTAGGGATTTAGCTGAATCTGTAGATTGCTTTCGGTGGTGCTAACATCTTAACCATGTTAAGCTTTTCAATCCATGATCATGGAATGCTTTGCCAGTTATTTGTATCATTTATACTTACTGTCAGTTTTGTTTTGCCATGTCTTATGTACAGTATTTCATATCATTAGAGGAGTTCAGTCCTTTGTATCTTGGTTTTTTTAATGTTGTAATTGAAATTGTTCTGTCAGATTTTTTCAGGTAGTTTATTGTTAGTATGCAGAAACAAAATCAATTGTGTTGATTTTATACCCTGTGACTTTGTTGAACTCATTTATTAGTTCTTAATAGTTTCTTTTATGTGGAATATTTGGAAATTTCTACATATGGGGTCATATTATCTGCAAATGGAAATAATTTCACTTTTTTTCTCTCCAAATTAGAAAATAGATGTGGCAAGAGTGAGTATCCTATTTGCTTATGATATTAGAAGAAAAATATTCATGCTTTCCCCAATGAGTGTGGATACAATAAGTGTTCTTTTCTCCATACTCTTTGTTATGTATAGGTTTTTTAAAATTATATTCCAATTTGCTGAGGATTATTAATCATAAAATGGGTATTGGATTATGTGAAATGTATTTTCTACACTTAATTGAGATATCATGTGAGTTCTTTTACTTCATTCTGTAAAAATGATGTATTATAGTCATAGACTTTCATACATTAAATGATCTTTGTATTTCAGGAGTAAATTTCACTTGATCATTGGGTACAAAACTTTTAATGTGCATTAAATTCTTATTACTAGCATTATGTTGAACTTTTTTTTGTAGCAATATTCATCAGGAGTATTGCTCTATCGTTTTCTTGTTCAGGCCTTTCTGGTTTTGGTGTCAAGATAATGGTAGCTTCAGAGCATGATTTTGGAGTATACCTTCTCAATTATTACTTTGGAAGATCTTGAGGAGGATTGTTATTAATCCTTTGTTTAATGTATGGTAGAATTTCCCAGTAAAGTCATGAGTTCCTTGGATTTTTTTTTTAATTGGGAAGTTTTTTATTATTACTTTAATCTCCTTACTAGTTATAAGCCTTCAGATTTTCTATTTCTTCATGAGTCAGCTATGATAGGTTGTATGTTTCTAAAAGTTTATCTTTTTCTGCTAGTTTATTTAGTTCATTTGCATATATTTTTTATAGTGTTATAATATTTTGTAAAATTTCTGTGGCGTCCTTTGTAGTATATGCTTTTTCATTTCTTAGTTATGTGAGTCTCATTTCTTCTTTTCTTTGTTAACTAGCTAAGCATTTTCCAATTACGTTGATCTCTTCAAAGAATTAATTTTGGGTACATTAATTTTTTATTCTCTAATTATATTTATCCCTGATTTGAGCTTCATTATTTCTGTCCATTTACTTGAGTTCAGTTCATTACTATTTTTCTAGTTCTGTTATATGTAAACTCATGTTTTTTCATTTGAGATATTTCTTCTTTTTAATTTTTTTTAATTAGTTTTGCCATACAATGACATGATATCACCATGGGTTTACATATGCTCCCCCTCCAGAACCCCCCTCCCTCCTCACTCCCCCTGGGAAATCTCATTGCACCAGCCCCGAGCATCAATCCTGGGCTAGCGATTGATTAGATATATGATAATTAACATGTTTCAATGCCATTCTCCCATATCATCCCACCCTTGCCCTCATCCACAGAGTCCACGAGTCTCTTCTACACATCTGTGTTCCTTTTGCTGTCTCGCATGCTGGGTTCTCGTTACCGTCTTTCTAAATTCCATATATATGTGTTAATATACTGTATTGTTGTTTTTGCTTCTGGCTTACTTCACTCTGGATAATGGGCTCCAGTTTCGTCCATCTGAGTAGAACTGATTCAAATGGATTTTTTTTTTAATGCTGAGTAATATTCCATTGTGTATATGTACCACAGCTTTCTTATCCATTCGTCAGTTGATGGGCATCTAGGTTGCTTCCATGTCCTGGCTATTGTAAACAAAGCAGCGATGAACATTGGGGTACACGTGGCTCTTTCAATTCTGGTTTCCTCGGTGTATATGCCCAGCAGTGGGATTGCTGGGTCATATGGCAGTTCTATTTTCAGTTTTTTAAGGAACCTCCACACTGTTTTCCATAGTGGCTGTACTAGTTTGCATTAATTTATGTTTACTGCCATGAACTTCCCATTTAAGAAAGTTTTACTGGATCCTACAAATTTAGATATGTTGTATTTTCATTTTCTTTTTTCTCAGAGTGTTTCGTAACTTTGCATTGTGATTTCTTCTTTGGAGCCATTGATGTTTAATACTTTGTTTTTGAAATCCCACAGATTTGTGGACTCTCAAGGTCTCCTTTTCTTAATAATTTCTTGTTTCATTTCTTTGGCATCAGAAAACCTTCTTTGTATGATCTCCCTATTTTAAAAATTGACAAACTCGTTTTGTAGCCTAACAGTGATCTAGCTATGAGACATTTCTGTGTGCACTTGAGTAGAACCCATATTTTGTTACTGTCTGCTGTGTTGTCATGTCTTTTATTTAGTAATACTTAATACCTTCTGTCAGATTATTCTGCCCATTCTTCAAAGTGAAGTATTGAAGTCTATTATGTTGCTATCTATTAATCCTTTCAATTCTGTCAAAAGGTGATTCATATATTTAGTGCTCTAATGTTTGTGCATAAATAGTAAATGCTATATTTTCTTGGTGAATGACTTTTATCAGTATATAATGTACTTCCTGGTCTCCTTTTAATAGTCCAGGAAGTACATCGTAAAACAGGAAGTCTGTTTTAAATTTAAATGGAATTTAAAGTATGTTTTATTTGATGTTAGTATAGCCACACCCTGGCACTATTTTGGTTACAATTTGCATGGAATATCCTTTTTCATCCATAGCCTCTGTACCTGTGTGAGTCCTTAGATGAAAAGTGACATAGTTGAATACGATTTTTAATCTATTTAGTCTATGAAAGTGAAAGTCACTCAGTCATCTCTGACTCTTTGCGACTCCATGGACTATAGAGTCGATGGAATTCTCGAGGCCAGAATACTAGAGTGGGTACCCTTTCCCTTCTCCAGGGGATCTTCCCAACTCAGGGATCAAACCCAGGTCTCTCACATTGCAGGCGGATTCTTTACCGGCTGAACCACAAGTGGTTAGCCTGTCACTTCTCCAGCAGATCTTCTGGACCCAGGAATTGAACCGGGGTCTCCTGCATGGCAGGCAAATTCTTTACCAACTGAGCTATCAGGGAAGCTCAGTACCCATCTTTTAAATGAAGAGTTTAATTCATTCACATTTAAATCAATCACACACACATACAGGACCATGCACTTTTAGGAAGAACTTACTTTTGCCATTTTGTTAATTTTTTTCTGCATGCAATAGCATTTTTTTTTCCTTTTCATCTTCTCTCTGCCTTACTTTTTGCTACATTGATTTTTAAATTGTGACATGTATTGGTTCTCTTGTCATTTCCTTTTGTGTACATTGTAGATAATTTTGTTACAGTCAATTTTGTGATAACTAAAAATACCTTATTTTAATGCTGTTTATTTTAAGCTGATAACAACTTACTTCAGTTACATGTCCATGCATTTTTCCTTTGCAGTTTTATGTCTCTATGTTATTGCAGTTGCTAGTTTGGAGGTGGTTCTGTCTTTAAATTCTGTACAAGAATTAAAAGTGAACATATGTACTGAAATTGCAATGGTATTGGTTTATCTACCCATGTATGGACCTTCATTAGTGGATTTTATAATTTTCTTTTGGCCTTATATTGCTATCTACTAGTAGCATTCTTTCTTTAAACCTAAAAGAGCATACTTTCAATTTCTCATACATCAGTTCAGTTGGTTATATAAACTCCTGCAGCTTTTATTTTCCTGGAAACATCTTAGTGTCTTTATTATTTTGTTGATTGAGAGACTCCTTCTTTGATCACTTTGAATATATTTTCCCCAGTACCTTCAGTCTGCAATGTTTCAGCCAAGTAATCCAAGAATAACTTTGAGACCTCCCTAATAATTGTCAAGCCACTTTTATTGATTATAAGATTAATCCTTTGTCTTTGACATATAGTGGTTTTATTACAATAAATTTCTGTGTAGTTCTCTCTGTATTTTCCTTGTTGGGGCTCATAAGTTTCTTCAATTTGCATGTGCTCAGATTTCTAAAGTTTGTGGCAATGATTTTTCTCAAAGCTCTCTGTCCTTTTCTTTCTGAGACACCCATAATGCATATATTGGTCTATTTGTTAGAATCCATAAGCTCTTCTCCTTTTCTTCATTTTGTTTTTGTTTTTGTTTTTTGCTCCTGTGGAAAAATGACTTCAAATCACTGTCTTCATTTCTGATTTTTTCTTCTTCCTAAAATGTCTGCTTCTGAAGGCCCCAATAAATTTTTGTGTTTGTTGTTTATACTGATACTCTATCACATAATTTATTTTTTATAATATTTTATATTTCCTCATTGATATGTTTATCTGGAACTTTTCAGATATTTAAGGCTGGATAATCATGTAAAAATAAATTAATTTAATTGATCTGATCCAAAGCTAAAATGGAAAACTATTTGATTATATCAACAGATGCACAAAATGTATTTGACAATACCAACACAATTCATGATTAAACTCATTAAAGTAGCAATAAAACCAAATTTCCTAAACTTCAGAAAGATCATCTACAAAAAAAAATACAGCTTACATCAAACTGAATGTTTAGAAATGAAATGTTTTCCACTAACATTAGAAACTAAGTTAGAATGTAACTTCCCATTCTTATTCTACTTTGTGCTCATGTGCAAAACTGATGAGAGCAAATACTGTGAGGATTTTGAGCAACAGGAGCTCTCATTCGTGTTGGTGGGAATACAAAATGTTACAGCCACTGTGATAGGTAACTTGGCAACTTCCTACAAAATTCAACATGGCCTTACCACATGATCCAGTAGTTGTCCACTGCATCATTTCAAAAAAAATTAGATGAAAACAATTTCACAGAAACCCAGACATGAGTATGTATAGCAAATTTATTTATACTATACTTGCCCAAAACTAGGATAACACAATTTGTCTTATAATAGATGAATGGATAAATAAATTAGTTAATTCATATAAAGGATTAATATTCAATATTTTAAAATTAGTTATCAAGCAATTAAACAACTTGGAGGAATTTTAAATTCATGCTGGTTTGTAAAAGAAGCCAATTTGAAAAGTCTACACACTGTATGATTTCAACTCTATGACTTTCTGGAGAAGGCAAAACTATGGCAATAGTTAGAAACATCATTGATTACCAGTCAGAACTTAGTTTGTTCTGATCATACTTCTCAAGCTTTATTTTTTTAATACAGTTATTTGGCATTTAGGGAAAAAATAATTGATTTTATGCCCTAAAACTATTTCTAACATCAAAACTACTGTCAGTTAAACACTTAAGAAACTGTGCTTATATTAAAAATAATATAGATACCAAAACAAAGATTAACCTTCTCAAAATATTTTTTATACTTATTAGAATTAAACAGTAAAGTATAATAAAAACATTTGATATTATTGATCTTATTTTGTTATATGTCAATGCCATTGGATTGAAAGTACTATTATGCAAAAGGAATAACAAAATTTAACTTTTGCAGTGTTCTTAAAATAGTGAACTTTGGTATACTAGTTCATTAAATTGGTATTTGCATTTATGTAATATGGCCACGATTACAGACTAAGGGCTGGAAAAATAACTTATGCATCCACTCTGTTTTTCATTT
Source organism: Antilocapra americana (assembly GCA_007570785.1). NCBI lineage: Eukaryota > Metazoa > Chordata > Mammalia > Artiodactyla > Antilocapridae > Antilocapra > Antilocapra americana. Next base: position 25,504,973 of record ML660774.1, read on the forward strand.
CTGTTTAGTATCCAAACGTGATAACTTTAGAGGCATTTTCAGTTATTTTTGCACAGTTGCTTGGAATTAACTTGGGATTAACATATCATAAGGACATCTACAATTGTTACTGTCCAGGAGCTACATGCATAATGAATCCTAAAGCAATGTAAGATGAGATTTTTTTAATCAAATCTTTGTCTTATTTTAGGAGATATTTCTAGCATTTATTGATGTACAATTTCTTTCAGTGTAACTTAATAATATTTTTGTTAAATACATATGAGTAATTTTAAAGCTTATTAAAGGGAACATGTATTTAATATTGTAGAAAATGTGCTTTGTATTTCTATAGTCAGTGCTATAGTATCAAGTCATTGATGATGACTTTTAGTGGAGTATGGAATCTTGAGGTGAAATTTATCCTTTCTATCAAAAAAAGATTAAATCCTGTACTGTGTCACAAGAATTATGCTGGTTATTAATCATTAACAATAAATGATTAACAAGAAATTATTATAAATTTATATGTATAATATTGTAATACATCATTAAAATAAATGATTATAAATCAAGATAGAAAAGTGCTATATATCTTATAGTTGTCCATCAGGGGCAGATAATTGAAAGTAGATGCAAGAATAAATAGAATTAGATCAGAAGGTAAAGAATGCCTGCAATGTGGGAGACTATCATTTGATCCCTGGGTGGGGAGATCTCCTGGAGAAGGGAATGGCAGCCGACTCCAGTATTCTTCTCTGGAGAATTCCATGGACCGAGGAGCCTGGCTAGCTAGTTCATGGGGCAGCAAAGAGTTCGGACATGGCTAAGCGACTAGCACTTTTTTCTTTCTAAAATTTATATTAAGAGCCAAGAGGGGAATAAATAGGGAATACATGGGGAGGATAAACTTTATGAGAAAGTAGCCTAGGAAGCTCTCTATGAGACAAAACTTATGTTGGGGCTTGAAAAAGAAGAAATAAGTCTAGTCACATGAAGAACTTGTTGAAAACTTTTTAGGGAAAGCGAGTGAAGTGATACTTGGATATCAAGAATTTTTAAAAGCTCAAAGGACTCAAAAATGAAATTTTGGGAAAGGATAAAACAAGCAAAAGAAGTGACTGAAACTATATGTAAGAATAGTGAAGGCACAGAAATTAAAAAAAAACAAACAAACAAAACTACAATGAGGCTAAAGAATCATGTGTCAGAGGAAGAAGTCCAAGAGGGTATAGGAGGTGTAGGAAAGAGCCTAAGAAAACAATCATGATGTAGAAATTGGGATTTTATGATAAATGTAACAAAACACGTTTTAATTGATTTATGCAGCATGGGAAATAAATGTATTTTGTAACACGAATGTTAAATATATCAGAACAGCAATAGAATAATACTGTACTGAATTAAGTCCTATGGACCTTAGCCTCTCTGCCTGGACAGGGGAGGGTTCTTGTTTTGTTTCGTTCAAGCAGGAGAATAATGAAATGGAAGCTGACATCTCTAGACAGAGAATAAAATCTCTTCAGTGGGCAAGGAATGAAAAAGCAGGAAAGAAGTTCACAGGTGAACTTCTCACCCACGTGGTGAGAGGAAGAGTAAAGACAAGGGAGGAAGAATGAGGCTAGAAATGGGGAAGCACGTGCCTAAGTCTGCCAGGGAAGGGGCAGGGCTTCATTAAAGGAGTCAGGCATCCCCTTTATTAATCATTCTTATTCCTCATGTCCAATGATACACTATTATAGTAAAGTCAGCATATAATGAAACTCAAGGTCTTTTGGAGGTCTGATTCCTCTCCATCTTTGTCCCAGCTGGTTCCATCTGTTTTTTTTGTTTGTTGCTTCCCTTCTTATCTTTGGACCCTTTACCTTAAAGATTTGTGGTGACTCCTGCTAAATGTGTGAGATGGCAATTTTTGAGCAAATATCTGGAGTAGCTTTGACAGTGTTTGGTAAGCGATGGTTCTCATAACAATCTACAGCAGGTTCATAAGTTTGAGAGGATAGAAGACATCAGAAATTGCTTACAGGGGTCTGGTTCAAGATGGTGCATTAGGAAGTGTGTGAATTTCTGTCCTCCATCACATAAATCAACACTGTGGCTACATGTGGAACAATTTCCTCAGAAGAAGAAAACCCCAAATTGCTGTAGGGCAATAGGGCAAATGAGAAGACACCCACATTGAAGAGGGTGGGGAAGGCTAAGAACCAATCTCACCATAATTCCTACCCGCAGCAGGGTGACCCCTGATCAGGTCAGAATGTGAATCTAGAGATCCTCTCTGAGGGCTGAAGGATTTGAACCCTTACTGGATACCCTAACCCTTAAGACCTACAATATAGAGATGAACCCCCAAACACCTAACTTTGAAAAACAACCATACAGACAGGCACAAGACAGTGAACCGAGAAAAGATCTTAAAACGCTTGAGCTCACTTGCCACAGCACCACTTCACCAACACAGAGGTGGCCTCTTGAGAGGCACTCAGTCTTTAGGTGCAAGAGGATCATTTCCTCTTGTTAGCATGGGCTGGAAGGTGAGGCGTCTGGTTTAACACTCAACCAGGAGCCTGCTAATGTCCTCTCTGGGGATGGAGGCTGGTGGATCCCATCTTTGTGCACTCCCTCGTCCTCACAATAGCTTGCTGGATTCTCCTGGAAAGGAGCTTGTCCCCTTCTCTGGAACACAATTTTTGCAGCGTCCACTCACAGGACACCTCTAGATCACTGGTCTCTGGTGGCCTGCTGGGTTTAAGCTCGTAGGTCCCACAAAATTGTAAACAGTGGAGAAAGATTTTTTTCAACAGCTTCAACCCCCAGGTCGTAGCAAGAGCCAACCATCCTAGGAACCCAGTCTTTTTCTGCAAGAGGCCTGTTAGCTTATATTCATGGCTGTGTCCTGAGGGAAGACTTCTAATGAAACACTCATTTAAAGGCATTCTGTAACCCTTTTCAGAGGCCTTGGAGAATGGGAACTATCTTCAAGGTCTCCGTCTGCCATGTTCCAGAGCACCAGTATCTCCGGGAGGGGAGTTTGAGCAGGCATCTGCTGCTTTAGTTACTGTAGCTGTTGCCCAGGAGACACCCCTTGATGGGCCAGCTCTGGTCAGAGGGACTTGCTTGCTGGGTCCCATGGGACTCTAATAATCACAAACGAAGAAATACGTTCTTGGCCAGCTGTCTCCCCAGGGCACTGCACAGAGACTGAAACACACCCCAGGCTTTCCGTGAAGGTGGCCTATTTGCTTGTCCAGAAGCTTTTGTCTGAAAGACACTCTCAAGTGTCTTTTAGGAGTCTCTTGGACTTCAGTGAGATCCAACCAGTCCATCCTAAAGGAAATCAGTCCTGAATATTCATTGGAAGGACTGATGTTGAAGCTGAAACTCCAATACTTTGGCCACCTGATTCAAAGAACTGACTCACTGGAGAAGACTCTGATGCTTGGAAAGATTGAAGGCGAGAGGAAAAGGGGACGACAGAGGATGAGATGGTTGAATGGCATCGCTGACTCAATGGACGTGAGTTTGACTAAACTCTGGGAGTCGGTGAATGACAGGGAAGCCTGGCATGCTGCAGTCCATGGGACAGCAAAGAGTCAGACACAGCTGAGAGACTGAACTGAACTTAACTGATGGTTTATTTTAAAACATTTTTTATTTAATTTTTTTTTGGATCTGATAGGTCTTCGCTCAGCACAGGTTTTCTGTAGTTGAAGCAAGAAGGAGCTGTTCTTCATTGCAGTGCACTGGCTTGTCATTGCATTGGCTTCTTTTATTTTGGAGCATGGGATCTAGGTCTGTGGGCTCAGTATTTGCAGGGCATGGGCTCAGTAGTTGCAACTTCTGGGCTCTAGAGCACTGTTACATACAAGGTTAGTTGCTCCATGGCATGTGACATCTTCCTGGACCAGGGAGTGAATGGGTGTCCCTTGTACTGGGAGCCAGATTCTTAACAACTTTACTTCTTAGGGAAACCCAAGGAGAGCTTAAAAGCAGCTAGAGAAGAGCACGTTGTTACATACAAGGGTCTCCCACAAAGACACGAGCAGCATTTTCAGCAGCTACATTGCAGGCCAGTAGGTCGGTGTGATAGGTCCAAAATGTTGAAAGAAAATGACTACTATACCTAGCAAAGTTGTTGTTCAGAATTGAAGGAGAGATAATAGTTTTAAAGACAAGCACAGTCAAAAGGAGTTTATCACCACTAGTCCAGCCTTATAACAAATAATAAATGGAGTTCTTTAGGAAAACATGTGAAGTATAAGTCTCTCTGGTAAAGGTAAATATATGCTAAAATTCAGATTAATTTAATATGCAAATTAGTTGTTCAAACATAAAGGTGGTATGCTTAAAAGTCAAAAGTAGTGAAAATAACAACTATAATGATATGATAAGATATTTACAACATAAAAAGATATAAACTATGACATCAAGAGCATAAAACATTTTTAGAGGGTAAATATTTTCTAACTTGAGCTTTACAGTGTATTCAGACATCAGTTATCTACTTGAAATAGACTATTAGAGATATACGTTTCTATATGCAAGCCTCATGGTAACCATACAGCAAATACAGAACAAATCAAAACCAGAAAACTGGATGTGCAAAAGACAAAAAGGAAGGAAGTGACTAAAGTGAACCAAAAAGGAATGTAGAAAAAGAGGAAAACAACATAGGAATTACAGAACAACCAGAAAAAAAAAAGAACAACATGACAATAAGCCTGTACCTATCAATAATTACTTTAAAAGCAAATGGATCAAATTTGTCAATCAAAAGACAGGATGGATGATGGGTGATAAGTGAGACCCATCACTCTCCTGCCTACAAGTGACTCCCTTCAGATACAGACACAGAGAGTAAAAGATGAAGGGATGGCAAAAGGTGCATCACATAAATGGAAACTAAAAGAAAGCTAGAGCAGCTGTACTTCTATCAGAAAAACTCACTTTAAAGCAAGTACTATATTTAGAGACAAAGAAAGCTATTGCTTATTGATATAGGGGACAATTCATTAGGAAGAAACAACATTTATAAACATATATGTACTCAACCTGGGGTTAGTCGCTCAGTCGTGTCCAACTCTTTGTGACCCCATGGTCTGTCCACGGAATTCTCTAGTCAGGAATACTGCAGTGGGTTGCCATTCCCTTCTTCAGGGGATCTTCCTGACTGAGGGGTCAAACCAGGGTCTCCTGCACTTCGGGCAGATCCTGGACCACCTGAGCCACCCGGGAGGCTGTCTGAGTGCTGTCTGCAGGGCTTCCCTGGTGGCTCAGGTGGTACTCAACATAGGGGCACCTAAGCATGTAAAGCAAATAGTGACAGAAAAAAAGCAGAAACATACAGTGATGCGATAATAGTGGGAAACTTTAAGTGCCTATCCACTTCATTTGGATAGATCTTTCTAGGCAGAAAATCAGCAAAGAAACACTGGCTTTAAATGAGGCCCTAGGCCTGGCTGACACATATTTACAGAACATTCCATCCAAAAGAAATAGAACTCACATTCTTTTCAAGTGAGTGTGGAGTATTATTCTGGGTGAATTATATGTTAGGCCACAAAATAAGTCTCAACCAATTGAAGAAGTTGGAAATCATATCACACATATTTCGCAACCCCAATAGCATAAACCTAGACAAGAAAACTTGAAAAGTCAAAAATATGTGGAGACTAAACAAGGTACTACTGAACATTCATGTTTCAACAAGATTATCAAAATAAATTCAAAAAAATACCTTGAGAGCAACAGAAATGGAAATGCAATATACAAAAATTTATGGGATGTAGACAAAGCAGTTCTAAGTAGAAGTTCATGGTCATAAACCACTATTTCAAGAAAACTAAAATAACAAAATGAAACAACTTAAGTTTGTACCTCCAAGAACTAGAAAAGAAGAGCGAATGAACTCCACATTAGTAGATGAAAGGCAATGACAAAAATGAAAGTGGAAATAAATGAAACAGAGACAAAAAAGATAGTAGAGAACAATCCATGAAACCAATAAATTGTTCTTTGAAAAAGTAAACAAGATTGAGAAATACTCAGCTCAGGTCTCTAAACAGAGCAACTGAACTACTCCAAAAAAGAGAGGACACACATTTTAAAAATTAGTAATGAAAGAGAATATGTTGCAACTAATACCATAGAAAAAAACAAAGAATCATAAAAGTCTGCTACAAAAAACTATTCATGAGCAATTTGAAAAACCTAAGAGAAAGGGATAATTTCATAGGAATATAGAACTCTGTAAGACTGAACCTTAAAGAAATACAAAAGCTGAACAGATTGATTACTAGTAAGAAAGCTGAATGAGGAATCAAAAACCTCCCAACAACCCAAAATCCAGGACCACTGGAGAATACATACAATACATACAATTCATACAAATCCTTCTCAAACACTTCTAAAAAGTTTAAGGGGAAGGAACATTTTAAATCAACATTTTATGAAGCCAGCAGTACCTTGACAGCAAAGCAGACAAAGACGGCACTAAAAGAAAAATAGTATGGTCTGATATCCCTAGTGGAGTTGGATGGAAAAGTCCTCAACAGAATATTAGCAGACCAAATTCAACAGCACGTTAAAATGATCATATACCATGACAGAGTGGGATTTATTCCAAGGATGAAAAAGTGAGTCAACATCTGTAACTCAACCAATGTGTTAAACCCCATTTATAAAAGGATAAAAATAATACGATCATCTCAATAGGTATATTAAAAGCATTTGAAAAAAATGGCATCCATTTATGATAAATATGCTTAACCAAGTAGATATGGAGAAGTGTACTTCAGTGTAATATGACTGTATGTGACAAACTACATCTAATATCCCACTGAACAGTGTAGGGACTTCCCTGGTGATCCAGTGGTTAAGATTCTAAGCTTTCACTGTAGGCACCATGGGTTCGATCCTAGGGTGGGGAACTAGGATTCTGCATGCCACTCAGTGTGCCCAAAGCACAAAAGTATATAAAACAAAACAAAACAAAAAACAACAAGCAGAGTAAAGATGGATGATTTCCCTCTAACATCTGGAAATAAGACAAGATTGCCCACTCTCACCATTTGATTGAAAATCATATCGAAAATGGTAGTCAGAGAATTAGGTGGGACAAAGAGATAAAAGACATCTAAGTCAGAAAGGAAGAGTAAAATTGTCAGTGTTTGCAGATGACATGGTTTTGCACATGGGAATCCCTAAGGACTCCGCTAAAAACTGTCAAAAGTAGTAAACAAATTCAGTGACTTTACAGGACACAAAATTAATGTATAAAATACCTTGTGTTTCTATACAGTAATAGTACACTATCAGGAGGAGAAATTAAGAAAACAATCTCATTTATAATAGCATCAAAAAGACTAACTACATAGAAGTAAATTTAAAAGCCGCAGAGGTAAAAAATCTGTGCTGAGAAATGCAAGACATTGATGGAAGGAATTAAAGAACACACGAGGAAATGGAAAGAAATGCTGATGGACTAGAAGAATGAATATTTTTTAAAATGTCTATATCACCCAAATCAATGTAGAGATTCAATATAATCCCAACCCAAATTCCAGTGACAATTTTCACAAGCAGTCCTAAATTTGAATGCGTCTTGAATAGCCCTAGCAAAAGACTCTGAATGCCACAGCAATCTTGAGAAAGAAGAACAAAGTTGGAGACATCATGTACCTGATTCCAGGGCTAAGACAGACAAAATGCAAATTAGCCACGACCATTTGGGCTGTTCAGTATATGGAGGTATTCTGAGAATTATGGAGAGTTGCCTCAGGGACATAAAGCAGTTTGAAGGGGCAAATCTGAGACAATTTGAAAGTCGTATGTAATGCTTTAATGGATTCTAACCCATTCAGTGTCATAGTGTAATATGAGTCCATCTTCACATAAATTTATGAATTGGAAATAAGATTAGAAATTAGATATTTACATAAAACTTCTCTACAAGTAATTAAATGATAAAGAAAGGAATGTTAGCGTGAAGACTGGCAGACACACCTTAATCAACTATTCAAAGGGGCTTTTAACAGAAAGATTACAGGTCGAAAGCATGTGTCATCTGTTTGGCTGCCGTGGAGCAGACAGACTCAGCAATACTTCTGTGATGCGGTTGCCAAGAATATTACCTACCTTACATATCAGAAGCACCAGTTCCAACAGTCATATAATTATCACTTGAATTGGATCATTGAGTTATTATATATGCTGCCGTTCACCTCTTCATCTGTATAACCTCACCGCCTTATAATTTTAAAGTTAATGACTCAAGTCTTCTGTATTTTGTTTTATTATTCTTTTACTAATTTTGTTATCCTGAACTCTCAGTGCTTGAGAATCATGGGGCTATTTCCAGCTGTACAGTGGATTTGCCTAATTCTCAATATCATTTACTCAGTGTACATTTATATATTTTAAAGCTCTTTTATATGGGGTAAACTTATTAACCATAACCTAAGTCCAACTATGGGGAAACATTACAGAAACCTAAACTGAGGGACTTGTTCCTAAATAATCCGTCTGCAGTCATAAAAACTTTCCAATGTCAGGAATTCAACAAAAAATGCAGACAACTAAACTAAGGAGAAGTGAAGTGTTAGTAACTCAGTCGTGTCCGACTCTGCGACCCCAGGGACTGTGTCCTGCCAGGCTCCTCTGCCCATGGGATTTTCCAGGCAAGAATACTGGAGTGGGCTGCCATTCTCTTCTCCTGGGATCTAAGGAGATGGGAGAACTAAATGCAGTGGTTGATTCTGAAGTGGATCCTTTTGCTCTAAAGTGCTAATACCATGATGAAGGGGAAATTTGAACCTGAAAAGATGATTAGATGTTAGCAAAGGGTCATTGTTTCCTGTTAGTGAAGGCTGGCTATGAGAGAATTCATGTCTATTTAAGAGTTGTACGTGAAAATATTTAGAGCGATCAGGATATCCTATTGGCAACTTATTCAACTGGTTCAGGAAATAAAATCTGTTCTTTGTGTTTGTTATGATTTAATTATGCTGCTACTTTTAAGTTGCTTCAGTCGTGTCCGACTCTGTGCCACCCCATAGACGGCAGCCCACCAGGCTCCTCTCTCCCTGGGATTCTCCAGGCAAGAACACTGGAGTGGGTTGCCATTGCCTTCTCCAATGCATGCATGCATGCTAAGTGGCTTCAGTCGTGTCCGACTCTGTGCGACCCCGTAGACGGCAGCCCACCAGGCTCCTCTGTTCCTGGGATTCTCCAGGCAAGAACATTGGAGTGGGTTACCATTGCCTTCTCCAATGCATGCATGCATGCTAAGTTGCTTCAGTCGTGTCCGACTCTGTGCGACCCTATGGACAGCAGCCCACCAGGTTCCTCTGTCCACAGGATTCTCTAGGCAAGAATACTGAAGTGGGTTGCCCTTTCCTTCTCTGATCTAAGTATGAGATTGTTACAAATTTAAAGAAAACTCATTCAACAGTACATTTATAAATATAGAAATATCAATAAAAAGAATCTAGGGTTTATACATTCTATATATCCTAAGGGTTAAAATATTTTAATTAATTTTGTTACCAAAGTACAAATAATTCTGGCTTTTAATTAACACAATAATTTGTGTTCCCTCAGTTTTCCCTATTATTCCTGGTATGTTTCATTTTCTTAATATTCATTAGTGTTTCTTATAATGATTATAATTATGATGGGGTTGTGAATAATAATGAAAATAATATTGTAAGACACACTTAAATACAGCTTTTTATGTGCCAAGCTTTTACTTTGCTGACCAAAGTCCACCTCGTCAAAGCTATGGTTTTTCCAGTAGTCATGTATAGATATGAGATCTGGACTATAAAGAAAGCTGAGTGCTGAAGAATTGATGCTTTTAAACTGTAGTGTTTGAGAAGACCCTTGAGAGTCCCTTGAACTGCAAGGAAATCAAACCAGTCAAAGGAAATCAGTTGTGAATATGCATTGGAAGGACTGATGCTGAAGCTGAAGCTCCAATACTTTGGCCACCTGATGTGAAGAACTGACTCATTTGAAAAGACCCTGATGCTAGGAAAGATTGAGGGCAGGAGGAGAAGGGGACGACAGAGGATGAGATGGTTGGATGGCATCACTAACTCAATGGACATGAGCTTGAGCAAGCTCCTTGAGTTGGTGATGGACAGGGAAGCCTGGCGTACTGCAGTCCATGGGGTTGCAAAGAGTCAGACATGACTGAGCGACTGAACTGAACTGAACTGATGTGCTAAGCACTGAATTGTTTTATATTCTCAATCATGCAATCTTAACATCGTCTACTGCATACAAGTTTCTTTAGAGACAGGTAAGTTGGTTGGTATTTCCATCTTTTTAAGAATTTTCCACAGTTTGTTGTGATCCACACACTCAAAGGCTTTAGTGTACGGAGTCAATGAAGCAGAAGTAGATGTTTTTCTGGAATTCTTTCTTTTTTTCTATAATCCAACTGATGTTGGCAATTTGATCTCTGGTTCCTCTACCTTTTCTACAACCAGCTTGTACATCTGAAAGTTCCTGGTTAACATGCTGTTGAAGCCTAGCTTGAAGGATTCTGAGCATTACCTTACTAGCATATGAAATGTGCACAGTTGTTCAGTAGTTTGAACATTCTTTAGAATTTGAATGAAAACTGACCTTTTTCAGTCCTGTGGCCACTCCTGAGTTTTCCAAATTTGCTGACATGAGTGTAGCACTCTCACCACAACCTCTTTCAGGATTTGAAATTCCTCAGCTGAAATTCCATCATCACCACTAGCTTTTTTCGTAGTAATGCTTCCTAAGGCCCACTTGACTTCACACTGCAGGATGTCTGGCGCTAGGTGAGTGATCGCAACATTGTGGTTATCTGGGTCATAAAGTTCTGTTTGGTACAGTTCTTCTGTGTATTCCTGCCACCTCTTCTTAATACCCTTCTGCTTCTGGTAGGTTCAGATGATTTCTGTCTTATCTTAGGCTCATCACTGCATGAAATGTCCCCTTGGTAGCTCTAGTTTTCTTGAAGAGATCGCTAGTCTTTCCCATGCTATTACTTTCCTCTATTTCTTTGCATTGTTCACTTAAGAAAGCTTTCTTATCTCTCCTTGCTATTCTTTGGAACTCTGTATTTAGATGGGTATATCTTTCCTTTCTTCCTTTGCCTTTTGCTTCTCTTCTTTTCTCAGCTGTTTGTAAGGCCTCCTCAGGCAACTGTTTTGCCTTGTTGCATTTCTTTTTCTTGGGAATGGTTTTGGTCCGCCTCCTGTACAGTGTTACCAACCTCTGTGCATTGTTCTTTGGGCACTCTGTCCATCATATCTAAGTGCTTGAATTTATTTGTCACTTCCACTGTATAATCATAAGGGATTGATTTAGGTCATACCTGAATGATCTAGTGACTTTCCCTACTTTCTTCAATTTAAGTCTGAGTTTGTCAATAAGGAATCTGAGCCACAGTCAGCTCCCAGTCTTGTTTTTTCTGACTGTATAGTGCTTCTACATCTTTGGCTGCAAAGAATACAATTGATCTGATTTCGGTATTGACCATCTGGTGATGTCTATGTGTAGAATCTTCTCTTGTGTTGTTGGAAGAGGGTGTTTGCTATGAGCAGTGCATTCTCTTGGCAAAACTCTGTTAGTGTTGCCCTGCTTCATTTTGTACTCCAAGGCCAAGTTTTTCTGTTAATCCAGATGTGTCTTGACTTCCTGCTTTTGCATTCGAGTCCCCTATAATGAAAAGGACATCATTTTTGGGTGTTAGTTCTATGAAGGCCTTGTAGGTCTTCAAAGAACTGTTCGACTTTAGCTTCTTCAGCACTCCTGGTTGGGGCATACTCTTGGATTACTCTGATACTGAATGGTTTGCCTTGGAAATGAACAGAATTCTTTTTGTCATTTTTGAGATTGTACCCAGATCCTGCATTTCAAACTCTTCATTGACTATGATGGCTACTCTATTTCTTCTTAGGAATTATTGCCCACAGTAGTAAATATAAGGAGAAGGCAATGGCACCCCACTCCAGTACTCTTGCCTGGAGAATCCCAGGGATGGGAGAGCCTAGTAGGCTGCCGTCTATGGAGTAGCACAGAGTTGTTCAGGAGTGAAGCCACTTAGTAGCAGCAGCAGCAGCAGTAAATATAATGACTATTTGAGTTAAATTCGACTGTTTCAGTCACTTGTGCCCTTGAAGTACCTCAATTTCCCCAGTTCTATGTAAGTTCTGTAATCAAGTCAGATTCCCTGGGGATTCCCAGTCTTTTTGCTGGATCCCCAACTTGGGAGGTGTTGTGGAGCCTACAGCTTCTGGCTGATTCACTTTGTTGATGGCAGAAAACAACAAAACGTTGTGAAGCAATTATCTTACAGTTAAAAATAAATCTTCGAACATAATTTCAACCTTAAAAGAAGCATTATGATTTTGGCAGAATACCTACATATTCAGTAATATTTCACATTTTAGGAGAATTGGTGTAATTCTGAGATAACACATCATTGTTGGGTGGACAGTAAAGCTGTACTGTAAGTTTGGCCTAATGAAATGGGTTAATTTCCAGAAGGGAAGTTTTTCACCACTAATAAGAAATACCAGCAGTAAATAAATAGTACCTAGTGCTGTTTGCTAAAGGCCAGTAGCGTCAAAAATTATTTTAATTATTGATGATTTATTAATCACTCTTGGAACTGATTAATTGACACATCAAGATTGTTCAAGGGAACAGTCTTGAAAATCCCTTGGACTGGAAGAAGATCCAACCAGTTCATCCTAAAGGAGATCAGTCCTGGGTGTTCATTGGAAGGACTGATGTTGAAGCTGAAACTAAACACTTTGGCCACCTCATGTGAAGAGTTGACTCATTGGAAAAGACCCTGATGCTGGGAAGGATTGGGGGCAAGAGGAGAAGGGGACCACAGAGGATGAGATGGCTGGATGGCATCACTGACTCGATAGACATGAATTTGGGTAAACTCTGGAAGTTGGTGATGGACAGGGAGGCCTGGCCTGCCACGATTCATGGGGTCACAAAGAGACGGACACGACTGAGTGACTGAACTGAATTGAGCTGGGAGCCATGGTCTCCACTTTGGTTTAAACCTCAGTGCTATAATGCAAGGCTCTAACCACCTGTGACTTCCTCTAGACAGGCAGTACTTTTCTATCTATTTTGCCACATTTGATGACCTTGCAACACTCTAGGAATAGAGGCAGTTGTTTGTTTATCACGTATATCACATCTGAGAATTGAGAACAAATGATAAAGGCTAACAGAAGAGCAAAGATACATAAAAGACGTAAAAATAAACAGCCAGGTTAGTTCTTTGTTTGATAAGCTCAAGCATACACACTGGTGAAGCATTTTACTGGCTACAGTTCCATGTAGCTGCTTGTACATAATGTGGATCATGGAACGTCCATAGACTCCCACAGCTACTTGCATAGTACTGAGTATCCTTGGCTTTCAAGGCGGCAACATTGTCTGACTAGATGTGTAAATATCATCCATTTAGGAGTAGCTGATTAGTATGATTCATGACTGCTGTGCAGAGAAATTGCTGTGTCATATTCATAAAGGTGTCTGTTGCAGTCAATAGACGGAACTTTTAAGACTGAAATAAATGGAGATCTGAGGGCGCAATGTCTGGTAAATGTGGATGAATCAGAACTTCCCGGCTAAGCTGTAACAGTTTTTGCCTGTCATCAAAGAAACATGCAATTTCCTGGTATCCTAATGAAAGACTGTGTGTTTTGTGTTGACTAATTTTATTGAGGGCTGCTTTCAGTTGGATTCATTGGGTAGAGTGTGTGTGTGTTCAGTCGCTCAGTTGTGTCCAATTCTTTGCGACCCCGTGGAATATAGCCTGCCAGGCTTCTCTGTTCATGGAATTTCCAGGTACATATACTGGATTGGGTGGCCATTTCCTATTCCAACAAATCTTGACCCAGGGGTTGAAACTGTGTCTCCTTCATCTCCTGTATGGCTGGCAGATTCTTTACCACTGAACCACCTTGGGAAACCCCAACTGGGAGCAATACATGTTGAAATTATAAATAATAGTTCAGTTTTCCAGAAGGAGCTCATAATAAAGGACTCCCTTCCAGTCCCACCATATATACAATGTCACCTTCTTTGGATGAAGGCTGGCCTTTGATATGATTGGTGTTAATTCACTTTGCTTGTCCCATGACCTCATCCATTCCACATTATCATACAGTATCCACTTTTCATCACCTGTACAATTTGTTTTAAAAATGGAGTATTTTCATTGTCTTTAAGTAGAGTGTCCCATGTGGAAATAGAATTGAGAATTTTTTTTTTTTTGCTTATATGCAACCCAAGCATCAAGCAATTATGTAACCAAGTTGGTACAAATGATTTTGCTTAGTTTATTTGGCTATTTCCCACATGGTATAATGTTGATTGTTCTCAATGTATTAACTAGTTTTCTATTAATTTCAGCTGGCCTGCTCAACCATGGAGCATTGTCCACCTAGACATCTCTAGTATGAAGCTTCACAAGGCACTTTTGACACAAATGTGTCAGTCCCATACACTGTACAAATCTCTTTTGTGTGTTTTGGTTGTGTTTTTAACCTTTATTCAAATAATAAAACAGAATATGCCGTAAATGTTGTTTTTTTCTTCTTCCATTTTCAAGATTAAAATGGCATACAAGAATGTATGAGTTTTTATTTTTTTAATGCACACTGACGACAGCTGTCAGAATACAATCCAACAAAGCTGTTTTGGATGGAGTTAAAGGCAACTACATGCGACTTGAGCTATCATATAGAAAAACCAAATGAACATTTGGCCAATTCAGTATAGTAGCCTGTGCTCTGGATAGATGAAAGGCTTGACAACTTGGTTACCATCAGCTCTCCAATCCATCTTGACTAGCCTGTATGGCTCTCATTTCATGTGGATGAAACCCTTTATCCTTGTTCTACTTGTTGTTGAAAGAGATTAAGTTCTGTATACAGATTAGGTACCAAACGTTTTGGGTCAATGCCAAACAGAATAGCATCATGTCTGCCATTAGTAAATACAAGGTGTCCAGAAATAATTCCTGCTCACAGCCTAAATTTTAAAGTACCATTGCTAGCCTGAATCCCAGTAGTGAGAGAGAATTTCTCCAAAGCACAGACCAACAATTTCCTCATTAGAGTCTCTCTGGCCTGGTAGCCATGTCTGCATGGGCTTATAACTCAGACTTGAGCCATTGATTTTTCTGTCCCTTGGTCTCCAAGGAATTATGTTTAGCTTTTGCTAAAGTGTCCATTCTGGGTAGTTTATGAGCCAGTTCCTGAATGGGTTTTCAGAGATTATTCCTAGGATACAAGAGTAAGTTCAGTTGATAGCCTGATGGACTATTTGGATGAATGCATTAATCTGATTTGTGTCACTATTTCATCATCAGGGCACTCTTAAGTCTTCATTTAAAATCCAAAATGAAGTAACAGTGGGCTGAAGGGAGAGGAAGCTTAGCCCACTGGAGTTCAGGGGTATATATTGGAAAATGAGTATTCATCTTGGATAGTCCATTGTTCTACTGTAGCTGTGAAGGCTGTTAAACAAAAGTGAAAAGAAGACATCAGGCCCCAAATGGAGTCCTTTATACTAAGCCCCACATCACCAAACAGAGATTTATCTTAACTACAGTTTGACTCCTCTAGAACTGGAATCTTAAGCCAGTAAATCAGGAATCACCTGGCCAGCACTGGTTAGGTAACCCCCTGATAGACCCCTGCCATCTCCTAAAGGAAAGTTAACTTTGCAATAACCAGCCCACTTTTTTTCTGGTATAACTTCCTTGTTCCCACTCCCTTCTGCTTATTAAAATCTTTCATATGATACAGCTCTTTGAGCTCCTTTCTAACTGTTAAATTAGAAGCTGTCTAATTTGAATCAATTTGTACTCGAGGAGACTCTTAAAAGATTTAATATGCCTTTGATCATCTTATAACAAGGCCTACTGCAGTAACCCCGAATTGGTCTTTACTTGTCTTCCTCTATGTCCACGTCATTAGCCAGTGGGTTCATTGACTGATGGTGCTTAAAGCCTGAAGCTGGTTCTTAAGTGACTGAGTGATTTCAAAGCCTTCAAATCCAGCAAAACTTACATCAATCTGTAATATGCTAGTTGGATGAGCCTTTATGACTTCTTCAGGCTTTTGCCTAAGCACCTGTCTCAGTTCAGTTCAGTCACTCAGTAGTGTCCGACTCTTTCTGACTCCATGAACTGCAGCATGCCAGGCTTCCCTATCCACCACTAATTCCCGGAGCTTGCTCAAGCTCATGTCCATCGAGTCAGTGATGTGATCCAACCTCCTTATCCTCTGTTGTCCCCTTCTCCTCCAGCTGTCGATTTTTCCCAGCATCAGAGTCTTTTCTAAGGAGTCAGTCCTAGGCATCAGGTGGCCAAGTGTTGGAGTTTCAGCTTCAGCATCAGTCCTTCCAATGAATATTCAGGACTGATTTCCTTTACGATAGATTGATTGGTTTGATCTCCTTGCAGTCCAAGGGACTCTCAAGAGTCTTCTCCAACACCATAGTTCAAAAGCATCAGTTCTTCAGCACTCAGCTTTCCAGTTTCTTTCTTATCCATCATAACAACATATCTCAGTAAATTTTGGGGTAACTAAGCTGGTCTTGGTCATGAAGATTTTATTTTTTTGACAGCACAGGTGAGTGAAGAACAATAAACTTTCTTTAGTATTTCCAAGACCACAAGTCCCCATGGATGAACCTATTAGGAGTCTCACCAACAGTGGTCAAAGACCGTTTGTCCTCACTGTCATTGAAGACATCAGGGACCACGTCTGCTTCTGCTCACCATAGCTGGCCAGATGATCTGTAGGACCTATCTGTCTTTATAGTCACAAAAGCATTGTGACCTTGTCCTTCCATGTCCACATTGAGACTTGTGTAATTTACAATAACTCAAAAACATGAACTCCTTGGAGCTAAATTTAAGTAATTAAAGAGTCATTAAATACATATAACAACTTGCCCTACTTGACCACTGGGAAGACCATAGCCTTGACTGTATGGACCTTTGTTGGCAGAGTCTTTGCTCTTCAACATATTGTCTAAGTTTGTCATAGTTTTCCTGCCAAGAAGCAACTGTCTTCTGATTTCATGGCTCCAGTCACCATCTGCAATGATCTTAGAGCCCCAAAAGAGGATATCCGTCACTACTTCCACCTTTTCCCCTTCTATTTGCCTTGAAGTAATTAGGCTGAATGCCATGATCTTAGTTTTTTTCATTAATATTTAGTTTTAAGCTGACTCTTTCACTGTCCTCCCACTTCTCTTTCTTCCATTAGAGTGGTATCATCCGCATATATGAAGTTGTTGATGTTTCTCCCGCCGATCTTAATTCCAGCTTGTAACTCATCCAGCTGGCATTTCTCATGATATGTTCAACATATGTTTTAAACAAATAGGGTGACAGCAGACAGAACTGTCATATATTTATTTTTCAATCCTGAACCAATCAGTTGACCCACATACAGATCAAGAAGGGTTGAGTTTAGAGTTGCAGTTAAGATTAGGGTGAATCATAACACATTCTTCTAAATAAGGAAACATGAAAATAAAAAAAGACTATCATCTGATTCTTATAAATATTAAAATGTGTTAAATACAAATAGAATTGGGGATATATTTAGATAATATACCATTAGTGTAACAATGTATTACATTTAACTTTATATAGGGCATTATATGAGTATCCAGGTATAATAAATATCAGGAATAAATTCAGTTCAATCGCTCTGTCTTGTCCGACTTTTTGCCATCCCATGAACCACAGCACGCCAGGCCTCCCTGTCCATCACCAACTCCCGGATGCTACCCAAACCCATGTCCATTGATGCAATCCAACCATCTCATCCTCTGTTGTCCCCTTCTTCCCCTGCCCTCAATCTTTTCCAGCATCAGAGTCTTTTCAAATGAGTCAGCTCTTCACATCTGGTGGCCGAAGTATTGGAGTTTCAACTTCAACATCAGTCCTTCCAGTGAACATCCAGGATTGATCTTCTTTAGGATGAACTGGTTGGATCTCCTTGCAGTCCAAGGGACTCTCAAGAGTCTTCTCCAACACCATAGTTTGAAAGCATCAATTCGTTGGCACTCAGCTTTCTTTATGGTCCAACTGTCGCATCCATACATGACCACTGGAAAAACCATAGACTTGACTAGATGGACCTTTGTGGACAAAGTAATGTCTCTGATTTTTAATATGCTGTCTAGGTTGGCCATAACTTTCCTTCTAAGGAGTAAGCGTCTTTTAATTTCATGGCTGCAATCACCATCTGCAGTGATTTTAGAGCCCAAGAAAATAAAGTCAGCCACTGTTTCCCCATCTACTTGCCATGATGGGACTGGATGTCATGATCTTAGTTTTCTGAATGTTGAGCTTTAACCCTACTTTTTCACTCTCCTCTTTCACTTTCATCAAGAGGCTCTTTAGTTCTTCTTTACTTTCTGCCATAAGAGTGGTGTCATCTGCATATCTGAGGTTATTGATATTTCTCCCAGCAATCTTGATTCCAGCTTGTGCTTCCTCCAGTCCAGCATTTCTCATGATGTACTCTGCATATAAGTTAAATAAGCAGGGTGACAATATACAGCTTTGACGTACTCTGTTTTCTTATTTGGAACCAGTCTGTTGTTCCATGTCCAGTTCTAACTGTTGCTTCCTGACCTGCATACAGGCTTCTCAAGAGGCAGAGGTGGTCTGGTATTCCCATCTCCTTCAGAATTTTCCACAGTTTATTGTGATCCACACAGTCAAAGGCTTTGGCATAGTCAATAAAGCAGAAATAGGTGTTTTTCTGAAACTCTTGCTTTTTCGATGATCCAGCAGATGTTGGCAATTTGATCTCTGGTTCCTCTGCCTTTTCTAAAACCAGCTTGAACATCTGGAAGTTCACAGTTCACATATGGCTGAAGCCTGGCTTGCTGAATTTTGAGCAGTACTTTACTTGTGTGTGAGATGAGTGCAATTGTGCAGTAGTTTGAGCACTCTTCGGCATTGCCTTTCTTTGGGATTGGAATGAAAATTGACCTTTTCCAGTCCTGTGGCCACTGTTGAGTTTTCCAAATTTGCTGACATATTTAGTGTAGCACTTTCACAGCGTCATCTTTTAGGATTTGAAATAGCTCAACTGGAATTCCATCACGTTTGCTAGCTTTGTTCATAGTAATGCTTCCTAAGGCCCACTTGACTTCACATTCCAGGATATATGAATTACTATTTTGTAAACAAACCTACCAAAATAGAAAATAGTTATCATGACACACTGTGAAACACTGTAAAATGTATTATTGACTAGGGATTAACTCATTAATATAAGAGTGCTTATAAATAAAGGAAATAAATAGAATCCCTCAACAAAAAGTATGCATAAAACTAAAAAGTAAACTATAGATTATACAGATACATAAAACTGAAACAAATATAAATAGTTATTTGTATCTATCTACTTTATTCATTTTAAAATATTACTTATCAGTTTTGTTTAACATCACTATTACACTGAATAGATAACTATATAATAAGAAGGAAATAAGTGCTTATTGTTAGGAGCTCTTAATATTTTTTAATTCTTTGAAATAAAAACTTTTAGAACCAATCTTTATTATACAAGAGCTAAAAAGTGACAAAAATTTTGTTTGAAATAACATTCAAACAATAATATACAGTTGGAATTTAGAAACCTATTTGTCATATCTGTAAATTATTACATATGTAAGAATGATACCTTTAGGAGATTTGATAAGATAGATAAGTACTTATAATAATTGGAAAAATCTCAAAATTTAACATTCTTACATATGTGAAAACAAAGAAGATTGAAATGAAATGCACTACATTTTTGAGAGTTCAGATTCTTGAGCATGGAATCAGGAATAATTTCATTACCATCTTGTTTTTTCTATATCAAAATATTTAAGTTTAGATGAAGTTTGTTAAATACTTAAGTAAAAATTATACTGTAATTGTAATCAATTTAGAGATATGTCTTAGTGTATTATGACAATAAATTAAATGATTATTTCAAAGGTCTTTTTATTTAAATTTATTACATTTGCTTTCAGAATTGCACTTTTAGAAAATGCTGTGATCCTGTAAATTGTCATCTGATTGGACCAGCAAAATGTGGGACTGGGCAATGCTTTAAAAAAAAAATTTGTGAGGTAAGTTTCCAAATATCGCCTTATTTTCTTTCATGACATTTTTGTGTTTTTGTGGGTTCGTTTTTTTAGTCTTTTATTGATGTTCAGTTTTATTCATCTTTCAAATATATTACTTTACATATTCCATTTATACACAGTTGATTTCAGAATTGAGAGGAGGCCTTTAGGTTTATTTCAGCTCTCTTTTTAGCTGTGCCTCTCCCTGCATTGTTTCAAACTCTACTCAAGACCCATCCTGTTATTACATCTAATAACAATTCTAGATAATTTGGCTGCTATGAATTCTTCTTGGTCATTCCTGAATGCAGCTCTTGGTGATCAAACCACTGTGATAAAATTATGAATAAATCACCCAACACACACTTGAGACATAATATTCGAATAAACAGACAATTATAAGAGTAACTCCTCACTTTGGAAGTAGCAGAAAAAAGAATCCATATGGAATAATCAGCAATATGTGGTATATCTAATACTGAAGATTAGCTTTCTCAAGACTCTGGAAGTGACTCACTGAATCCTTGACTTCCCTTGAGAAGTTTTCTCTTCAATTTTCCTTCATAGCCACCTCTGATAGGAGACTGGGTAAGATCTCTGTTCTAGGGATTGCTTCATTTTAGCAACTCATCTTTTTTGGTGTCACTTTCAGGAGGCTATGACAAACATAAAGACTGATTAATAAGAGGTTTTGTCGTCAAGTTTATTTTCCCTGTGTGAGTGAAATCTCTCCTAACATCATATTACTTTGTTCTCTGCATGGCCTTTTTCATTTAGTGGGTGAGTTCTTAAAGCCAATGATCATTTCTTTCAAGGCACATGAATGTAGAGGCCAGCCCAGGGTTTCCACTTCTTAACAAAAAACCGTGTTGCACTTTCCTTCCCGAGACCACTCATCTTCGTCTAAATCAGTGGGACTGAGAAGTAAGGTTTTTCACACAGTTCATTGCCCTCTACATACATCTCTCTTTGCAACAGAGTAATGGCTACATTTGGTAAAATGAAAATTCATTGTATAATTGCTAAGGAGACTTTCAGAGTAACAGCTGTGAATTCTGTAAAGATGCTCCCAACTAAACTTTATAATTCTAGCTGTTCTCTCACTCTCTCTTTTTTTTTTTTTTTTTTAAATTTTCAGGACTGCATTTATTGGTTTGTAGAAGGCAGCCCTGGACAGCCTTTTCATTTTTCACACTTGAGGGAACCTGTGACTCCATTCTAGTTCTGGGAATATACCCACTGCCACCATCTGCCCAGGACCTTTCCTCCTCACTCTCGAAGCATGCTTTGATGTCCTGTGTTAGTCCCCATTAACTTTCTTATGTGTTATAGCATAGAATCTAGCTTGCTGTCATTTCAAGGGTCGCAGGTGACTCTCTTATTAGTGACCACAAGTTTGAAAGGCTTTTATTTTTTTCTAGAATACTTTTCATTAGGCTAGTTTCCACTGACATGGTCTGAAATTTAATGATGTGATCCAGTGTTTTTTCTTACAAATTTTCAGTTTAGATGGACACAAGTCCAAGTGCAAAGATATGGAAGACCAACAGTTTAACCTGCTGCTATCTGACACATAACAGGGACTGACATGTTTAAGCCAGTACCCAGACCTTCCTCTCTGAGGTTTTAAGGAGCTGTGTCTGGTACTGCACACCAGCAATTACCATGGGTCAGTTGTGTCTTGATGAGAACAGACAAGCAAAGATTAAGAAACAAGCACTCAGGAAGCTTACATAAGACATGAGTCTAGCGTCCTGCTCAAGTGAATCTTTTGGAGCGACAAGATTCTGGTGCTATACATTGTTTGGATATCCTTGCTTTTCCCTGGCAGTTCTCAGACAAGCTTTTCCTGTATGCAGTGCAGAGAGCTCAGTGCAGTTCCTGCCTGTGCTAGTCCATACTGTCTGGTATTTCAGAAAGCAGAGGATCCCCTCTTTCCCAACAGCCATCTCCACCCCTGGAAGCGGCAGAAGCCCGGACCCACCATTGCATCCTAAGTTAAATTTCCCACCACTGTGTCTAGGGAGAAGAGTTCCGATTGTCATCCTGAGTCAGAAGCAGTTTCATAGGAGAAGTGGAGTTAGTCCTATAACGAAAATTACTTGAAGGGCAGAAAGGAAAGGATGTCCACTAAGAAACATTTTAGAAACCTGGGAAGACCAGCATCTGAGTTAGTTAAAACATTTCAGGAGTGCAGTGGATTAGTCCCCAGGAATCGAAAGTTGAAAAACAGATATGGGTAGTTTTATCTCAGATATTTTCTGTTTATCTTGAAGTGAACATTCAGGATAGCCACAGCATTGTAACTGTGAGCACTTTGGCTAGAGCCGTTTTTAAATTGAAGTGAAAATTTAACCGTTTTCAAGTGCATTTAGTGCGTGGAGCAGCATTTAGTGCGTTGAGCGTTGTGCAGCCGCCGCCTTGACCTGGTCCACAGCAGCTTCCTCACCCGGAGAGCAGACCCCGGCCCACGACCTGCCCGCTCTCCTCGCTCCCTTCCCCTCAGCTCCTGGCAACCGGCACGCATCCGGTTTCTACGGATTTCCCTACTCTGCACATTTCACACAACTAGCACCATGCACTGGGAAACCTTGTGTCTGGTTTCTTCACTAAATGCAGTGTTTCCGAGTTTGTGTCACCTTGTAGCGTACACCAGTACTCCGCCCCTTTATGCGGCTGCGCACATTCCATCCTCCAGACCACAGTTTGTTTACCCACTGATGGACATTTGATTTCTTTCTAATGTATTTCACTAGGACTGTTATGCAAATTCATAATTTAACTTTAAATATTATAAATGCAATAATATTGAAATACTAGTTACATATAAAATGCTCCTATTTAAATTTTTATATTTTGTTTTATTACTTTAAATACAAATATTTGTTTTCTGTATCTCACAGGTATATCAAAGAAGACAGATGTGTAGGCAAAGCACGGATCAGTGTGATTTTGCAGAATTTTGCAACGGAAAATCTGAGTTTTGTGTCCCTGATGTGAAAGCTGCTGATTTAGAACTGTGCAGTAATAAGACTGCCTATTGCTTTCAAGGAATATGCCGAGACCCAGATAGACAGTGTGCAGAGTTGTTTGGAAGATGTAATAGTTGTACTTTTATTATCTGATGTTTATTTTTAGACTAGAGATTTTTTTTAAGTCAGTAATCTACCCTATAGCCACACTAATGATTATTTTTTCAATCTAAATTTGGAGATAAAATTGCAAATCAAAGAGACTTTGACCTCCGTCAAGAGGTAAAATAGATCTAGTAAGTGTAAGACAAAAAGAATGGAAGAGTCAAATTTCAGATCATTGGTGGAAATGGAGTAGACTATTAGAATTACAAATAAGGGAGCAAATGACTGTTTTAATTCTTAGTAACTTTGCACAATATTAATAATTTTCTATTCTCAAAGAGGTACTTTTCAGTGAGCATTTCTCCTTCATACATAGCCAGTGCGTGCTAAATCGCTTCAGTCATGTCTGACTCTTTCTGACCCTACAGACCGTAGACCCCCAGGCTTCTGTGCCTATGGGATTCTCCAGGCAAGAATACTGGAGTGGATTGCCATGCCCTCCTCCAGGGGATCGTTTCAATCTGAGGACCAAACCCATGTCTCTCATGTCTCCTGACTGGTGGGCAGGTTCTTTACCACTAGCACAACCTGGGAAGCCCGTAATATAGCTAGAAAATGGCCCCCAAATTTACAAGAGATGACACTGCCTGGTCTTTGCTGACTACATTTCTCTAAATTTACTGCACTTTTAGGCTTTTAATTTTTTTTTAAGATAAGTAATTGAAACTTATATTTTCAGTTGCGAAGGGGGCTTCCGCTCTATGTTCTCAACATGTGAATATGCATACAGATGAATTTGGAAGCTGTCATGGAAAATTCTGTACTTTTGAGTATGTATTTAGAAAATACATATTTTCCAAATGCAGTGAATGTGTGCGTGCATGTGTGTGTGTGTACTGCAAAGAATCACATAATACAAGAGACAGATGAATGTAGTATATAAAGAGAAGTTTATATGTTGTACTTCATAAGTTGGTGTATGTTCTGAATAGCTTTGGTGTTATACTTTAAGTAACACTGCGAACTATCTTCATATTTTGAACCGTTATTTAAGCAATATATCCTGTCACTAAGTGACTTTTGGGTAATTTTTTCTGTCTTATGTTTCAGGAACATATATTGTGGAAAGGTGGTTTGTCACTGGACATGTTCAGAAGTAGTGCCATTTAAAAATTTCGATACTCAGTATACTTTTCTTGATGGCCTTGTCTGTGTGTCTGCACATCTAAGAAATAACACACAAACAAATATGCAGGAGGACATGACCTATATCAGCACTGGCACTATGTGTGGCCCAGACCAGGTAAGCACATTTTTTATTGATTCTGTATATGGTGTGTGAGTATCTTACTGTCTCTGTGTGTGTGGGTGTGTGAAAGAGAGAAAGAGAAAGAAAAAAACACACTTGAGATTTTTAGTTTGTGATTGTTACCAGTGTTGGTTACTGCATCATGATCTCAAGCCTTAAAGCTCAAAATTTTTCACTGATCAAAGTAGCGTGTGTTTGACTTTTGGCCATTTGTATTGTGAATTTTGCCATTGATATTTAAATAATTTTTTCCCTCAAACTTGAGTACCTTCCTTAACCTCTTTGTTAGGCCAGGATCCGTCTGCAATCATTTGTGTAAAAAAGGATGAAAAAAAGAACCAAATAATACACCCCCAAAGCAGGTCGGACAACCTGAATAATAAGAACAACAAAGAGAATTTGATTGTAATGAAAGTAAAACATTTGTTTATTAGCTTATTTCCATAATTCTTTTTCCAAAAACATAGTGTACTTGTTACAAACTTGCCCTTTTTCAGGACATAAGATGAAAACAGAATAAAGAAAATAAACAGAGTTCAAGTTGTGTTTTTCCTCATCTTAAAGATTTGAAGAGATAAAATAGAGGATTTTAAACTAGTATCATTGAAAATTTAGTTGACTAGTATATAACAAAATACAATTATCTCACACTTAAATGTAAGTGATTTAAATTGATGTACAACATTTTAAGAAATGGAAAAATAAGAAAAAAATGGATTTGATGAGAAACGCTGGGCTGGATGAAGCACAAGCTGGAATCAAGATTGCTGGGAGAAATACCAATAACCTCAGATATGCAGATGACACCACCCTTTTGGCAGGAAGTGAAGAAGAACTAAAGAGCCTCTTGATGAAAGTGAAAGAGGAAAGTGAAAAAGTTGTCTTAAGGCTCAACTATCAGAAAACTGAGATCATGGCATCCGGTCCCATCACTTCACGGAAAATAGATGGAGAAACAGTGGAAACAGTGACTGACTTAATTTTGGGGGGCTCCAAATTCACTGCAGATGGCGATTGCAGCGATGAAATTAAAAGATGCTCACTCATTGGAAGAAAGTTATGACCAACTCAGATAGCATATTAAAAAGCAGAGACATTACTTTGCCAACAAAGGTCCATCTAGTCAAGGCTATGGTTTTTCCAGTAGTCATGTATGGATGCGAGAGTTGGACAGTGGAAAAGGCTGAGCGACTGAACTGAACTGAACTGAACTGAATCACAAAGTGATAAACTGGTGCTGACTACGTTATAAAGTAGTATGCCATTCCTTTGGAGATCATTTAAAACAAAGGACATAAGTTTTTTGCTGTAAGTCTAGCAGAGTAAATAAATAAGTTACTTAATTTAATCATTCATTGATTAGAATAAAAGCACTATTATGCTCCAATACTTTGGCCACTTGATGCAAAGAACTGACTCCTTGGAAAAAACCCTGATGCTGGGAAAGATTGAAGGCAGGAAGAGAAGGGGATGACAGAGGATGAGATGGTTGGATGTCATCACTGACTTGATGGACATGCGTTTGAGCAAGCTCCGGGAGTTGGTGATGGACAGGGAGGCCTGGCGTGCTGCAGTCCATGGGGTGGCAAAGAGTCGGACACAACTGAGTGACTGAACTGAGCTAATGGCTTACACATGTGACATAACACCAAAAACGTAACTTTGTCTTTGTCACTGGTTTCTGGCACAGAATTCCTAACTCCTTGGAATTTCCTGACTGGTAAGAATATTTTTTGTGGTTGTCCATAATGAGCGCTTTCCCATCACACCGAACTTACCCTGATGGTGTAACGGAGTGGAGTTTCTCCAAGGCTTCAGGCTGGTGCTGTTCACCAGAAAGACTACTTGGTAAGAGGGAGGGCGATTTTCATTACACTCGTAATTCCACTAAGGACAGTATTGTAGCTGGAGACTGAACTCTGTAACAACTTGAAACAGTGAGATTAAGGCAGCTTCTAAGTTGGTGAAATAAAAATGAATATTCAAAAATGTTTTAGTTTCGTCAGTTGGTATTTGAAAATAATAATTGATGGTGAGAAGTGTAAGTTTTTATCAACCTGAAAAAGTATAAATTAGCGCATACTTTCTGGAAAGTAACAAATTAAATATATCATCACATATTTTCATCTGTTTTCAAATTTTCTTGCTATTTGCTACAACATTTTGACATATTATTGAGATGTGACATATTAGCTTCACACGTACGACACAATGATTCACATTTGTATATATTTAAAGATAATCACCATAGTCCAATTAATATCTGTCACCATTTATAGCTGCAAGGTTTTTTTTATGATGAGAAATTTAAGATTTACTTTCTTGTGAAGTTTCAAATACGGAGTACATTACTACTAACTATAGTCACCATACTACACTGTATAATTAGTGACTCATTTATTTTTATAACTGCAAGTCTTTGTCTTGTGGCCCCCTTTGCCCATTTTGCCTAACTTCCCAAACCCCACCTCTGGCAACCCTCAGTCTGTTCTCTGTAGCAGTGAGCTTGGGTTTTTTGTTTGAGTTTTTCTTTGGATTCCATGTGTAAGTCAGATCATACAGTATTATATTTCTCTGCCTTACTTGTTTCATTTAGCATAGTGCCTTCAAGATCCATCTGTGTTGTCACAACAGGCAAAATTTCATTTTTTTATGGCAGAAGAATATTTCATTGTATATATATATATATATACACACACACATACTTCTTTCTTTAGTTACCTACTGGTGGACACTCTAGTTGCTTCCACATCTTCGCTAATGTAAGTAATGTTTAAATGAATATTAAGGTGCAGGTATATTTTTGTTTTCATTTGCTCCAGATAAATACCTACAAGTGAAATCGCCGAGTCGTGTGATAGCTCCAGTTTTAACCTCTTTGTTGAATCTCTATACTGTTTTTCATAGTGGCTGTACCAATTTACAGTTCTCAGACAGGGATGAGTGTTCCCTTTACTTCAGATCTAAGCCAACACTTATTATTTCTTATCTTTATTATAGTAGCCATTCCAATATCCTAGAAGAATGAGATGGAAAAGTACTTAAGGAAATAATGCCTGGAAGGTTTTGAAATTTATCAAAAGACATAAACCCAAAGATGCAAGAAGTGGAATATACGTGATACAGAATGACCCCAGTGAAATCCACAGTAGGATAAAGAGTAATAAAATTTCTGAACACCAAGGACAAAGACAAAGACTCTTAAAATCAGTGAGAGTGGAACAACATCTTATGAACTGGATAAACACAATTACAATAACATTTGGAATAAAAAGATTATGACCATAGATATACAAATGCAAATAGAAAATTGCTATGCTAGTTAACTAACCTTCTCTCATCCCACATAACAAAGAAATCAGCAAATGTTCCTGTGGAAAAATGAGCCGTTTATTTAAAAGGCCTTTGGATTCTCACACTGGCTCTGTTTGACCACTGAAAGCTTTATAGTTGATCCACTTCTCCAGTGTGATTCTTGGCCTAGAAAAGTCTGATCTTTAGCCCTTCCCCAAAGTTGTCAATATCCCCATGGAGGGAAAAGGGAAAAGGAAGGGGTGGGAGAGGGAAAGGGAGGGATGAGAAGGGAAGGAGAAACAAAGACTTTGACTTTTTCTGCTTGGTCTGGAGGAGCTATAAGCTGGTAGTGACTTTTTGACCCCATACCATTTTTAATAAAAGCCATATTGACAGCTCTCTCTCTATGTGACTGGAGTTTGTCACTCTTTTACTGGGGAGTAGGTTCTTCTCTTATTGCAGAAAGAATTCAAAGAGGGAACAGTGTGATCGGGAAAGCAAAGTGAGTATTTATGTAAGCATTAGTATCCTTTCAAGGGCAGAATGAGCAGGCTCAGATGAGTAGCTGCCCTGAATTTTTTTTTAGCAAGCCAGTTATTTAGGGCTTAGAAATGAAGGAGTGGAATTTTCACTGGGGAGGGAAGAGTTTAGGGTTGTATTCCCTGATATTCATCCCAGTTTCTCCTTCCCTAGGGGAGGAGCGATTTTAACCCCTATTTTACCTTGACTGGAAGTGTCCTGAAGCCCATGCATGATGATAACATTTAATCTGTGAGGCTAATTTTATTGTAATGAGGCCTAATGACAACAGGTTGCATTTAGATGCCAGAAATTCCTGCTTTCCCCATTTCTTTGTCTGCTTCCAGGATGTTGTCACCTTAAAGGTGTGACTTCCTGTTTGTCTAGAGGTGTCTGGTTTAGTTTCCTTTGCCCAGGGATCCCTGTTGTAGGATGCATGGCTTCCTACCATCTGGCCTGAGTCCCCCTTCTCTGTTCATATCTAGCTACCCGTGTGCTCTAAAGCTTTTAGTGGTCAAACACGACAGTCTTTATTTTGGAAGCTGACTTTTAGACCATGGTACTTGCAGTAGTTGAATTGGATCCTGCCTACTCTAGAGAACAGGGCTCCCTGGTGACTGAGCTGGTAAAGAGGCCACCTGCAATGCAGGAGACCCCAGTTCAATTCCTGAGTCGGGAAGGTTCCCTGGAGAAGGGATAGGCTACCCCGTATTCTTGGGCTTCCCCGGTGGCTCAGTTGGTAAAGAATCTACCCACAGTGGGGAGGATCTGGGTTTGATCCTTAGATTGGGAAGATCCCCTGGAGGAGAGCATGGCAGCCCACTCCATTATTCTTGCCTAGAGAATCCCCATGGACAGAGGAGCCTGGCGGGCTGCAAAGAGTCGGACATGACTGAGCGACTAAAAACAGTACATTCTAGAGAGCAGAGCATTGGAGAGCCCCGAATTTTATAGTCACCATTAATTCAATTGCTTTATGAAACAAAACACTCTTCTAAATTGTCTCCCTTGGGATAAAACTGCAGTGTTGACTGTATTCTGTAACGGAGAGAAAGGAAGTGGGGAGTAATGAATACTGAGTACTCAGTCCTGAGAACTCATTAGTTCTATGGTTTTGTGGACAGACTTCCTTGGATAATTCCATACTTATCCACAGTTTCCAATCTCACCTTTTGAGCTCTTCTTCCTTGTTTTTCCTTCGGACTCTGAGCTACATCTCCTCTAGAGCATTGTGAGGCAGTTCAACTAGGCTCTCCCATTTGTCACTGTGTTCCCTGTGGTTGCTTTCTCACTTCCTTTCATTTAACAGTGACCTTTATTTTGTTTCAAAATCCCAGGAAGTCCTTCAATCGCTCATCTTCTAATTGTCTCTTTCTCATTTTCCTTTTCTCTTATTTATTGGGATAAAAGAGGTATGTGTGGATGACACGTCTGTGAATTTGAATTGGAATCACTCCATGATTATTTTAAAAATTCATCAAAGATACACTTCATTTTCATTTATTATTCTACTATGTTTGATTGTTCAGAGAGAGGGTGGGAAGTAAAAGTTTACTTTTACTTTACCACATGCTCATCTAATGTGAGTCCTTCATAAAAATCATTCTATCAATAAATAGATAAGAAAAGAGAGAGAATAATAGATTTTTTCTTTCTTTATCAACATAAAGAAGAATGTGTCTTTCTTGTCAGTTATAATAAAAACTATAAATGTGATACCTCTAAATTTAATACTATATATATATGTTAGGTGAACAATGTATTACATGAGTATAGGCATTATTCTAGCAGTGCAAGTTTGCTCAGTATTGGTTGTGATGGAAGGCTTCTTTGAATTGCTTACTTATAAGACAAAATAGGAATTTATCAGACTGATTGTAGCTCATGTAAGTTTTCAGGGGTTTTAAGAACAAGTCAGCTCATTCATTTCAAACCTGAAAAAAAAATCTGGGGCATGTAATTGTCTAAAATAGATAAGCTAATTAATGACTGAATAAAATTAACTGTCTTTGCCTTACCATTCTTAAACATGTATGAAGATGTAGTAGTGAAAGTTGCTTAGTCGTGTTCGAGTCTTTGCAACCCCGTGGACTATACAGTCCATGGAATTCCCCAGGCCAGAATACTGGAGTGGGTAGCCTTTTCCTTCTCCAGGGAATCTTCCCAACCCAGGGTTCGAACCCAAGTCTCCTGCATTGTAGTCGGATTCTTTACCAGCTGAGCCACAAGGGAAGCCCCAGAACACTGGAGTGGTAACCTATTCCTTCTCCAGGGGATTTTTCTGACCCAGCACTCGACCCCGGGTCTCCTACATTGCAGGCAGATTCTTTATCAACTGAGCTCTTACATAGTTCAAGCTTTTCTCCTCAGGGAACATTTTATGTCAAGGATTTTTTTTTTTTTTGATCCCTGATGTGATTTCTTCTGACACACTGTTAGTACCTCTCTCTCTCTTTCTCTCTCTCTCTCTTTTTCAAAGAGAGAAATCTTATGTATTGGTTAATACTCAAAACACCATTCCAACCACTGAACAAGAGTAAGTATTTTCATAGTGTCCTTTGCTTTTCCTATCATTACAGAAGAGTCAGCTACAAATTGATCTATTTAGTTGAATGATGCTTGGGGCTGGTGTAAGGGGATGACCCAGGGGGAGGGAATCGAGGGGGAGGAGGGAGGGGGTTCTGGAGGGGGAGCATATGTATACCCATGGCAGATTCATGTCAATGTATGGCAAAACCAACACAATAAAGTAAAGAAAATTAAAAAAAAAAAGAAGTTTATGAAAAAAAAAAGAAAGAAAAGAAAGATCAGGAGCATAGTTCTTAACTTTTCCTGTCTTACTTTTTTTTCCTACAAACAACCCAGGGAAGTAAGACTGGTTAATTGCCTCAATGACAAAATGTTTAAGAGCACTAGAATGAAAATTATTGTGTGGACAGGTAACAGTTTATCCAACATTTTTTCATTCTTGTTGACTTCATGAGAGCACTTTCAGTTTATGAACAAGCTGATATTTGTGCTTTCTTTAATTAGCAATGGTGATATAAAATATTGACACTTTTAGACTAATTGTCAGATAGTAAGTATTCTATTGGATACTTAAGAAAATCCAGATAATCAGATCATCTTAGTTGACTCTCTCAAAGATGTTCAAATTAAATTGAAGTTTGGGTAGATGTATAGTAATATAGAGTCTACAGATAAATCAGTTTTCTCAGGTGTTTCATAGTTAAAGATCAGCCTGCCAGTACAGAAGATATGAGTTCAGTTCCTGGGTCAGAAAGAACACCTGGAAAAGGAAATGGCAACCCACTCCAATATTTTTGCCAGGGGTATCCCATGGACAGAGGACCTTGGCAGGCTATAGTCCTTGGTGTTGCAAAAGAGTTGGAGATGATTCAGTGACTACACAACAGCAACTACAGAGAAATCAGGTTACATACATAAACAACTAAAATAATATACTATATTTAGTGAGCATTTGTTGTTGTTTAGTCTCTAAGTCATGTCAGACTCTTGTGACCCCATGGACTGTAGCCTGCCAGACTCTTTTCTGTCCATGGGGATTCTCCAGGTAAGAATACTGGACTGGATTGCCACTTCCTACCCCAGGGGGATCTTCCCAACCCAGGAATCAAACCCGTGTCGCCTGCACTGTAGGTGGATTATTTGCCTACTGAACATTTACTATGTTGCAAACACCACTTTTGTTCATTTATGAGTAACAAGTTATTTCAGCCTCAGAACCTTTGAGAGAGTTATAATTACTATTCCAAATTCAAAGATGGATAGGCTGAGGTAGTCAAGAGATTAAATTAACTTCTCAAGGTCATCTTTGCTAATTTAAAAGATAAGAGATATGGACTTTAAAGTTGGGGGGAATGGAAAAATGACAGGAGCACTGGTATTGAACATCATAATTCTTGTATTGAGTATTGGCTCTGTCAGTCAGTGGTGGCATGACCTACTAAGTGTACATTTAATCCTCATCAAATATAAAATGAGGATAAAAATATTTCCTTCACAGGGTTAATGTGACTATATATTGTAAAAATATGTAGGAAGTGCAAAGACAGATCCTAGCACATTAGCAATGGCCAATGCAAGTTGGCTATTCTTGTATTTATACCAATTAATATTGATAAATGCACAATTCTGCTCCCTCAATGGAAAAAATAGTATCTGATTCTCAAAAACCGGTAAGGCAAAAACACACCATTTGACTCCAGGTTCTTTTCTTAGAATGAGCTATTGTGAAATCCAGACCCCTCTGATGTATACATATCTTGTGCATCTAATTTTCATAAAGTACAATTGTTCAATACTTGACTTTGCTTTTAAAAATTTTGTTGCTGTTGATTCTTTTAACATTTTAGTATTGTCAAGGCTCAACTTGCAAAATCGTTCCTCCCAAAAGAGTAGACATGACTTGTAACGCCATACTAAACTGCAGTGGACATGGGGTATGTATGATGGTTACTCTTTTAACTATTGGTATTTTGATCCATGTAAACAACATTTTTGAGGTTAATAATGCTTAAAATTATTTGAGGTGTAGAAATTTACTTGGAAAATTGAATAAGAAAAGAAGATGCTGTTATTCATACATATAAATGTGATTCATGTGTTCAGTCAGATCATCTAAGCCTCATGATCAAACAATTTGCTTTGAACTTTGTGCTAAAATTCTGTATGAAGCAATCGATTAGTATATTATTAGATTAAGATTATGAAGTTTTGGAAATTAGTTCATTGGGGATTACACATATATATTTGTATAAATAATCCATGGAGTTTTCCAGGCCAGAAAACTGGAGTGGGTTGCCATTTTCTACTCCAGAGGATCCTCCCGACCCAGGGATTGAACCCACATCTTTTGCATTTCCTGCATTGGCAGGCAGATTCTTTAGCACTGTGCCACCTGGGAAGCCCCCATGTGTACTGATAAGTATTTTTAAGCTCACACACTGCATTTATACTAAACATTTTACTCATAATCTAACCTTTATGGAAGCAGAGTTTCCCATTCATTCTGATCTGTTTCATCCTTGAATAGCTTCAGTATGTTTCCTTGCTTGTCTCTTCCATACTGTATTTGAAAAGTTTCCCACTGAAGGACTTTAAGATAATATTAAATTTTTACTTAACTGTTGTAAATAGTGACACAGTGGATGCTATTGTACATTTACGTTTGCACGTTTATGTGATTTTTTGAATTGCTAGCAATGAAGTATAATGAAACAATTATATGTACTATTTAAATTTTCAGTAATATTGTATTGTCTTCAAAGAATATTATACTAGTTTTTGCTCCTACCTATCATGTATAAAAATTTACATTTTCTCATATTCTGACCAGACTAGTTTCTCTTTCTTTTAATCTCTCCAAACATGCTAAATCCATTGCTAACTTGCATTTATTTAATAATTGGGATTCCCAGGTGGTGCTACTGGTAAAGAATCCACCTGCTAATGCAGGAGACATATAAAAGATGAGGGTTCTATCCCCAGATTGAGAAGATCCCCAGGAGAAGGAAATGACAGCCAGCTCCAGTATTCTTGCCTGAGAAATCCCATGGACCAAGGAGCAGGGCAGGCTACAGTCCATGGGGTCAGAAAGAATAGGACACAACTGAAGCAACTTGGCACTTTGCACATACAACTCTTAAGCATCAGTTCAGTTCAGTTCAGTTCAGTCACTCAGTCATGTCTGACTCTTTACGACCCCATGAACTGCAGCACACCAGGCCTCCCTATCCATCAGCAGCTCCCGGAGTCCACCCAAACCCAGGGCCATGGAGTCGATGATGCCGTCCAGTGATCTCATCCTCTGTCGTCCCCTTCTCCTCCTGCCCTCAATCTTTCCCAGAATAAGGGTCTTTTCCAATGAGTCAGCTCTTTGCATCAGGTGGCCAAAGGATTGGAGTTTCAGCTTCAACATCAGTCCTTCCAATGAACACCCAGGACTGATCTCCTTTAGGATGGACTGGTTGGATCTCCTTGTAGTCCAAGGGACTCTCAAGAGTCTCCTCCAACACCACAGTTCAAAAGGCATCAATTCTTCAGCACTCAGCTTTCTTTATAGTCCAAGTCTCACATCCATACATGACTAATGGAAAAACCATAGCCTTGACTAGATGGACCTTTGTTGGCAAAGTAATGTCTCTGCTTTTTAATGTGCTGTCTAGGCTGGTCATACCTTCCCTTCCAAGGAGTAAGCGTCTTTTAATTTCATGGCTGAAATCACCATCTGCAGTGATTTCGGAGCCGAGAAAAATAAAGTCAGCCACTGTTTCCACTGTTTCCCCATCTATTTGCCACAAAGTGATGGGACCAGATGCCATGATCTTAGTTTTCTGAATGTTGAGCTTTAAGCCAACTTTTTCACTCTCCTCTTTGACTTTCATCAAGAGGGTCTTTGGTTCTTTTTCACTTTCTGCCATAAGAGTGGTGTCATCTGCATATCTGAGGTTATTGATATTTCTCCCAGCAATCTTGATTCCAGCTCGTGCTTCATCCAGCCCAGCATTTCTCCTGATGTACTCTGCAGATAAGTTAAATAAGCAGAGTGACAGTATACAGCCTTGACGTATTGTTTTTCCTGTTTGGAACCGGTCTGTTGTTCCATGTCCAATTCTAACTGTTGCTTCCTGACCTGCATACAGGCTTCTCAAGAGGCAGGTCAGATGGTCTGGTATGCCCATCTCTTTCAGAATTTCTACTTTTTATTGTGATCCACACAGTCCAATGTTTTGGCATAGTCAATAAAGCAGAAATAGATATTTTTCTGGAACTCTCTTGCTTTTTCGATGATCCAGCAGATGTTGGCAATTTGATCTCTGGTTCCTCTGCCTTTTATAAAACCAGCTTGAACTTCTGAAATTTCATAGTTCATATATTGCTGAAACCTGGCTTGGAGAATTTTGAGCATTACTTTACTAGCATGTGAGATGAGTGCAATTGTGTGGTAGTTTGAGTATTCTTTGGCACTGCCTTTCTTTGGGATAGGAATGTAAGCTGACCTTTTCCAGTCCTGTGGCCATTGCTGAGTTTTCCAAATTTGCTGACATATTGAGTGCAGCACTTTCACAGCATCATCTTGTAGGATTTGAAATAGCTCAACTGAAATTCCATCACCTCCACTAGCTTTCTTTGCAGTGATGTTTTCTAAGGCCCACTTGACTTCACATTCCAGGATGTCAGGCTCTAGCTGAGCATGAGTGATCACACCATTGTGATTATCTGAGTTGTGAAGATCTTTTTTGTAAAATTCCTCTGTGTATTCTTGCCACCTCTTAATATCTTCTGCTTCTGTTAGGTCCATACCATTTCTGTCCTTTATTGAGCCCATTTTTGCATGAAATGTTCCCTTAGTATCTTTAATTTTCTTGAAGAGATCTCTAGTCTTTCCCATTCTATTGTTTTCCCCTGTTTCTTTGCATTGATCGCTGAGAAAGGCATTCTTACCTCTCCTTGCTATTCTTCGGAACTCTGCATTCAAATGGGTGTATATTTCCTTTTCTCCTTTGCTTTTCTCTTCCCTTCTTTTCACAGCTATTTGTAAGGCCTCCTCAGACAGCCATTTTGCTTTTTTGCATTTCTTTTTCTTGGGGATGTTCTTGATTCCTGTCTCCTGTACAATGTCATGAACCTCCATCCATCATTCATCAGTCATTCTTTGTATCAGATCTAGTCCTTTAAATCTATTTCTCACTTCCACTGTATGGTTAAAGGGATTTGATTAAGATCACACCTGAAAGGCCTAGTGGTTTTCCCCACTTTTTTCAATTTAAGTCTGAATTTGGCAATAAGGAGTTCATGATCTGAGCCACAAACAGCTCTTGGTCTTGTTTTTGCTGACTGTATAGAGCTTCTCCATCTTTGGCTGCAAAGAATATAATCAATTTGATTTTGGTGTCGACCATCTGGTGATGTCCATGTATAGAGTCTTCTCTTGTGTTGTTGTGAGAGGGTGTTTGTTATGACCAGTGCGTTCTCTTGGCAGAACTCTTTGCCCTGCTTCATTCTGTACTCCAAGGGGAAATTTGCCTGTTACTCCAGGTGTTTCTTGACTTCCTAATTTTGCATTCCAGTCCCCTATAATGAAAAGCACATCTTTTTATGGTGTTAGTTCTAGGTCTTATAGGTTTTCATAGAACTGTTCAAAAGTTCACCTTCTTCGGCATTACTGGTCGGGGCATAGACTTGAATTACCGTGATATTGAATGCATGAATGATCATATTTTCCATTTGCATTTCTATTTGTGCATCCATTGTGAAATTATCTGCCAGGTTATAGGAATTTTATATACTTTAAGTTTTTCCAGCCATGCATTTGGCTTTAACTTTGTGGCTAGTATCTCCTCCCATAATGATGCTATGTATTTTATGTACTAATCTAGGGCAAAAGTGACCTGTGTGTACTTTTCTCTCAAATCACTTACATAGCCTATTGTTTATATTTTCTTTTCTGTTTCTTTCCTCTCCTTTTAGTTTTAAATAATTTCTTGTAAAGGTTTTCACAAGCCTATTTCTAGATTATTTATTCTTTTTCTGGTTCTTCTTTCAATTCACCCACCAGATAACATTTATAGATATTTTTTAGTCTTCCTATTTCTAGCCAAATGAATTTTGCTGTCTATGGCTGATTAAGAAAAATGTCTCCCTTTGGGTTTTCTCCAGCTTTTTTTTTTTTGTGTGTGTGTGAAAATTGGCTCTTACTATCTTTCATTTTTTTTAACTAGCATAATTTGTAGTATATTTAATCTCCTATTTTAATTTCTAGCTTCATAATTTCAATGCCTTTCTAGAATAATGCATTTCAGTTGTATCTGAATATTGTATACTTTTATTTAAAAATACAACATTTGAAAAGATGTTGCATGAAATTATTACTATACTAACATCTATTTTTTTTAGTTGCTTTCCACATTAACATAAAAACTACCTGTAATATACTAAATTAGAGTACTTTAATAGTTTACCTTGACTAAAAATAACAATGTGTTTCATTTGTATCTTGTACATAAAATGCACTTTTTAAATTTGGTTTTGGCTTTAGGTTTGTAATAATCTCCAGAACTGTCACTGTGATGTTGGATATGCGCCTCCAAATTGTGTAAATGCACCTTTATCGCCAGGAGGAAGTATCGATGATGGGTTTTGGTCTATAGACGGTTCGTATCTAAATTACCGTACTCCAACAGAGCCTTCTGCACTGAGCGAAATATATCTCCACGATCTGTGTGGCAAAGACATGTGGACAGCGAGCATGACATGTGGATAGTGCAATGGAGGATCTAAAGTTTCCATTTTATTTTACTTTATTGATTTAAATTTAAATAGTCACTTGTGGCTTTGTCACTGTTGTTCAGTCACTAGGATATGTCCAGTTTTTTGTGACCCCATGGACTGCAGCATGCCAGACTTCCCTGTCCTTCATTATCCCCCGGAGCTTGCTCAACTTCATGTCCATGGAATTGATGATGCCATCCCACCATCTCATCCTCTTTCACTGCCTGGTCCTCCTGCCCTCAGTCTTTCCCAGCAGCAGACTGTTTTCCAATGAATTTGCTGTTTGTATCAGGTGGCCAAAGTATTGGAGCTTCAGCTTCAGCGTCAATCCTTCCAGTGAATATTTAGGGTTGATTTCCTTTAGGACTGATTTCCTTGCTGACCAAGGGACTCTTAAGAGCCTTCTCCAGAACCACAATTTGAAAGCATCAATTCTTTGATGCTCGGCCTTCATTATGGTCCAACTTGCATATCCATACATGATTACTGAAAAAGCCATAACTTTTACTCTATAGACCCGTGTCAGCAAAGGGATGTCTCTGCTTTTTAATATGCTGTCTAGGTTTGTCATAGCTTTGCATCCAAGCATCTTTTACTTTCATGGCTGCAGTCTATTTATTTACGTCATATTTAAATTTCACTGTTGGCAGTGATTTGGAGCCCAAGAAAATAAAGTCTATCACCATTTCCAGTGTTTTTCACCTATTTGCCTTGAAGTGACAGGACTGGATGCCATGATCTTCATTTTTTGAATGTTGAATTTTAAGGCAGCTTTCTCAATCTCCTCTTTCACCTTCATCAAGAGGCTGTTTAGTTCCTCTTCAATTTCTGCCCTTAGGGTGGTATCATCTGCATATCTGAGATTATTGATATTTCTCCTGGCCATCTTGATTCCAACTTGTGATTCAGCCAGCCTGACCTTTCACATGATATACTCTGCATATAAATTAAATAAGCAGGGTGACAATATACAGCCTTGACATACTCCTTTTCCAATTTGGAACCAGTCTGTTCCATGTTCAGTTTCAACTGTTTTTTTTTTTGTTTTTTGTTTTTTTTGACATGCAATCAGATTTCTCAGGAGGCAGGTAACTTGGTCTGGTATTTCTGCCTCTTGAACAATTTTCCATAGTTCATTGTGATCCATACAGTCAAAGGCTTTTGTGTAGTCAATGAAGCAAAACTAGATGTTTTTCTGAAATTCTCTTGCTTTCCTCTGCCTTTTCTAAATCCACCTTATACATCTGAAAGCTCTCGGTTCACACCCTATTGAAGCCTAGCTTGAAGCATTTCGAGAGCTGCTTTGCTAGCCTGAGAAATGAGCACAATTGTTCAGTAGTCTGAACATTCTTTGGCATTCCCTTTCTTTGGGGTTGGAATGAAAACTGACCTTTTCCAGTCCTGTGGTCACTGCTGAGTTTTCCAAATTTGCTGGCATATTCAGTGCAGCACTTTAACAGCAACATCTTTTAGGATTTGAAATAGCTCAGCTGGAATTGAAACCACCTCCACTAGCTGTGTTCATAGTGATGCTTCCTAGGGTCCATTTGACTTAACATTTCAGGATATTTGGCTCTAGTTGAGTGGCCACACCATCAGGGTTATCCAGGTCATTGAGACCTTTTTTGTACAGTTCTTAATCTCTTCTGCTTCTGTTAGGTGCTTTCCATTTCTACCCTTTATTGTGCCCATCTTTGTATGAAATGTTCCCTTGGTACTTTGGCTAGTAGCTATCATATTATAGCTATCATATTATACATTATATTATATACTTTACATTTATATATAATATGTATATATGTATTATATACTATAGAGCACAGCTCTAGGTCATATTGTCAATCAAAATTTTGTATGTACTTTATTTCAAATCTTGACATGAACATTTTAATACATTTCCCCTAATTTTAAACATGCTTCCCCAAGGATTTCTATTTATACAGCAGTTTTCTAGATAGGTATAATTAAATGATAGAGTCAATGATAGTTTTATTAGATAGTCTGTATCTTCCAAGTATGTTAACTATTGTGATGTGCTAGTTTATGACAGAATTACCTCTTCCAAGTTAGCTATACTACTGAAAGATAAAAATAATAAAATCTTCCATATTCAACATGTATGGATAGTTGAGGACACAAAACAGTTTTTAGTTTATTTGGTGAACATTTATGAACAAATTTAGCAAAACC
This sequence comes from Antilocapra americana, assembly GCA_007570785.1. Lineage (NCBI taxonomy): Eukaryota > Metazoa > Chordata > Mammalia > Artiodactyla > Antilocapridae > Antilocapra > Antilocapra americana. Next base: position 25,544,810 of record ML660774.1, read on the forward strand.
GTTTCTAAATTTCACAGTGCAAAACTCTGAGAAAAGTGTAATTCCATTAATGTCTTTCCATCATTTTTGCTTCTGTTTTTGTATATTTTATGTATATGTTGTAAACCTGACAATACCTCATAGTCTTTGCATTAAAATAGCCAATGGAATGTTAGAGAATTCTAATGTAAATATTTCCATTTACTCCCACCTGTTTCCTGTTTTCTAGGGCTTCTCTACTCCTTCATGACATTCAAATTTCCATGGGGGTCATTGCCTTTTAACTTGTCAAGCTTTGTTTTGTTTTTCTTTTTGTATGTACTTTGTATTGGCCAATTGTCTCAGCTTTTGTCTATGAAATGTCTTTATAATGTCTTAACATGTAAGTGATATCTTCACTGGAAGCAGAATTGTTTCTTTCAGCAGCTCAAAGATGTAATCCTATTGTATCCTGGCTTCCATTTTGTGATGAGAATTCAGGAGTCATTATTCATCCAATAATACAGCACTTCTTTCATTCCTTGTCTGCGTTTCAGACTTGCCTTATACTGCTGATTTTCCATAGTTTCACTATGCTTTACCAAGATGTATTTTTGAGTATATTCTCTTGGGTTGGCTGAGATCGTGAATCAATAAGTTGTATTTTTGGAAAACCTATTACTAATTGTCTCTTTTTGTAATACTTATTTTTATTAAATATATTTGACTAAAAATTTTTTTACACACATTAACATGGTCATTGGTGTACAGCTCTATTCATATTGAAAAATGTGTGTATTCTATTCCCACCAACTCAGTCCAGACACACAATAGACACATCATCTCAGCACCTCCCTCTGGCTGCGCTTTGTGTTTATCTCACACTGCCAGTTCCTTGCAACCAATGACCTCATTTCTGTCACTACAAACTTTTCCAGAAGGTTCTGTACAGTATATATGCATTTGAGATTTATACCAGTTGTAACATGTTTTAGTAGTTCGTTCCTCTTTATTGCTAAGTAGTCTTTTATCGAAATGTGTACTGCTGTTGTCTTATCCATTCACCCACTGAAGTGTAATTGAGCTGTTTCTAGATGTCAGCAATTATGAATAAAACTGCTATAAACATATACACATAGCCTTTTGTCTCAGTGTAGTTCTCACTATAGAACTTATAAGTGAGATTGCTGAATCATTTAGTCACTGTATTTTTAACTTTTAAAGAAACAACCAAACTATTTTGAAAGTGGTCTTACTGTTTTCCTTCCCTCCATTCATCTGAGTTTCTTTGCACAGATGACCCACACTTTACAAACACTTGGTTTTATCATTTTAGTGGTTTTGTTTGATATTATTTTGCCCGCTTTAGATGTTTAATAATACTCCAGTTAATTAACTGTAGTTAATTTCTTATTGAAATAATTATAGTTTCATGAAGCGTTACAAAAATATTTAGAGAATGATCTCATACTTCTTAGGGTCTTTCCTGGTAGTCCAGATGGTAAAGAATTTGCCTGCAATGCAGGAAACCCAGGTTTGATCCCTGGGTCAGGAAGATCTCCTAGAGAAGAGAATGGCTACCTACTCCAGTATTCTTGACTAGAGAATTCCATGGGCAGAGGAGCCTGCTGGGCTACATACAGTCCATGGGGTCACAAAGAGTCAGACACCATTGAGCAACTTTCATTTTACTTTTTGTAATTCCTTTATTCAAATTAAGTCACTGTTAATGTGTTTCAGTACTGCAGTAGAATATCAAAACCAGGAAATGAACATCGATGAAATACACGACCAGATTCACGTTTCACTGGTATCAATTCAATTGAGTCGCTCAGTTGTGTCCAACTCTTTGCGACCCCATGGACTGCAGTACACCAGGCTTTCCCGTCCACCACCAACTCCTTACTCAAACTCATGTCCATCAAGTCGCTGATGCCATCCAACCATCTCATCCTCTATTGTCTCCTTCTCCTCCTGCCTTCAATCTTTCCCAGCATCACAGTCTTTTCCAAGGAGTCAGTTCTTCATTTCAGGTGGCCAAATACCAGAGTTTCAGCTTCAGTATCAGACCTTCCAATGAATACTCAGGACTGATTTCCTTTAGGATTGACTAGTTTGATCTCCTTGCAGACCATGGGACTCTCAAGAGTCTTCTCCAACAGTGCAGATCAACAGATCAATTTTTTTGGAGCTCAACTTTCTTTATGGTCCAACTTTCACTTCCATATATGATTACTGGAAAAAAACAAAGCTTTGACTAGATGGACCTTTGTCAGCAAAGAAATGTCTCTGCTTTTTAATATGCTTTCTAGATTGGTCATAAGTTTTCTTCCAAGGAGCAAGCGTCTTTGAATTTCATGTCTGCAGTTACCATCTGCAATGATTTTGAAGCCCAAGAAAATAAAGTCTGTCACTGTTTCTATTGTTTCCCAATCTATCTGTCATGAAGTGATGGGACAGGATGCCATAATCTTAGTTTTTGAATACTGAATTGTAAGCCACCTTTTCCACTCTCCTATTTTACTTTCATCAAGAGGCTGTTTAGTTCTTCTTTGTTTTCTGCCATAAGGGTGGTGTCATCCAGCCCGGCATTTTGTGTGACACGCTCTGCACATAAGTTAAATAAGCAGGGTGACAATATATAGCCTTGACATATTCCTTTCTCAATTTAGAACCAGTCTGTTGTTACATATCCAGTTCTAACTGTTGCTGCATATAGATTTCTCAGGAGGCAGGTAAGGTGGTCTGGTATTCCTCTCTCTAAGAATTTTCCACTGTTTGTTGTGATGCACACAGTCAAAGGCTTTGGTGTAGTCAATAAAGTAGAAGTAGATGTTTTTTCTGGTACTCTCTGGCTTTTTTGATGATCCAACCGATGTTGGAAATTTGATCTTTGTTTCCTCTGCCTTTTCTAAATCCAGCTTGAACATCTGGAATTTCATGGTTCATGTACTGTTGAAACCTGTCTTGGGGAATTTTGAGCATTACTTTGCTAGCATGTGAGATGGATGCAATTGTGTGGTCGTTTGAACATTCTTTGGCATTGCCTTTCTTTGGGATTGTAAGGAAAACTGGCCTTCTCCAGTCTTGTGGCCACTGCTAAGTTTTCCAAATTCGCTGGCATGTTGAGCACTTTCAGAGCATCATCCTTAGGATCTGAAAATGCTCAACTGGAATTCCATCATCTCCACTAACTTTGTTCATAGTGAAGCTTCCTAGGGCCCTCTTGACTTCACATTCCAGACTGTCTGACTCTAGGTGAGTGATCACACCACCATGGTTATCTGGGTCATGAAGATCTTTTTGGTATAGTTCTTCTGTGTATTCTTCCTACCTGTTCCTAATATCTTTGTTTTGTTAGTTCCATTCCATACCTGTCCTTTATTGTGCCCATCTTTGCAGAAAATGTTCCCTTGGTATCTCTTGATTTTCTTGAAGAGATCTGTTGTTTCCCTTGATTTTCTTGAAGAGATTTGTTGTTTCCCCATTCTATTGTTTCCCACTGTTTCTGTCTATCATAGTTTGTTTAATTATCCATCCATTGAATGACATGTTATGGATGTCAGTATTTAGTAATTATGAGTAGATCTTCAATGAAGATTTGTGTGGAAAATTCTACATGAAAATAAATGCTTAATTCTGTGGGAAGTATGGCTGAGAGCAAAATTGCTGTTTTTATAGTAAGCTGTTTATAATTTTGAAAGCAAGTGCTGAGCTACTTTGCAGAGTGACTGGACAGTGTGACATCCCAACCAATAATATAGGAATGACTGGGTTTTTTGCATCCTGACTAACAATTGAATATACCAATATTTTTTTTGCCATTCTATTGATGTGTTTCAATATCTCATTGTGTTTTAAGTTTGTGCTTCCCTAATGGATAATGATATTGAATGTCTTTAATATGTTTACTTGGAACCTGCATATGCACCTAAATGAAAAGCTTATTGTATTCTAATTGTATTCTTTATTAAATATTGACTTTGCAGATATGCATCTATTTTGTGGGATTTGTAATTTGAGCCTGTTTTCTCCATGTCTGTATTTATTTTTCTCTCAGAGCAAAATATATTGTTTTTTCCCAATTCTTATTTGATAAACTCTTTTTTTGTTCCTGTTTGGATCTATGCATTTGGTGTGAAGTGTATGAGCTCTTTGTCAATCTTAAGTCTTGAAATTTTCTGCTGTGATATCTTTAAAAGGTATAGTTTTATATTTAAGACCATTATTCTTTTTGAGTTACTTTTTATAAAAGGTGAGAGATTATATTTCTGATTTCTGGGTGTCTATGACCAAGCTAGACAGCATATTAAAAAGCAGAGACATTACTTTGCTAACAAACGTCCATCTACTCAAAGCTATGGTTTTTCCAGTAGTCATGTATGGATGTGAAAGTTGGGCTATAAAGAAAGCTGAGTGCTGAAGAATTGATCCTTTTGAATTGTGGTGCTGGGGAAGATTCTTGAGAGTCCCTTGGACTGCAAGGAGATCCAACCAGTCCATCCTAAAGGAGATCAGTCCTGAATATTCATTGGAAGGACTGATGCTGAAGCAGAAGCTCTAATACTTTGGCCACCTGATGCAAAGAACTGACTCATTGTGAGAGACCCTGATGTTGGGAAAGATTGAAGGAGGAGGAGAAGGGGAGGAGAGGATGGATGGCATCACTGACTCAATGGACATGAGCTTGAGCAAGCTCCAGGAGTTGATGATGGACAGGGAAGCCTGGCATGCTGCAGTCCATGGGGTCACAGAGAGTCAGAAATGACTGAGCGACTGAAATGAACTGAACTGAATTTTCTAGCAGATAATTTATTCTAGCTTTGAAAAGGCTATATTTTGTCTACTGGGTTATTTTGCTCCTTTGTTAACAAATAATTGGACATTTTTGTTTTGGTGTATTTCTCAGAAATCTGTTGCATTGATCTATGTGTCATGCCTTCCACAAATACTACACTGTATTGATTACTGTAACTCCAGGGTAATCTTAAACATTAGAAAAAGTGAGTCTTCTCAGTTCATTCTTGTTTTTCAAGATTGTTTTGGCTGTATTAATCTCCTTTCATGTACATTAAGCTTGTCTATGTTTACCAAAAATTTTTTCATGATTTTGATATAAATTTTGTTAAACATATAGATAAAATTAGGAAGTTTTACATTTTTATTATTTACTATTGATTCTTCCTATCTATGAACTCAGTGTTTATCTTCATTTATATGTCTTCTTTGATTTCCTTCATCATATTTTGCAATTATCACCATATATTCTACATGTTTTGTTACTTTATATTTGTTCTTTTACTTTCTTTAAAGCTATTGTAAATAATGTTGCTCTGTATTATAGCATATTTTATATTTATAGGCACCAATCGAGATGATTAATCAATGCTTATCATTCCTCCATCATCTAACTCCTTTCTGTCAACTTTGCATGCATATTTGTTCACTTCTGAATCATATCAAATAAATGTTCATGTCCAAGTGTAGTAAAAGGTGAAAACATACTATCCTAGATCTTCTTTATAATACAGAACATTCTAGATATATGTGGCAAAGTATTACATGCTACAGTATGACTAACTGGATGAGAATATCATATTTCCTTTTGTTATTGGAAATATTCTGTTCTTTCATTGATTCTTCTCTTGGAGGAAATTATGAAAGCATCGTTTAATGACTTGCAGTAGATTTCATTTGTATGATCAATTTCAGTATCACCATTACAAAGTTAAAATCTTCCCCAAAGTTGATATATAGGCACCAAAATTAAAAACAATGTATTGAACAACAAAATTAGAAAATTGAAATATGCCAATGGAAAAAATGAGTCCAGAAATAAACTCTCACATATGCAGTCTAATGATTTTCAGTTAGGACGCATGACTACTCAAGAGAAGGAAGGACAGTTTTTTAAACAAATTGTATTGAGATAACTGGATATCAACAGGCAAAAGAACAAATATGGACCCTTACTTACACCGTATAAAAATTAACTTCAAATGGATCAAGTATTTGTACATAAAGCACTAAAACTATCACATTCTTAGAGGAAAACAAGGCAGTAGTATTCATAATACTCGATTTTGGAATGGTTTCTTGAATATAACACTGAAATCTTAGGCACCAGAAGAAAAAGTAGATGAATTAGAATTTATCATAATTAAAAACTATTGTGCATCAAAGGACACTATCAGTAAAGTGAAAAGCTAAGCCACAAATAAGAGAAAATGTTAGCAAATCATATATCTGATGAAGAATTTATATGTAGAACATTTAAAATACGCCTACAGCTCAAGTACAAAGAAATGCATAACCCAATTAAAAAATGCAAAGAACTTAAATAGACATTTCTTCAAAAAAAGGTACATAAATGGTCAATAAGCACATGAAAGTTGTTCAACATTATTCTTAGGCTATTGCAGGTTGAAACTCCAGCTAGATACCAATTCACACCTGTTGCGATGCCTATGATTTAAAAAGTTCAGAAAATATCAATCATAATTGGAGAAGGAAATGGCAACCCACTCCAGTGTTCTTGCCTGGAGAATCCCAGGGATGAGGAAGCCTGGTGGGCTGCCGTCTATGGGGTCACACAGAGTTGGAAACAACTGAAATGATTTAGCAGCAGCAGCAGCAATGAAGATATAGAGAAATTGGAATACTTGTGCATTGCCAATGGAAATGTAAAAGTGCTATAGTCCATGTGGAAAACTATGTGGTGATTCCTCAATAAAATATGATACCATATTATCCTAAAATTCCACATCTAGGTATATACCCCAAGGCATTGATAGCACTGACTCAAAGAGATGTTTGTACATCCATGGTCTTAGCAACATTATTCACAAATAGCCGAAAGCTGAAAGCACTGGAATGTCCATCAACAGTATGAACATACAGTGTTCATACAAGGAACATACATACAATGTATACAGCATTGTATACATACAATGCATACATCAACAGTATGAACATACACACAATGGAAAATTTAAAAAAGAACTGAGATTCTGACAAATGGTACAATATGCATGGAACTTAAAAACCTTATATGAAATAAAATGAGCTAGTCACATGGGACAAGTATTGGATGATTCTGCTTTTATGAGGTACCTGCAAACATCAGTTCATAGGGACATAGTAGAAAGTTAGTTGTCGGGGGCTGGAGGTAGTTGTAGGGAGAGAGAATGATAAGTCACTGTTTAAGGAACAGTTTCCTTTTGGGAGGATGTTAAAGTTCTAAAGTTTGATGGTGATATTAGGTGCACAAAGATGTGAATGTACTTAATGCCACCAACTTTATACCCAAAAATGTTAAAGTAATAAGTTTTACGTGTTGATTATTTTATGACAATAAAGCACAATTGTCAGGCATAATTTCCGTTTTATGACACCACAAAAATAATACAATATTTAAACATAATTTGATGAAAAGAAGTGTAAGATATACACTGAAAGCTAAAACTACATTATTAAGAGAATGATCTACATAAATGTAAAGACATCTCCAACAAATGTACTGGAAGATTCAATATTGTTAACACAGAAATACACTCCAAATTGATCTGCAAATTCAACACAATCCTTAACAAATCCAAACTGCCTCTTTTGCAGAAACTGACAAGCTGATCTTAAAAGCTATACAGAAATTACAGCAACACAGAACAGTAAACTCAATCTTGGAACCATGGTTTCTAAGAAAACTTGAAACTGAAAAACACACAATTCCAAAACATATTACAACACTAAAATAATCAGGACAGTGTAATACTGTGCCAGGAATAAGGATAGACATTTAGTTCAGTGGAATAGAAGAGAGAGTGCTAAACAAAACTACATGCTTAGTCACTGGTTTTTGACAAAGATAGTGAAACAGTTCACAGGAAAAAAGATGGTCTTTTAAAGCAGTGGTACTGGAACAAATATATATCCACATTCCAATGAAGCTAATTGACTGCATAACAATATTCACAACAATTAACTGAAAATGAACCATAGAGCTAAATGTAGAGCTAGAATGAGGATTTTAGCAGACTGATTGAATTTGATCAAAATTAAGAACTTTTGTGCTGTAAATGAAACAACCAAGAAAGTGAAGAACAAACTAAAGAGCAGGAGAAAATATTTGTAAATATTATATCTTGTATGGAACTTGTATCCAGAATCTATAAAGAACATTTACAAATCCACAATAAAAAGACAAATAACCCAATTAAAAATGGGAAGGAATTTAAATAAGCTCATCTCCACAGAAGATATACTGATGGACAAAAAGCCCATGATATGATGTTCAACCTTTTAGGAAAATGCAAATCAAAACCCCGATGAGATAGTACTTCACATTCATTGGGATGACTATTATAATAAAAAACACAGTGAGGATATGAAGTAACTGAGATCTTCTTGGTGTTCTATTTATACCAACACTGCCCAAATTCTAGTATCTCTTTTCCACTCTCATTCCAGTAAGAACTGCTGTCTAATTAGCTTCAGGTTGTCTCATCCTGTGTGTGTATATGTATATATATGTTATATATATACATCCATATATGTGTGTGTGTATATATATGTTTCTTGTTCTTCTGCCAAGGACACCGAGACGACCCCCTTCACGCTTTTAGAATCCTTAATCTGCAGAGCAGCTCTCTGTTCGGTGCTCCGCCCTTTATGTCCAGCGATTCTTCTGTGGTGAACTCTGTCCTCCATGAGAATGCAGTACCTTGCCTAGGACTCCAATTCTCTGTGCTGACACCAGCAAGCTATCCATAGGTAGCATTTTATTTCCATAAAATCAACCTCATGGTTCCTCTTCTTCAGATATTATATTCCTGTATTTCCTGTTGACCTTCAGAAACCATTTCCCTCATATTTTTGTCCTGTTCTATATTTTTATTATTTGACATCATTAATGGAAAATTTTTACCACGCCCCACAGTGGAAACTCCCTATCTCTCTTCCATAGAATAATGGATATCTCCCAGTTCATCTAATAATACTTTCTTTAATCAGTCTTTCGAATAATTAAGCACAGGGGAAGGAAGCTCCACTTGTAACGTGATGATTTTGGTAAAGATGGATCAAAGGGGAGTTGCACTTTTCTGATGGATGAGGCCAAGAAAGGAGAGCGTTCAAGTGTTGAGTTCTAGCACAGCGTAAGATTGCTTCATGTTAGATTATTTTTAATACTTTGGCACGTATTTGGTAATTTATTTATTAGAAAACATAAAACTTCCTAAACCACTTTCTTTTAGGTAAATTACTTCTAATCGTCATATAATTGGACTGTGTATATGTTTCCAAGAAAATATCTTTTTTTCTAATTTTAAATAATATCACTTTATACATCTTTATGTAAATGTAACCTCATGTGCTGTTACTGTTTTATTTTAAATGAGCCTTGATATAGCAATAATCTTTGCTAAATAATTTTTAAAAAAATACTTTGCTCTTTTTAAATTGTAGAAACCTGTCATAGCAATAATTTTTGCTAAATAATTTTTTAAAAACTTCTTTACTTTGCTCTTTTTTAATTGTAGGAGCCTGTTAGATGATAATATCAATCTAATCTGTTCTAAGTAGCACTTCATAGAAGGGGCTGTGATACATGAGAGTATAGCACATAATTATTAAATGTACATATAACATTGAAAATAATATCTATATACATATATGCATGCATATTATATATGTATTTGACGGACATACACAATGCACTTTGGAGCAGAGTCATAGAATTTTGGAAAAATTTTAAATAAATTTAAATTTATCCATTTTATGATTATATTACTTGAATCCCAAACTTTTATTATTTAAATTACTAAAATGCTTTGAATATCACAGTTCAAAGAGTTAACAGGTACTCTTACATTTTTTAGTTGCAAACAGAGACTTCTTGATAAAACAGCATGGTGCTTCTCGAAAAAATGGCCTCATGATCAGTTTCTACGTTTTCCTACCTTTCCTCATTGTGGGTGCCATTACTGCTTTTAAGAGGAATAAATCAAAGATATTTCAGAACAGAGAGGATACAGTAAGTGAAGAGTAAGTGAACTCAATATTTTTATATTTAATAATGAAGGTGCTCTATGGACAAATTAAAATATTATTCAGAATATTATGATTGGGGACTCTTAGATGGATTGAGTTAATCTTTAGATATCTACCAAATGTTTAGAAATGTACCAGATCTTTTTCAGATTTCGGGCAAGTGGGTCTCCTTCATATCTATAGAGACCTAAGAGCAACTGAAGTTCCACAGTAAATCCTCAGTACCTTTCAGATAGAAAGTCAAGTTGGCTGTAGTTACTCTAGAAAGTTCTGTCTCCTTCCTAAGCAGCCCTATTATCTTGCACTGACAGTCAGTTTTGCCACCAGGAAGCACTGACTATGGGGCTGGTGATGATACACAGATATAGGGCAGCTGCTCCATGGCTCAGCAGATGAGGACTCCACCTGCCGTGCAGCAGGCACAGGAGACGTGGGTTTGATCCCTGGGTTGGGAAGAGTCCCAGGGGAGGAAACAGCAACCCACTCCAGTATTCTTGTCTGGAGAGTTCCACGGGCAGAGGAGCTTGTCCAAAGAGTCACAAAGAGTTGGACTTGACTGAACGACTAACAAGGATGGAAACATAGAATGTGGAGCAAGTGAAGATGAATAGAGACAGGGCAGCATAGAATACAGGACAGATGAGAAAATATGAGATGGTTACAATGAGGGAGAGCACATACGCATATGTCACACAGAATTCCTATTGCTCATGCGTCCCTAAAATTAGAATTAAGGCACTTACTCAGCTTTTCCTTCTTGTGTGTGTGTGTGTAGATCAGAGCCTATTTAGGTCTTTTTAAAATTTTTAAATGAGATATAATTTACATAAGACATTATAGTAGATGTTTTATATAAAACATCATACTTTGATATTTGTATATATTGTGAAATGACTGCCACAGTAAGTCTAGTTAAACTTTGTTACATAGTTAATAAATTTTATTTTCTTCTGATGAGGACTTTTAAGATCTATTTCAGCAAGATTCAAATATACAATTTGTTATTACTGACTGAAGTCAGCAGCTGTACATTACATCCCCATGACATAATTATTTTTTAACTGGAAATTTGTACTTTTCGGCCCTCTTTACCTATTTTGCTCACCAGCCCTCTGCCTATTAATCTGGTAACCACCAGTCTCATCTTTGTATCCATGAGGGTTGTGCTTTATTTTTTATTTTTACATTCAACATATAGGTGGTTCATATGTCTGTCCATCTGATTTATTTCACTGTCATACAGCTTTTTTCTTCACTGTAACTTCAATAAAAGCCACAATTTGCTTACTGAATATTAGCAAATTGAGAATGCAGTGTTAAGGGTAAAGAAGTGGGTCTCATTTCTTCATTGTAAAGGAAATCATTTCTATTCCTCATTTGTTTATCAGAGATAAAATAATAATAAACAATTTCTGTCAACATTACATTTCAACTTAATTTTATGAACAAGTTGGCAGCAACCAGTAAATTCAGGGTAGTATTCTGCATGATTCATATGGACATTTACATAATCATTCAGTTGTTATAAGTTGACTTAATTGAATTATATCTAATGTAAGTCTTCCTGGGCTCTTACTTAAGACACCTTAGAAAAATCTGAATAGTGCTCATGACGGCCTAAATTTTAGAGCATCAGTGAATGGGTTCAGGGCTTCAGGGGCAAGAAATGATTGATGTAGAGCAGAAACACAAAATAGTGGTAAGGAACTCTATGGTTAGGAACTCAGTCATTCTCTCTATCATCCAAAGGCTTTATGATTGACATCATCTCTTCTTCTCTATAGGGTTTCTCCAGTGGTTCAGATGATAGAGAGCCCACCTGCAATGCAGGAGACCCTGGTTCAATCCCTGGGTCAGGAAGATCCCCTGGAGAAGGGAATGGAGATCTACTCCAGTATTTTTACCTGGAGAACTCCATGGACAGAAGAGCCTTATGGGCTATAGTCCGTGGGTTCACATAGAGTCGGACACGACTGAGCTACTAATACACTTTATACACACTTTCACATTTCTTCTCTGGGACTATCCTCTGCAGAATAACTATTTGGGTTACACATGGCCCAGCGAACCCCTCTCAATGCTTTCCTCTCAAAGGAAAAATGAAGATTGTGTAAATACCACAATTTGTAACTAATCGTAAATGAAAGAGAGGCCTCATTAAAGACCTCATTAATAGAAGTGAGCTAATAACTCTTCACATAGTTATTTGATAGAAATAATGTAATTGAAGCTGTGATAACTTAAGAATTCACATGTAAATTATCTGCTTAACTTTGGAGAAGCCTTATCATAAATAATTGATAAATGATAAAAATATAGATAGATAAATGATAAATGACAGATAAATGATAAATGATAAAAATGTCATGATTTATCATAAATTATATAATTTATAATTTATATGTTTTATCATTTAAATCACAGATAAATTTATGATTCATCATAGATAAATGATAAAGATATCATTATCATAGATTTTTGTCCTATTTTCCAAGTAGACAAAAATAGACAAAAGTAAGAGATTTTAAGTTTGAAATTTGAAAAATACTTAACATATGTAAAAGTGAGGCTAACATTAGGAAAGAAACAAATAGTAGAATATATGACCCCTGAATGGAATATAGGAAGCAAAGTGGATATAGTTACATATTAATTGAATAATCAGTACAAATCTAACTTTTTTAGTTTTTGTAACTTTAAGATTACACTATTTCCTAATCTTAGAAATAATTCTATTTCTTTCATACAGATCTTTATCAGAAGTCAGCAGTAGTAACAGCACCCAGTCAAGTTAAAGGTGAAGTAAAGGAATCAAGTTATTGACAATATGATATAATTCATTAAGTACTTAAAAATACTTTTAATTTTACCTCAGTTAATTATTTCCATATTTCATCATTTTGATTTCTATGTTACTATCACATACTAAATCAAAAATAAAAACAAAGTATTTGATTTAACTTTATTTTATATTTATCTGTAAAGGTTTAATGTTACATTAGCCACAGTTTTATTAACAAACATTTTTGTAAAAAGAAATGATTTCAAAGAGATTTTAAATGTGTTCTTAAAATATTTATAAGCAATCATGCATTCGATCAATAGGTTTAAGATTCTGAGAGGGTTACACAAATTTTCTCCCAACACTTGTATTATTACTCACTAACTCCCTGGTTATTGTTCTTATTTTAGACATAAGGAAACAGACAAAGAGTATAAATTATTCCCCACATGTATAGAATTTTAGGGAGTGTTTGAGTTCAAGTTTAAGATAATCAGACTCCAGGGTTGAAACTCTTAAAAACTCCACAATTTTCCCACATACTTTCTGATATAAGACTGGGGATGGGGAATGGAATTTACATTTATTGAGGATCTAGTGGATGCCAGGCAAATGCCAACTGCACTCACCCTGCAGGGCAGAAGAACAATTCTTTATTGTAAGACAGGATACCGAAGGCTTCTGTATATGTTGTTCAAATTTCTAACTCAAATGTGTAAAGAAATCATGATATTTCACATATTAAACTTATCACTGGGAGTATAGGAAAAAAATGAGAAACTCATCCCAGAATGAGATTGTGAGTTCATCTCTTTTCTTACCTGCCATATATGACTGTGATGGAGAGTGAAATCAATGGATCTCTATTTCCTTTTCTGCCAGTAAAGAAAACATTTATAAGTCACCTCCTCAGTGTAAAGTGGTCTTATTTAGGCCTAGACCAATCCACCTCTTCTCTGATCATGTTATTAAAAGCCCACATCTTAGGTGAAGATTTTGGCCCTTGGCTGTGTCCTTCTCATGTCCTACAATCATAGTTTCGTCATCATGCTGGGGTGCCTTCACCTGCACTTGTCACCTCCACACAACTTCAGTCATCTTCTAGAGCGACACACTGAGCTCTCCATCTGCATGTTTTGTTTTTCCAGTTCTAAGTCATAACTTCAATATCATGCTTTCACTTATTTTTTTTCTATTTTTCACAATCATTTCCTACCAGCATTACTTTAGGATTATATTAAGGACTTGCCTTCAGAATTTGACACATTCATTCCATAAACATATTTTATAAGTTGATAGTAAAGTGTGCTGGAAGGTAACTCATTATATGGAAAAGATGACAGAAGGAGGGAACTGGGAAGCAGTTTTAAATATCACTTGAGCAAGTGATGTGTCTGCGAAGACTTGGAGGAGGTATGCAGTTTAGATACTTGAAAGGACTCACCTGACATCACAGAACCAACTCACAGAATGCTTTTATTTAAATGCAAAGGATGCAGGGCAGCAAGAGAGGAATGCAGGCAGACCCTGGGGGCCAGAGAGACACCCCAGGCACAAAGTCAGAGTTTTCTTATTTTAAATTTTAAACAGCCCATCTGCCCTTATTTCTGCCCTTATTTCAGCAAAAAGAGAAGCCAGGTACTCAGGCTTTCCCACAGGTTAAGACTCCCAGCTCCACTGCAGCTGTAAACCACCCCTGTCTCACAGGCATCAGGCTGGCAGAGCTTCCCTACACGCAGCGGGGCAGGACCTTTTCAAGCACATGAAAGAGCCAATGAAAAACCCTCAGGACTGATCCAGGAGAGCAAGGATGTTACCTCATACCAGGGGTAGTGAAGGTGGTCTTAGGACTACGTTTTGAAGGTGAACCAACAGAGTGAGTTGAGAGTTTGGCTGTGGAGTGTTAAGAGACAGTGCTGAAGTGATGTTCATTTCTTACCTGGTAGAGAGACAGCGAGGCTTCACAGTTAACCCAGAGCTCTCTGTTCCTAAATGTGTGCTCTTAATATATTTAAAAATGTATTTGAAAATTGATGGATGTTGAAAGAGAAGAGTCTGCCTAGGTAATCATGAGCCGAGACAGGTGTCTGAATGTCATGATAGAGAGGCTAAAGTTTCTCATTTATGAGTAGGATCCTGCTTGCTCAGTTTGCAACTCTTTGGACTGTAGCTCGCCAGGCTCCTCGCTTCCATGGAATTCTCCAAACAAGAGTACTGTAGTGGGTTGCCATTTCCTCCTCTAGGGGATTTTCCCGACCCAGGGACCTGTCAGAAATGCACAGAGAACTGGAAGTTCTCTTCCTCTGTAGGTAAAAATAGAGAAAATAGTAATTATTTCCTTCTTCACGTACTGCTCTTTTCCTCTCTGTTGCCTTGTTCATGATATTCTTTGACTCATGTGAAACATGTGTAAATGAGACATACATAAATAGAGTTTATAGCATTTCCTTTTAATGTGACTATCACAGATGTTTCTAGAAAAAAATTAAACAAAACAAAAAAACTTGGGTTTACAAATTCTGTGGAGCACAGGCATAGATTGTGACAGGATAAACTGTTTTATTATACTAATTAATTGATATACCTGTAACTTTGTAGTAAAATTAGACAGCTTATGTTAGTTTATAAAATGTAGCATTTTTATTTTTCAATATTTCTTTTACAACAGGAGCTAAACAATATTTCAAAAAACACAGCTTGGAGAAAAGATATTATCAAGAAACGAATCATTATCTGGCCTGATTCAAGAATAATAATAAAAAAAAAATCTGCTTTTCTCTCCTTTTGTGATGGCTTCAAGTTTTCAATTTCACAAGCCAAAATAAATCCTGTGAGTGAAAGCATGTAAGCTTGTCTCTTTTGATTCCGTTCTCAAACTCAAGTTCATGTGCCTGATGCACACTGAGGCCAAACAGAAATGGTAGTATTTAGGGCCGAGAAAGGTTTATTGTAGGGACCAACCAAGGAGAATAGGAAGCTAACGTTCAAAAAGCCCAAACTCCCTGATGGCTTTTGGGGAAGAGGTTTTTTTATAGGTAAAATTCAGGGACAAATGCTGCAGGATGTGGAACATTCCTCTGACTGGTTGGTGGTGAGATAACAGGGCCGCGTTCCAGCCGTCTCAGTCAGCCTTTCCAATCAGTGTGGGTCCACTTGCTTATGCTCAGCCTGAAGTGACCTCCTGCGTCTGGGTTGAGGGAGCCCTAGTTCCTTATTTCTCCCTGCCTTCCCTCATTTCCCTGGTTAGTAACTGTTTGAATATGCCCTTTGGGACTCATGTAAGGTCAAGGAAGCTGAAAGCCTTTTTCCTTCAAAGAAGAAATGAGAGAGACAGACTTTTGTGTCCAGGAGGGCCCCACAGGGTCCTGCTCAGCTTCAGTCCTTAGACTTCCACGATCCTCTATTGCCCCTGGGAGGATGTTCCATCCCAAAGATGCATTCCATCATGCACTCTGCCACTGACTGCCTGAGCTCAGATGCTCACAGCCCTGCTAATCACTCCCATCTCAAGAGAGGATGCCTGGGTCCACTGTCTCCAGTAGCCTGTGATTCTCACTATCCATTCCAAGCTTTGGAAGATTAAGAGGATATTGAATGTTGTAGGTAAGGACAGTCCCAGGGCCCTGGCCTCCATTCTACCTTCAAGGAATTAATCAAACTGAGGTCCTGGTCATAGATAACTCTTCTGTCTCCAGGTGATACTTCCCTGGCCTCATGGAAAATTGAGTTCTAGAATATATCTTGTCCTTTGAAGGACCCAGACTTGCTGTCCCTCTTGACAGATGTGCCTCTGCACATTTCAAAGCATTATTTGTGGTGTACGGATCCATCAGCTTACCTGGAATCTAACTAGGACCTGCAGAGTCTCCATCAATGTAAATGAAAGTGATCCTGGACTAGGGGTGGGAGGAGCTCATCACAAAGGCCAAGAGTTTCCTTTTCCAAATGAGCAGCTAGCTGATGATGGATACACAAGAGGTGGTCCATCCATACAGTGGGATAGTATTCAGCCACAAAGAAGAAGGAAGCACTGAGATGCGACAAGTGGATGAATCTTGAAACTGTTATGCTATTCATGGTCTCTGTGAATACAGCTAGTCACAGAAGCCACGTATTATGCATTTGTATGGAACATCCAGAACCGGAACATCTAGAGACCAAGAATAGTGATTATCAACTGCTTGCGAGGAGGGGGTGTGAGAGAGGGGGGAATGAAAAACTGGGGTGGTGATGGTAACAGTTAAAGGGTAGAGGACTTGCTTTTGAGATGAGAGGACTGAAACTGACTGTGGTAACGGTTGCACATATCTGCGAATATATTGAAAATCCTACAGTCATTTCATTTGCCTGTGTACTTTAAGTGGGTGAACTCTGGTAAAAAATCATACACATCAGGATGATTCTATCGTACCTTTATTCATTCGTATCATTATGATTCATGTCCTGCCTTGTTTAACAATAATTTCTCAGGATCAGTTTCCCAGGAGTACTGTTGCCTCCTAGGTCCAAGTTTTGTACCTGATCAGAGCTTATTTTTGTAATTACTGGTACAATACATCCTTGTTGTGGAGTGTCCTGGAATAAAGGAAGGTGGGGATGAGTGGTGGGCGGAAGGTGAGTTAGCTTTTGAGCAGTTTAAGATATTTGTCAGAAGATTCAAAGATAATTGTGTGTTCTGTCTTCAGCCCTGATGCCCCTTTTCTTCTCTTAGTTTGTCTTGCTGGCTGTCTCATTTCTACAGCTTCCTTTGTATGGTTCTAAAAGGAATTTTAACAAACCATATTCAAATTCCATTTCAAAGTTTCCTTTCCCTTTCCTCAGCAGAGTATAACCTAACATTGTATTTAAGAATAGGGACACAGCTGAAGAAAAGTGCTTTCTACTGTCTCCAGGGTCAAGTTCCATATTCTTGATTTTTTTGTTTGAAAAAATCTTAATCTTAATCTTGTTTGAAAATATTTTTTTAAAAAGTCATCAAGTCGGCAGTACACTATTTAAGTAGCCAACTTCTTGTAAAAAAAAAAGTTAATATTGCTAGTTACCTCTTTCTCTCCCACCATAGCAAATAAAAGTAACAACTTTTATTCTCCATTCACATGGAGAATGGAAATTACCAGGAACTTCCCCAGAAGAGCGTGCGTGCTAATTAGCTTCAGTCGTGTCCGACTCTGCGACCCCGTGGACCACACGCTTATTTGCCCCTTTATCTCTGTTGAAGGGTTTGAAGGATGACTGCTTTGGCATCACAGACCCGCAGTGCGCAGGCGCAAGCTTTTGTCTGCGGTTCCCTCTTCCGGCCCTGGGCGCCCAATGACTCAGGATGCTGAAGGACGAGCCAGCGCAGATGAAAGTTAATTCGAGGCCCTGGTCATCACCCCCAGGGCTCGGGGCAGCGTGCTGTACTCCTGAGGGTTTCTGTCCACGAGCCTCGGGGATGCCCAACGGTCTCTCACCTGGCTCTGCTTCCTGCGCCCCCGCCCAGCCATGTTCTTACTCCTCGCATTGCTTGCTGAGCTTGGAGGGCTGCTCGCCAGCCCAGGTAAGACTGCGGAGCCTCGGCTTCCTTCTCCCTCTTCTGGGTACTGAGCAGAGCTGGGATCTTTCTGGGGAGCAATTTATGTAGCTCTAGGATCCCTGCTGTCCCTTTCTGGGATTCTCTGATGCTGCCTCCCTCACACTCCCAGCCACCCCCGCATCAGGATAGGGGATGGGAGATGTCAGCCAAGGATCCAGTGTCTCAGCCGCTGAAGGTCTTTCTGGGTCCCCCACTCTGTAGCCAGAGGACATACCAGGTTCGGGACTGCCCTGGATTTATTCCTCAGAGACCCGAGGGAAAGGCTTCAGCGTGGTTCTGGAAACCAACACGATGGTCCTGCAGCATTGGGTCTGTTCCCTCTTCATTTGTTTGTTTCCTAGCCATCTTTCAGTGTGCCACTGAAAATCTGTTGAACTCTGTGGACCAAGGAGGAGGGTGGACACACGTAGATAAACTGACTTACAGTTGTAGACCCCACCATGGACTCAAAGCTTAAGAATTCATGCTTGTTTGAAAAAAAAAAAATCCCATTTTCTTACTACAGATTCTGAGGGAATGTTCCTATATGTCACAGTTCCACAGAAGATAAAGTCAAATGAGAGTGAAGATTGGGAGAAGCAGGTAAACGATCGAGAATATTACTTTTAAAGATGGAGTGAAGGAATAATTCACAAGTGTGGGATGGACATGTACACACTTCTCTATTTAAAATGGACAACTAAAAGGACCTACAGTATGTATGGCACAGGAAACTCTGCTCAATATTTTGTGGCAGCCGGGATGGGAAGGGAGTTTGGGGAAGAATGGATACAGGCATATATATATATATATGTATATGACTGAGTCCCTCTGCTGTCCATCCTGAAACTCTCACAACATGAAAAGTTAAAGAGTATCAGCTTTCTAATTTAAAAGTTTAAGACTATTTTTATTTACCTTTGCATTGGATCAGATCATACTGGTTCATATTTGCTTGCAAAGCCACATGTTTTTATTGCTAATTCCTGGGCCCTTCCCTTCATCTCTCAGGCTCTTCTGAAGCACTTGTTCACAATTTTCAAGAAATATTGAATACCATTGATGAATCATACTGGTAGAAATAAACAACATTAATTAAGTGTGACAGTGGTTCAGACTACAATTTATGGAAAGAAAACATTATTAATGGCCACAGTTAAAGTGACAGAAAAATGGTTTTGAACAAGATTTAGACCTGCGAATTTGACCCAGAAGCATCAGACTTGTTAGAGGTAATGGCCAAAGAAAAGGAAAACTAAAAATATTACATTTGCCTGAAATGTGATAATATTTAAATAACCGAAGTAAACAGCTTTAAGTTTAAAGTGATAGGTATCACAGTTACTGACAATTAATTGGAAAACGAATTTGAAAAATGTGCACTGCTACTAAAAACTGATTAAATTGAAGACATTCCATCTTGAATATTTTCTTGATTAAAATACTTCAAATTAGCATAGTTATACTATTTTAGATTGCAGACCAGGAACTAGAAGTCATAATACAGGGGTTGAGATTTCCATGTGGTTAAGGAATGGGGTCAATATATAGAAACCCTGAGAAAATGCTTTCAGTTTGAAGAAACAATTTTTGAAATGAGTAAGTAAAAAAAAAAAATCAAGACTCCATTAAGTCTATTTTGATATACAGTATTGGAATGTATCATGATTATGTTCTACTACTGAACAGTTATAGTAAAAACTAAACATATGAAATTGTACTTGCAAATCATAATAAAATAATTTCCTTTAGAGAAGTTTTTTTTCATATACTACTCATTTACTTCTCACATTAACCTTTTGGAATATTTTATATATTTTTTCATATATATATATATGAGAAAGAGGATTACAGATGTTAAGGTAGTTAGAGTTATCAGTTTTAGGACATGGAGTCACAACTTTAATTTATGAATCTTTGTCCATTCAGAGTAAACTACCTACTCTTGAAAAAATAATTGCATATAAGCTTGTCTTCTTTTTTTTTCCGATTTGCTTCTGTTTGTATGTATATTGTCATTGCATGATATGTTTCATTACTGGTAAATGGTCTGTTCATATTTTCTATTTCTTCCTGGCTCAGCCTTGGGATTTGTACCTTTCTAAGAATTTATCCATTTCATCTAGAGTTGTCCATTTTCTTGACTTATAGCTGTTAATAGTCTGTTATGGTCTTCCCTGGTGGCTCAGTGGTAAAGAACCTGTCTGCCAATGCAGGAGACATGTGTTCAATCCCTGGGTCAGGAAGATCCTCTGGAGAAGGAGATGACAACCCACTCCAGTATTCTCACCTGGGAAATCCCATGGACTGAGGAGCAAAAGCGATTGACATGACTTAGCGACTAAACATCACCAGTAGTCTCTTAGGGTAATCTATATTTCTGTGGTGTCAGTTATAACTTCTTTTTCATTTTTGATTTTATTAATTTAGGCCTTCTTTCTATTTTTTGATGAGTTTTACTACAGCCTTGTAATATTGTTTGAAATCACAGAGTGTGATGTCTCTGACTTTGCTTTTCTTTTTCAAGATTGTTATAGCTATTAATGTTCTGTTGTAGGATTGTTTTCTCTGTTTCTGTGAAAAATGACATTGGAATTTTGATAAGGATGCATTGACTCTACAGATCACTTTGAGTGGTATGGAAAAGTATTATTCCCTTTAACTTGTAGGCATAGATTATCTATTTATCTGTGTCTTCTCTAACTTTATGTATGACTACTTTTTAGTTTTCAGTGTGTACATTTTTCACCTCCTGGGTTAACTTTACCCTTAAATATTTTATTCTTTTGTTCTTATTGTAAATGGGGTTGGTTTCCTCTTTTTCCTTCTAGTAGTTCATTGTTAAGTGTATATAAACAACACCGATTGTTGTATTTTGGTCTTGTGTCTTAAAACTTTTCTGAATTCATGTAGTAATTCTGGTAGCTTTTTGGGATCATCTTTAGGGTTTTCCATACATGTGATCATGTCACCTGCAGACAGTGTTACTTCTTTCACCCCTTTTGTTTTCTCTGCTTGAGGGAAGCTCCTGTAACTAGATGATTTCCTAGCCAGATTGTCCATGCATCTGTATAACGTGGGGCAATATGTCTGGACAAATCCCATTGAGGGAGAAGCTGGAGAATTAGTTTTATAATGATCATTGGGTGAATCAGAGCCGGAAAGCATGGGGAATGCCCTCACATAAAGTTCCCAGATGACGACTAATTATGTGCCCAGTCAGCTGCCAGGCGCAGGCTGTTTAGAAGCTCAGCCCCCAGGCAGCAGCCTGGGAAGTATGCACTCAAACCTTTTCCACAGATAAGTTGGGACTTTTATGTTGTTTCCTGTCTATCCTCTCTGCCTTGAGGCCAGGAAGATAGCCCTGGGGTGTGCTTGCACTTCTGTATAAACGTCTTCCCTTAAGAAGACTCTGGGAACCTATAAATGTTGACACTGTCAGATTTCAGGGTTGGGTGATATGGGATCCAAACCTTCAGGTGACAGCCTTAAAAGATGAGGTTGCATCACCAGTACTTTCTAAGTAGAAATGGAATATAGACTTAAAAGACTATGAATCGCTATATTACACATCTGTAACATAGAATAATACACATTAGAATGTGTGTGTGTGTGAGTCACTCAGTCGTGTCTGAGTCTTTGTGACCCCATGGAGTAGCCTCCCTGTAGGCTCCTCTGTCCATGGGCTTCTCCAGGCAAGAATACTGGAGTGGGTTGCCATTTCCTTCTTCAGGGGATCTTCCCGACCCAGGGATAAAACCCGGGTCTCCTGCATTGCAGGTGGATTCTTTACTGCTGAGCCACCAGGGAAGGCCGTACATCAAGATACTTCAATTAAAAAAAATTGCGATTCTCATTGTATAGAGAAGCTCCTATTAGAAAGAAACTGGAGATTGGTTTTCTTGATGAATTGAGCAAAGGGTGGGGGAGGGTAGTCAGGAGAAGTGCCCACCAGCACTTTCAGGCTGGTATTCCTAATAGCAGTATCCTGGCAGTATGCCTAATAGCGTACATGTGTAGTCTGATTCGAAGCTGAACCTTCAAGCTGCAGCTAACTGAGAATGTGAGTAGTCAAAGTCCTTCCAGGAAGAAAGTGAGAGCTGGGTGCTTTGGCCTGCCCCATCTATAAAGCACTGGGGAATAACCACGAGAAGTCTTCTTGGACGCATGAAAAGTCTGCTTCTTTGTTTAATGGGAGACTCATGGATGCAAAGTCCCAGTGGCTCTCTGAACTCGGCTGCTTGTAAGCCCGTCCCTTGGGTGACAGCCTTAAAAGTTGTGCTGTTGAGTGGACCTAGAGATTGTCATACCGAGAGAGGCAAGTCAGACAGAGAAGAAACATTTTATGACATCCTTTGTATGTGGAATCAAAAAAGAAATTATACAAATGAACTTACAAAACAGAAAGAGACTCATAGAGTTAGAGAATGATTGTACAGTTGTCAGGGAGAAGGATGAAAGGAAGAGATAGTTAGGGAGTTTGGGGTGGGCATGTACAGACTGCTTTATTAAAATGGATAACCACAAAGGAACTACTGTATAGCACATGGAACTCTGCTTAATGTTCTGTGGCAACCTGGATGGCAAGTGAGTTTGGGGGAGAATGGATACATGTATATATAAGGCTGAATCCCTTTGCTGTACACCTGAAACTATCACAGAATTGTTAATCGGCTATGCCTGCTTTGTTGCTCGTTGTGTCTGACTCTTTGCAACCCCATGGGCTGTAGCCTGCCAGGCCCCTCTGTCCATGGGATTCCCCAGGCAAGATTCCTGGAATTGATTGCCATTGCCTTTTCTAGGGGATCTTCCTGACCGATGGATCAAACCTAGGTCTCCTGCACTGCAGGTGGATTCTTTGCCATTTGAACCACCAAGGAAGCCCTAATTGGCTATACTCTAATATAAAATAAAAAGTTAAGAAAAAGAAATGTGTGCTGCTGGATGCCTGGTCCAAACCTTTCGGTGCTGAGGGAGATACTGAGAATCGGGGCTTCTCTCCAATTGGAAGGTATTTTGCAAGGGCTGGCTTTTATGGTGTGTGTGTGTTTCAGCCTTTCCTGCCTGTTGGGGTCCTTTAATGGACTGGGACCTGGTGATCTGGAGTCAACGATAAGAAAATGAGAGAGAGAAAGAGGCTGATATTCCCTGGTTTATGCAGAAAATCAGTGAAACCCTTGAGAGAGGATTTGCACCACTCACATACGCACAGGACGCTCTCTCTAGGAGGTCTTGAAAGCCCAGGCAAGAACGTGAACTCAGGGGATCTCCATGCTCCAAAGAATTAGCATGAGGGGGAGAGAGAGATAGATAAAGAGAGAAAGAAAGAAAGACACGGGGACCCAAGCCTCTGGTGGCGGAAGGGTGCTTTAATGATTTTTCTGTGAATGTATGTATGCTGTTGTACGAGAAATTTCTTTTGCCAGTGATAAAGATCAGAAAACCAAACGTACAGTAACCTTTACCAAGGGAACAAGGGAGTAAAAATAGTCACAAGGTCAGGAAACAATCCATGTCTCAAAAAAAGAGGATCGAGACTAAGCAGTTTTGTTGTAAGGAGAATGTTTACTGAAGGAGATTCAAGCCTGTCTCATCTATGACCTCATTCCTGGGAATGGTTTGCCATTCCACTCATAAGGAACAGAAGACTTATGAGAAACAGCACGTAGGAATCCTCCTGTTAAACATTCCCTGATACCCTTTTGCGTGGTGGATATTTCTCAGTCACCCAGTATTGAGCCTCTCTGCTACTTTCTGGATTTCTCGCAGAGGCAGTTGACCCATGCAAAGCTTATATTTGATATATCTGTGGGAGGAAGATAAGACCGGAGCCTCTTATCCTGTCATCAGGCTTATTTCATGTTCCTGGGTATATTTGTTTTTGATTGGATTAACCCTGCTAATTTTATTTGGTTGACTTCTTAACTTTGTGACTTTCCTTTAAAATGTATTATACTTTGTTTTGGCAGGCAGTTAGGTTACCTATGAACCAGATTGAAAATGTCATGCTTATACTGTCTTTGGCGGGGCTTCCTTGGTGGCTCAGTGGTAAAGAATCTGCTTACAATGCAGGAGACTTGGGTTTGATACCTGGGTCGGGAAGATACCCTTGAGAAGGAAATAACACACTGTTCCAGTATTCTTGCCTGGGAAATCCCATGGACAAAGAAGCCTAGCGGGCTACAGTCTATGGGGTCGCAAAGAATCAGACATGACTGAGCAACTAAACCACAATATCTTTAGGATGAATGTCTAGAGTAACCCTGACTCTAGTTTCTAGGTTAGTTTCTCCTTAACACTAAAATTTGATGCTTGTGTGATCTTTACTGAATGGCATGAATGTGTTCAGTGACGTTTTTTCCCTCTGGTTGATCAGACCCTGAATGCCCACCAGCACTATGTAAGCTGTGGGTTTTATTCCTCAGCTCCCCCATTGTTCTTTGCCCATGGTGTTGGACAGACCCTAAATTCACTAAGTGGTTCCTACCATCTAGTGTTCAGACCCTTGAAGAAGCTCCACCTGTGAGTATGAGAAAGACTTGTGACTTCTTTTCAACCAATAGGATATGGCCCGGTAGATGGGTGTACCTCTGAGGATCATATTTTCTTAAAGAACAAAGATTGGATTTTGTGCCTGTATCATTCTTTTTTTATAAAACATGTTTTGCTAGACACTGTCTCACCCTCTGGATGATGTTTTTTTTTTTTTTTATTGTTTTTGCCATACATTGTCATGATATCACCATGGGTTTACATATGCTTCCCCTCCGGAACCCCCCTCCCTCCTCCCTCCCCGCCGGGAAATCTCGCTGCACCAGCCCCGAGCATCAGTCCTCGGCTGCCGATTGATTAGACACATGACAATTAACATGCTTCAGTGCCCTTCTCCCATATCATCCCACCCTTACCCTCGTCCACAAAGTCCACGAGTCTATTCTATACATCTGCGTTCCTTTTGTTGTCTCGCATGTTGGGTTCTCGTTACTGTCTTTCTAAATTCCATATATATGCGTTAATATACTGTATTGTTGTGATGATGTTTTAAAAGCAACCTGCCATACTGTGTACTGTATACATCTGCTGCTCCTGGACCCCTTCCCATCAAGGTGATGAGGACAATTACAGCTTAGTCCCTGTAGACTCACAGCTCGAATTGCTGGAGCCCCAGCATTCTTCCCTTGCTTCCTTCTCTCAGGTCTGTCTTTAGCTTATATGTGAAGCATTGTAAAGTGGCTTTAGTGTTTAAGAGTGTGTATTTATGTATTTATAAACATGTTATTGTTTCATTGTATTTGGCGTAGCATGTAAGCCTACAGTCATGCCTCATTCATTTTGACTAAGGATGAGTATGTTATTTATAAACATAAACAGTAAAATCTAGTATTAATACATAGTAAAGTTATATTTCTTCAAAATATAGCTTTCATCTCTTCTTTTCAAAAGTCATTCCCTACATTTATCATCCTCATCCTGAATTTATTAAAAAATTTAAAAAATCTTGCTAGTTAGAACAATAAATTCTGAATGATATGTGCTTTTTAAAAATGAGTTGGGTGAATCTTTTTTGACTTTAGTGAAAAATACTCTATGTATTTCTGATTTACTTAATTACCTTTATTTGCTTTATTTTAGGTGACGTATATCATTACCATTGATAAAAAACCATACACTCTGCATCTCAGAAAACGGTAAGAAATGATTTTCCTTTAAAGCTTAGAATTTACTTTTTTAAAAAATGTATTTGTACACTATTTAAATTTAAGCAAGCAGCAAAATGTAGGCTGTTTAATTCGTTTTTCAGTTTTGGATTTATAGTTCCTGAATATTAAGTCTATGAGAACTTTGTATTTTTATTTTCCAGTTTGTTATTTTCAAATAAAGCTATCCATAAATAAGTAAGCATTTAAGTCCATGAACTCAAGAACTACAAGTTACGTATCAAGTATACCCAATATGCAATCAAACTTGTATATATCATGTGGTTATTGGCAGAAAATTGAACTTGTGGCATACTTTGTGTAGAGGTTTTAATTATATATGTATTTATTTTTGACAACTTTATTTGTAAAGTATGTGAATATACATGTAATCATAAAACTCTCAAATGTATAATTATATAAGTTTAATATAGTATCACAATTTTCAACCATAAATCAGTCTTAAAACATTTCGTTTTCCACATAAGACCCGTCATTTCACATTTAATTCCTGTTATCAGCCACTACTCTGGACAATGAGCAATCTATTTTCTGTCTCAATCTGTGTTTTTAAACATTTTGTATACTCAAATAGCCTCTTCTCTGCCTACATCTTTGAAAATATGTATTTTTAGCATCTGCATTTTGTCTGCCTGCATTTTTGTGGTGGAATAAGGCTGGAGAAAATTTTCCTTACTTAATTTGTGATTATTCTCATCTAACTCATGATCATTAAATTCATGTTGGTCTTTAGGGTCACTACCATTCCATTAAAAATATTCTTTGGTAAGATCATCAATGATCCTCATGTTTCTAAATGCCAGTTCCTTTTTATTCTTCATTTTTCTTGACCAGTCAGTGGCATTTTGTATAGCTGAGCAGTGTCTCCTCCTTACAACAGTTTCTTCATTTGGCTTCCAGGACACAGCAAGTCTCTTGGCTTGTCTCTTATCATTGTACTCAGTCTTTCTCAGATTTTGTTTTGTTTGTTTTCTGATTCTACCTCATCTCTCTCATTGTAGGAATACTCCATGGTGCTATTCTTAAATCCCCCCATTTTTTTCCTAGCTATGCTCAATCACCTGGTTCTTTCATCTGCTCCTGTGGGTGCATTGATTACTCCCAAACATATCTCTACTTTATTCCTCTTTAGTGAACACCATGTTCATGTATTTGATTCCTTATTTGCTAAACAAGAGTTTGCTGTAATTCTCATATTTAATGTGCCTAAAATATACTTCTGATCATTTTTCAAAATTTGTCTTTTCCTCAGTTATTTTAGTACATGATGTGTCTACTCTTTCAGTTTCTCAGAACAAAAATGTTAGAATCACTCTTGACGTCTTATGGTTTTCTTTTGTTCTCCCCCACATCCAGTGGATTACTAAAGCCCATGTGATCTACCTTCAAGATGCATTCAACAGAAATCAAGCCAGTATTTTAAAGTAATCATCAGTCAATTAAAAACAAATAATTATTTTTTAAAAATGCATTCAGTAATTGGACCTCCACCACTGCTACAATCCTAGTTCAAGCTATCATCACGTCTTTACTGGATAATAGCCTGTCATCCAGCTTTTAGCCTAGCTGATCTCTTTGTTTGTGCTCATCTGTCCTACAGAGGGTTCTCAACATGATGGTCAGTCTGATTCTGTTAAAATGTTGGTCTGATCCTGCTCCCTTCCAGCTCAGAGTCTCCCAGTGGTGGCTTCTCATCTCTGGGACACCACTTCTTACTATTGCCTCTTGCCTGGGCATCCCTGTTGGCTCAGAGGTTAAAGCATCTGCCTGCAATGCAGGAGACCCAGTTTTGATCCCTGGGTCGGGAAGATCCCCTGGAGAAGGAAATGGCAGTGCACTCCAATATTCTTTCCTGGAGAATTCCAGGGATGGAGGAGCCTGGTCGGCTACAGTCCACGGGGTCGCAAAGAGTTGGACACGACTGAGTGACTTCACTTCTCTCCACACTTCACCACATGTACTTTGCGCTCTAGATGGTCTTTGCAGACACAAAACCTCTCTCTGCCTCAGGATATTTGTATTTCCTCCTAGCTCTGTGCAGACCCAAACGGCTTGTTTTTGGGCCTTCAGTAATCAAATCACTTAGCCTTTCCTTGCCATCCTGTCTACATTCGCAACCACCCTCCAGGCCTTATTATCACCTAACATACTGGCAGGATGTGCCTCTCACTGCGAGGAAGACCATGGTTTTGTCTTTTGTATATTGCTGCACCCAGGTGCCTTGAAATGAATCTATCAGATCATCGGCACTCAGCAAATATTGTTGAATGAAGTCATTTGTAGGCACACACACAAATATCTGATATGGAGGATTCAAAGTCTATTCAAGTATTAAAAAAGCCTAAACTCTCTGAGATGCCAGTTCAATGAATTTACACTGTGATGGCATGCTAAAATCACTCTAATTAAAGAATACTCTTATATGAATCCTATATATTTTACTATTATTTTTATTATTTTAATGTTTATGTTCACTGTAAATTCATGACTCAACTACTTTATTTTTATTAGTTTTGCCATACAATGACATGATATCGCCATGGGTTTACATATGCTCCTCCTCAGAACCCCCCTCCCTCCGCCCTCCCTCCTCCCTCCCCCCAGGAAATCTCGTTGCACCAGCCCCGAGCATCAATCCTGGGCTGGCGATTGATTAGACATATGGTAATTAACATGTTTCAATGCCATTCTCCCATATCATCCCACCCTTTCCCTCATCCACAGAGTCCACAAGTCTGTTCTATACATCTGCGTTCCTTTTGCTGTCTCGCATGCTGGGTTCTCGTTACCGTCTTTCTAAATTCCATATATATGCGTTAATATACTGTATTGTTGTTTTTCAACTACTTTTAATTTTTGTTTTCCTTAGCTCATTTGTATCCCAGAACTTTTTGGTTTATACCTCTAACGAAACTGAATATTTGCATTCTGAGTCTTCCTACTTTAAGGTAAGACCCAGATGTCTTAGACATCCACTACCACACATTTCTTTATTGAAGTGGGTTTACTGTTACCATTGGGATATGCTTGTTCCATGTTAGAAGTTTCATACAAATATTTTATTCTGTATTCCATGTGTGATGGGGATGAAATCCAGATCCAGAGAACACGTCTGGGTACCTCATGTATGAAATAAAGAAAGGTGTCAAATAAATATTTTCATTGAAAACCACTTTTAATACATCTTTATGATACACAAACTTATTACTTTCAACTATTTTAATGTTTCAAATATTTATAATGTTTGCCAATACATTTTATGCATAAATAATTTATTTATTTGCCTCACTGTACTGTTTTTCAGATGCATTGTCATTACCAAGGATACATTGTAGGTTTCCCAAATTCAGTCGTGACACTCAGCATCTGTTCTGGACTCAGGTAACAGAATCTTAGGGCTTCCCCATAACTCAGTGGGTAAAGAATCTGTCTGCAATGCAGGAGACACAGGAGAAGTGGATTCAATCCCTGGGTCAGGAAGATCCCCTGGAAGCGGGCATGGCAACCCACTCCAGTATTTTTGCCTAAAAAATCCCAGGGACAGGGGAGTCTGGTGGGCTATAGCCCATCCCTGGTGGCTCAAAAAGTAAAGAATCTGCCGGCAATGCAGGAGACCCGTGTTCAGTCCCTGGGTTGGGAAGGTTCCCTGGAGAAGGGAATGGCAACCCACTCTAGAATTCTTGCCTGGAGAATTCCATAGACAAAGGAGTCTGGTGAGCTACAATCCATGGGGTTGCAAAGAGCTGGGCATGACTGAGTGAGTAACACACAACAGAATCTTTGAGGTTATTTACACATGAAAAGTTAGGATATACTTTAAAATAAAACTTAGTGGCTGCAAAACACAAATCTGGGATATTTAAGGAGAATTCCAATTGGAACGTTTTCTTCATGATGGCCTTACTTTTTAATATTAATAAATGGCCCTTTGCAGTAACCATTGAAGTGAAATCACTCAAGGGAATTCTAATCGAAGATATGTTCAAGATATTGAGGAGAAAGAGATAGATGCAGTAAAAAAAAAAAATCAATCAACCCCCCCCCCCCCCCCCCCCCCCAAATCCTTTAGAACATCTCCCTGGATGTTACTGTTGTAGTTTGTATCAGCTATCTGGAATAGTTATGATAAAATAACATTAAATAGTTAACTAAATGCAAGTTGTATGTTCTCCATGTAGGTGTGCTTTGTATCAGATGTAAGACGATTAGCTGAGAAGGTACCTCAGGGGTAAAAGGACAGGGGTGATGATTTTCATCATTGAAGTGGCGGGAAGAAGGTGGTGAGTTTATCAGATGAAGAGACAGGCCCAGAGCAGAGCACAAAGACTCTTCCCACCTTCCCTTTCCTTTTTGTCGCCTGATGTCCAGAATTTGTTGACTCAGAAACTTGACATCCTCTGAATGTGGTTTTCCTACATATCAGCCTTTTTAGACCTCCACTCTGTATATCCACTATCCCTTACTTTAGCCTCTGTAAGAACAGGAACTTCTTATTCTTGGAATTCTCAACAAATGCCTTGGTTTCCAGCAAATCAGTTCAGTTCAGTCACTCAGTCGTGTCCGACTCTTTGCGACCCCATACATGGCCTTAATACACCTTGAATGAATGTGACTGCTATATGGAAAAAAACGAAATACTTTTCAGTATATTTAGTTCTTTAATACGTGAGAAAAACTGAGGCAGATGTGGTTACTCAGTTACTAGTGGTAGCTGAAATAAAAGTAGGGCAAGAGATTGAGTTTAAAACACGTCCCTCACTATGGTTGGTTGCTCATTTCTTACGGCATTTTGAATTATAAGTCTGATGGAATCATTTGCAGGATGATGGGATTATTTGCAGGATTTTTATGTTATTGTTTTCTAAATATTCAGGGGATTCCTTCAGTTTGAAAATATCAGCTATGGCATTGAGCCTTTGGGATCTTCAGCAAGATTTGAGCACATAATTTATCAAGTGAAAAATGACCATGCAGATATACCAATGTTGGCAGAAAATTATAGCAATATTTGGCAGAAAGATCAGTCCTATACAATCCATTTAGGCTCACAGGTAACTGAGACAATTCTGATGTCATGACACACTATAAAATTACTTCTGTAGAATTGTGTTAATCAGGAAAAGGAAGTACTTAGCTGCTGAGTAGCAATATAACAGTTGGTATCTTTTTTATACATGGGTATATAAAACATCCATATTCCATCTAAAATATCTGGGAATCTTAAATAAAGTATTTCAAGCTTATTTTTGTATGTTGCATTATGTAATATTTCTTGTTTTTCATTTTTATTCAAGCAAAAGTGCTTATTATTGAATAAAATTAGGAATATAGAAAGACTAGTTACCACTGCCCTGGTAAAATTTCTTTTAATATCTTGATATATAGGTTTACCTACTACTGGGGCATGTCTTTCTAAAATACTGTATCATTTTTATATTATTAAACTTTTAATTTGTAGGCTGAATATAGAATTCTTAGTTGACAGGTGTTTTCTCTCATCACTTCGGATACTTCAGTTCTCTGTCTTTTGGACTCCATGGTCTCTGATGAAGAATCAGATGCTAGTCATCTTATTGAGGATTCCTTCTGCACGATGTGTCCATTCTTTGTGGATTGTTTCAGGAGTCTCTGTCTTTGCCTTATGACAGTTTTCTTATGATGTATCTTTGATTGGATCCCTTTGAGTTTTTCCTACTTGGAATTCATTAAGCTTCTTGGATGTTTAAATTAATTTTTTCATGAGATTCAGGAACTTTTTGGCCATTAGTTCTTTGAAGATCCTTTTTACCCTTTTATCTATCTCCTCCCTATAACCTCCATTATATGTGTGTTGGTATGCTTGAAAATGCCCCACAGAAAAGTAACCAGTTAAAATGAATGGATTTTGAAGTTCATTTACTGAAAATGACATGTGACATTATGATGAATGGTACTATAAGCTCATTTTAAAACACAGGTATTAAAGATACATTTTTATTATTTTGAAAATAAGAATATAATTTTGAAAAGGCAAATGGGAAAAAAATGCTGTTATTAAAATATGAAATCTGCTGTGTAGAAACATACTGAAAATTGATTATCATGTGTACATAATTTGTAATTATATTCAACCAGGCTACAATTCAGAAGCCATGGTTGTCAAAAGTGACTTATATTTTTGTACAGGCATGGTAAGAGCAACCAAAATACAAAATAGTTTTGAAGTTAATTTTGAACACCAGGAAAAGAAATCAGCATCTCAGTATATATCTATTTAAGATGTATGCATCGTTTACTTCCCTGTGAAAATGTAAACCTACGCTCTCCCAGTTGAATCCAGTTTCTTTGTTTGCTTGTTTATTTCTAGTAAGCTATGCTATTTAGTGGGGTTTCACTGGTGGCTCAGTGGTAAAGAATTCACCTGCCAATGCAGGAGACATGAGTTCGATCCCTGGGTCAGGAAGATCCCCTGGAGAAGGAAATGGCAACCCACTGCAGGATTCTTGCCTGGAGAATTCCAGGGACAGAGGAGCCTGGTGGGCTGTAGTCCATGGAGTCACAGAGTCGGACATGACTTAGTGACTAAACAACAGCAACAACAAAAGCTGTTTTATGACAAATGGCATCTTTGTTCCTTCCTTACACTTAGATTCAGTTACCAGTGCACTTGGGTTAAGGAAGAAATTGAGGTTCTTTAAAATATCCACGTGTGAAATAGTATTGCAGCATGTTCGATATAGAGCTCTTGTAAAAATTACCATTAGAGCGCTAAATGATGATGTAATAAATTGATGATTTATAGCTGACTAACTTGACGCACTCAGGGATTATTACATCATATCAAATAAGCTCTGGAGCTATGGGGTTGTTTACTTTTTCTTATTCAGTATTAATAGTGAATACCTAGACTTCTACCTTACTCTAGCAGGCTCACTGGGATTCCTTTAAACTTGGAATGTGTTTTCAAGTTAATTTGCTGATTTGCATTTAATGTTTATACTTAAGACGTCATGAGGGTTAGCACTTTTGCCTCCTTTACATGTCACTGTCTGTGTTTAACAAATTCAAAACATATTAACATTTGATAAATTCTCTTTTCAGGAAAAAACTTTTTCAGAACTATTGCCTCAATATCTAGAAATGCACATTGTAGTGGAAAAAGCTTTGGTAAGTCAAACTTTCCCCTCCTTCCCTCGCTCTCTCTCTTCTTTCTCATTTTTTCCCCTTTCTTAAAGCTTAATGTTTTACTGCTATCACCTAGAGAACATCAGCCAAAATGTTTAATCATTTCTGAGTATTAAATATATGGTATCAATTTATGGAAATTTTTTATATTGTTAGCTCTCTTACAGGTTTCAAATGAATATTTCTAGTGATCATGGAAATGTAGCTACACTTTTTTTGCTAAATGTTTTATAGAAAAATTAAAACCTGGAACTGCCAATTTGGAGCAATTTATCTTTCAGAGTACACACATTTTTTATTTTATTTTTAATTAATTCATTTTTTATTGAAGTATAATTGATTTACAATGTTGTGCCAATATCTGCTGTACAGCAAATGAATCATTTATGTACATATAAACATTCCTTTTTAATATTCTTTTCCATTATGGTTTATCACAGGACATTGACTACAGTTCCCCGTGCTATAAAGTGGGACCTTGTGGGTTATCTCCCTTCTCTCTTTAAACATAATGAAGAACTTTCTTTAAGACATAATGTAATTTTCTGATTATTTCCAAGTGAAAATATTTAATTTTAGGTGTGACTTGGGATATGGTTAGGAGGCTTCCTCCATGGCTCAGTGGTAAAGAATCCGCTTGCAATGCAGGAGACGTGAATTCGATTCCTGAGTTAGAAAGATCCCCGGGAGAAGGAAATGGCAGCCCACTCCAGTATACTTGGCTGGAAAATCCCATGGACAGAGGAGCCTGGAGGACTACAGTTTATGGGCCACAGAAGAGTCAGACAGGGCTGAGTGACTCAACAACAAATAACAAGTGGATATCATTAGGATCGCAAACTAGCCTAGGATGCACAGTACTATCTACCCGCCCTCTCATCCCCAGATCAGGCGAGGGTCTCTTTGACCACACTTCCTAACTGCCTTGCCCTCTCCTTAACCTGGTGTACCCGCTCTGGTCACAGTGTTTTCTCTGAACTGTGATAGATATTTGCCATCTGACCAATTGACTTAATATTTTTTTCCAATTTTTTGAGGAATAATCAATAAATATGATTCTATATGGCTAAATTGTATATTGTGAAGATTTGATGACCAGGTACATTGCAGATTGTTTAACACATTCATTGCCTCACAGCATTAACACTTTGTTCCGTGTGTGTGTGTGTGTGTGTGTGTATGTGTGTGTGTGTGGTAAGAACACTTAAGAGAACTCGTTAACTTTGAAGTGTACAATACCATATCATTAACTGTAGTCACCGTGCTGCACATTAGATGCTCAGAACCTGTAACTGAAAAGTTTGTACCCTTTGACCTACATTTCTCCATTACCTCCTCTGGCAACCAAAATTCTATTTTTTGTTTCTATGAAATTGGACTGTTTTTTTTTTTTTTAAGATTCCACGTGCTAGTGATACACGACACAGTATTTGTCTTTCTTGGGTTGGCTTATTTCACTTAGCACAATGCCCTTCAGATTTATAATGTTGTTGCAAATGAGAGAATTTCTTCCTTTTTGTGACTGAATACTATGCCATTGTACATGTACTCTACTAAATTGCTTTAGTTGTGTCCGACTCTGTGACCCTATGGACTGTAGCCCACCAGGCTCCTCTGTCCATAGGATTCTCCAGGCAAGATCACTGGAGTGGGTTGCCCTGCCCTCCTCCCATTGTGTATATATACCGCTGTTTTCTGTTATTTCATCATTGAAGGACACTTAAAGTTGTTTTCATATCTAGGCTATTGTGAATAACGATTCAAACATGGGAATACAGATATTTCTATGAGATACCGATTCCACTTTCTTAGGCTCTATGGTGAGAAGTGGGATTGTCATTCACGTGGTAGCTCCTTTTATAATTTTGTAAGGAACTGTTATATTGTTTTCCGTAATGGCTATACCAATTTACAACCCCACAGTGTACCAGGGTTTCCTTTTCTCAACATGCTCACCAGCATTTGTCAGTTCAGGTCAGTCACTTAGTCGTGTCTGACTCTTTGCAACCCCATGGACTGCAGCACACCAGGCTTCCCTGTCCATCACCAACTCCCAGAGCTTGCTCAAACTCATGTCCATCGAATTGGTGATGCTATCCAACTATCTCATCCTCTGTCATCTCCTGCCTTCAGTCTTTCCCAGCATCAGGGTCTTTGCCTGCCAGTGAGTCAGTTCATGACATCAGATGGCTGAAATGCTGGAGCTTCAGCTTCAGTATCGGTCCTTCCAATGGATATTCATGATTGATCTCCTTTAGGATGGACTGGGTGGATCTCCTTGCAGTCCAAGGGACTCTCAAGAGTCTTCTCCAACACCACAGTTCTAAAGCATCAATTCTTCAGTGTTCAGCGTTCTTTATAGTCCAACTCTCACATCCATACATGACTACTGGAAATACCATAGCTTTGACAAGATGGATCTTTGTTGGCAAAGTAATGTCTCAGCTTTTTAATATGAAGACTAGGTTGGTCATAGTTTTTCTTCCAAGGAGCAAGCATCTTTGAATTTCATGGCTGCAGTCACCATCTGCCATGATTTTGGAAAGAAAATAAAGTCTGTCACTGTTCCCGTTGTTTCCCCATCTGTTTGCCATGAAGTGATGGGACTAGATGCCATGATTTTAGTTTTTGAATGTTGAGTTTTAAGCCAGCTTTTTCACTCTCCTCTTTCACTTTCATCAGAGGCTCTTTAGTTCCTCTTTGCTTTCTACCATAAGGGTGGCATCATCTGTGTATCTGAGGTTATTGATATTTCTCCTAGCAATCTTGATTCCAGCTTATGCTTCATCCAGCCCAGCATTTCGCATGATGTACTCTGCATTTTTGTTTTGTTGATGATAGCCATTTTGACCAGTGTGAGGTGAAATCTCACTGTGGATTTTGTTTTCATTTCCCTGATGGTTAGTAATGTTGAATACCTTTTGTGTACCTGTTGGCCACTTGCATGTCTTTTTTGGAAAAAATATCCATTTGGTAAACATAGTATCTTTTGAGTATCTAGATAAGAGTGAAATTGTTATGTCATTGGGTTAGTGTAAATTGCTTTTAGAGAATATTGATAATTATCAAAAGTGACTGTAGCAGTTTGCTCTTCCATCTTCTCACAAGTGATTGGTATTGATAGTCTTTTTCCACTTTAAATGAAGTATAATCTTTGAAAATACTGAATCACCATGGTATACTCCTGAAACTAGCATAGTATTGTAAATTGACTATAGTTTTTAAAAACATATTTATCAGTTTCAAAGAAAAAATGTTTTCTTTATTTTCACCTTTACTCTATTTCATTTTGTTCTTTATTAAACCTTTTGAATCATTCATGCCATGTAATTTTCACTTTGCATCATTAAGATTTCTGTCTTCCTGAAGATTTATTGAGCATGTTGATTATTTTTAATATTTATTTATTCTTCTTTAATTACTAAGCATGCAATGGGAAATACTGTGACTGATTTCTTCCATTTTAGAAATACCTACTTCATGAAACCCCTTTATAATACAGACAGATCTGTGAAGTTATTTTAGTACGTCTTGATGATTTCAATCGTTCCTGTTGGACAGTGTCTTTAAAATATATAACAAGTGAGAATCTATTTTGAATGCCTAAGTATGATTTTTTTATTGTTGTTTGTTTTCATTATGGTAAATATTATTATCTTTATGTTAGTATACTTTAATTCATCTCACAAATCCTATGGTTTCCCTGGCTGCTATCATCAAGAGATATTCATCATACAAGAAAAATTGCTGTCACTTACTTTTTTAAAAGAGTCATACAAAATTTCTTTTTCAGTATGATTATATGGGATCAGAAATGATGGCTGTGACACAGAAAATTATCCAGATTATTGGCCTTGTCAATGCAGTAAGTTTTAACATTTTTGCATGTCTAAATTTATGAAAAGTCATTGAAAACCTTTTCATTATATCATGGCAAATTAATGACTTCAAGTACTTTATTTGGGTTAATATCTAAAGTAATCAAGTAAACTTTACTTTTTATGTGCTGTTTCAATGTAATGATTTATTTTATTTGACTATATACACTATAAATCTTATTTTTAGATGTTTAGTCAGTTCAAATTGACTGTGATATTATCCTCCTTGGAGTTGTGGTCAGATGAAAACCAAATTTCCACCACTGGAGATGCTGATGATTTATTACAAAGATTTTTGGTGTGGAAACCAGGCTATCTTATCCTTCGGCCCCATGATGTAGCATTATTACTTATGTAAGCACAATGTTCTGCATTAATAAAGAGATATACATAGATAATTTCATTAATTTTATAATATAACAATTTATAGTGTTTTTCAGTTTTCTGTAGGCTCCTTTGAAAATCTTAAGTAAAATACAGCTGTTGCCATTGAGGGATAGTGTAGTAGGAAATATGATAAAAATAAAAACAATCTGAATCACTTATATGACGAAATATTTTGGAATATAATTTATATGAAAAAAATCTGTCTTTTATGAATTTTGATATTGTATAATATCAACTATATGACAGAATACATACAAACCCTGACTTATTAATGATGTAAAACTGACACTATTCAGTTAATAAATATTACCTATGATTTGTGAATACATTTCATGTCTACTGTTCGCTAAAGAAACATTTAGATTTTTGGTAATATGGTCAGAGCTTCCCTGCTGGCTCAGATGGTGAGAATCTGCCTGCAGTGTTGGGGTCTCAGGTTTAGTCCCTGAGTTGGGAAGGTCCCTGGAGAAGCGGATGGCTCCCCACTCCAGTATTCTTGTGGAGAATCCCACGGACGGAGGACTCTCGTGGGCTACAGCCTATGGGGTCGCAAAGAGTAGAACATGACTGAAGAAATGCCTGCCTATAATTTTAAAAACTGCTTATATTTAGATGGCAAGAGCTATTTTCCATAAATTAACTTTTTTTAAAATTTTTAGTGACCAAAGCAATGAATTGCTGAAGAAGGGAAACTGAGGAGAATTTTAGATGATAAAATTATATCAAGTCAAGGAGTTAGGTTAAGAAAAAAAATTGGTATTAGGTGTATTATAGTTTTCAAATATTTGAGCATTTTGTATAATATATTAAGCATTATTCAGGTTAAAAATAGTATGTTTAAAAAACTTATTTTAAATTTTATGGGAGATTTAACTTAATAAATAAGCTTGTGAATTGTTCTGAATGACCCTGCTAATAAAAAAGGCAATATTATAATGATGTAGTTACAGGAAACAGCCTAAATATGTGGGAGCAACGTTTCCTGGCACAATATGCAATAGAAGCTATGATGCAGATGTTGCTGTGGTATGTAATTTGTGTCCTCTCCATGACTATTTTTTCTAAACTTTATATTGTGCTTTATAAGTTTTATTTTACATAGAGAAGTAAACTTGATTTTTTCTCTGTATCTGTATTTATTATTTTGTTGGGACAGCATGATTTTAATCTCAGACAGTTTATTTAATTATAAATTTCAAACATAGGGAAATGATATGAAGAGATATGAATATACCTCATCACCAGCCTGGCATAAAAGATAATAGCATTGTATCAGATTTCCTAAGGACATAAAACCTTAGGGAAAAGTTAAAGCCTCTGTTATGTCTCCTTCAGATTCAGGAAATAACAGAAGGCATGACTTCATGTTTGCTAGTTTTTGCATATTTTATACTATTGTTACAAATACATCTAACCATTAACTATGTATTATTGTATTGCTTTGTTCTTATTTTTCATATCATTTCTCAACTATTTTGAATAGCTGGTTAAAAGATGTATACAAGTTGAAGCATATAACTCTACTACTTAGTTTTTCTTTCAAAATTGTATCTTATGAAATAAAGCAAATATTCTTATTACAAATAAAAATGATTTTACAAGACTACTGTAAACAACTAAATCAGTTCTTTGCATAATCTACACTTCTTGAATTCTCTTCCTTTTGTTTTTAAACTTTCCCTCCTGGCATAGAACTTAGTGTCTATTTCCTTTTATTTATTTTATTTTATTTTGTTTTAAGTGTTAAAAAATCTTTTATAAGAATATAAATAGAAAAATGACTATTTACAATTAGAGCATTTACATTTTTTTCCCAAGGAAATTCACTCATATGACATCACAGCATTACTATTTCCTTTTAAATAGAAGTTTTATTGAAGGGCATCATGTCTAGAGAACATTGCACAAGCCATAAGTGTATAGCACAATTGCTTTTGGCCAACATACATAGAAATAAGTATCACAGAGGCCAAAAAATAAAATCTTATCAACACATCAGAAGACTCATAAATCCTTCCTCCCCCTATCTTGACACTTACTGGTTAATTTGAGCTTTTTGTAAATAATAGAATATGTGTTCTTACTGTGTGTGTCTACAACATATTTACTCAAAACTATGTATTTGATAGTTATTTATGTTTATATGTGTAGAAAGAGTTTGTTCATTCTTTCGTTCTATAGTTCTGAGAAATATGCCCAATAAATTCCTGGAGTATCCAAATTTCAGTTCAGTTTAGTTCAGTCATTCAGTCATGTCTGACTCTTTGCTACCCCATGGACTGCAGCACGCCAGCCTTCCTTTCCAACACAAACTCTTGGAGTTTACTCAGACTCGTGTCCATTGAATCGGTGATGCCATCCAACCATCTCATCCTGTCATCCCCTTCTCCTCCTTTGTCATCCCCTTCTCCTCCTGCCTTCAATCTTTCTCAGCATCAGGGTCTTTTTCCAATGAGTCAGCTCTTCACATCAGGTGGCCAAAATATTGGAGTTTCAGCTTAAGCATCAGTCCTTCCAATGAATATTCAGGACTGATCTCCTTTAGGATGGACTGGTTGGTCTCCTACCTGTCCAAGGAACTCTCAAGAGTCTTCTCCAACACCACAGTTCTAAAGCATCAATTCTTCGGTGTTCAGCGTTCTTTATAGTCCAACTCTCACATCCATACATGACTACTGGAAAAACCATAGCTTTGACTAGATGGACCTTTGTTGGCAAAGTAATCTCTCTGTTTTTTAATAAGCTGTCTAGGTTGGTAATAAATTTTCTTCCAGTGAGCAAGTGTTTTATAATTTGATGGCTGTAGTCACCATCTGCAGTGATTTTGGAGCCCCCCAAAATAAAGTCTCTCACTGTTTCCATTGTTTCCCCTTCTATTTGCTGTGAAGTGATAGGACCAGATGCCATGACCTTAGTTTTCTTAATGTTCAGTTTTAAGTTGACTGTTTCACTCTCCTCTTTCGCTTTCATCAAGAGGCTCTTTAGTTCTTCACTTTCTGCCATAAGCCTGGTATCATCTCCATTATCTGAGGTTACTAATATTTCTCCCAGCTATCTTGATTCCAGCTTGTACTTCCTCCAGTCCAGCATTTCTCATGTCACATTCTGCATATAAGATAAAGAAGCAGGGTGACAATATATAGCCTTGACGTACATACTCCTTTTCCAATTGGAACCAGTCAGTTGGTCCATGCCCACTTCTGTTGCTTCTTAACCTGCATACGGGTTTCTCAAGAGACAGGTAAGATGGTCTGGTATTCTCATCTCTTGAAGAACTTTCCACAGTTTGTTGTGATCTACACAGTCAAAGGCTTTGGCATAGTCAATAAAGCAGAAGTAGATGTTTTTCTGAAGCTCTCTTGCTTTTTCAATGATTCAACAGATGTTGGTAATTTGATCTCTGGTCCCTCTGCCTTTTCTAAATCCAGCTTGAACATCTGGAAGTTCACTGTTCATGTACTGTTGAAGCCTGGCTTGAAGAAGTTTGAGCATTACTTTTCTAGCATTCAGATGAGTGCAGTTGTGTGGTAGTTTGAACATTCTTTGGCATTGCCTTTCTTTGGGATTGGAATGAATACTGACCGTTTCCAGTCCTGTAGCCACTGCTGAGTTTTCCAAATTTGCTGGCATTTGAATGCAGCACTTTCACAGCATCATTGTTTAGGATTTGAAATAACTCAACTGGAATTCCATCACCTCCACTAGCTTTGTTCATAGTGATGCTTCTAAATTAGGCATTATCTATTGACTTCCTATATTGAAGTCAGGATTTAACATTCTAATAGCTTATTTCTTCATGGAAACATTTATGATCTTTTTATCCTTCCATGATATCTTTTATCATCCAACATGCTTGTTATATTGAAGCACTTTCAATCTGGGTACTAATTTACTTCTGTCCTGAGAAGTTTTATTGTATTATTTACTTGATCATATTTTTGTTTCCCTGTTTTTTGTAGAACTTTGTTAAGTAGGTATGAGAGCATTTTGACTCATCTATTTTTTTCTCTTTTTAACTTTTTCTTTTTATTTTTAACCCTTTTCTCCAACCTTGAACAATTGGCTTAACTTTTCCCAGGGCATAAAATTGTGCTACTTCATATCATGGGTGGTGGTGCTTTAGCTGCTAAGTAGTGTCTGACTTTTGTGACCCCATGCACGGTATGTAGCCTGCCAGGCTCCTCTGTCCATCAGATTTCCCAGGCAAGAGTACTTGCGTGGGTTGCCATTTCCTTCTCTAGGGGATCTTTTCTTCCCAGGGATTGAGCCCAGGTCTCCTCCTCATTCTTTATGACTGAGCCACCAGGGAAGCCCAATCATGGGTAGAAACCCTGCAATTATTGAAGACCATGAACACCTTGCTTTGAGCCACATATGTTACAAACTGAATAAGACATACGTCATGCTGTAGTTGAATGTTCTATAAATGCCAGTTTTATAGACATTGTGTGATAATATTTTTCATGTCTTTTAAACAATTTCCTGTTGTCTAGTGCTTTTGTCAATTATGAGAGTTGTCTAAGCTCCAGCTAAATCATGTATGTGTGTGTTTATTCTCTCAATTGTATTCATTTTAGCTTCATGTTTTTGTAGCTCTTATATTCTATATGCAAACATTTAAGATTATTATTGAATTTTTCATTATTGCAGTATCCTTTGTCCATGATAATCTTTGTTTTGAAGCTAGCTTCATCTGTTATTAATATAGCCTCTCCAACTTTCTTAGGATGAATATTCATATATTAAATCTGTTTTCTTAATTGTTTTAGTCTTTATGTAGTATGGGAATTTCCAATCAGCAGGTGGACCATGTGTTTTTCCCTCCGTTTCACCAATCTGTGTCTTTTAATTAGTATGTTTAGACAATTTGCACTGAATCTAATTGTTGATGCATCTGTATCTCAGTTTGTCACCTTAGTATATGTTTTCTGTTTTATCC
Source organism: Antilocapra americana (assembly GCA_007570785.1). NCBI lineage: Eukaryota > Metazoa > Chordata > Mammalia > Artiodactyla > Antilocapridae > Antilocapra > Antilocapra americana. The sequence continues at coordinate 25,587,237 of ML660774.1, forward strand.
TCTTTTGGAGATCCTCTATTGCCATTTCAAGTCCTTATTTTTTCTAGAACAATTTTTAGTATTCTGATTTATTCATCATAGACATAATAAGCAAGCATGACCCATTGGCCAAATCTGTCCGACCACCTATATTGTAAATAAAGTTCTATTTACAGCTTTATCCACTCATTAATCCACTGTGTCTAGGTAATGATAGTTGTGACAAATACTGTATAGTAGACAAAATATCCTGTCTCTCTATAGAAACTATCAATCTCTTATTTTTAGTGTTTTCAATATTTCTCTTTGTAATACATTTTTCATATTTTCTGTAATGAGATTACATACACACACTGACACAATCACATACACATGTTTGTTTACCAGCATTTTACTACTTCAAGTAGAATATAGAAATGTTAAAACCATATATATTTTAGATCTGAAATTATGTGTATAATAATAAAATGGGAAATTTTATAGTATAGTTTGCTTAAATATTACTTCTAAGCATATTAATAAGTATATCACACTATATTATAATTTTTGTTTTCAACCCTGAAACATAATTTTAAAAAAATCAAATGAAAAATAGTCTATTTTATCTACCCAAGTAAGTCCCTTTTCTGTTCCTCTTTCTTCATTACTGGTGTTGCAGGTTTTCTTTTATTATTATCATTTTCTTTCTTGTCTGAAGAGCTTCCTTTAGTCATCGCTTCAAAGCTTGGTTACTGGCTACATGTCTCTTAATTTTCCTTCATTTTGGAATGTCTTTATTTCATCTTCATTCTTGAAGGATTTTTTTGTTGGATGAAAGTCGTTTTCAGCGCTTCAAAGCTATTGTGTTAAAATTCCCTGCCTGACATTATTTCTGATGAGAACTCCTATAAGCAATCTGTTATTTTCCTTTGGTTGCTTTCAAGACACTAAAATTTTTTCTCTAGCCGTCTAATTATGATATGTCTGATCATGGATTATTTTGAGTTTATTGTTAGAAGTTTTGTGAGTCTATTAAATATGTGGGAGCTTCCCTGGTGGCTCAGAAGGTAAATTGTCTGCCTGCAATGCGGGAGACCCGCGTTCCATCCCTGGGTCGGGAGGGTCCCCTGGAGAAGGCAATGGCAGCCCACTCCAGCGTTCTTGCCTGGAGAATCCCAGGGACGGGGAGCCTGGTGGGCTGCCGTCATGGGGTCGCACAGAGTCTGACGCGACTGACGCGACACAGCAGCAGCAGCAGCAGCTCCTGCGTTTCTGGTAATTTTTTCAAAAGCTATTTCCTCTCTGTTTTGAGATTGGATAATTTATAGTAATTAATCTTTAAGTTCACTGATACTCCTTTCTGTCATCTCTGTTTTTTTTTTTCACCAAATTCATCTATTGAAGTTTATTTTATTATTGTATTTTTCATTTGGTTCTTTTTATATTATCTATTTCCTTGATGAGATTTTCTATTTCTTAATTTGCTTTAAGAGTTTTCGCTGTTTTCAGAATATTTCTGAGAATTGTCATGAGGCACTGATTTCTCTTTACATTTTCCATTTCTGAAGACAGTTTATTTTCTAAACTACACATTCTAGTCTAGTCTTATGGGCCATTGCTCACATCCTGATTTAGTTTTCATGGCCTTTTTAATGATATTCGTTGAAACCTTGTACATTATAGCATTCATAGGAAGTCTGGATTCTGCTGCTTTTCTCCCACGAGGGTTGGTTTTTGTTTGCTTGTTTTGTCATTCAGTGTTCTTGGTTAAAGTCAGAACAGCAACTCAGCCTCACAGACAGCAGCTCTGGCCTCAGCTGAGCTGTTCAATTGTGTCTGAGGCTGCTAACTGTATGAGTGTCCAGGAACCAGCGAGAAATGTGGGAGACAGAATTCGGATGATCTTCTTTCTGAAGTTTTCTGCTTGTGTATTTGGCAGTCATAATTTCCTGATATTCACATTTTATGTTTTTCAGGCTAGAAATAGTAAAGATTTTGCCCTGAGTGCCCCCATGAACCCACATGCCATGCCCATTTTACTTGACCTCAGTCTAAAAGTCACACAAACTGTCTCTTTAGCTTCCTTTGAGCATAGACTCCCAACCAGTGCTAAAAGCTTCTGTTAGTCCCAGGTGGACTCCAACTTCTTCACCACCTGAACTATCTATTATATTCTATATTACAGATTCTAAGTCTCTATCAAAACTGTCCCATATTCATTTTTTCCTTCATTTTTTCCCCTGTATTTGTGTATATATAAACACACACACCACACAACTCTTCCTGTCCACCCCCAGCTTTATTGGCTTCCCTGATAGCTCAGCTGATAAAGAATCCACCTGCAATGCAGAAGACCCCCGTTCAATTCCTGGGTAGGGAAGATTCCCTGGAGAAGGTGTAGGCTACCCATTCCAGTATTCTTGGACTTCCTTGTGGCTCAGCTGGTAAAGAATCCACCTGCAATGCGGGAGACCTGGGTTCGATCCCTGGGTTGGGAAGATTCCCCTGGTGAAGGGAAAGGTAACCAGTCTAGTATTCTGGCCTGGAAAATTCCATGAACTCGGACACAACTGAATGACTTTCACTTTCACTATCCAGCTTTATTGAGACATAAAATACTTATATAATTAAAGTATACAGTGTGATAATTTGATACTAGCTATGGAATGATTCTAAAAGTTAATCAATATATCCATCAATCTACTTTATTTATGAAATTGCTGAAGATCCACTTTCTTGACAGATTTCAAATATATAATGCAGTTTCATCAACTGTACTCACCATGCTTTATACCATGCACATACACACACACAATGTCTTTATTTAAGGCATGAATTAAATTTTACTCATGATAACTTTTTTGATATAGAAAAACTTGGAAGTTCTAAAAATCTTGTTTGTAATGATTAAAAGCATGAGAAAAGTATCCCCATTTATTTATCTGGCTTAAATCATATGAAATGCTACTCTTCACTACCTTCATTATTTTTTGTCTGACCTCTTACTCCAGATTTCTTTTTTTTTTTTTAATATTTATTTATTTATTTTTCTTTACATTATCGTGTTGGTTTTGCCATACATTGACATGAACCCACCATGGGTTTACATGTGTTCCCCTTCCAGAACCCCCCTCCCACCTTCTTTACCGTGGCCTTGCCTGTCACTTGAACTTCGTCCTGTCATTTCTTCACTCATTATAATACAGGCTTTGAACAGGTTCCCAAACAAGCTTGCTGCCACTGTTCGTAATGATGGGTCATCTCCCAAACTTTGTGTCTCAGCCTAAGCATCAATACCACAAGTAGACTTTTCTCACTATCTGAACTATAGAGTTGTACGGCTCCTCAGAATTCCCTGTTGAAGGATTCCATTTCTTTAGGGCACTTTTCGTGCTTTGTTTGTATCTGGGAAGTTTGCGGTAACTTTCCAACCAATTTTCTTTCTTCTTTTCTGTAATATATGCTCCAAGTGTGGGCAAAGTCCCTTCCTTTCACACATGCCACTATATTCTCATCTTTTGTGATAGTGCCTGAATCATGTCTACACTGAACTATATTTGTTAGTTGAATGAACTGATTTAATAAGAAAGTTAAATGTGTTTTATACTGGTTACATCAGAAACACAAAGTGTGCTTAGGGTATAGAATCTGGGTATGCCTAATTTTATACCAGAGAATATTGGCTTGGTAGTTTGATTACATTTTACCTTATTTCATGCTTTTTAATAAATTAACTAGTATGGATATTCAGGTTGATGATTTATCAAAATAAAGTATAAAATATGGTCAACATGGAAAAGTATTAAAATATAAAATTTTATAGGAAGAAAGATCTTTTAATATATTGCTTTCATTTTCTTCTCATATATTGGTTTTTCTCTTCAACTTTCTTTATTTCAGTATCCAGGCACAATAACATTGGAGGGATTTTCGGTTATTATAGCTCAACTACTTGGCCTTAAAATAGGGTTAGCTTATGATGACATCCAGGAGTGTTCCTGTCCAACAACTAAGTGCATAATGAACCATGAAGCAGTGTAAGCTTTGCTTTTCCTCTCAAATTAATGTTGCAGTTGGTCATAAGACATGATTTATTTATCTTTTATACTCAATCCCACATCTAATATTGGGGAAGAATATTGTGCACAAGGAGAAATCACACTAGTGAATTTGTTCATGTGACACAAGACTCCAGAAAGTGGTGGATCCGATAATAATGAAATATTCACTAAAGGGAATTCAAGGAAAAATGTAAAGATTTATGAGGGCTATGAAATATTGTATTCACACATATACTTTTGCTGTTTATATTGCTATTGTATCTATTGTTCAAAGCAAAATCACCCTTAGCAATATAACATAGTACTGGTAGCTTTGGCCATTACTTTGAGGGGAAAAAAAGAAGAAAAGATTTGAAGAAGAAAGTAAGTGTCATTATTTGTAGATATTATGATTGACTACCTATGTAAAGGCAGTGTACCACCAGAACAACAACAATATCAGAAAATTTATCAGGGTGATCAATCTTGAAAACTACCCTGTGTACTAGTATGTGTATATTAGCACTAAGGAAATAGATGACTTATTATAAAATGTCTAATTTTTCCAGAAGAAGCTCATAAATTTAGTAGAATTCCAATCAATATTTTAGGTTATGTTTAAGGAACTTGATAAAATCTGTGGGAGGCGGTAAAATGGAGATGACAGACATAGATGACCTTTTGGTGATTATGGAGTGGAATTGATAATCAAAGGAGAGCTTTGATTGATGGGAGATATGACATATCTATAGATTGGTCAAAATAAAGAGAAGAGGAGGAAAAGATGATGACGTTGGATGTAATGAACACAAGAGAAAAATCATGGAGTGTATTACAAAGGGGAGAATGTAGGATCTAGTGCTTAAGTAGAGGGGCTGACTTTTATTAGAGCTGGATGAACTCAGTTATTGTGATAGAATGTTAGGAGAGAGAGTAGTATTGAAGCATTTACATTACCATCTGTAAAATAGATAGCCAGTGGGAATTTGCTGTGCTAATTCAGGGAATCCAAACTGGTGCTCTATGACAACCTAGAGGGGTAGGATGGGGAGGGAAGTGAGTGGGAGGTTTAAGAGGAGGGGACATGTGTATGCTTGTGACTCACTGGTGTTGATGTATGGCAGAAACTATTGTTTCTATATTTTCTATTGTTTCTACTATACATATTGTAATTATCCTCCAATTAAAACAAAATTTAAAAAAAATTAATCATGATTGACATTGTCTCCACCAAAAGTGTAAGTTTTTCATTTGGAGCATCTTACAATTTATATCATTATATATGGTTCATTATTTAGATGTGGTTTTATTCAGTTCAGTTCAGTCGCTCAGTTGTCTCCAACTCTTTGCGACCCCATGAATTGTAGCACGCCGGGCGTCCCTGTCCATCACCAGCTCCTGGAGTCCACCCAAACCCATGTCCATCGAGTTGGCGATGCCATCCAGCCATCTCATCCTCTGTCATCCCCTTCTCCTCCTGCCCCGAATCCTTCCCAGCATTAGGGTACTTTCCAATGAGTCAACTCTTTGCATGAGGTGGCCGAAGTATTGGAGTTTCAGCTTCAACATCAGTCCTTCCAATGAACACCCAGGACTGATCTCCTTTACAATGGACTGGTTGGATCTTCTTGCAGTCCAAGGGACTCTCAAGAGTCTTCTCCAACACCACGGTTCAAAAGCATCAATTCTTTGTCACTCGCTTTCTTCACTGTCCAACTCTCACATCCATACATGAATACTGGAAAAACCATAGCCTTGACTAGATGGACCTTTATTGACAAAGTAATATCTCTGCTTTTAAATATGCTGCCTAGATTGGTCCTAACTTTCCTCCCAAGGAGTAAGTGTCTTTTAATTTCATGGCTGAAATCACCATCTTCAGTGATTTTGGAGCCCCCAAAAGTAAAGTCAGCCACTGTTTCCACTGTTCCCCATCTATTTCCCCTGAAGTGATGGGATCAGATGCCATGACCTTAGTTTTCTGAATGTTGAGCTTTAAGCCAAATTTTCACTCTCCTCTTGCACTTTCATCAAGAGAGTTCCTCTTTACTTTCTGCCATAAGGGTGTTGTCATCTGCATATCTGAGGTTGTTGACATTTCTCCCAGCAATCTTGATTCCAGCTTGTGCTTCATCCAGCCCAGCATTTCTCATGACGTATTCTGCATATAAGTTAAATAAGCAGTGTGACAATATATAGCCTTGAGGTACTCCTTTTCCTTTTTGGAACCAGTCTGTTGTTCCATGTCCGGGTCTAACCATTGTTTCCTGACCTGCATACAGGTTTCTCAAGAGACAGGTCAGATGGTCTGATATTCCCATCTCTTTAAGAATTTTCCACAGTTTGTTGTAGTAGTTCAAGCATTCTTGGCAGTGGTTTTATTAGCTAGGCTTATTTAACCTGAGGACTATTATTTCATTTTAGAGTTTCCAGTGGTGTAAAGATTTTTAGCAACTGTAGCATGCATGAATATAGATATTTTGTTTCAACATTTGAGGCTCAGTGTCTTCAGAAGCTTTCAATATTGAAACCATTCATTCAAAATCAATCAGTGTGTGGTAATGGGATTTTGGAAACTCATGAAGAATGCGACTGTGGCAGTGAACAGGTGAGTGATTAAGACTGAAATATGAGCATAATTTTGCATGTTTCTAATAAGCAACCATGGTATATATGGAATAATATATGCAATTAAGTCTTCAATAGAATTAAGATATAAAAGTGAGGATAAATTAAGATGTATGAATCGCTTTCACATACCTCTTCAGCTGAGAAGATTAGTAGTCATGAAATCTGGTTTTGTACACACCATTCCCAATTATGCAAGCAGAGAAATTTTGAATATATATACTGAATGAATTCTATTTTGCCTAAATCTTATGATTTCAGTCTCTACTTTTTTTTATAAACTTAAGAATTTGGTCCAGCGTTTTTTTCCTGTATTTTGTCATTTTGAGAATATCTAAACATTATAATGGGTTTTTCTTAATTATTCTCAAATACTTCTGCATTTCCAAGTTTCAGGATGATCAAAATTTGTTCTATATAACCCTTTTAAAGATAAATATGGAATCGATTATACTATATTTCCATCAACCAAATGTGCAGTTAACACAATCTTCAACTGATAGGACCCGATATTTAGTTTGTTATAGTATCATTATTTTCTAATATTTAACAAGTCCCACTACCCCAGCAGCTATATGAATTTCTCATCCACCCACAAAAATAGCTAACCACTACTCATTTATGTAACTTAAATCTCTTAACCATCTACCATTTCCTTATGTGGATGTATATATGTGTGCATGTGTGTGTATATGTATATATATTTTCTGACTATCTCAGATTTTCCAATGTCATCTTAGTTTTTGGACAAATAGCACTATGCACATTTGCATTCACCTACTCCTGAATATGTGCCAGTTACTTGACAAATCTTCTGATTATTTTTAATGAAAGATAAGACGAAGCAGCATCATCTAAGGCTAAACCTACACAATGTGAGTTTCCATCTTCAGGCTACAGCACGTGCTGGCAATGCCCTTCCAGTATTTCCTTGGCACTGATTATTCCTGCAGCATGTTTTTACTACATGCACTTGATACTTTGTGTTGTAGCATTTGTTCTGTCCTCAGTAAAGCAGAATACTTGGGCAATTGTCAAGGAGAACTTAATGTATTCAGGACGAGCAATCAGCCCTCAAATAATTTAGATTGTGGATAATGTCACCGATGGTTTGCTCCACGTGAGGAAATTCTCTAAGGCATGCTCTGTGCCTGAGTTCTACAAACTATAGCCAACGGGCCAAATTCAGCTGCCATTCACTTTTGTAAATGGTACTTTATTGGAACGCAGCCATGCTTATATGTTGGCATGTTGTCTATGACGATTTTGGTGCTATAACAGTGGAGTTGAATAGTTGCAACAAAGATCATATGGCATAACATTTTGACAAAACTAAAGCTATTTGCTGTTTCATCCTTTACAAAAAATATTTTCTGTCCCCGACTCTGTATCATTTCCCAGAGGTACTTGTGGGACTTTTTTGTTTTTAACTTTTTATTTTGTATTGGATTATAGCCAATTAGCCATGTTGTGATAGTTTCAGGTGAACAGTAAAAGAATTCAGCTATATATATATATATATATATCCCATTCTCCCCCCAAATCCCCTCCTATCCAAGCTGCCACAAAACATTGAGCAAAGTTCCAGGGGCTATGCAGTAAATCCTTATTGGTTATTTATTTTAAATATAATGGTGTGCACTGACTACCATAAGTTCTTTCTCTAAGTCTGTGAGTCTCTTTCTCTTTGGTATGTAAGTTCATTTGCATCATTTCTTTTTAGGTTCTACATATAAGGCATGTCATATGATATTTCATCTTTTATGTTTGACTTCAGCATTATAATCTCTAGGTCCATCCATGTTGCCACAAATGGTATTATTTCATTCTTTTTAATGGCTGAGTAATATTCCATGGTGTTGCAATCCCACTGCTGGGCATATATCCAGGGAAAACCATAATGTAAAAAGATACATGCACTCCAACGTTCATTGCAGCCCTGTTTACAATCGTCAAGACATGGAAGCAATGCACATGTCCATCAACAGAGGAATGGATAAAGAAGATGTGCTATATATATACACACACACACAATGGAATGATACTTGTGAGATTTAGCTTTATCTTATAGGAGCCATAAGCAGCTCACAAATTCACATGTGTTGTCTTGCTTCCTTTCCCTAATATCCAATGCCAGTGCTTTGGTGTAAGCAGAATGGACCTTCAAATACATCTCTCAAATCCCTGAAATGTGTGGGTATGCATATTACATGGCAGAAGGCAATGTGCAGAAGTAATTAAGCTTATGGACTTTAAAGAAGGGATTTTATTCTATCTGGATGGGCCCAGTCTAAGCACATGAGCCATCAAAAACAAAATGTTCTCCAGGTAAAATCAGAGAGCTGTTACAGAAAGGGGCTCAAAAAGCCTTGGAAGGGGAGAGGAACTCAAAACTGCTAGTGCTGGAGGAAGACACATGGAAAAATAAGAAGCAATGTTGGTATTTTCTTGGAGAAGAGACTAATCCTTGGCTGATGGCTACCAAAGCAACAGGAAACACATTCTCCAAATTGTGGTTTTACACTTGTGTGACTGTAAGCATATAACCTGACCTAGTTTACCTATCTGAAATTCTGACCTATAGAAAGTATGAGAAAATTAGCTTGTGTAATTTTAAGTTTGACCATTAAATTTGTGGTCATTTTTAACATCATCAGTAGGGAAATAATACACCTTCCAAATAAATTACTAATATGCATCCTTATTGCAGGCTTTCCAGGTTGGCTCAGTGGTAAAGAATCTGCTTGCCAATACAGGAAATGTGCATTTGATCGCTGAGTTGGGAAGATCCCCTGGAGAAGAAAGGGGCAACTCACTCCGATATTCTTGCCTGGGAAATCCCATGGATGGAGGAGCCTGGTGGGCTACAGTCGCAAAAGAGTTGAGCACAATTTAGCGACTAAACCAGCACAACAACAATCCTTGTTTCTTAGTCTGCTTCTGGGGAAACTCAAAGCACATTAGCTGAGTCAGGAATTGTCCTAGGAAGCAGATATTCAAGACTCTGGAGCTTCCCTGGTGGCTCAGTGGTGAAGAATCCACTTGTCAATGCAAAAGGCACAGTTTTCATCACTGGTTCAGGAAGACTCCACGTGCCACATGCAACTAAGCCTGTGCACCACGACTACTGAGCCTGTGCTCTAGAGCCTGGTAGCCACAACCACCAAAGCCCGAAGGCTCTAGAACCTGAGCTCTGCAACAAGAGATGCTGCCGCAATGAGAAGCCTGCGCACCGCAAGTAGAGAAAGCCTGCATGCAGCAATGAAGACCCAGCGAAGCCAAAAGTAAATAAATAGACAAAATTATATATATATATATGTATATAAAATAGGATTCTGAAAGTGTATTTCATGCTGGCCACATAGTAATAGGTACTCATGTACTCATTTCTGGACTTGGCACATTTGAATAGGTGCACTTGAGAGACTTAAGCCTCCAGATTTCTTAGAAGCCCCTGGGCTGTGAAGTTACTGCCCACCTCCTGGTGGAGCAGAGCATCACATTGTGTGTGGGCCACAGAGACTTACATGAGACGGATGTCTCACAAGAGGATGCCTATTCTTCTCAAGATCTGTCTCTGCCTTCCCTTGTTGGTACCAGACCACCAGTTAGTGTCAAGTCTAAATGCAGCCCAAGTGAAGAAATATTCTCTGCTATTGGAATAAAGAGGTTATTTCTTTGAATTGTAGAATTTGCTAATATGTGTGGGCAAGAACATGGAGAACATGCCAGGGAAGGATATCAAGGATGTTGGCCCCAAGATATTAAAATATAAGCCTAGGTAAGGTAGAGTTTATTGATAGGGGGATGCTGTCTAGCAAATTAGGATTTAATGCCTTTATAGGGGACTTCCCTTGTTGCTCAACTGGTAAAGAATCTGCCTTCAATGCAGGAGACCTGGGTTTGACCCCTGGGTTGGGAAGATCCCCGAAGAAGAGAAAGGTAGCCCACTACAGTGTTCTTGCCTAGAAAACGCCATGGACAGAGGAGCCTGGTGGACTACCATCCATGAGACTGCAAAGGGTTGGACATGACTGAGTGAACACAAGCATCCTTTCATCCAAGATAACCTAGGGCCAGCCTTGATTTGCTGTTGGGTGGAACCTTGAAGATGGGAAACAATCTGGGCTATAATAAATGAGGTTGTTAGGACAGAACTACTTTAATGGAGTAATACAGGAAGAGTCAGAAGTTGAGTAGTGGCATATTTTAATACAAAAACTAGCACCTAATTATTTGAGTGGCCCAGAGGGCACCCCTTTCACTAAAGTAATGAAGAAATGCATTTCCAAGGAGATTCCAAAATTGCTGAAAATCTCAGTGGTAGCTTTCTTCTATAGACTAGGGTTGATGGTTGCAAGTACCATTATGGAGTTGGGCATTCCATGTCACTAGGGATTGCTGAATTACAAAATAGCTGAGGCCAAGCAGCCGTGGTTAAGAGAGATCTGGGTGGTCAATGATGAGAGTCCTTGATGTATGTAGCTGAAAACAAGAAGTGTACAAAGGGCTGGTGTCAAATATTACTAATGGAAATTCACAATTCCTTGCTTAATTTAGGCAACCAAGCCAGTTTCAGAGCCAGAGCTCATTGTTCAAGTTGAAGGATATAAAGCAGCAATTTCCTCAGTGACTCCCCTCCACGTGACTCCAGCTGTTTGATGTAGCTGTTTACTGGGGAAGACCCAGATCATTATAGAATGATGAATAGAGAATCTTTACTCAAGAGGCTTACAAAGAGGACCCAAAACACCATCATGGGTAGCATATACATGTAGGGGATCCAGGTGGTACCTGGCATCTTTGGTAAAATCCATCTTAGAGAAGATCCAGTAGATGCATTATCCTTACCTGTGGTCATGTAGCTAGTTCTTCTGTGACATATTGAGGTGACACGGGGAAGGTGACAGATCCTCACCTGGGTTCCCCAATATGTGGAGTAAAAGCTACAAGAATAGGAAAGGATAAATGTAAACACCTGAAATTAACAGGATAGAAATTAGCAAGAAATCAATAGGCAAAGTAGAAAGTAATTTGAATTACATTAAAATGAAATGTTATGAAAGCGAAGACCTTTGCAGAATGATTAGTTAGCAGACCTATCAGGGCATCGAAGACCCAAAGCACCTTCATTGTCAACATAGCTTCTGTATCCAAGCATCCTACACTGAAGTGCAAGTTATTGTTATAAATAAAATGGATAAGACCCTACTAACATTAGTAAAAAAAAAATAAATCAGGAATAACAGTACTTAAAGATGAGACAACACTGTATGTCTTATAATATGACATGACAAAATAGTAAGGTGGCATCACAAACATTGTACTAATAAATTTAACAACCAGGATAAAATGAACAATATTCGTTAAAAAAAAAAACCCTACATTTACAATTGTACTGATCTCAAACACGGACAAAGTAATGCTCAAAATTCTCCAACCTAGGCTTCAACAGTCCGTGAACTGAGAACTTCTAGATGTTCAAATTGGATTTACAGAAGGCAGAGGAAGCAGAGACCAGACTGCCAGCATTCCCTACATCATAGAAAAAGCAAGAGAATTCCAGAAAAATGTCTTCACTGACTATGGTAAAGCCTTTGACTGTGTGGATCACAAAAAACTGTGGAACAATCTTCAAGAGATGGGAATACAAGATCACCTTACCTGCCTCCTGAGAAGTCTGTATGCAGGTCAAGAAGCAACAGATAGAACTGGACACGGAACAATGGACTGGTTCCAAATTGGGAAAGGAGTATGTCAAGGCTGTGTATTGTCACCCTGCTTATCTAACTTACATACAGAGTACACCATGCAAAATGCTGGGCTCGATGAAGCACAAGTTGGAATCAAGATTTCTGGGAGAGATATCAGTAACCCTGGATATGCAGGTAACACCAACCTTACGGCAAAAAGTGAAGAAAAACTACAAAGAGACTCTTGATGAAAGTGAAAGAGGAGAGTGCAAAAGCTGGCTTAAAACTCAACATTCACAAAATGAAGATCAAGGAATTTGATCCCATCACTTCATGGCAAATAGATGGGGAAAAAATGGATGCAGTGACAGACTTTATTTTCTTGGGCTCCAAAATCATTGCAAATGGTGACTGCAGCCATGAAACTCAAAGATGCTTGCTGCTTGGAAGAAAAGCTATGACCAATCTAGATGCTGCTGCTGCTGCTAAGTCGCTTCAGTCGAGTCTGACTCTGTACGACCCCGTAGATGGCTCCTCTGTCCCTGGGATTCTCCAGGCAAGAATACTGGAGTTGGTTGCCATTTCCTTCTCCATCTGTGGCTATAGTCTAGAAAAAGAAAGAAAGTGAAGTTGTTCAGTCGTATCTAACTCTTTGTGATCCCATTGACTGTAGCCTGCCAGGTTCCTCCATCCATGGGATTTTCCAGGCAAGAATACTGGAGTGGGTTGCCATTTCCTTCTTCAGATCAACCTAGACAGTATATTAAAAAGCAGAGACATTACTTTGCCAACATAGTCAAAGCTATGGTTTTTCCAGTAGTCAGGTATGGATGTGAGAGTTGGATCATAAAGAAAGCTGAACGCAGAAGAATTGATGCTTTTGAACTGTGGGTGTTGGAGAAGACCCTTGAGAGTCCCTTGGACTGCAAGGAGATCCAACCAGTCAGTCCTAAGGGAAGTCAGTCTTGAGTATTCGTTGGAAGGACTGATAACTGAAGCTGAAGCTCCAATACTTTGGCCACCTGATGGGAAGAACTGACTCATTAGAAAACACCTGATGCTGGGAGAGATTGAAGGCAAGAGGAGAAGGGGACAGCACAGGATGAGATGGTTGGATGGCATCACTGACTCGATGGATATGAGTTTGAACAAGCTCCAGGAATTGGAGATGGATAGGGAAGCCTGGTGTGTTGCAGTCCATGAATTTGCAAGGAGTCGGACACAACTGAGTAACTGAACCAAACTGAACGAAGAACAACATGAGTAGAAATAAAAATGTGAATAGCCTTATATATTTTAAGGAAATAATGTGCATAATTTTAAAACTTAGAGAAGTCCATACCAGTTGTCTTTACTTGTGAAATTAAAAAATTAAGAAATTATACTGATTTTATGCAACATTACCTAGAGTATAGAAAAAAGTTATATGCTGTAATTCATTTTTAAGGATAGGATAACCTTAATTAAAGGGCTTCCCAGGTGGCACAGTAGTAAAGAATCTGCCTGCTAGTGCAGGAGTTGCAAGACACAGAGGTTCTAGTTCTATTCCGTCCAGAAGATTCCCTAGAGTAGGGAATGGCGGTCTACTCCTGTATTATTGCCTGGGAAATCCCACGGACAGGGGAGCCTGGTAAGTTACAGTCCATGGGGTGGAAAACAGTAGGACAGAACTAAACACACACATACAACACAGACATATATACACACAAATCTTGATAAAATATTGAATGAGACTATTTCAAGGATGGATTTATGTATACTCATATTTCTTATGAGCACAGAATTCTCAGTAAAAGTTATAAACTGAATGTAATGAAACATGCATGCACACACATTACAGAATTTATTGGTTTATTTAAGGAATTTTAAAGTATGATGATCTCAGTGGGGAGATAAATACACACACACACACACACACACACACACACACACACACACGGTGATAATGGCAAAAGAACAACAACAAAATAACATTAAAGGAAATAGATGGTCCATGGCTTGATTACTGCTGCATCATCAGCACACAGAATAGTATCTGATATATATTCCAGCCTCAACAAACATTGTTGATTGAATGAATGCATGGATAATGTAATTCTCGTTGTAGTAACATAGGATGTATGCAGGTGGGTGAGGAGTGACTCTTTGATACATTTGAAATACCCTTTTAGGAACAATGTTACTTAGAAGGTTTATTCCAAAGTTTTTCTTAAAGAGAAGTAGGGAAGAATACAAAGGGACTTTTGATGTTTTAAACATTCTTATAGACTGTACTCCACTGAAGTTATTTAAAAATAATGGCTATATTTCTCTGTGCTATATAACATATCCTTGTTGTTTATTTTATACATAATAGTGTATATCTCTTAATGCCCTTACCTCTCTTCCCTTTGCTCCCTGGTAACCACTAGCGGTGAGCTTCCCTGGTGGCTCAGTGGTAAGGAATCCTCCTGTCAACGCAGGAGACGTGACTTTGATCCTTGGGTTGGGAAGATCCCCTGTCAAAGGAAATGGCAACCCATCTCAGTATTCTTGCCTGGGAAATCCCATGGACAGAGGAACGCAAAGGGCAACAGAAGAGCTGGATATGACTCAGTGACTGAGCAACCACCACTAGCTGTGTGTTTGAGTTTTGTTATGTCTGTTGTTTGTTTTCTCTTGGATTTTTCATATGAACGACAACTACAAAGGAGCATTTTAGGAAATGAGTTCATTTTGGGGTAATTTTGCCTTACAAAATATCAAAACATGCTACGAGGCTGTTAAATTCGCCTCACTGTGATATTGGGCCATTGGCTTAAGAAACGAAAGTTGACATCTATACCTCTGTATCTATCTATTTATATGTCAGCATTTACGTCTATCAACTGATCTAACTCTCTAAATATGAAAAAGTTATATAGATATATAATATTTAATTTCCAGGGTGGAAATAGTTAGTCATAAGAATTATCTATCAATTCAATGCATTAGCAAGGGAGAAACAAGCCCTGAAAACGCAGGATCTGAACAATTATCAGCAGGGCCTCCATG
Source organism: Antilocapra americana (assembly GCA_007570785.1). Classification (NCBI taxonomy): domain Eukaryota; kingdom Metazoa; phylum Chordata; class Mammalia; order Artiodactyla; family Antilocapridae; genus Antilocapra; species Antilocapra americana. Next base: position 25,602,589 of record ML660774.1, read on the forward strand.
TTGTTGGGAGCTGGCCTGGTGCTCACAGACAGGCTACAGTGTTCCCCTGTTGAAAATAAATGATTTTACACAAGATCAACATCTATAGTCAAAATGGATGAAGGAAAAACAGCCACTCGTTAAAGCAAGGCCCTCTACTTTATTTCTGAGAAGGGTAAAACCTGAAAATTGTCCAAGTTACGATAATGACCAACCCCCCCCCGCCCCCGCCCCTGCCTTTGCCTGGCCAGTGGATAATTCCTGCTTCTTTACTAGTTTCAACCCTGGCATTAATTTCTTCTTATGTTTGTGTGTGCCTATTTGCTAAGTTGTGTCGGACTTTTTGTGACCGCATGAACCGTAGCCCACCGGGCTCCTCTGTCCATGAAATTTCTCAGGCCAGGATACTGGAATGGGTTGCCATTTCCTACTCCGGGGGATCTTCCTGACCCAAGGGTCAAACCTGTGTCTCCTGCATTGACAGGAAGATTCTTTACCACTGTGCCCCCTGGAAAGTCCCTTTCCTCTTCTAGATAAGAATCATTAAAATACCCAATCATAGATGAACTCCTGGTTTCTGACAGCATCTAGTCTAGAAGCAACCTAGATGCCCATCAACTGACGAATGGATAAGAAAGCTGTGGTATATATACACAATGGAATATTACTCAGCATTAAAAAAAAATTCATTTGAAGCAATTCTACTCAGATGGACGAAACTAGAGCCCATTATCCAGAGTGAAGTAAGCCAGAAGCAAAAACAACAATACAGTATATTAACACATATATATGGAATTTAGAAAGACAGTAATGAGAACCCAACATGGGAGACAACAAAAGGAACGCAGATGTATAGAATAGACTCGTGGACTTTGTGGATGAGGGTAAGGGTGGGATGATATGGGAGAAGGGCATTGAAGCATGTTAATGTCATGTGTCTAATCAATCGCCAGCCCAGGATTGATGCTCGGGACTGGTGCAGCGAGATTTCCCGGGGGGGAGGGAGGAGGGAGGGGGGACCCAGAGGGGAAGCATATGTAAACCCATGGTGATATCATAACAATGTATGGCAAAAACAATAATAAAAAAATAAATAAAAATTAAAAAAAAAAAAACCCTCCCCAAATTACCTAAGCCTCAGTCCTCTAAGGAGGTATATGCAGTTCCCCATGGCATTTGTTATCCTTTGCAGAAACTATTAATAAACCCAACTTGTTCAACTCAGATATGTCCCAGGTGGATTTGGGGAGACTGATGTTGGCACCTATATTTTCGTAAATATCCCCCATTTTATACAAGTGTAAGCTCTGTTTTTGTGCCGACACACATACATGCAGGTGTGTGCATTTATTTATTCCTGTATTTGCAAATACAGTGATGAGTAATAAATACTAGAGTAAATATCCCACAAAACATGGAGGGTACATTTCTGGAAAAAAATCTCTTGGTGATGAAATACAAAATGCAATAGTCATAAAGGAAGCAGAAAGTTGAAAATTACAGGAAATGATAAACAGACACCATTAATAAGACAAACAATAGACTTCAAGGAAAAGTTATTAACATAGAGAAGAGAAAAAGGGTAATCAGAGATTTTTAAAAAGCCACTCCTATTTATTTATTTATTTTAATTTTCTTTACTTTATTGTGTTGGTTTTGCCATACAATGACATGAAACCGCCATGGGTTTACATATGCTCCCCCTCCAGAACCCCCCTCCCTCCTCCCTCTCGATTCCCTCCCCCTGGGAAATCTCGGTGCACCAGCCCCCAGCATCAATCCTGGGCTGGCGATTGATTTCACATATGATAATTAACATGCTTCAATGCCATTCTCCCATATCATCCCACCGTTGCCCTCATCCACAGAGTCCACGAGTCTGTTCTATACATCTGCGTTCCTTTTGCTGTCCCGCATGCAGGGTTCTCGCTGCCATCTTTCTAAATTCCATATATATGTGTTAGTATACTGTATTGTTGTTTTTCCTTCTGGCTTACTTCACTCTGGATAATAGGCTCCAGTTCTGTCCACCTGAGAAGAACTAATTCAAATGAATTTTTTTTTAATGCTGAGTAATATTCCATTGTGTATATGTACCACAGCTTTCTTATCCATTCATCAGTTGATGGGCATCTAGGTTGCTTCCATTGTTTACAATAGCCACTCCTATTTAAAGGAGAAAAAAAGGAAAATGAATAAACAAAAATCCTTATGCAAAATGGTGAAAACTGTGAGAAGAAATGATTATTCATAAATAAAATTGTACAAAATGCAAAATCATTTTCAAACACACTAATAATCAAAGAACTAATAATAAAAATAAGACACCGTTTGCAAGTTACTTTGTTATAAATTAGACTGATTGCTCATAATTAGTTTTGACATTGTTTGGTCATGCATCCTTATTTCCTTTTCATGAAAGAATATATATGCACTCATGTAATGGTATTGAACTTTGGAACATTAAGCACAGAAATAGAGTACAGAAAAAAGTTGTACACTTTAACTCATTTTTTAAGGATAAGATAACCAGTGAGAACCTGAGGAAACTGCAGAGTATGAGCACAGCTTGAGAGTTTATTCCATATTTTCTATATCATTTCTATGATGGGAATATTTACAAATACTTATCTATTCACATAAACATGAGAAAAATAAGAAACATTTGAAAAATTTTAAATGAAGAAGAGTCTTCTTATTAAGGACAAATCTTTAAAACTTGACTTTTGAGTAAATGGAAGATATTTAATTTTACACATTGTTAAGAATATAAAAATATTTAAGAATTATATAAATGAAATGCATTTACTTGAAAAAATTTGTTTAACATTATTTAAAATTATCATTTAATTGGAATAATAGTTGACAATCATTTACCTTGTAAAAATATATTTGTCAAAATATCCCTTTTTCAATGTATTTCCATTATAGTAAAATGTGGCACTTGACTCCTATATTAAATATATTTTTGTTATATATATAGGCTAACTTTTCTTAAGCTTTATTCATAAAGGGAAATTTTAGTAAACAAGTCACTAAAAAGACAGCTGGGGGAAGCTTTCTCTTGGAAATTCAAATATTACATTTCCACTTCCATGTTATGTTTATATCCATGTTATATCCAAATTAATTATAATTTCCATGTTATAATCCCAATTTATTAATTAATTACCACATATTTTAGATATTGAATGCAAATGATCAACTGTTATTTTAGATATTATTGATTTAGTTCTTATAGTTGCATGTGCCTTCAAGGATTCTAAAAATAGTAAAATAATAAAGTGTCACTAAAGATAAGTATATAGTTGAAAAGTTGAGCATAAGAGAGTACTAAGTAGAGGCTGAGAAACAAGAATATTAAGTAGCGGAACTAAAATGGCATTTCTTCTTATGAAATTTTAGGAATGTCAGTTTAAGAATTGCTGTGATTATAATACATGTAAACTGAAAGGGCCAGTACAGTGTGCTTCTGGATCATGCTGTACGTCAAAATGCGAGGTAAGTTTCCAACATTTATGGAACTGTGATAATAGAATGCTATATAATTGAATTAATGCAGAATTGATAGACTTCAGAAACAATTCAGTGAAACCAAGTAGAGAGTGCATTAACAACCATGGGCATTAAGGGCAAATATGATGAGATAAAGAAGACATCTAAGATTAGCACTGATTCTTCCATTATGTAGAAACCTCAGTTTACCATCTTGTAATTCATCTGATAAAGAGTAGAATAAACATATACAGTTCTGTAAAAAAAAATCAGCACTCAATGCAATTATACAGTCAAATGACTAACGGAAAAAATATAAAAGGCATAGAAGAAATGATGTGGAGCAAAATGTGTGAAAGTGAAGTCACTGAGTCGTATTCAACTTTTTGTGACCCTGTATAGCTCCTGTGTCACTTCAGTTCAGTTCAGTTCAGGTCGGTCTCTCAGTTGTGTCCAACTCTTTGCAACCCCATGGACTGCAGCATGCCAGGCCTCCTTGTCCATCACCAGCTCCCATAGTTACTCAAACTCATGTCCATTGAGTCCGTGATGCCAGCCAACAATCTCATCCTCTGTCATCCCCTTCTCCTCTTGCCTTCAATCAGGGTCTTTTACCATGAGTCAGTTCTTCGAATCAGGTAGCCAGAGTATTGGAGTTTCAGCTTCAGCATCAGTATTTCCAATGCATATTCAGGACTGATTTCCTTTCAGATGGACTGGTTGGGTCTCCATGCAGTTCAAGGGACCCTCAAGAGTCTTTTCCATCATCACAGTTCAAAAGCATCAATTCTTCGGCTCTCAGCTTTCTTTATAATCCAACTCTCACATCCATACACGACTACTGGGAAAACTATAGCTTTGACTAGACAGATGTTTGGTGCCAAAGTAATGTCTCTGCTTTTTAATATGCTGTCTAGGTTGGTCATAACTTTTCTTACAAGGAGCAAGTGTCTTTTAATTCATGGCTGCAGTCACCATCTGCAGTGATTTTGGAGCCCTGCTTCCTGACCTGCATAAAGATTTCTCAAGAGGCAGGTCAGGTGGTCAGGTATTCCCATCTCATTAAGAATTTTCCAGAGTTTGTTTTGGTCCACACAGTCAAAGGCTTTGGCATAGTCAATAAAGCAGAAGTAGATGTTTTTCTAGAACTCTCTTGCTTTTTTCATGATCCAAAGGATGTTAGAACTTGATCTCTGGTTCCTCTGCCTTTTCTAAATCCAGCTTGACATCTGGAAGCTCATGGTTCACATCCTGTTGAAGCCTGGCTTGGACAATTTTGAGCATTACTTTTCAAGCAAGTGAGATGAGTGCACTTCTGTGGTAGTTTGAGCATTCTTTGGCATCACCTTTCTTTGGTTTTGGGATGAAAACTGACCTTTTCCAGTGCTGTGGCCACTGCTGAGTTTTCCAAATTTGCTGGCATATTGAGTGCAGCACTTTCACAGCATCATTTTTTAAGATTTGAAATAACTCAACTAGAATTCCATCACCTCCACTAGCTTTGTTGTAGTGATGCTTCCTAAGGCCCTCTTGACTTCACATGCCAGGATATCTGGCTCTAGATGAGTGATCACACCATCATGATTATCTGAGTTGTGAAGATAAGGGATTCTTGCCCACATAATATATATATAATGGTCATCTGAGTTAAATTCACCCATTCTAGTCCATTTTAGTTCTCTGATTCCTAAAATATCAATGTTCACTCTTGCCATCTCTTGTTTGACCACTTCCAATTTGCCTTGATTCATGGACCTAACATTCCAGGTTCTATGCAATTCTGCTCTTTATGGCATCAGACTTTACTTCCATCACCATGCTCATCCACAACTGGGTATTGTTTTTGCTTTGGCTCTGTCTCTTCATTCTTTCTGGAGTTATTTTTCCACTGTTCTCCAGTAGCATATTTAGCATCTACCTGCCTGGGAGTTCATCTGTCAGTGTCCTATCTTTTTGCCTTTTCATACTGTTCATGGGGTTCTCAAGGCATGAATACTGATCCTTGTGTGCACCAGACCCTGTATATTCCACGAAATTCTCCAGGCCAGAATACAGGAGTGAGTAACCTTTCCCTTCTACAAGAAATCTTCCCAATCCAGGGATTGAACCCAGGTCTCCCACAATGCAGGCGGATTCTTTCCCAGCTTAGCCACAAGGAAAGTCCAAATGTGCAGGGTTGCAAAAATGTAAAGAATCCTCACACATTAATAAATCAAAGTTGAATCATGCACCACACACACAAACACACACACAGTGGCAAATGGAGTACCCAAGCAATTTACAACAATGAAAAGTAGAATTGTTCAGTGTATACACTGATCTTCTGCAGTAATTAAGATAAACACAAATAAAATGATAACATCGTATTATAGAGCAGTTATCCAAATAGCAATTTTAAAAGTAATGCCAGATATTTTCTAAGGAATGGGACTAAAGATCTTTTTTGCATAGTTTTTTTTGGAAATTTGAATTACTTTAATCCCTTTCCTGAGCAATTTTTGCACTTTCCAAATAGAGTATAAATTATTAAGTTGATTGATTATTATGAGTTTATGTCTTATGTATATACCCTAGAACCATGACCATGTGTGGAAAGCTCAGGAAAGAAAAATATTAATTACAGGATAATTTGCAGTAGCAAATCTTAAAGGCAAACTTAATATTTACTATTGTTGGAATGGTTACATAAATTATTGAATATAGTACAAGAGTTAATACGTGCAGGCTAAATATTCATGCACTTAGAAAGCAAGTTTCATAATGCAAAATATTTTAATCCCAACTCTAGTAAGTTATATGCACATAAATATTCCATATATTCTTTTTGCCCATTTTTTTCAATTAAAGTATAATTCATTAGAGTAAAATTCTTTTAGTGAATGCTTCTGAGTATTATGACAAACATATTCAGCCTTATAACTAGCCACACAATCAAAGGATAGGCAATTTTATTACCAGTTCTCTCAAACCCTCCTACCTTCGTGCCCCTTTGTAGACAGGTTACACTTTCATCCACAGGCCCTAGTAACTCCAGATCTGTTTTCTGCATTTCTGGTTTTGCAAAAGCAAATTGCATTTTATTGAATCTCATGTGTGTAAACATTATAAATAGACACCTTCAGTTCAGTCACACAGTGATATCCGACTCTTTGCCACCCCATGGACTGCAGCACACCAGGCCTCCCTGTCCATCACCAAATCACAGAGCTTGCTCAAACTCATGTCCATTGAATCAGTGATGCCATCCAACCATCTCATCTTCTGTCATCCCCTTCTCCTCCTGCCTACAATCTTTCCCAGCATCAGGGTCTTTTCTAAGAAATCAGTTCTTCACATCAGGTGGCTAAAGTATTGGAGCTTCAGTTTCAGCATCAGTCCTCCCAATGACTATTCAGGATTGATTTCCTTTAAGATTGTCTGGTTTGATTTCCTTGCAGTCCAAGGGACTCTCAAAAATCTTCTACAACACCCCAATTCTTAGCATTATGCATTTGAGCTTCATTTTTGTTGTGTTTATCAGTAATTCATTCCTTTTTTGTTGCTGAATACTATTGCAAGCAATTTAAGGATGTACCACAGTTAATATAGCTCCCAGTTGAGGCATATTTGGTTCATTTTCCGTTTAGGGTGGTGAAAATACAGCTGTTATAAAAATATTCATAAGCATATTTTGTATGAAAATGAGGGTTTTCTCACTTGGATAACTATAAATGAAATTGCTGGTTCTTACAGTAAGTATATATGGAGTTTTATAGGAAACTGTAAACCTATATTCCAAAGTGGCTACACTATTTTGAATTCCCAGTAGCTATTTATGAGCCTTGCAATTGGTCTGTAAACTAAATATAGACTCTAAAACTGTACAACATGATTTGACTTTGTCATTGCTACCGGTTTATTATTTAACCTTAAAAAATCATTTTACTATTAATAGTTTCTCTGAGTTTACAGATCTTTGATCAATCAGAGTTGGGTTTCATATAATACACCACTTCATGTATGGAGATGGACCTTATATAAAAGAACATCTCCTACATATTATAAACAGAAAATATTTTGTTACTGATTTTACTTTATATAGTCTTACTTTTTAGAGCAAGTAGGATGAGGAAAACAGAATTTTGCAATTAACATCATTTATTCCATATCTGGGTCTCTTTATTTCCTTCTATAAATTTTTGCTCAGTACCATACTCCTTATATCTGAAGACTTCCCTTTATTATTCCTTGTAATTTCTATCTGCTGAAATCAATTCTCTTAGTTATTATTTTCCTGGGCAAGTCTTTATTTCACATTCATTATTGAAATATATATTTCCTAAGAATGTAATTCTAGGTTGAAAGAGTTTCTTTTTCATACAATCCTTTATAAGATGCCATTTCATTCCTTTATTGCTCATCTTTGTCTCAGTCTGTTAAGTATTAAGTGAATGAAACTGGATTGTAGAGTGTGTGTGTTATGTCAGCTTCTGGCCGTGGTGAACTTCATCATAGAAGGCAATGATGCCTGATTAAGTCAACAGGGAATAAAGATATGATCAGAAATGTACTCTCTATCTAAGCCATACAAAGAGGACTTTTAGCTTGCCAATGATAAATATGATAGTGATGATGACAACAATGATAATAGCTACTCCATATATTGTTTACCATATGGTGTTCTAAGCACTTCTTACATTAATTCAGTTCAAAAAAACTAACAAGAACCTTACAAGAGAATGATTATTATCCCAAGTTTACAAATGAGTATTATGTGGCTCACTCACACAAACAAGTTAGTAAAAGTCTAAGCAAGATATTAAAACCAGGAAGCTTTTTTACAATAATTTCTTTTATATCAGACTATAGCTGATTTATGATGTTGTACTAGTTTTGGGTGTACAGCTAAGGGATTCAGTTATACATCTTATATATGCATAATTCTTTTCCTATTTAGGTTATTACAGAATATTGAGGAGAGTTCCCTGTGCTATACTGTAGGTCTTTGTTGGTTATCTATTTTAAATATAGTGGCGTATATGAAACCAAGGAGTTTGTCTCCTGGGTATCTCCAAGAAGAAAATGGTAGAGGCAATGTTTCTCCAATTTTGAGGAGCAAGTATGTTTCATCTGTTTCATCTGTCTCCATCCAAATGCAGGCTAGTCTGATGGTCTTTTGATATAAAACACAAAACCCTGGTGGAGGATCCTTTTAGCCTTTGAGACAATTACTTTTCCTCAGGCTTCATCATGAATACTGTGCCTGCCTTTTCCTTCAGAGAACTCAGCCGTAGGGCTCTGTAATCCTCTTTAGTCTCGATATGGTAAGTTCTTTACGTATGAACCTTCAAGACACGAACTGTCAAAGATGGCCAACGTGCATTTGCTTCCCCAAGGAACCAGGACCTGTGCTATTCACATCAAGTGTGATTGAAACATTGCCCTCCATCTCCTACTTCTGATGATCCTTCAGCTTTACCATCTCTCCCTCCTCCGTCAGCAATTCTTGCCTGTTCACTCAGTGTCAGCCCCTGGGTACCAGCTGTTGTGCTGTACGGCTGTGTTTTCCAAGATATTATAAGATTTAAAATGTTTATTGTTTGTTTGTTTTTATGTATCATTTGTGAGAAAAGGAGGATAAATCTGTTACAGTATGGTACTATACAGCCAATTGTGTTAGTGAAGTACCTAGGCTAACTTGGTTGGATTTTATGAACAAATCAGATTTCCAAATGGAGTAGAACGCGTTGGTATGTAGGGGACTCACTGTAATCAGGCACATCTCATTTTCTCTTCAGTGAGAAATTGAGAACAGTCACTCAGGAAACATCATTTTCATTTTCCTCCTAGATATCAGTAGCAGGCACGCCCTGTAGAAAGAGTGTGGATCCAGAGTGCGACTTTACTGAGTACTGCGATGGGACTTCCAGGAATTGCGTTCCTGACACATATGCCATGAATGGCCAGTTGTGCCGGTTGGGGACTGCATATTGTTACAATGGACGGTGCCAAACTACCGACAACCAGTGTACCAAGGTATTTGGAAAAGGTATTGCTCTTTTTTATGTATTTCTCTTTTTCTTGTCTTTGATGACACAGTGGAAATTAAGCCTCAATTTCTGGGCACATATCTTCTTAATATTCTGCATGATCCTTGGGACAGATATTTAAAACACTTTCATACCAGAGGACACAGTAAAGCACTTCTGCAGCTGGTTGATTTGTGAACCGAACTAGCCACTTTTGACATGGGACACCATTTTTACTTAAAATAATAATTGAGACAAATGATGTTGATTAAGAATCGGGTGTTTGGAAGACATCAAAAATGAATGAAGTGAGCATGTCATTTCAAGGAAAGCAACTGGCAGAATCTGTTGCTAAGGATAAAACTCAAAATTTTTCAACTAAAACTTTGGGTTTTAGAAACATTATTTGCCTCTGTGACTTGACAGCTTCCCCACACACTTCAAGTTAAATGTAAAAATTTAAATTAAAATTAACATTAGTATCAGGGCTTCTCTGGTGGCTCAGATGGTAAAGAATCCACCTGCAATGCAGGAGACCCAGGTTTGATCCCTGGGTGAGGAAAGTCCCCTGGAGTAGAAAATGGCAATCTGCTCCAGTATTCTTGCCTGGATAATCCCATGGACAAAGGAGCCTGGCAGGCTACTGTAAAAGGTATGGCAAAGACTCAGGAACAACTGACTGACTAACACATACAATACTAGTATTAATATGATCGTTACCTTGAACTCTTTGTAAGTAGAGTGCTTATCTCCATTTTGTTTCCTTTTTCTTCTGGGGAACATGTTCCTTCTTTGCCTCACTTTGTCCGATTCTCTATTTACATTTCTATCTATTGGGTGGGCTGGGGCTTCCCAGGTGGTGCTAGTGGTAAAGAACCCACCTGCCAATGCAGGAGACATAAGAGATGCAAGTTCAGTCCCTGTGTTGGGAAGATCCCCTGGAGGAGGGCATGGCAACCCACTCCAGTATTCTTGCCTGGGAAATCTCATGGACAGACGAGCCTGGTGGGCTATATAGTTCATGGCATCACAAAAGAGTCAATCACCATTTAGTGACTAAACAACAACAAGCTAGAATGTAGGAGGGCTAGGTAAAATACACATGCTACAAAAGGGCAGGAGATACACTGAAGGAATATATAGGAACCTGTCATATCAGTAAAGTTTTAGGAGTCCAGTGATCAGGGACATGACCTGACACCCTATGCAAAGTAAAAGACAAACCCTACAGATTTTGCATTTCATATGAAAAGAAACAAGTACGGTACCTCAAGGTTGTCTTCTTTGGGTTCTAGAGGCAGTAGATGGGGAAGTGCTGCTTGATTCCATTTACCAGGTGGCATGAAATGTTTCAAATATTGAGGGAGGTAGAAAAACAGAATAAGCCCCTTCAGCATATCTAAGCTGCAATGCAAACAGCCCTGCATTTTGAATCATAAAACACAGAAGACCCATTACTAGAGGTGTAGGTCAGGAGAAAAATAAATGCCACGTGGGGCTTCTACCAATCTTCTTGGGAAAATAGCAGTGCAGTTCCCTGGGGTTCCGGAAGCAAAGCTGTGCTGAACCACCCACTGAACCACCAGGGAAGCCCGTTCTACCTACATTTTGGGAAATTGCACTAATTTGACAAACACCTCTGGGCACACTACTGGCCCCTGTAGAGATAAACAATCTGGCTTTCAGACATCCAGTGATCATATACTGAGAACTACTCATCATAAGCTCAGTTATGTCAAATTCTTTAAGTCAGACGGTTCGATAGATAGAAGTCATTCATTCATCTGGATTCAAGCTCAAGCAAAAGAGAGGGCAGAAGAAAAATTCATGAACAGGAAATCTAGAACAGTATGTCTTTCTACCCTCTTATACCTTTGCTGCTTCTTAACTCTTACCAATGGATACATGGGATTTCATTAGAACCAGTGGCTGCAGAAGGAATAAGCCTAGGCTAGTTTTATGGGTGTGTTGGCTCAGTAACTGGTTATAAGTCGAAAAAAGATAGTAGCCACCCTGCAGTCTCACTTGGGAGGATGCCTTAAAAGATTTTGACCATGTGATCATTCACCACCTATGAAGAAGAAATGTTCAGAGATTGGATTATAGATGTACTTATGGACAGTGACAAAGGGTCAAGGTGGTTGGTGGTGAACCTGGATGCAGAGAGGTTAGAAGATTATAGACGTGAATTCTGGGATAGACACATGGACATGAACAAGAATGTGAGGATCTTTGTATTAATCCATCCGGTTAATAGTCACCAAAGAGCAAATAAACAAACAAAAACCACTCACCATGGATTAGACACAGAACAAGCAACTGGACATAATGACTATCCAGGTTATGTCAGTTAGCCCCTGTCTGTCCTCATCCACCCAAGTGCCAGTAGGGTGAACTTTATTTTCTTTTATTCCTATTTATGAAATAACTGACTCTTTTTCTGAGTTTGCCTTATCTCTTTCTTGATTACTTGCACCATTTGGTTAAATTCAGTCAAGAGTAATTAATACACATTCTGTTTCCTGACCGCTTTGCACAGAGAGATAAGCTCACTAAAGACATTATTTACCTTTAAATTATTGTGAAGATAGTTTCTCTAGAAGTTTCAGCATTGCATAGAGGGTATTACTCTCTTTCTTGCCATCTCCTGGCAGGCTTCAATTATAATGCCACATTTTAGGTGCATTTTACAGTAGAACTTCACATCTAGGTACCAGTCTTTCTGTTTATTGAAAGGGAAATGAATCTCAAATCTCTGAGATTTATGTATCTAATACAATTACTCTGCTATATTCTGCTCTGCCTTCACTATGACACCCAAACTGATTAAAGAGCCTCTACTGAAAACCTGCTTATCTTGCATTAGAGGAAAAAAAAGAGAATATGGCACCCCACCTACTAGTTCTGAAGGTTTTACCCCAACTGATCTTTCAAATAGCTCATTTCATTAAGTAGAGCAAGTTACAAGGTCAAGCCTGATGTACATTGGACTAGGAAAGAGGCATTCCCACAGGGAGGAGTCAGCAAATTGTTTTCAACCGTAAGATACTTTGCTACCACAGAATCATTTTCTATTTTCTAGCAGATAAGACAGTCATTTCTTCTACTTGCCTTGACGGGGTGTGTGCTAAGTCTCTTCAGTGCTAGCCAACTCTGTTCGACCCCACGGACTGTAGCCCTCCAGTCTCCTCTGCCCATGGGATTTTCCAGGCGAGAATACTGGTGTGGGTTGCCATGCCCTCCTCCAGGCAGTCTTCCAGATCCAGTCATCAAACCTGCTGTCTCTTATGCCATTTGTGTTGGCAGGAAGTTTCTTTATTAATTAGAGCTACCTGGGAGGCCCACCGACAGGATACACACAGGAAAAAAACAAAAGCATGACCAAGACCACAATATTTTTTGCTTATGCCATGAGTTTCATTAACTTTATATTGACAAATATTTTATTTGCATTGAGAATAATAATTTAATGGACATGTTTTTCATTTTAAGGTGCTCAAGGTGCTCCATTTGCCTGTTTTGAAGAAGTTAATTCTTTGCGTAATAGTTTTGGAAACTGTGGTTTTAAAAATTCCCAACCATTACCTTGTGAGCAAAAGTATGTATCTAGAAAATGACTGTTTCTCTGAGTTATAAAATGTCTCTATTTCTTGTCAAGAGACACTAAATAGTAGTAGACAATAAATTGTATATCTGGAGAATATTTTCAAATAACATGTATATTTTCCTTCTATGCAATTTAGCTCTCTTTTTTTCTAATTTTTTTCCCTGTTAATAAGGAGACTAAGGGAAGTTTGATGTTTTCTACTGAAGTGGGTAAGTGGGCTCAGTGAAGTAGAAAGTGGGCTCAGTACAGAGGGAACAGATGGAATCACTCATCTCCTAAACTGAGAGACACATTCCCTGCCATCTCTTTGTAACCCACTCCAAGTCACCATTCTATCCCTATAAGGAACTGGTACATGTTTCTATGCCCTAGCTTTTGCATTGCTGCCTGAGGGTCAGGTCCCCAGGTCACCTGACTCTGATACCCGAAGGGACTTCCATTCACAAATCCCACAGGAATGTAGTGAACAAAGGAGTTCTTAAGTGGGTATGTCCTCAGGGTTCAGAACAGAAGAAGCAGACTAAAACGCTCACTTCCTTGTCTTACCTGGAAAAGAGTCCATATGCATACTTTAAAAGCTGTTGACTTTAAAATCAGGCTTCTAATTTAAAAAGTTTCTAATTTAATCCTGCCCAGGGACTTGGAACGCCAGCAGTCTCCTCCTCCAGCATCTCCCTGTTGCCTAATCCAAATCACCAGTATTGTTTGCTGGAAGCTTATACATGTGTCTGCACCACAGTTTTTGCGGTTAACACCCAGGGAACAGGCTTCCAAACTATTTGACACTGTTAGTCAATGGCACTTCCATTAATGAGTCCCACAAATTGTGGCCCTCATTTAAGCACTTCTTAATGGACATAGGAGCACCCCTACACATACACATTTTGATGCTATACCCCCAGCCCATGTACAGAAGGAGCAGGCAAAAATGTCCATTGCCCTGTTTCTCCCTGAAGGAAGAAGGGCTGGAGTATACTGTATATACTATATAGAAAATCTGAACTGACTAATGACAAATAAGGTGATTGAACTGGCAATCAAAACTTCCGAAGTTAGTTCACAAGTCCACTGGTGAATTTTACCAAAAAAAAAAAAAAAAAAGAATTAACTAAAATCTTCCAAAAATTAGAAGAGAACAGTTCCAAAATCATTTTTCAATGCTAGCATTTCCCTAATACCAAAGACAGACAAGGACATTACCAGAAGTGAAACAAGAGGCAATATCCTTAATGAACATAGATGAAAAAATTTACAAAATAGAAAATTTAGCAATACTTTAAAAGGAACATAAACCATAATCCAGTGGGTAATATTCCAAGGATGTAAGGATGGTTTCACATCCGCAATGTGATACACCATGTTAACAAAAAAAAATAAGGATAAGAATCCTTTTCTATATCAGTAGGTATAGAAAAGCATTTGACAAAATTCAACATCTTTTCATTATAATAACTCTCTTCATATTAGTGTAGAAGGACTGTACCTCAGAAAGCAATAAATGGAAAACCCCAAATTAACACTATACTTAACAGAAATAGCTGGTAGTATTACCCCTGAGATCAATATCATGGCAATAACGCCTTCTCTTGTCACTTCTGTTTGCTATAATACTGCTTTGATAATCAAAATGAACTCATAGAAATGGAGAGTAGAAAAGTAATTGCCAGTGGAAAACAGAAATTGGTAAAATGATACATGCTTTCAGTTGTAAGACAAATAAGATCTGAAGATCTAATGTATAACATGGTGAAAACACTAATTATTATATAATTAGGCAATAGAATTATATAACTATTATATAAATGAAATTTGATCCCAACCCAGGGATTGAACCCAGTGGATTCTTTACCAGATGAGCCTCAAGGGAAGCCCAGGAATACTGGAATGGGTAGCCTATCCCTTCTCCAATGGATCTTCCCCACCCAGGAATCGAACCAGGGTCTCCTGCCTTGTAGGCGAATTCTTTACCAACTGAGTTATCAGGGAAGCCCCTCACAATGTATACATATATCAAACCATCAATTTGTACACTTTAAATACTTTTAATCTTATGTATCAACTATACCTCAATAAAGCTAGAAAATAATAGCAGCGGTAAGTTCTGGAGATCTGCTATACAACTTAATTCCTATAGCTTTTAAAAGTATGGTATTGTATACTTAAACTTTTCCCCAAAGTTAAACCTTTTATTAACTGTTCTTACCACATTCACAAAACAATGATTATAATACAAAGGGCAAGAGGAAACTTTGGGAAGTGATGGATAATATTTGGTAATGGAATCCCACTCTCATTTCAATCTTCACATCTTGATGTGTGCATGCTCAGTCATGTGAGCTCACCAGGCTGCTCTGTCCGTAAAATTTCCTATACAAGAATACTGGAGTGGGTTGACATTCCTACTCCAGGGGATATTTCCAACCCAAGAACTGAACCCACATCTTGGCAGGCAGATTCTTTACCAATGTGCCACCCGAGAAGCCTTCACTTCTTGACACCATTAAGGTAATCTCTGTTATTTTAAAAGGACCTCCCATAGAGAATTCCCCAGGAGTCCAATAGTTAGAACTCCATGCTTTCACTGCTGAGGGTTCAGACTTAATCCTTGGTCAGAAGAACTAAGATCCTGCAAGCCACAAGGCCAAATAAAGAATCATTTTTAAAAAAGCCTCCCCATGATCTTTTAGAGAGGGATGAAATTTTCAAATGAAAGACATTTGGAAAGATAACAGTGACATGCTCAACAAACATATATCATTAACTAAGAATTGTTTTTTCAATTGATGAGATTTGGTAGATTTGAGTGATTCCAAGAGCTAGAAGTGACATCAATTATTTTCCAGGGCATAAACTAGGAATATTGGAAGTCTCTTAGAGAAGCCAGTATTCTACCCATTGATACGTAAATAAACTATTCATGGGGTAAACTTTGGTATGGCTTATGCCAAATATGGGATCTAAAAGTTTCTGAATTCTCAGGAAAGGAATACAGAATGATTGGAAATATCAACATATTGGAAGAATCTTGGGATCAAAATGAAGAGTCTGTATATTAAATAGATTTACTGACTAAAGATCATGGCCGTTATGATGAGCATAATTAGAAGGGTCTCAAAATATGCGCAAAGTGTAAATAAATGCAGTCAGCCACTTTCAACAAACGTTGGGTAACAAACCAGCAGACTGGGCAAGCTTTATCAAAGTGGGAGCAGGTGAGGAATTTTCCCAGAGTGTGATCGGTGTAATGGGCTAGATATCAAAACTGAGTACTAAAATAGGAAGTGAAGGCTTGTCTGAACATGTGAGTTCACTGTGTAGTTTTCAGTTCTGCTGCAGTACCAATTAATTGTATCATGTTCAGATGTGCACCCTGTGCACAGTGACATTTTGGCACTTTTCTGCTTTTTACCATTGGTTAAACAACATTTATGTTATCATTGATGTGATGCAATACTTATTTAAAATTTAAGTTTCATTAAAGGACATAATGATAAGACATTGTTTTGTTTCCCCTCTCCAGGGATGTTCTTTGTGGAAAATTAGCTTGCGTCTGGCCACAAAATAGTACTTATAAAAGTGATGTTCGATCTGCAGTTTATTCATATTCTCAAGGTCTTGTGTGCATAACTACTGCATCATCAGTGAGATCAGGTGGAGGAGATTATACCTATGTGGCTGATGGCACCGTGTGTGGCGCACAGATGGTAACAAAACATGTTCACTTGTATTTATCTGTGTTAAATTATGTAATTATCAGATACTATATTCCACGATGACTATCCCAATCAGACAGAGAGGGTTTGAACCTGGCACTGCCATTTATTTCCCATATGATATTGAAAGGATTATTAAACCAAGCCTCAGTTATCAAATAACATTGACTTTTTGGATTAATCTGTCATCAGTCCTCACGGGAAAATATGTGTTTTTAAGCACAAAGTCCACTGGCAGGTGATTCTTTTTAGATCTTTGAATTCTGATGGCTTTAAATCATAAAATTCTAATTTTGTTTTTAATCTTTCCTACTTCAGAAAAAAACATAATTGAGCATTCATATTTCTTCAACTATCTGCTTATCTGTATTGTCAAAATATAAGTGTTAGAAATTTGGAGGACCCAAACCAGAAGTCTGCACTGGGAGAGCACAGCTATAGCGATGTACAAGCTCATGTTGAGATGTACATGTAGTACTATTTATGTAGCTAAAAAATAAAGGGAGAAGAAAAATGATTCAGAAGCTCAGTGAGTCAGTCTGGAATATGAGTGCACACATTCCGGAAAATATAAGGCAGAAGTTGTAAATCAGTGTTTGTGTAAACGGCATTTAGTACTTATGTATTAAAAATAAAACAAAACCTAAAAATGGTTAATCAATTAGCCAGTTCTTCTGTCTGCCCTGAGCAGTCCTATCCCCTTGGGAACTTGCTTCTTATGATCAGCATCTTCTAATAAGGCTCCAGTGCTCCCATGTCCTGATAGTCACTCCCCATGTAACCCTCTTCACCTGTATGTGCACGGGATATAGTGACTGGCTTCTAGGAAAGGGAAGATGGTGCACGTTATGGAAAGTCATTTATAAGATTAGTTTTAAAAAGGACATCGACTTCTGTTTGGCATCCACACTTTCTTTCTCTCACCTTCTCAGCTTGCTTGCCTTGCTACAGCAGTCTACAGGGTGGAGTAACTCATATAGAAAAGCTTTTCATGATATCGATTTGTCAGTTTTTCCTTTCATGGAACATGTGTTTTGTGTCGAGTCTCATAACCCCACTTCTAACCCTAGGTCATGAAGATATTCTCTCAGTTTTTTTATTTCTAAAAATACGAAATATTGTGTTTTGCATTTAAGTTTGTTTTACATTTGGTTTATTTTCAGTTAATTTACTTTAACATGAGGTTTAGGTTGAGGTTCATTTTTTTTGGACTTCTGTCAAAAATGAATTATGTTTATTTTTGTGAGTCTGTTTTTGGATTGCCTAGATTGTCATATTAATCTGCATGTCTATATATCCACCAATATCACATTCTCTTTATTACTTTACCAACTTAGTAAGCTTTAATAATAAGCAGTGATTCTTCTCATTTTATTTATAAAATATAAATAAATATAGTTTTGGTTATTCTAGGCCCTGCACCTTTCAATATAAACTGTAAAATAAACTTATGCCATGCCATGCTAAGTTGCTTCAGTCTTGTCTGACTCTTGTGACCTTACGTACTGTAGTCTGCCAGGTTTATCTGCCCATGGGATTCTCCGGGCAAGAATACTGGAGTGGATTACCATGCCGTCCTCCAGGGGATCTTCCTGACCCAGGATTTGAACCTGGGTCTCTTATGTCTCCTGTGTTGGCAGGCACATTCTTTTCTGCTGGTTCTGCTCAAAGTGGGTGGCCAAAGAATATTGGAGTGGGTAGCATATCCCTTTTCCAGCAGACCTTCTCCATTCAGGAATCCAACCAAGGTCTCCTGCATTGCAGGTGGATTCTTTACCAACTGAGCTATCAGAGAAGCCCTATTAGTTGCTCAGTTGTGTCTAACTCTTTGTGATCCCATGGACTGCACCCAGCCAGGCTCTTCTGTCCATGGATTTCTCCAGGCAAGAATACTGCCATACCCTCCTTTAGGGGTATCTTCCCGAACCAGGGGTAGAACCCATGCTTCCTATGGCTCCTGCCTTGTAGGTGGATTCTTTACCTCTGAGCCACTGGGGAAGCTCAAATGAACTTTAATGAGACAACATAAAACTTTTCGGAAATTTAATAAGAATTGTGTTAAAACTATAGCTTAATTTGGGAAGAGTGAATATCTTTATTATGTTGAATTTTTCAATCCATGAAAATAGTAAGTCACCTCAATTATTTAAGTAGTCATTGATTTCTTTCATCAGCATTTTATAATTTTTAAGGTATAGATATTGTGTATCTTCTGTTTGACTGCATCTCAATATTTTATTCACTTTGGAGTAAGTATAACTGACATTGTGTTTTTAATTTCATCTTTCACATGTTTATAAAAATGTAATTTTTAATATGTTCAACTTATACCCAAAACCTTGCTGAATTATTTTATTATTTCTAGAGCTTTTTTTTGTAGAATCCTTAGAATTTTGTATGTAGACAATCACTTCATTTTCAAATAAAGACAGGTTTTTTGGTTTGTTTGTTTTATGTTCTACATACGTTTTATTTTTTTCCTTGCTTATTACACTGGCTAAAACTTCATGTACTATGTTTAACAAAAGTGTTGAGAATAGACACCCTTACTTTCTTCCTGACCTTAGAGGAAAAACATTGCCATTTACCATCAGTTATTTTACTAGGTGTAGATTTGAATATGACCCTTAGCAACTTGAGTAAATTCCCTTGTATTCCTTGTTAACTCAGATTTGATTTTTTCATTACGAATAGGTGTTGAATGTTGTTAAATACTTTTTTTTGTCAATTGATATAACTTTGTGACTTGTATTCTTTAAAATTATAGTTCTGTGTCACCCAGATGATCTGAAAAGCAATATATGGTGATACATTAATGGTATTTGAGAAATCTAGGTTCATAAGAAAGATTGGGGTTTGTAAAGATAGGGCATTTTCCCTTATTCTAGGTTAGTTACATAGTTTGATAAAAATGAGAAAGCATAGGTGATTAAATTCACATAAAGAATTTTGGAAAATGGATCAAGATTGCCAGAGACTTTGATCGTGACTGTTATCTAGGAGACTTAAGGGTGCCAAACACCTCTGTACAAGCTTTTCTTTTAAATTTTTAAATTTGATAAAATGTACATAGCATAAAATTCACAGTTTTAACCTTTTTCAAGTATCCGATTCAGTGGCATTAAGTGCATTCGCTTGACTATATATAATCTGTTTCACTTCTAGTCAGTATGTCTGAATTTATGCCAGAACCACACGGTTTTCATATAGCACTTACTTTTTTTTTAAACTGGAGTATAGCTGCTTTACACTGCTGTGTCAGTTTCTGCTGCACAGCAAAGGGGACCAGCCATGTGCATACATATACCCGCTCTTTTTTGGATTTCCTTCCCGTCTAGGTCACCACAGGGCACTGAGCAGAGTTCCCTGTGCTATACAGTAGGTTCTCGTTAGTTTTCTATTTTATGCGTAGTATCCGCAGTGTATTATATGTCAACTCTAATCTCCCAACTCATCCCACCCCTCCTTCACCCTTGGTACTTATACATCTGTTTTCTATGCTTGTGTCTCTATTTCTGCTTTGCAAATCAGATCATCTGTACCATTTTTCTAGATTCCAGATATATGCTTTGATATACGACATTTGTTTTTTTCTTTCTGATTTACTTCACTCTGTATGATGCTCTTGAGGTCCATCCATGTCTCTGCAAATGAGAATTTTGTTCATTTTTATGTCTGAATAACATTCCGTGGTATGTATGTGTGACATCTTCTTTATCCATTCCTCTGTTGATCGACATTTTAGTTGCTTGCATGTTCTGGCTATTGTAAATAGTGCTGCTATGAACATTGTGTCTTTTCAAATTATGATTTTCTCTACTATATCGAAGAGTGGGATTGGTGGATCATATGGCAATCCTATTTTTAGTGTCTTAAGGAGCCTCCATATTGTTCTCCATAGTTGCTGCATCAATTTACATTCTCATCAACGTGCATGAAGGTTTCCTTTTCTCCACAAGCTCTCCATCATTTATTGTCTGTAGATTTTTGATGGTGGCCATTCTGACCTGTGTGAGGTGGTGTCTCACTGTAGTTTTGATTTGCATTTCTCTGATAATTAGTGACGTTGATGTTTAACATCTTTTCATGTATTTGTTGGTCATCTATATGTCTTCTTTGGAGGAATGTCTATTTAGGTCTTACTATTTTGTTACATTTTTTTTTATATTGAGCATTATGAACTATTTGTATATTTTGAAGATTAATTGTCAGTTGCTTCATTTGCAAGAATTTTCTCCTATTCTGAGGGTAGACTTTTTCTCACATTTATAGTTTTTTAAAAATATGGAACACTTCATGAATTTGAGTGTTACCCTTGCATGGGACCATGTTAATCTATGTATCATTCCAATTTTAGTATACGTGCTGCTGAAGTGAGCACTACAGTAAGTTTTGAAATCAAGAAGTGTGAGTCCTCCAATTTTGTTCTTATTAAAGACTGTTTTTAATTATATAGAATCTCTTGTGATTCCATGTGCATTTTATGATGGGCTTTTCTATTTATGAAAAAAATCTGTCTTGAAATTTTGATAGGTTGCACTGAATTTATAGATGCTTTGGATAGTATTGACGTATTAATATTATGTCTTCCAGCCCATATACACAGGATAACTTTATTTTTCTGTTTTTAAATTTTTTTTAGTCTTTCTTTCAGTTTTTAGTGTATGCTTCTTGGTTAATTTTAATTATCTAATAATAGTGGAT
The DNA here is from genome assembly GCA_007570785.1 of Antilocapra americana. Taxonomy (NCBI): domain Eukaryota; kingdom Metazoa; phylum Chordata; class Mammalia; order Artiodactyla; family Antilocapridae; genus Antilocapra; species Antilocapra americana. Next base: position 25,624,095 of record ML660774.1, read on the forward strand.
ACTATTCTCTATTGAATTGTGTTCTTAATTTCCTTTTTAGAATGTCCATTGTTATAGAAATGCCTTTAGTTTTGTATGTTAATATTTTATCCTGCAATGTTACTGAATTATTGATTAGTTCTAACAGACTTTTGTGTATGTGGAATCTTTAGAGTTGATATATAAGATTGTATCACCTGCAAAGAGATAATTTTACTTGTTTATTTATAATATGTGTGCTTTTCATATTTTCTTGCCTGATTGCTCTGGCTAGCACTTCCAATATTATATCCAAGAGAAAGGGCAAAAATGGACTGGTATGCACAACATCATTTACTCATTTGGCTATATGTTAATTTTCAGGAAATAAATGCAAAATGCTAAATTTCATTCTTCTTTTCAATGATTTCATCATATGTTATGCTGATGTACTTAAAAAAGTCAAGAGGATATAAGTTAGGAGCTTAGCTTAAAGTATAGAGAAAAGTAAATGAGGGAAAAAGTGACTAATTTAATCCCTGATTAGGCACTTCAACATAACTAGGGTTTTGCAGTGCATACAGGTTAAAATATTTCTCTTGATGGATTATTCTAATTAGTATTATAACAAGGATTTATGTTAATTTACCATCCAAAATAATAATTTATATTTTACACTGAAACTAAAATAATAAATTAGTTTCCAGTTTTTGAGCAGACAAATCATTAATAGTAATTAACCATTTATTCATAGCAGAACGTTAATTCCCATAATGTTGATTCTCATTTCAGTTGCAAATTGTAAGTATCAAAACCAAAATTATATGGCATCACTACATAAACTGTGTTAAGGCAAACACAATCAGACTTTTTTTTTAAGTCTTACTATTGTTTAGATTTTTGTATTGGACTGACAGAATCTTTGTTCCAAAATCAGAGTGATGCATAATATAAAGTCTCAGCAAGAATGTCTTCTGTATACACATAATATAGTTAATTCTTTCCTTGTGTCAGATTTGTAAATAACTATGAAGTATTGCTTGTTTTGTTTTAGTATTGTATAAATAAAACCTGCAAAGAAGTTCCTCTAATGGGATATAATTGTAATGCCACTGTAAAATGCAGAGGAAATGGGGTAAGCTACTTTTGTTTTTGTAATTCTAAATTTTATGTTATTTTTTGAGTAATTCAAAATAAAAAAATCCACCCTGTTTGGGAGAAATGAAAATCTAAGTTGCTCTTTTATCCAACCTTGCCTAGGAATAGCTAACTAATATAAATAAAATCAGCTGATTTCCCACCAATCAAAACACTATTTAGTGAACTATACTGTATGTGTACTGAATTTATTATATGCACTCAAAACTTATGAATTGGTAACACATTTAAATTAAAAAAAATCATTTTCTCATGCAAATGAATGCATTTTTTACTTATATTGTGAACATATTTCTTCTTCCTTATACTCTTCATAATTAAAATTTATAGCTATATAATATTTTACAGCAGATATTCTTAAAGACATGTTAGAGAATTTCTGACATTTTTATGAAGAAGCTTCTACTGGTAAGTATCTTTATGCATAAAACATTTTATTCTTAACTGCTTATCCATTTTAATCTGGCAATACAGATTTGTAGTTACTTTTGCATTTAGTATTTACTTCTTAAAAATGTATAATTTGGGTCCATTGTTTTACTGCTTTCCAAAAAGAAAATCAGTGTATGATTTAGTCAACATTCTAGAAATGATATCAAATTTATCAGTATTCAATTTTGTAATATTCAGTATTACAATTTACTTGATTGCTTTTAGAAGATATAGAATGCTACTGTTTTGTCTTGAATTTTCTATGAAACTTTTCTGTAAACAAAAAGATAGCTACATTTTCATGTTTTGTTTTTTACTTTCATTGTTGTTCATTTTCATTGTTATCATTGTTGGCCTGATTTTTTGCTCTTTTTTGTTCAATTCTCTGTTGTAAGCCTTCAGCCTCAATATTTTTTGTAAAATCTCAGACCAGACTTATAGGTTGTAGTTTATTGATACATTTTGTTTAGCTGTAATTAACATACAATATCATATTAGTTTCAAGTGTCAGTTCAGTTTAGTCACTCAGTTGTGTCTGACTCTATGTGACCCCATGGATTGCAGCACTCCAGTCCTCCCTGTCCATTACCAACTCTCGGCTTTTACTCAAACTGTTGTCCGTTGAGTCAGTGATGCCATCCAACCATCATATCGTCTGTCGTCCCCTTCTCCTGCCTTCAGTGTTTCCCAGCATCAGGGTCTTTTCCAATGAGTCACTTCTTCTAATCTGGTGGCCAGAGTATTGGAGTTTCAGCTTCAATATCAGTCCTTCCAATGAACACTCAGGACTGGTTGGATCTCCTTGTGGGCCAAGGAACTCTCAAGAGTCTTCTCCAACACCACAATTCAAAAGCATCAATTCTTCAATGCTCAGTTTTCTGTTTAGTCCAACTCTTACATCTAAATATGACTACTGGAAAAACCATAGCTTTGACCTAGACGAACCTTTGTCATAATTTGATATTTTATATATTATGAAATTAACATTCCAGTAAGACTAGGTTTATATACATTCTATTTTATGGTAAAAAGTTTTCTTAAAAAAATCCAAAATATAGCAACTTTGATGTTCCTAAAAGATTTGATCTATTATGTTAATTTTTTTCTAAAATTTATACTATAGGGAATTTATCTATTTAGATTTGATATTCTAGTAAATGTTATTTCTAACATGACATTGTTCATCTACTTTAATGGGAGAGATAGGGTGCTGGAATACCACTTTAAAGCAGAGAGAAATAGATTTTGTGCAGTATACATTTAGAGGTCTAGCATATCAACAGTGCAAAAATGTTGTCTTTCCACGTTAAAAAAAATTGCTTACTCTGTTGGCACAAATTTATTAAGGTTTAATTCTGCTCTCCCAAAACGTTGTAAGCTCAGTTGGATGTTCTATTGCCTTCAGTCCTGTCAGAGAGAAATGTGATAATAGTTTAATTCCATTTTCTTTGTGCTGAATGTTGCGAGATTACTTTTCTTCATTTTCTGACATTAGAAATATTACTGAAAAGTGACTAGGTGTATGTTTTCATTTTATTTTTTCTGCTAGGAAGTCCTAGGGTTAGAAAGATGCCCCGGAGAAGGAAATGGCAACCCACTCCAGTATTCTTACATGGGAAATTGCATGGACAGAGGAGCCTGGTGGGCTACAGTCATGGGGTTACAAAAAGTCAAACACGATTTAGTGACTAAATACCAAACAGTAGAAAGTCAAATTACATATCTTGTCTGAAATAGCAAGTCATTCTTCACTTAATAAAATTTAGTAATTTTTTTTGGTTATTGCTTCTGCTCTAGCTGACCATCTTTTTTCTTTTACTACATTAGTAAAAATATAGTGATGGTAACCTCTGTTGTTTATGTTAATTCAGGATAGGTGAAAATTTGGGGATTCGATTTGAAATAAGAAATAAATGATATTTTAGTCTTAATTTCAAAATTTTACATTAAAATATTTATCAGTAGTTCATTGTGTGTGAGTGTGTGTGTGTGTGTGTGTGTGTGTATGCTCAGCTGTGTCCGACTCTGCAACACCATGGACTGTAGCCTGCCAGGCTGCTTTGTCTATGGGATTTTTCCAAGCCAGAATTCTGCAGTGGGTTGCCACTTTCTAATCCAAGGGATCTTCCCAACCCAAGGTTGAACCCACATCTCTTATGTCTGCTGCATTGGCAGGCAAATTCTTTACTACTAAGGCCACCTGGGAAGTCAGGCACACTAAATATCAAAAAACAGAGATGTTGATGTGTAAATTAGAAGAACACTTTTGGGATTCATTATTATAAATAAAATTCATTTTATTGAAATCACTTTTGATATGTAGGGAAAAGAGATTTAATGTTTCAAAAATCTTTAAACCTCCCAAATTTATCATTATCAGCATACATGGACAAAACACCATTATCTGCAATATAATTATAGGAAATAACCATAAATGTATATTTCTTAAAATGTGCTAGCCCTATATTTGTACCTTCAGGTATGGGAATAAATTCATAATATATCCTTAGTGATGTTTGTTTGGCAAAAATCTGGGAACGAGTGTTTCTTTGTTTGTGGATGTGGGTATATGTGTTTATCTGTGAATATATGTAACATAGAAAATGCTTAGTAGTGGAGACGGACTTAATTCGTGGATGAAGGCCCTCTTTTGTGTGTTAGTAGCTCAGTCATGTCCAACTCTTTGCGACCCCATGGACTATAGCTGCCAGGCTCCTTTGTCATGGCATTCTCCAGCCAGGAATACTGGAGTAGGTAGCCATTCCTGTCTCCAGAGGATCTTCCTGACCCAAGGATCAAACCTGGGTCCCCTGCATTACAGGCAGATTCTCTACTGTCAAGCCTGAGGGAAGCCCTATGTATCAATTATATAGTCTTTAATAAAACTTAGAAGACAAACATTTTGCCTTCTTGCATTTCTTTTTCTTGGAGATGGTTTTGGTCAAAATCTCCTGTACAAAGTTCTTAACCTTGGTCCATAGTTCTGCAGCCATTCTGTCTACCAGATCTAGTCCCTTGAAGCTTTTCATCACTTCCTCTGTAAAATCATAAGGGATTTGATTTAGGTCATTCCTGAATGGCCTAAAAGGAGAAAGCGAAAGAAAAACCCAACTGAATGCAGAATTCCAGAGAAAAGCAAGAAAAGAAAGCCTTTTTAAGTGAACAACGTAAAGAAATAGAAGGAAACAATAGAATGAGAAAGACTGGAGCTCTCTTCAAGAAAATTAGTGATACCAAGGGAACATTTCATGCAAGGATGAGCACAATAAAGGACAGAAATGGCAAGGACCTAATAGAAGGAGAAGAGATTAAGAAGTAGCAAGAATACACAGAACTGTAGAAGAAAGGTCTTAATGTCCTGGATAACCATGATGGGGTCACTCACCTAGAGCCAGACCTCCTAGAGAGAGAAGTCAAGTGAGCCTTAGGAAGCATAACTATGAACAAAGCTAATGGAATGGAGGTAATGGAATTCCAGCTGAGCTATTTCAAATTCTAAAAGATAATACTGTTCAAGTGCTGCATTCAATATGCCAGCAAATTTGGGAAACTCAGTAGTGGCCACAGGGCTGGAAAGTGAGTTTTCATTTCAATCCCAAAGAAAGGTAATGCCAAAGAATGTTCAAATTGCCATAAAATTTCACTCATTTCACATGCTAACAAGACCATGCTCAAAATCCTTCAAGCTAGTCTTCAGAAGTACATGAACCGAGAACTTCTAGATGTACAAGTTGGATTTAGAAAAGGCTGAGGAATCAGAGGTAAAATTGCCAACATTCATTGGATCATAGAAAAAGCAAGGAAATTCCAGAAAAAATTCTGCTTCACTGATTATCCTAAACAATTTTTCTGTGAGGATCACAATAAACTGTGGAATATTCTTAAAAAGATAGGAATACCAGACCACCTTATCTGCCTCCTGAGAACCTGTATGCAGGTCAAGAACGGCCAGTCAAAACTGGACATGAAGCAACAGACTGGTTCCAAATTGGGAAAGGAGTATGTCAAAGATGTATATTGTCATCTTGCTTGTTTAACTTATATGCAGAGTATATCCTGCAAAATGCTAGACTGGATGACTCACAAGCTAAAATCATGATTTCTGGGAGAACTATCAACAACCTCAGATATGCAGATGATAGCACTCTAATGGCAGAAAGTGAGGAGGAACTGAAGAGACTCTTGATAAGGATGAAAGAGGAGAGTGAAAAAGCTGGCTCAAAAAATTAAGATCATGGCATCTGGTCCCCTCACTTCATGGCAAATAGGTGGGGAAAAAGTGGAAACAGTGGCAGATTTCATTTTCTTGGACTGCAAAATCACTGAGAATGGTGACTGCAACCACAAAATTAAAAGATGCTTGCTCCTTGGAAAAAAACTGTGACAAATCTAGATAGCATATTAAAAATCAGAGACATCACTTTGCCTACAGAAATCCATATAGTCAAAGCTCTGGTTTTTCTAGTAGTCATGGACAGATGTGAGAATTGACCATAAAGAAGGCTGAATCCCAAAGAATTGATGCTTTTGAACTGTGGTGCTGGAGAAGACTTTTGAGAGTCCCTTGGACAGTAAGGAGATCAAACCAGTCAATCCTAAAGGAAATAAACCATGAGCATTCATTGGAAGGACTGATGCTGAAGCTGAAATTCCAATACTTTGGACACCTGATGGGAAGAGCAGACTCATTGGAAAAGACCCTGATGCTGGGATAGATTGAGGGCAAGAGGAGAAGGGAGCAACAGAGGATGAGATGGTTGGATGGCATCACTGATTCAATGGACCTGAGTTTGAGCAAACTCAGAGAGATAGTGAAGGACAGAGAAGCCTGTTGTGCTACAGTTCATGGGTGGCAAAGAGTTGGAAACAACTTAGCAACTGAACAACAACAAATTTAGAAGATCAGGAATTTTATTCTTTTGAATGTAAATATATATGACATACAGAGACTATCATGATTCATAGTTATTGCATATTGTTCTTTCAGGTGTGTAATAATTTAGGCAATTGTCATTGCCTTCCTGACCATACACCTCCAGATTGTGAATTACAAATTGGTTCACCAGGAGGAAGTATTGATGATGGAAATGATCATAAATCTGGTGAGTAGAAATTAAACTTTTAAATTCTAGGATGCTTTTAAAAATAAAGCATCAAAATAGGATGCTTTATGATATAAAGAAATACACTATTAACTAAAAACTTTCATGATCTCCCAAGTGACTAAAAGAGTTACTTTGAATAGTGGCTTTCATTAAATTAATGTTAAGTAATATTTGTAATGTGCTTTCCACAGAGACACCCAATTTCAATCAGCTCAGTTACTAAAATACAATATAGTACTCAAGTTTCAATAAACATCATGCGTGCTCAGTTGCCTCAATCCTGTCTGACTCTTTGTGACCCTATGGACTGTGGCCCAGCAGGCTCCACTGTTCATGGGATTTGCCAGGCAAGAATAGTGGAATGGATTGCCAGTTCCTTCTCCAGGGAATCTTCGTGACCCAGGGATCAAACCTGAATCACTTATATCTCCTGCATTGGCAGGCAGTTTCTTTACCACTAATGCCACCTGGGAAGTCCTAATAAACATCATAGCATGAATGAAAAATAAATATGGATGAATGAACATCATGCAAATTATTTGCAATCCATGTTATTAAAAACTTTGCAGGTTATTAAAAAACAGCTGTAGGATAAGGTGTTTATTAAGAATGAAATTTAGATAAAAACGTATGACAAAATATAAGTATACATTTTTACTAGGAAATAATAGTAAATCACATTTTGAGTGATGAAGTACAGGTCTATACTTTCTCTAGTTTCCATGAATGAAGGCAAGTCGGTATTCATGGATTCAGCATCTATTTAGGATAAAAACTCTCAAAAGGGCTCCCTTTGTGGTCTAGTGCTTAAGAATCCACCTGCCAATGCAGAGGACATGGGTTCAATCCCCGGTGCGGGAGGATTCCACATGCCACAGAACAACTAAGTCCATCCACTACAGCAATTGAGTCAATATGCCCTAGAGCCTGAGCTCCACAGCCAAAGAAGCCACCTCAATGAGAAACCAGAGCACTGCAACCAAGAGTAGCCACTGCCCGTCACAACTAGAGAAAGGCTGCACTCAGCAATGAAGACCCACCACAGCCAAAAATAAAAAAGATAAATAAACCTCTAAACAATAAAACTCTCAACAGTGTGGGTATAGAGTGACTATACCTCATCAAGGCAGAGTCCACCTATGGCAAACCCAAAACTCCCATCATACTCAATAGTTAAATGCTGAAAGCATTTCCTCTAAGATCAGCAATAAGACAAGGATGCCTATGCCCACGACTTTTATCCAACACAGAAATGAAAGTCCTAGTCACAGCAATTAAACAAAAATAAATGGATAAAATAAATCCTAGATCCTAGTTTTATCTAAGGAGTGTTTTCTTTTTTTAAAAAAATTAACTTACTTATTTTTAATTGGAGGACAATTGCTTTACAATATTGTGTTGTTTTCTGCCTATATCAACATTTTTGTTTGCTGTTTGATTAACTAATTTATCTTTAATTGGAGAAGAGCATTTATTCTTATTGAACTACACGGCCCAAATTGTTTCATACGTATCCATTTGTAAATATTTTCTTGTATTTGTGTCATTTCACTGGAACAGCTGGACACCCATAAGCAAAAGAATTATCCTAGTCACAGCCCTCACAACTTTCAAATATTAACTCAAAATGGATCATAGCTCTGAAGTCTAAAAGTATTGTTAAGGACAAGCTCAGGCAATGGTAGTGACTGGAGACAGTGGTATGCATACACTTGGCTGTGGGGCCCAAGTGCCGGTGTCCATGTGGTGGCAGATGTCCGTTGGAGATGTGTTTGCAGTGATCAGGGCTGGGGTAGGTGGCAATGGCTGGAGCCAACTGTAGGCTCACTGGCGCCTCCAATGGTCCTGAATGTCAGTGCGCTTTCCTATTGCTTCACACTCTACTTCTGTGAATGCATACTGCAAGGGAAATCAGTGATGGGGTGGGGAAATCGAGTTCTGGGGCGAGCAGGTGCACAACCGGACAGGCTAGCCCCAGGTTGGCACAGTGATGCCCACCACTGTCAGAAGTCCGACTGTGATCTGGATCCAACAAACAGCCAGAGTATGCTCTCCTGTAGCTGGGTGTGTGCGCCTTCTTGGAGGTCAGTGATGGAGGTCATGCTGGGGATGTGCAGGTTCAGAGCTGAAGGCAGGGGCTGGTTACAGGTAGGCATGGAGGTGTGGGCCGGTCAGAGAGGCAGAACCTGATCTGGATCTGGCAAACAGCTACAGGGGCCATGGGTGTCAATATGCCCTTCTGTGGCTGGACAGTCACCCCAGGGCATGCAGTGGAAGCCAGAGACAAGAGTCAGGCTGGGAACACACAAGTGCTTATGGCAGAAAGTGAAGAAGAACTAAAGAGCCTCTTGATGAAAGTGAAAGAGGAGAGTTGGCTTAAAGCTCAACATTCAGAAACTAACATGATGGCATCTGGTCCAATCACTTCATGGCAAATAAATGGGAAAACAGTGGAAACAGTGGTTGTCTTTATTTTTCTGTGCTCCAAAATCACTGCATATGGTGATTGCAGCCATGAAATTAAAAGACACTTACTCCTTGGAAGAAAAGTTATGACCAGCCTAGACAGCATATTGAAAAGCAGAGACATTACTTTGCCAACAAAGGTCCGTCTAGTCAAAGCTATGGTTTTTCCAGTAGTCATCTATGGATGTGAGAGTTGGACTATAAAGGAAGCTGAGCACTGAAGAATTGATGCTTTTGAACTGTGGTGTTGGAGAGGAGTCTTGAGAGTCCCTTGGACTGCAAGGAGATCCAACAAGTCCATCCTAAAGGAGATCAGTCCTGGGTGTTCATTGGAAGGACTGATGTTGAAGCTGAAACTCCAATATTTTGGCCACCTGACGCGAAGAACTGACTCATTGGAAAAGACCCTGATCCTGGGAACGATTGAGGGCAGGAGGAGAAAGGGATGACAGAGTATGAGATGGTTGGATGCCATCACCGACTCAATGGACATGAGTTTGAGCAAGCTCCACGAGTTGGTAATGGACAGGGAGGCTTGGCATGCTACAGTCCATGGAGTCACAAAGAGTTGGACACAACTGAGCGACTGAACTGACTAAACTGAGTAAGCCCATAAAAAATAGGCAATTGTAGTTTTGGGTATGAGCTTAAGTGCCCTTTGTTTTATATATGACAGTTTGCAAGGTCTTAAACTTTCAATTATGTATATGATTTTACATGTATGCATAAGATTGCTGTCCAACTCTTTGCTACCCCATGGACTGAAGCCTGCTAGGCTTCTCCGTCCATGGAGTTTTTCAGGCAAGAATACTGCAGTGGGTTGCCACTCCCTCCTCCAGGATGCATATGATTAAAGTGAGATAAATATAAATTTATTCAAACATTCAGTGAATATTCACTTATTTCTGTGTTTCACTTCCAGATACAATGTTTACTAAAAAAGGCTACAATGGCTATGAGAACTGGCTTATTTTAAGTTTCTACATTTTTCTGCCTTTTTTCATAATTCTCACCATTATGATCATGAAGCGATATGGAATGAGAAAATCATGCAACAAAGAGAGTGTGGAATATGAGGGGTAAGATTTTGCAAATAATTTAGTATCTTAAATTGTGCTAGTCATTAAGCAGTGTCAAAACTTCATAATTATATAATATTCATTATACTTATTATGAAATGTGTGCTATTTTAAAATCTAAAACAAATGTTGTTTTATCCATTTTGTTTTCTCAATAGTTTATTGTTAGCATATTAAGGCAAATCAAATTTTGACTGTACTAGAACTGTTTTCCTGATGAATATTCCACAATGTACCAGGGACTTAATATGAGAAAACTATATTTGGTGTATCATTTTAACTTCCTTTCTAAGTGGATCAAAATTAAGTAGCAGAGTTTGTTTCCTTCAGAGAAATCCTTTTTATCCAATTTAGAATTTATGTGAAAAATGTCATTAATAAATCCTTGAACCTCAAAATATTCCTATCTCTTTAGTAGTCTCAAATGTTGTTGAAAAATCTCTGCAGAATTCCTCTGAAATTAGATACCGTTTCTTACAAACTTGTACATGATATTCTTTTGGGCATCTTCCCTTCTGATGACTTAACTTTTTAACTCATTGAAGGCAAGAAACCCTTATATTAATCCCAATATGTGACAACATGAATGAGGATTTTAGCCTAAAAGCGACATTTTCTTTGAAAACTACTATTGTGTGCTGTGCTTAGCCGCTCAGTCATGTCTGGTTCTTTGCGACCCTGTGGACTGTAGTCTGCCAGGCTCCTCTGTCCATGGAGATTCTCCGGGCAAGAACACTGGAATGGGTTGCCATACCGTCCTCCAGGGGATGGTCCTGATTCTTCCTGGATTCTTCCCAGATTCTTTACCATCTGAGCCACCAGGGAGCCCATTTTATGAAGACACATTCAATTGTACACACATCACATGTATATCATTTAGGGAAATGTTGGATCATATTCACTGAAAGAGAAAATGACTTAATTGGCCATCACTAGACTTTACAGAGGAAAAGAAAAAAAGAGATTTCTAATAAAGCCCTGACAGGTAATGTTGTTGAGGGAACCTGGGTAATGTACATGCTGAATACATCTCCATATCTAAAAATTCATGCTGTCCCAGCCTTAATGACTGTTCCTTTACAAACTCTCCCATCAGGCCTGGGATGTGTACCATTAAGCCTTCCATCTATGTTTATTCTGTAAGTATATACTGGAGCTTTTGAAAACATAATTTTTACCAGATGGGAAAAAAGTGTTTTATCTTATATCCATATATTTATATCCATCATGCATTAGGCTGGGGCTATGGGTTTAGGTAATAAGTTCACAGAGCTGGAACATCATTCTCATCACATCACATCAAAGAAAAATGCTATGAACTGATAACTTAATATCAGTCTTGATAACTTGGAGGAAGTAGTGTTTGTCAAGTATTTCTTGACAACATGAAAACACCTGTAAGATTATTTCTCTCACTTTTTATACTTAAATCTACATTTTAAAAAAGGCAGCTAAATGTACCCCATATGTTTTTGTTTTTTGAGTAGTTCTTCACTTTAAGGCTTTATAAAAGTGTTTCAGAATCATCTTATATATTCCTTGCCACAGCCCTAGAAGCAGCCTTTTCTACAAGGATTCTTGGTTTCTTTTATTGGAAAACAATATTAGAAACAGACCTAGATGCTAGGTTTGCCCCTTGCTACTTGGGTTTCATTGCTTCTAGAACCTCACAACAGACAGATATACGAATCTGATATATGTGTACAACACATGTATACACGCAATTGTCTTTAGATATCCTGCAGATAAGTCCTTTATTACATATTTGTTGTAGCTAGGTTGTCTGAATTTTTGCAACCCTATGAATTGTAGCAAACTTTTCTGCAACAAACTGTAGCAAAGCCTGGTTTCCTCTGTTCTCCACTAACTCCTGGAGTTTGCTGAAATTCACTTCCATTGAGTTGGTGATGCCATCTAACCATCTCATTCTCTGCTACCCTCTTCTCCTTTTATCAGATAAAAATTGCATTTTTTTCCTTCAGATATGTCATATTTTCATTCAAATCACAGTATTTTTTGCTGAGGAAATATTTCTAAATTTTATCATTGTTTTCCTTCTTGGATTATGCTTTTGCTATTATATTTAAAAACTCACCACAAGGTCACTCAGATTTTCTCCTATGCTTTCATCTTGAAGATTTATAGCTTTGCAATGCACATTTAGACTTATAATTCATTTTGAGGCAGTTTTTGTGCAAAATTTGAAGTAAAATCTGAAAGTATGACATATGTGATAAAGTTTGTATTTTTGCAAATGTATGTCATATAGTCCAGTGTTGTTTATAGAAAGAACTATGTTCATCAAAATGCCTTTGCACCCTCATTGAAAATCTTGAACATATATATGTTGGTCTAATTTTGAATGAAGGAAATTAGATATTTCTTATTTTCTTATTAATGTTAAGTGCATCTTATTTATAGGATAAAGATTTCTTTTCTGCAATGTATCTTTTTCCAAGTTTCAAATACTAGAATGTGATTCTCTTTATCCACATTTGCAAATAAGTTTGCCTAAAGGAAAGATGCGTTATCTCTTTCACATGCCACAGATTAAATAAGCTATGTCATGTCTGACTCTTCAGGCAACCCATGGATTGTGGCTCACCAGGCACTTCTGTCCATAGGATTTCTCAGGGAAAAATAATGAAGTGGGTAGCCATTTCCTTCTCTAGGAGATCTTCCTGACCCAAGAATCAAACCCACATCTCCTGCATTGGTAGGCATGTTCTTTAATCTGTAGTGACTGGGAAATATTCTATCTAGCCTTTCACTTTAGTCTTTCTAAATCATGGATTTTTCAAAGAACCAAAAGTATATGAACCTAAATAAACAAATTTTTATTATTTTCAGTCATTTCATGGCTGTAATTATTTTGCCTCATACTTAAATGATAAATCAGCAGTAAAGTAACAAATATAAAGCTATATAGTTACACATATAAATATGCATTCATATATAAACACATACATTTGTTGTTGTTCAGTCACTAAGTTGTGTCTTACTGTGTGTGACCCCATGGACTCCAGTACGCCAGGTTTCCCTGTCCTTCACCATCTCCTGGAATTTGCTCAAGCTCATGTCCATTGAGCTGATGATGCCATCCAATCATCTGATCTTCTGTTGCTTTCTTCTTCTCCTGCCCTAAATCTTTCCAGCATCAGTGTCTTCTCCAATGGTCCGCTCTTCCCATCAGGTGGCCAAAGCATTGGAGCTTCAGCTTCAGCATCAGTGCTTCTGGTGAATATTCAGGTTCGATTTCCTTTAGGATTGATTGGTTTGATCTCCTTGTAGTCCAAGGGACTTTCAAAAGTCTTCTACAGCACCACATTTCAAAAGCATCAATTCTTCAGTGCTCAGCCCTCCTTAGACTGATGATGAAGCTGAAACTCCAATACTTTGGCCACCTGATGGGAAGAGCTGACTCATTAGAAAAGACTCTGATGCTAGGAAAGATTGAAGGCAGGAGGAGAAGGGGATGACAGAGGATGAGATGGTTGGATGGCATCACCCACTCAATGGACATGAGTTTGAGCAAGCTCCAGGAGATGGTGAAGAACAGGACTGGTGTGCTGAAGTCCATGGGGTCACAAAGATGTGGACATGACTGAGTGACTGAACAAAACAGCCCTCTTTATGGTCCAACTCTCACATTCGTACATGAGTACTGGAAAAACTGTAGTTTTGATTTTATGACCTTTGACAGCAAAATGATGTCTCTGCTTTTTAATATGCTTTCTAGGCTTTCATAGCTTTCCTTCAAAAGAGAAAGCTTTTTATAATTTTCTGGCTGGAGTCTCTGTCTGCAGTGATTTTGGAGCCCAGGAAAATCACTGGGCTCCACTTTTTCCGCATTTTTCCCATCTATTTGCCAAGAAGTGCTGGGACCAGATGCCATGATCTTAGTTTTTTGAATGTTGAATTTTAAGTCAGCTTTTACACTTTCCTCTTTCACCCTAATCAAGAGGCTCTTTAGTTCTTCACTTCCTGGCATAAGGGTGGTGTTATCTGCATATCTGAAGTTACTGATATTTCTCCTGGCAATCTTGATTCCAGCTTCGATTCATCCAGCCTGATATTTCTCACGATGTACTCTGCATTTAAGTTAAATAAGCAGGGTGACAATATACAGCTTTGACGTACTCCTTTCCTAATTTTGAACCGGTCTGTTGTTTCATGTCCGTTTCTAACTGTTGCTTCTTGACCTGCATACAGGTTTCTCAGGAGGCAGATAAAGTGGTCTGGTATTCCCATCTCTTTAAGAATTTCCACAGTTTGTTGTGATCCACACAGTCAAAGGGTTGAGGGTAGTCAATGAAGCAGAAATAGATATCCTTCTGAAACTCTCTTGTTTTTTCTATGATCCAACGGATGCTGGCAATTTTATCTCTGGCTCCTCTGCCTTTTCTAAATGCAACTTGTACATCTGGAATCCGTTGATTTTTTATTTTTCACTTTCTGTGTTCCTTTGAATGCCCGTTTTCATCTGAGACTTAAAAGAGAAATCTGACACTAGATATAGCCAAAGTATGAAACTGTCTACTACTAAACAGATCGTAAATTTGTGTTTTCTTTGTCTTTCCCTAGTCATTCAGCCATTGTACCAGAACGCCATGACATGGACTACTAAACAGCCAAGCACGTCACCAAAAGAAAAAAAAAATGCCTATATGAAGAGGAGAAAGTTTTTTGTAATTCTTATACTATCCCTAAATATACTTAAAATGTCAAATTTTCTAAAATAAAGTGCATTTAGGCAGGAGGAAGTCTTCCTTCAGTTCAGTTCAGTCGCTCTGCCAAGTCCGACTCTTTGCAACCTGGTGGACTGCAGCACGCCAGGCCTCCCTGTCCACTGCCAACTCCCAGAGCTTACTCAAACTCATGTCCATTGAGTTGGTGATGCCATCCAGCCATCTCATCCTTTGTCGTCCCCTTCTCCTGCCTTCAATCTTTCTCAGCATCAAGGTCTTTTCCAAGGAGTCAATTCTTCGCATCAGGTGGCCAAAGTATCGGAGTTTCAACTTCAGCATCAATCCTTTCAATGAATATTCAGGGCTGACTTCCTTTAGGATGGACTGGTTGGATCTCCTTTCAGTCCAAGAAACTCTCAAGAATCTTCTCCACAGTTCAAAAAAGTCCCTTGTAACTCTCAAATACACCCAGCCGCTGGTGGACCCCCGCAAGGGGCTGCAAATCCTGGTGCCCAAGCTGGGGAGAGGCCCAATGCACAGCTGCACGCCATCCCTCACCCCACTCAGCTCTCCAACAGACCTGCCCTCTCCACTGGCCTGCCCAGCTTGCCCCAGGCCAGGCACGCTCCTCCACTCTCCTGCCCGCCCTCCAGTCTCACCCCGCCTCAGCCCCGCCCCTCCTCTTTTCACTTCCGCCCCCTAGTTTCTTCCGAACTGTGTCTGGACGCAGCTCCGCCCCTCAGCCCCAGCCCCGCCCCTCCTCTAGGCTCTCTAGCCCCACCCCTCAACCCAGCCCCGCCCTCCTCTCCACTCTCTAACCCCGCCCCTCAGCCCCAGCCCCGCCCCTCCTCCCCGCTCTCTAGCCCCGCCCCTGAACCCCCGCCCCCGCCCTCCTCTCCTCTCTCTAGCCCCGCCCCTCAGCCCCAGCCCCGCCCCTCCTCTAGGCTCTCTAGCCCCGCCCCTCAGCCCCAATCCCGCCCCTCCTCTCCGCTCTCTAGCCCCGCCCCTCAGCCCCAGCCCCGCCCCTCCCAGGGCCCTCTCCCAAGCCCCTGCTCTGGGCGAACCGCGCGAGCCATTTCCAGTCAACCGCCTTCCCTGAGGCGAGGCCGGCAGCGCAATGTTGTCCCTCTTGCTACTTCTCACAGGGCTGGGCCGGCTGGCCTCCGCGGACCATCGTAAGTGAGGACCCTGCCGGGTAGGAGGGCGGCCCGCCGTCCCGGTGTCCCTTGGCGCGGGGTGGAGGGCGTCGCCCTCTCTGCCCCAGGAGCCCGGGCCGGGCCGGGGGAGCCCGGGTCTGGTGGGGGTTCTGCCCAGTTTCAGGGTTCTGCCAGGCCCGCTGGTCCCTCGCTCCCAGACGGGCACACGGGTCTTCTAGGGAGACGGGGTGGGGGTGGGGGTGGGGAGGGGATCCTGGATGGGGTCCTGGGGACCTCTTCTTAAAACCTTTCACAATATGCTGTTTTGGGGTGTGTGTGTGTGTTTGGGGTGTGTGTGTGTGTGTGCCCACTGGGGCTTGGAAGATCCACAAGTGATGCGACAGGAGAGGACAAATAAGAATGAATGCTGCCCTGGACTGGGGGATGCTCACGCCTCTCTTCCTTACTGCAGACTCTGAAACAGCACGTCTACAAATTACGGTGCCACAGAAGACTGGGACAGATACTGACAGTGGAGTTTTAAAAACGCAGGTAATTAAGAATTAAGTTAAAAAATACTTTTTTTTTTTTTTTTTACTGGAGTGCAAGACCCAAGTCAATGCATGCATATCCCTTGATGAAATTTTGTGTTCTAATGACAGTGTTATTGTTTTCGTTTCTCAAGTAATAGATGAACGTTATGAAACAATTTTAAAGCACAGACTCAGGGGGAAAAGATACCTTGAATTCTTGTCACACAAAAAGGCATCTACTAGATTGTTTTCTATAAAAGATGTACATTGAAAAATGCCTGCTATGTAAGAGAGGCATACCTTGTAGCATGATTTTAAAGTGACACTATATAAAGAATATCTTCATGCCTGTACTTACACACACATGCATATATAAATCTTTGTAATGTAATTTTTTGATTAACATAGTAAAACATGTGCATTATGGACACTGTAAAACGAAATGCAGACAGTATAGAGATTTGTTAAGAAGGTGAATGGGTACCTCACTTTCTAAAGACAGTAAATTTGAAGGAAACTGCATGTTCTAGAGACATGCATACACACACGCACATGTATTTTAATGAGGATATATGGAAGTTGTGATTGACTTTATCTCTTATGGGTAGAGTTAGGATTATTTTTATGACATTATTTTCCCTAACTGTCAAGCATCTTATATGTAACGTAGTGTTTCACATTTTAGCCATGTAGATAGTTTCATGGGCTTTTTCGGTGGCTCAGACAGTAAAAAATCTGCCTGCAATGGTGGAGACCTGGGTTCTATCCCTATGTTAGGAAGATCCCCTGAAGAAGGGCATGGCAACTCACTCCAGTATTCCTGCCTGGAAAATTCCTAAGGACAGAGCTGTCTGGCAGGCTACAGTCCAAGAGGTTGCAAAGACTTGGACATGACTGAGTGACTAAGCATAGCAGATAGTTTCATCAACCTTCTTGAATAGTCATTTTGGTAGGATCAACAGGCAAGCCACTATCAAAAATTTTTTAATAAATATTGAAAAGGTCTACCAGAAAAGTTGCATTATATTTGACTCCCATTCACAAGAATAGTTGATGCCTGTCTTCCTGAGGCCTCTCCATGTCTCTTCTTCAGTCTTCTCATCCTTGCTCTTGTGAACATCCTAAATGAATGCTTCACTTCAAACAGGTATTTTTTGGTTAAGCCTTAACAGGGGATGCCTTTCTGTATGTTGACTATTGGAATCATTTTGTTAGTTGTCTTTTTCTGGTTTCGACTTCTGTTTTAATAAGTGTTAGCAACTTTGGGTAGGACACTTTGTTTACAAGGAGAAAGCAATATTGATGTAAAGAAGCACAGGGATGGGATAAGAATCCAACAGTTAGAATCCCAGCAGCATGATCTGAGAGGAACATCTTCAATTGCCAAATGAAAAACTATGTTAGACACTGAGGCAGGTTTTTTTTGTTTGTTTGTTTGTTTGTTTTTAATGAACATTGCCATTGTCAACCTGGTTCACAGATGCAGAGATGAAATTTTTTAAAAAAAATTATTTATTTATTTATTTTCTTTACATTATTGTGTTGGTTTTGCCATACATTGACATGAATCTGCCATGGGTATACATGTGTTCCCCTTCCAGAACCCCCCTCCCACCTTCCTCCTGATTCTTATAGACTGAATGGTCTACTTCTGACTGGTTCACTTTGAGGCACCAAGAAACACTAGCAATTATGTATTCATAAAAGCTATTACACCCCCCTCAATGAATATCTGGAGATGCTGAAATGTTTAAAAGAATATAATGAATGTACACTGGGGAATGCTACCAAAGGAAACATGAGGAACCATGATAATAGCACGAAAAAGACAACATTTGGCACACGCACATGCACACAAACACACACACCCAACATGTGAGAAAAGCGTCATTACTTTAAAATATTCAGTTCACATGAAACAGATAAAAATTCCAAATTTGTATGAATTTAATAAAACATCCTCACCATATATAGCATAAAAACTGATAGCATGACAAGGAGAAATTTCAAATCCATTTCCGTAGAGAGAGATGTAAATGCTTATTGCAAATGTAGATTGATCAGTCATAAAATTCTAAGGAGAAGAAATATTTGAACAACAAAAATAAGCATGTGTCAATGAATAAATTGAACCAAATGAAGCTTATGTATTGTTTTCCTCTTTGTGCTCTTTGTTTAAAGTCACTCAATTCTATGGATGTCACATAAGAGGTTTTTATTTAATGATACAACCTATATTGCAGCAGGAGAAAGAGAATTCAAGCAAATATCAGGAGTCCATGAAGCATCCCCAGTGAGCTAGTTCCACATAAACCCAGTCTCTCTGCTCTGGGAATATGTTGAGTCTCTGGCTTAAAATCACAAGATTTATAGGAGGAATCTTGGCTTTGGGAGAACTCCTTACAAAGCTTTCAGTGAAGTTTTAAGAAGCCAAGCCAGCCTTGTTGAACTAGTTGGGGAAAAACAACAGAACTAACCTTGATCAGGGGAGTTTTGAACCCTAAACAGAGCATCACTGTCCTTGTCTTAGCCAGGAATCAGAAACACCCAGACTTGTCAGTATATCCAGAAATAGATAAAGTTTTTCCAATCAAGATGTACTTATGCTCTGTCTCCATTGTAAATAATGCTTCTGAAGAATGTGTCTCATACTTCTGAGGAACATACAGTGTCTCACAACAAAATTGACCACAACAAGGAAAATAGAGCGTTTCCCAGGTGATCAGTGGTAATCACCTGCCAACGCAGGAGACAGAAGAGACACTGGTTTGATCCCTGGGTCAGGAAGATCCTCTGGAGGAGGAAATGGCAACCCACTCCAATATTGTTGCCCGGATAATCCCATGGACAGAAGAACCTTGTGGGCTACAGTCCGCAGGGTCACAAAGAGGTGGACACAGCTGAGCATGCATGCACACATAATAAAGGAAAAAATAAAAATAAATGAAAAGCATATAGTGATTGTACAGAGCTCATTATTTGGGAATGATACAGTTAGGTTTAAACTTAACAAAAAGACTGAAAAATGTATTTGGAAATTTAAAAATGTACATGGTTCATGGGCTGAAGGAGAAATCATAAATCATAATGGATGCTAAATAATAATGAACTAGAATGAAGAAATTACAAAGAAAAATTTGAATTACACTCTGAAAATGGTATAGGAGCATAATTTATAGTCACAAATATTTGGTACTAAAAAGTTTGAAATTTAAAAATTAGAAAAATAATTATAACCTTAAAATTCTTAAAAATGCTGCTTAGGAAGAATTAATGAAAGAGAAATTAAGCTGAAGCAGCCTGGATTCCCATTGTCAAACACTGATTTCTGAGAAGAAAACAGAACATTTGATGAGATAGACTAAGGAAAAGGAAAAGAAGGAAGATACGTACTTTTAGGGTTTTGAAATATCTAACCATTACTTTCTCTCTGAATACTTTGCTATAGGTCACCTATTCCATCAAAATTGGCGGGAAAACATACAATCTCCTCCTTGAAAAACAGTAAGTGGCCATTCTTCTTTTCATAGAGTTGCTTTTAGTTTCTTAATGACTGAGCCTACATCTAGAGCCTAAATGTTGAAGAGCATGAGTATTATATTTAGCATGTTAAGTCTTGGTGATTCATGTCAGACTATATTTTCCAGTCTTTATCTTGAGATTTTAAGTCTAATATTCAAACTCAACTGGAATTTAATGATGTAAATGTTAAACAATATCAGATCCATGAAAGTCATTTTATATAACTCCTTAAAATGTATCTATAATTGCAGCTATTAAGGGACTAATTTTATCTGTCTGTAATTCAGTTTGTTTTTTCCTCCCTCTGGGCCTGCCGTATGTAAATTGGGCTAGCCAGGAGTGCTATTTGTCCCACCTGAGGGCCTCACTCTGGTCCTCCGACCTTCCTGTGTTCTAATTTCATGGGCTTTTCCCTTCCTTGTCTTTTGCTGCTGCTGCTAAGTCACTTCAGTCATGTCCAACTCTGTGCGACCCGATAGACGGCAGCCCACCAGGGTTGCCATTTAGCCACCTCCATTCTGGACTCCTGTGTCCTATTCTAACTATCTAACAATATGGTGTTAGATTGTTCCAAGATAATCACCATCCACCTTATGATAAGATTATAGCTCCATACCCCGTTTATATCACATTTGTCTATAGAAATAACTTATGATATTGGAGCCAAAGACTAGAATCCTGCTTCTAAGCAAAGGCTTTAAGATCTATCGTGTTTCTGCAATTTTTCTTCTTTAACTACATGAGAAGCAGTTTCCATGGAGGGACCATACCTTTTCCTAGGTTCCAGGATGAAGGCAATGTGGAGCTGAACCTGCAGTAACCTTGTAAACAAGAGTCCTCATAAGAATTTTAAGGCACTGGGAATTTGGAGGGTGTTTTTAGCACAAGATAACTTCATGAAAACAAGCTCATGAAATATTGCGGCGATGAACATTGGGGTACATGTGTCTCTTTCAATTCTGGTTTCCTCGGTGTATATGCCCAGCAGTGGGATTGCTGGGTCATATGGCAGTTCTATTTTCAGTTTTTTAAGGAACCTCCACACTGTTCTCCATAGTGGCTGTACCAGTTTGCATTCCCACCAACAGTGTAAGAGGGTTCCCTTTTCTCCACAACCTCTCCAGCATTTATTGCTTGTAGACTTTTGGATGGCAGCCATTCTGACTGGTGTAAAGTGGTACCTCATTGTGGTTTTGATTTGCATTTCTCTGATACGCGTGGCAGATTCATGTCAATGTATGGCAAAACCAACACAATAAGGTAAGGAAAATTTAAAAAAAAAAGAAAACAAGCTAATGAAATAAGCATGATTTTTTTTATTGTTGTTATTTATCAACCCATGTCTACTTATTAGCAAATTATAACAGAAGGATTTGTGCCATGAGGTGTATTGATGGTTGAATCTATAAAAACTTTGCTATGGGAATCTGTAAGTTCTGGATTTTATTAGACATCGATCTGTATCATTACAGCACCCACACCTGTTTCTGGTCGTTCTGGTTCTTGTTTTACTTTATATACATAATATGCTATCAGAAAGAAAGGTAGACAATGGGGAGATGAACCCATTTAATTTTTGTATGTTTAAGCTTATAAAGTAGAAGGTTAACTTGTTTAATTTCATGACTCTGGAAGTTGCTTTTGTTAATGCTGTTATTAAAACAGTGTTTTTACTTTGGTTGAATTAGGTCATTTTTAGATTCTCGTTTCCTGGTGTATTCATACAGCAAGTCAGGGGTGTTGCTTTCACATTCTTCATTTATAAAGGTGAGTTTTGCTTTATGTTTTGGAGATTTTTATATTTATGTGATGATGGTGCCACTGATGGGAAGAAGAAGCCTGTTTCATACTCAGCCCAATTGTTGGGCAAACAAATTGATCCCAAACCTAAATATAATGTGGTGATTACTATGAAAGCATATTGAATAAAATGAGTATTTTAAAATTTGGAGTTCAGGAATCACTTTCCTGAAAAGGTCATTTACATTCTCTGGAAGTAGCAGTAGTCTGAGGGGAGAGAAAAATGGGAAATGGAACTGAGAAGCTACTAAACACAGGGAGAAGTTTTGATGAGGGTGTTGTAGTACCTGAGCAGTGGAGGGAATAGTGGAAAACCACTTCATAGAAAGAGCACAGAAAAGTAAATTTGCAAAAGCGTATTGGGTACAGAATCTGAATATGTTTACATGAAAGCCATGGGAATTTGAATTCTATTCTTAAATGCAGATAAAAGTCAAGAAATATTTAAAAGTATATAAGGAAGTTAGCTTTAGTTTAAAATATGTACTTTGCCAGAATAGATGATGGGGAAGAAACAAATGCAAGTGACTGGTCAGGTTCTGTTGCTGTGCTGCAATTCAGAGAGAATGAAATTTAAAATGTGATAACTGGTACATTATTTGACTTTCTCACCATCTACGGGTAGAAAGCAGGACAAAATCCATGAGAAACTTTGTTTCAGACATTTGACAATTTAAAAAAAAATCATGGATTTTTCCTCTGACAGGAAGAAAGCACAGAAGGTGAGTCTCACATTGAACTTGGTCCTCTGATTGGGAATAATGTCTTAACTATAGTATGAGAGCTGAATCAACTAAGGCTCCTTACAAGTTTGGGTTTTGAGTTAGGGTTGCAGAAGCAGCTGGAACTTGCAGGACACAAGGCCAGAGATAAAGAACGGCTATGTATTGATGTGCATTTTTTGGGGGGAGGGGAGTTGTGCTTTTTTCCCTGAAGATTAGACTGTATATGTGGTAGGCAAGACTCTGTTGTAGGTAAATTGGAGATAATGCTACTGATGAAACAGTGTTGGGAGATGTTGGATTTTCATCCAGGCAGTGCAGAGTGATATTGCTAAAACCCCAGGCATTCAGCTGAGCCAGAAAGTCTAAGTCTTTAAAGGAAAGATCAAGCTCTAGAGTAAGAGACACTATCACTCACACACTCCCACCTCATAGCCTAGAATCCAGCAGGAAGTTTCCCTTACATTCATTGCGTTCAGATACAAACGGTGATACACTATAGAGGATTGAAACATAATAGACTAAGGAAATAATGTTCAGAAATCAATAATATAGATAAGGGGAAAGAATGGGAAAATTACAGCTCTGAATTTAGTTATTGAAAAGGAGTAATCATATTACTAACTCTCAGTAAGACTTATCTAGATCAGAAACAAATTCCACCAATATTAAGGGTGAAAGGAGATATTACTAGTCATGAAGAAAATAAAATGATAGCTTGGAGTATTACCAGAGATTTATACCAATAAATTTGATTATTTAGATGAAATGGACAGCTTCCTTGAAAAGTACAACCTATCCAAATTGAGAGAAGTAATAGAAAAATCTCAGTCACGTGAAATCTATTTTAAAAAACTGGATTCCTCAACAGCCACTTTCCTACAAGGAAACACCAGGTTTTGTGATTCTCACACACTTTAGCAGTTGAGAGATATTTTGGTGCTTTGCCATCTTTAAGCAATTGAAAAGAATTCTTCTGTGAATGCTGATGTACAGTTTGCTGAGTGCGTGTGAATTTTTATTTCTCTGGAATACATACCCAGGAATAACACTGCCAGATTATATGACGAGTATATATTTATTTTTGACAGAAATCACCAATCTTTTTTGAGGAGTGGCTGTACCATTTTAACTTTCTTCTGGCAGTGAATGAGAGAGAAAGGAGTATCTGCATTCTTGCCATTTTTTGCTATTTAAACTTTAGTTTAGCCATTGTGATAGATGTGTAATTTACCTCATATAATTTTGACTCACATTTCTCTGATAAGTTATAATGTTGACTATAGTTTCCTATAACTGTCTATCACTTTTTGTGAAATATCTGTTAATGTCTGTTGCTCATTTTTTAGTTAGATGGGTTGGTTTTTCACTATTGACCTTTGAAGAGTTTATGTATTATAAGTCTTTTGCCAGGTATGTGGTTTTCAGATATTTGCTCTCAGTCTTTAGTTTGTCCTTTCATCCTCATCATAATTTCTGTTATTGATGAGATATTCCCATTTTAATAAGAATTAATTAATTTATTAATTAATTTATTAACTTGAACTGTGGTGTTGGAGAAGACTCTTGAGAGTCCCTTGAACTGCAAGGAGATCCAACAAGTCCATCCTAAAGGAGATCAGTCCTGGATGTTCATTGGAAGGACTGATGTTGAAGCTGAAACTCCAGTATTTTGGCCACCTCATGCGAAGAGTTGACTCATTGGAAAAGACCGATGCTGGGAAGGATTGGGGTTAGGAGGAGAAGGGGACAACAGAGGATGAGATGGCTGGATGGCATCACCAACTTGATGGACATGAGTTTGGGTAGACTTTGGGAGTTGGTGATGGATAGGGAGGCCTGGCATTCTGCAATTCATGGGGTCGCATAGAGTCGGACACGACTGAGTGACTGAACTGAAGTGACTGAATTTATCAGTGTTTCCTTTTATGAATGGAAGCTTGGCTGTCAAACCTAAGAAATTTGTGTAGGCCTAGAGTACCTGAAGATTCTACATGTAATTTTTTTCCCTAAAAGTGTTATAGTTTTATTTACATTTAAAAGTGTTTTCAATTGAAATGATTTTGTATGAAGTATGAGATTTACATCAGTGTTCACTCACTTCTTGGGATGTAGAATTGTTCTGACAACATTTCTGGGAAATGCTGTTCTTCTGCACTGAGTTGCTCTTGAATCTTTGTAAAAAAAAAAAAGTCAGAGCAGGAAATGTTACTTCTGTGGAAATTTTTCTGGGGTCTTTATTCTGTGCAATTCCCTTCTATTGAATTACTTGAGCAGTTTTAAGATTACATTATGATTCACTTTTTGTGTTTTAGTATATTTTCCTTGTTATACTTTTCTTGGTGTTGGGGGAGTGTATAATTTCCTTGGTTCTGTCTCACCACAGCAAAAATTTGAAACAGTGGACCACTGTTACATCTCACAGCTCAGTTTTATTTTGCAAGCAAAGGAAGATACATCCTCAAAGTGTGAGGGTGGGCCAACCCAAAAGAAGAGAGAGGGTCAATTTTGGCTTCTCTTTTTATGTTTTTTCTCCTCCTCATGAGCCTGCTCTGTGTAAATTGGGCTAGCCATGGGGGCTGCTTATTTCACCTGAGGTTCTCATTCCTGTCCTCAGACCTTCCTTTGTTCCATTTTTGCAGCTTCTCCCTTCTTTGTCTTTTAGCCACTACCCTTTTGGACTCCTTTTTCCTATTGTAAATATCTAACATTCCCCCGTCAAGAGATGGGAGGCCCAGTTCTTTGGGAGTAGGGGTGTCGAGTTCTCTCTGGCTACTTCCTGCTGAGTTGGAATGATGAGGGACATTGGGCCTCCCCTTCTTGCTGATATCAAGCCTAGAGTCCTTATAGCAGTGTCCATCTAAGAGTGAGTGATATTTTCTGTGACCGGGTGTGGTTTTATAGATCCTTGTAGAACTGGCACTCCGTGTGGTAGCTTGTTGACAGGTGTATTGAGTGTCCTCTTCTGTTTTCTTCCACTGCTTGACTCATGAGTAGTGATTCCAGTGCTCGTATCCTGGTACCTTGACTGCTGTGGGAATAGAAAGTATTACAGGGTAGAGGCCCTTCCATGTGGGCTGGAGTTGAACCTTTGGGGAGCCATCTTTCCAGACTTAATTAGAACTTGAGTCTTTGGAGCAGATAGTGGTGGCTCTTTAGAATCTTTTGGGTCCTGGTTGACACCCCACAAGCATATATCCTGTTGAAATTGCCCAATGGCCATGGTATAGGACCAGAGATTCTGAGCCTCTGGATCTAGGAAGGCATCATTGACATAAACAAAAGGTCTCCCATATAGCATCTCATAAGGACTAAGACCAACCTGTTCCTTAGGGGCAATACGGGTGCAGAGGAGAGCTATTGGTAAAGCCTCCTTCCATCCCAGGGAGGTCTCCTGCATTATCATTTTTATTGCTGATTTTAAGAATTGGTTGGCTGTTTCTGCTTTTCCTGAAGACTGAGGCCTCCAGGCACAATGGAGATAATAAGTAATGCCCAATGCTTTAGAGACCCCTTGGGTAACCTTAGAAGTAAATGATGTCCCATTGTCGCTTTGTAATGACCTGGACAGACCAAATCTCAGAATGATTTCATGAAGCAGTTTTTTTTTTTTTTAAACACCTTCTCAGCCTTCTCAGTCTGGGTGGGAAAGCCTTCAATCCATCCTGTGAATGTATCTATCATGACTAATAGGTATTTATACTCTTGAAAAACAGGCATCTGTGTGAATTCCACCTGCCAGTTCTCTCCTAGGGTAGGTCCCATGTCATTGGATGGGCTGGGCCAGCTGGGGTCTTTTTGCTCCTTGGGGGTTGTTTAATTGGCAAGTGGACAAGAGGATACCACTTGCTTTATAGTCATTTGGAGGCCTATAAGCAGTTAACCAACTTCCATTGGAGGTTCCCAGGTAGAGAAATGAGTCCTTCCTTTTGGAATCACCCCATATGATCTTCTGGAAAGCCCTCACTCTTAGCTTTAAGAGTCTCACCTTCAATATATGAAGGAGTTTCTGGCAAATTAGTCTGTGGAACTAAGGTGGCAACCCCTATTAGGTCATTGTTCTGTAATGCTGCTCTATTAGCTGCCTGATCATCTGCTTGGTTCCCTCATGCCACTTCTGTGCTCCCTTTTTGGTGTCCTT
The DNA here is from genome assembly GCA_007570785.1 of Antilocapra americana. Classification (NCBI taxonomy): domain Eukaryota; kingdom Metazoa; phylum Chordata; class Mammalia; order Artiodactyla; family Antilocapridae; genus Antilocapra; species Antilocapra americana. The sequence goes on from ML660774.1 coordinate 25,650,835, forward strand.
TACAGTGGGAGACTGAAACCTCAGTGGGCAGGTGGACTGCCTCTAAGAGCCTAAGGATTTGATCACCATATTTGATTGGGGACCCTTGGGTGGTCAAATGGCCTCTTTCTTTCCAAATAGCAACATGTGCATGTAGCACCAGAAAGGCATACTTGGAGTCAGTGTAAATGGCTACTCTTTTTCCTTTTCCCAGCTCTAGAGCTTGAGTCTGGGCTATGAGCTCAGCTAATTGGGAGGAAGTACCTGGTAGCAAAGGTTTAGCCTCGAAATTAGAGACTACTGCATATCCAGCTCTTCTTTTTCCATCCAAGACAAAGCTGCTTCCACCAGTGTACCAGATTTCCTCAGGGTTGGTCAGAGGATCTTCTGACAATCCCTCTCAGAGTTTTGTCCAATGATCCAAAGTTTCTAGGCAAAAATGAAAGGGGAGACAGCCCTAGGGGGTAGGAAGGAGGGTAGCTAGGTTAAGAAGCTCACAAGGGGAGGTCAGGTCTGTATTTTCCATCAGCACTACTTGATATCTTAGGATCCTTGGATCAGACATCCATAAATGGCCTCTCCCTTTCAGGAGTTGCTTCACTTGGTGGCTGGTAAAAATAGTTTGACCCCCCAAAAGAGTTTTAAAGCATCTTCCATCAGGACTGAAATAGCTGCAAGATTTCAAAGGCATGGAGGCCAGCCTTGGGCAGCTGGGTCAAGCCTCTTGGATTAGTAAGCTACTGGCTGGGGCTCAGGTCCCACCTTTGAGTTAACACTCCCAAGGCTGTTCCTTCCTTTCCGTGGACATAAAGTTGGAATGCTTTTTCTGGGTCTGGCAACCTCAAGGTGGGTGCTTAAATTAAGTTTGTTTTAGTGTAGCCTCTGCCTTCTTTTAAGGAGTTCCCCACATTAATGGGATTGAGTCATCTCATACCTTCAAGCTTTCATATAAGGGTTGGGCAAGTTGGGATAGTTGGGTATCCAGATTCTACAATACCCAGTTAGCCCCAGGAATGCTCGCAATTGTTTTCAAGTCATGGGGATGGGCAACTGGAGGAGTCCTTGTACTCTGTCAGAAGACAGCCTTCTGGACCCGTGTGTAATCTGAACTCCCAGGTGAGTGATATTTGTCTTGACCATCTGAGCCTTAGCATGGGAGACTTTATATCCCCTTCCTGCCAAAAAGTTTAGAACCTGAATTGCATGTTGTTGGACATTTTTCTCATCTAGAGAGCAGATTAGTAGGTCATCTACATAATGCAATATTTTCCCATTAGGTCCCAGGTCCAGATCTAGGAGGTCCCAGCTAAGAGCCTTCCCAAACAGGTGGGGGCTATCTCTGAACCCCCAAGGTAATACTGTCCAAGTCATGTGTTGGTGTTTTCTCCCTGGAGCCTCCCACTCGAAGGCAATAAGATATTGGGATTCTTTAGTCAATGGTATGCAAAAGAATGCATCCTTGAGATCCAGGACTGTAAACCACTTGGCACTGGGCAGGATTTCTCCCAAGATTACATAGATATTGGGTACTGTGGGATGGAGAGGGACTACAGCTTCATTTATGATCCAGAGATCTTGAACCATTCTCCAGGTCCCATCCCATTTCTTTACAGGGAGGATCGGGGTGTTATACAGCTGATTGATGGGGACCAATAGGCAAGGTCTGACCCTGAAGCTGATGGCCATCTGATGCCAAGAGCTGATCGATTAAAAAAGACACTGATTCTGGAAAAGACTGAAAGCAGGAGAATAAGATGGCGAATGACATCATTGACTCAATGGACATAAATTTGAGCAAGCTACATAAGGTGGTTAAGAACAGGGAAACCTGACATGCTGCAGTCCATGGGGTCACAAGGAGTTGGACAGGACTGAGCGACTGAACAACAACAACAACAAATGATGCTCCCTAGACTAATCCTTCTCAACATGGGTGACAAATATACATAAGAGTGATATATATGATATGTCATTGATCATCTCATATATAGGATATAATATATATGTATGTATATATATATATCTTGCATTTTCTTCATCCACTCATTCATTCTATATCTAGGACATTGTAAATAAACCTGCAATGAACATGGGTGTGCCGGAGACAGCAATTTCTGTTCTTTTAGTTATATATCTTGTAGTGGGATTACAATATCATTTGGATGTTCTATTTTTAAGCTTTTGAGAAACTTTTGTATTGTTTTCCATAATGGCTATACCAACTAATATTCCCACCAACAAAGGAAATAAAAAGGAACATAAGAGTTGCATTTTATTCACATCATTCCCAAAGTTTGTTATTGTTACATGTTTTAATACAACATATCCTAACAGGTGTGAGGTGAGATTGTGTTGCCATTTGCTCTGTATTTCCTACTGATTTTGATGTTGAGCACATTTTCATAGACTTGTTGGCAATTTGTTTATCATCTTTTGGAAAGTTAACTTTTCAGGTCCTTTGTCCATTCTGTAATTGGATTATTTGTTTTTCTGCTCTTGAGTTATACAAGTTCCTTATGTAGTTTTGATCCTCCCCTTATCAGATATATATTGTTTATATATTTTCTCCCATTCCATAGGTTGCCTCTTCTTTGTGTTGCAGAAACTGTTTAGTTTGATTCAGGTCCATCAAAAAATTTTGCTTTTGTTACTTATGCAAATTAGTTTTGGACTCAAATCCAAAAAAAAAAAGTATCGTCAGTTCAGTTCAGTTCAGTTGCTCAGTCGTGTCTGACTTGTTGTGACGCAATGGGCTGCAGCAGGCCGGGCCTCCTGGAGTTTATGCAAACTCATGTCCACTGAGTCGGTGATTCCGTCCAACCATCTCTTCTTCTGTCGACCCCTTATCTTCCCACCTTCAATCTTGCCCAGCATCAAGGTCTTTTCCAATGAGTCAGCTCTTTGCTTCAGGTGGCCAGAGTATTGGAGTTTCAGCTTCAACATGAGTCTTTCCATTGAATATTCAGGACTGATTTCCTTTAGGATGGACTGGTTGGCTTTCCTTGCAGTCCAAGTGACCCTCAAGAGTCTTCTTTTTTAAACCACAGTTCAAAAGCATCAGTTTTTCAGTGCTTAGCTTTCTTTATAATCCTTTTCCATGACTACTGGAAAATTGCCTTGACTAAACAGACATTTGTTGGCAAAGTAATGTCTCTGCTTTTTAATATGATGTGTAGGTTGCTCGTAACTTTCCTTCAAAGAAGTAAGCATCTTTTAAATTATTGGCTGTAGTCACCATCTGCAGTGGTTTTGAGGCTCCCCAAAATGAAGTCTGCCACTGTTTCCCCATCTATTTGCATGAAGTAATGGGACCAGATGCTATGATCTTAGTTTTCTGAATGTTGAGCTTCAAGCCAACTTTTTCACTCTCCTCTTTCACTTTCATCAAGAGGCTCTATAATTCTTCTTCAATTTCTGCCATAAAGGTGCTGTCATCTGCATATCTGAGGTTATTGATAACTTCTCCCAGCAATCTTGATTCCAACTTGTGCTTCAGCCAGCCCAGTGTTTCTCATGATGTACTCTGCATAAAAGTTAAATAAGCAGGGTGACAATATACAGCCTTGACACACTCCTTTTTCAATTTGGAACCAGTGTGTTGTTCCATGTCCAGTTCTAAATGTTGCTTCTTGACTTGCATACAGATTTTACAAGAGGCAGATCAGGTGGTCTGGTATTTCCATCTCTTTCAGAATTTTCCACAGTTTGTTGTGATCCACACAATCAAAGGCTTTGGCATAGTCAGTGAAGCAGAAGTAGATGTTTTTCTGGAACTCTCTTGCTTTTCCTATGATCCAGTGGATGTTGACAATTTGATCTCTGGTCCCTCTGCCTTTTCTAAAACCAGTTTGAACATCTGGAAGTTCACAATTCACATACTGTTGAAGCCTGGCATGGGGAATTTTGAGCATTACTTTGTGAGATGTGTGCAATTGTGTGGTAGTTTGAGCATTCTTTGGCATTGCCTTTCTTTGGGATTGGGATGAAAACTGACCTTTTCCAGTGCTGTGGCCAGTGCTGAGTTTTACACATTTGCTGGCATATTGAGTACAGCACTTTCCTCAGCATCATCTTTTAGGATTTGAAATAGCTCAACTGGAATTCATCACCTCCACTAGCTATTTTTGTAATGATATTTCCTAAGGCCCACTGGACTTCACATTTCAGGATATCTGGCTCTAGGTGAGTGATCACACTATCCTGATTATCTGGGTCATGAAGATCTTTTTTGTACAGTTCTTCTGTGTATTCTTGCCGCCTCTTCTAGATATCTTCTGCTTTTGTTAGGTCCATACCATTTCTGTCCTTTAGCCCATATTTCCATGAAATGTTCCCTTGGTATCTCTAATTTTTTTGAAGAGATCTCTAGTCTTTCCCACTGTATTGTTTTCCTTTACTGGTTTGCAATGTTCACTGAGGTAGGCTTTCTTATCTCTCCTTGCTGTTCTTTGGAACTCTGTTTTCCTTTGCCTTTAGCCTGTCTTCTTTTCACAGCTATCCTCAGACAACCATTTTGCATTGCTTTTTCTGGGGGATGGTCTTGATCACTGCCTCTTGTACAAAGTCATGAACCTCCGTCCATAGTTCATCAGGTGTTCTGTCTATAAAGTCTAGTCCGTTAAATCTATTTCTCACTTTCACTGTAGAGTCATTAGGAATTTGATTTAGGTCATACCTGAATGGTCTAGTGGTTTTCCCCACTTTCTTCAATTTTAGTCTGAATTTGGCAATAAGGAGATCATGATCTGAGCCACAGTCAGCTCCCAGTCTTGTTTTTGCTGACTGTATAGAGCTTCTCCATCTTTGGCTGCAAAGAATATAATCAATCTGATTTCAGTGTTGACAATCTGGTGATGTCCATGTGTAGAGTCTTCTCTTGTGTTGTTGGAAGAGGGTGTTTGCTATGACCAATATGTTCTTTTGGCAAAACTCTTTTAGCCTTTGTCCTGCTTCATTCTGTATTCCAAGGCCAAATTTTCCTGTTACTCCAGGTATTTCTTGACTTCCTACTTTTGCATTCCAGTCTCTTATAATGAAAAGGACATCGCTTTGGGGTGTTAAAAGGTCTTGTAGGTTTTCATAGAACCATTCAACTTCTGCTTTTTAGCATTACTGGTCAGGGCATAGAATTGGATTACTGTGATATTGAATGGTTTACCTTGGAAATGAAGAGAGATCATTCTGTCATCTTTGAGATTGCATTGAAGTACTGCATTTCAGATTCTTTTGTTAACCATGATGGCTACTCCATTTCTTCTAAAGGGTTCTTGCCCACAGTAGTAGATAAAATGGTCATCTGAGTTAAATTCACCCATTCCAGTCCATTTTAGTTTGCTGATTCCTAAAATGTCGACGTTCACTCTTGCCATCTCCTGTTTGACTACTTCCAATTTGCCTTGATTCATGGACCATTCCAGGTTCCTATGCAGTGAATCATAACCAAGAATATTATGTTTCTTCTTGGTGATTAATATTGATATTTTCAGACCATGTTTAATTACTGAATTCATTTCAATTTACTTTTGCAAGTGGTATAAGATAAAGGTGCAGGGTCACTCTTTTGCATTTGAATACCCAGTTTTTATAATACCCATTTTTGAAGAGACCATTCTTTCCTCATTGTGTGTTCTTTTCACCCTTGTTAAAGATTATTTTATGTTATTTGTGTGGATTGGTTTCTGGGTTCTCAATTCTGTTCCATTTATCTCTTTGTCTGTTTAAATATCAATATCATATTGTTTTGACTACTTATAGCCTCAATGTCATTTCAGTCACAAAATGTGATTCCTCAGCTTTCTCATGATTTTTTGCCTATTTGGATTTTTTTGTGGTTCTGTAAGAATTTCAGGATTTTTTTTTCTGACTCAATGAAAAATGCCATTAGATATTGCATAGGAATCACATTGAATCTGTAGATTGCTTTAGGTGTTATGGTTATTATAATCATAAAAATTCCTCCTCCTTGAACACTGGATATCTTTCCATTGTGTTGTAATTTTTTTCATTAGTGTGTTGTAGATTTAGAGTACAGGTCTTTCACTTCTTTGGTTTAATTTAATCAAAAGTATGTTAATTTTTTTGTAGGCTATTGTAAATGGAATTGATTTGTTAAATTCTATTTCTCACCATTTCTGGAAACACAAATGACTTTTGTATGATGATTTCATACCCTGTAGCATTGTTCAATTACTAATTTTTCCTCTTAAAAATTATGACTACCTGTGTAGTAATTGATTTTATTACTTGAGTTTTGAATGTGAAACCTACTGCATACCTGGGATAAATTTGACTTAATTTTGTTTTAGAATTTTTTCTTTATTGGTGAATTCTGTTTCCTAATATGTTGCTGAGAAATTTTGCATATATGCTCATGAGAGATATTAATGGGTAGTTCTTTTTAAAATGTCATTAGTTGTTTTGATGTAAGTAAAATTATTGGTCCTCATAGAATGAGAAGTATTTCCTCTGTCTCTATTATTTGAAAGTGTGTGTAGAGAATTGGTACAATCTACTTATTCATAAGTGGCATAATTCAATCGTGAATCTTTCTGGGCCTGCTGCTTTCTGATTTGGAAGGTTATCAGTTTTGTTCAACTTCTTTATAGATACAGACAAATTCATATTGTTTATTTCCTCTTGTGTGAAGTTTGACAAATGATGTACTTCAAGCAGTTGAACCATTTCATCCAGGATTTCAAATTTCTGGGCATAGAGCTCTTCATCACATTCCCTTATTGTCTTTTTAATGTGCATGAGATCTGTACTTAAGATACTTTAATACTTATGTTGGTAATTGGCATCATCTCTCTTCATTTAGCATGCCTAGCTAGAGGTTTATCAATTTTATTGATCTTATCAAAGAAACATGTTGGATTTCATTGATTTTTTACTATTGGTTTTCTCTGTTTTCAATATCATTGATTTCTACTTTAATTCTTACAATTTCTGTTCTGCTGCTTAAGTTGGTTTAATTTGCTCTTCTTTTTCTAGTTTCCAGTGGTGGAAACTTAAATTACTGATTTTTTATCTTTTTTCTTATGTCATGTATGCATTCAGTTCTATAAATTTCCCTCCAAGCATTACTTAAGCTGTATCCCACAAAATTGAGAAAACTTTTATTTTCATTTCAAATTTAGCTAAAATTATTTTAAAACTTAATTTCAGATTTCTTTTTGACCTATGTGTTCCTCAGAAGCATGTTTTTAAATATTCATATCCTTTGGAATTTTTTCAGCCATCTTTCTGTTATTGATTTCTGGTATGATTCTGTCAAGTTCAGAGAATAGACATTGTGTAATGATTTATGGCTCATTATACCTGTCCTCATGACTTTTGCAATAAGTCTTAAGAAAATGTGTGTTCTACTGCTGTTGGATGAAGTAGTCTATAGTCATGAATTACATCCAGTTAATTGATATTGCTGAGCTTAACTATGTCTACTGACAAACACTCTACCATATTGCAGGCAGTGTGAGTACCTTACAACAAACAGTGATGCTAGTTCTTTTCTCCCATGCTTTGTATCACTGAGGTCATTCATTTTACTTATGTGTAAGCATATGTGTATAACATTTATTCAAAGTACCTATTATATATTTAATACACACAATATGTACATAAGTATGTGGAAATACATTGTTAGTATGATTTGAAGAAACTGTTATGTCGGTAAGGATTGTGAAAAACAAACCTTGGTATTTTATTATCACTATTCTTTCTTCATCAGTTGCCTTATGTATGTAGATCCAACTGTTTGACTATTTCATTTTCCTTTTCTATATGGAAATTTTTCAAATCATTTCTTGCAAAACAATCTACTGGCAGTAAATTTCCTGAGGTGTTGTTTGTCTCATACAGTCTTTTTATCTTTTTCACTTTCTAATGATAAAGGGGTCACAGAGAGTTTGACACAACTGAGTGTCTGAACTGAACTGAATGATAACATTGCAGAGTAAAGAATTCTAGGTTGGTGTTTTTTTTTTTCTCTATATTTTAACTGTTTCATTCCATTTCCTTGTTTGCATGGTTTCTGAGGAGAAATCTGATATAAGTCTAATCTTTGTTCTTGTATAAGCAATTTCCCCCTATCTGGTTTCCTTTAGGACTTTTGTGCTTTATCTTTGGGTTTCTGTAGTATTAAAATGATATGCCAAGATATATATATATATATAACTTGGAGTTTTTTTGTTTGTTTATATTGCATATGTGCTGTTTTGGTGTTCTCTGCACTTTCTTCATCTGTGGTTTAGTGTGTGATACTCATTTGGGGAAAATCCTCAGTTAATATTGTTTCAGACATTTATTATTTTCCTTTTTTTCTTCTCATTTTGGACTTCTCATTACTTTTCTGTTATGTCTTTCAAGTCCTTCTTATTCCTTGTATATTTTCTTTTATTGTCTTGTTGTTGTTGTTCTGTCTTGGTTTCTCTTCCTCCAGATATTGAAACTTCTGTTGATATATCGCCAAATTCAGAGATTATTTTTTTCAGCCGTGCTAGCTATCGGTGAAACCATCAAAGCCATTCTTCTCTTCCATAACAGTCTTTAAAAAATCACTAGCATTTTTTTCCCGTAGGATTTCTGACCGTATTTCTTTAGCTCTCTGACTACATTGCTTATCTCTACTTGTATGATGTCTACTTTATCCCCTGATCCCTTAGCAATCATAGTTATTTTAAATTCCCAGGCTGATAATACCAACACTGCAGCTGTATCTGGTTGTGATGGGTATCCTCTTTCTTGGAATCTTGTGTGTCTGTGTTTTTTTTTTTTTAACCTCCTGAAATTCTTGTAATTTTTATTGATACTTGGGAGATAATGTATTGTGTAAAAGGAACTGCAATAAATGTGCCTTTATTAATGTGATGGTGAGTGAGGTATGAAGGGAGAGAAAGTATTTTATAGTCCTGTGATTAAGACTCAGTTTTTTAGTGAGCCTGAGTCTCAGGGCTATGAAAGACATTAATGTTTCTTGGCTTTTTTCTTCCTTCCTCAAGTGTGACAGAATGGCTAGAGTGGCCTGGAATTGGGTGCTTCCCTTCTTGACGTCAATTAGACTCTGATAATACCCCATCAAGTTGGTCTCTGTCTTGGTGGTTTCCCCTGGAGGCAGGTCCTGAAGAGAACAGAGCACCCTGGTGCGTTTCAGAATGGGTCCTTTCCTCCTTCCCTTGCTGGAGGCATGAGAACTTTCTCCTGATATTAGTTGTGGCATCATGGTTAAACTCTGGTCAATCGGACAGTGTTTGTGGGGTCCACTTATGGGTTCCCTGGAGTTTTTATTTCTCAGAATTATCCCTACCGATCTCCTGTCATTTCATCAGTCACAATCAGACTTTCCTACCCTGACACTGGTTCCAGCAGCACTTTGTAGTACCGATTCTCTGCTCCAGTGAGCTGTGCCTCCCTGTGTTCCCGCTCTGCCTCTCCAATCTTGAGGGCTTCTCTTTGTACTGTGTCCTCACTTCGCTCAGAAATCAAAGAAGAGTTGTTGATTTTTCAACCTGTTAGCTTTTCCTTGCTGTCAGGATGGAATGGCAGCTTCCAGCCTTCTTACATGGAGAACAAGAAACCAGAGATCTGCTTTTCATTTCTGCAGTTCTGCAGTGCATAGTACATTTTTTTTTTATTGTTTTTGCCATACATTGTCATGATATCACCATGGGTTTACATATGCTTCCCCTCCGGGTCCCCCCTCCCTCCTCCCTCCCCCCCGGGAAATCTCGCTGCACCAGTCCCGAGCATCAATCCTGGGCTGGCGATTGATTAGACACATGACAATTAACATGCTTCAATGCCCTTCTCCCATATCATCCCACCCTTACCCTCATCCACAAAGTCCACGAGTCTATTCTATACATCTGCGTTCCTTTTGTTGTCTCCCATGTTGGGTTCTCGTTACTGTCTTTCTAAATTCCATATATATGCGTTAATATACTGTATTGTTGTTTTTGCTTCTGGCTTACTTCACTCTGGATAATGGGCTCCAGTTTCGTCCATCTGAGTAGAATTGCTTCAAATGAATTTTTTTTAATGCTGAGTAATATTCCATTGTGTATATGTACCACAGCTTTCTTATCCATTCATCAGTTGATGGGCATCTAGGTTGTTTCCATGTCTTAGCTATTGTAAACAATGAGGTACCACTTTACACCAGTCAGAATGGCTGCCATCCAAAAGTCTACAAGCAATAAATGCTGGAGAGGTTGTGGAGAAAAGGGAACCCTCTTACACTGTTGGTGGGAATGCAAACTAGTACAGCCACTATGGAAAACAGTGTGGAGGTTCCTTAAAAAGCTGCAAATAGACCTGCCATATGACCCAGCAATCCCACTGCTGGGCATATACACCGAGGAAACCAGAACTGAAAGAGCCACGTGTACCCCAATGTTCATCGCTGCATAGTACATTTAGTTGACTTTTTCTCTCAGAGCACGGTAGAATATATCATCCTCTCTTCTGACTTCCAAGCTTTCTGCTAAAAAATCCACTGAGTGTCTAAAGTGTGTTTCATTACACATAAATCACTTTTCCTCTGTTGTTCTCAAAATTCTGTTTTTGAATTTTGACATTTTATTAATTATTGCAATGTATCTTAGTGTAGTTTCTTTAGGGACATTTTACTTGATGCTTTTTAATCTTCATGTGGACATCAGTTTCCTTCTACAATTTTCACAAATTTACGCCATTATGTATTGAAAATCCTTTCTGTTTTTTAAACTGAAATGCAACTGACATTTGAGTATATAAGTTGAAAGTGTAGAAGGTGTTGATTTGATCCATTTATATATTACAATGTCCAGTTCTAATGTCCAGTTAGAACTGTATATTTTCAAGGCTGTATATTGTCACCTTGCTTATTTAACTTATATGCCGAATACATCATGCAATATGCCAGGCTGGATGAAGCACAAGTTGGAATCAAGATTCCCACGAGAAATATCAATAACCTCAGATACACAGATGACACCACCCTTATGGCAGAAAGTGAGGAAGAGTCTCTTGAAAGTGAAAGAGGAGAATGAAAAAAATTGGCTTAAAACTCAGCTCTCAAAAAACTAATATCATGGCATACAGTCCTATCACTTCATGGCAAATAGAAGGGCAAAAAAGTGAAAACAGTGACAGACTTTATTTTTTGGGGTTCCAAAATCACTGAAGATGGTAACTGAAGCCCTGTAATTAAAAGACGCTTCGTCCTTGGAAGAAAAGCTATGACCAACCTAGGCATCATATTAGAAAGCAGAGACATTACTTTGCCAACAAAAGGTTCATCTAGTCAAAGCTATGGTTTTTCCAGTAGTCATATATGGATGTGAGAGTTGGAATATAAATAAAGCTGGGTGCCGAAGAACTGATGGTTTTGAACTGTGGTGTTGGAGAAGACTCTTGAGAGTCTCTTGGACTGCAAGGAGATCAAACCAGTCAATTCCTAAAGGAAATAGGTCCTGAATATTCATTGTAAGGACTCACGCTGAAGCTGAAACTGCAATACTTTGGCCACCTGATACGGATAACTACTCACTGGAAAAGATCCTGATGCTAGGAAAGATTGAAGGCGGGAGAAGAAGGGGATGACAGAGGATGAGATAATTGGATGGCATCACCGACTCAATGGACATGAGTTTGAGTAGGCTCTGGGAGTTGGTAATGGACAGCAAAGGCTGGCATGCTGCAGTTCAGGGGGTCACAAAGAGTCAGACATGACTGAGAGACTGAACTGATATGTTACAATATGATTACTGTCAGAGTGTTAGCTAACATCTCTACCACTTCTCATAATTATTCTTTTTTTCTCTCTCTTTTTCGAGACTCCCATACTGTGTATATTGTTCCTTTTGTTAGTGTTCCATCAGTCCCATAAGATTTTATATTTTTCATTGTCTTCCCTTTGTGCCTTTGACCTCTCTTAAAGATGAGTATTTCTTCTGCTTGATATAATCTGCTGTTGAATATTTCTAGTGAATTCTTACAGTTTGGTTATTATTCTATAACTCTATGATTACTGTTTGGACTTCTAATATTTTGTATCTTTTTTTTTCTCACTTGTTTCATCCATTGTTCTTCTGACTTCAATGAGCATCTTTAAGGGAGTTATTTTAAATTTTTTATTAGGTACATTATTTAATTTCATTCACTTGTGTCAATTTTGATTTATATCTTGTTCTTTGGTTTGAAATATATTTTCCTTATTGTTTATTTTACTTGACACTCTTTTGGTGTCTGCTTATTAGACAAAGCCTGTTTCTGTTGGCCAGGAGGAATGATCTTTGTTGTCTGTCATTCCAAGTTATAGCCTCTGTTCTCCCTCAGACTGTACCTGATGCATCAGGGCTCCAAGACTGGAGAGACAATTGCTTAGTCTTGGGGTAATACAGTTAAAGTGGGAGCATTGCATTTGATTGATCAATGTTTGCCTTCTCCAGTAAAAACAGAGAGGTGGAATTTTTCATCCACTCTGTGATGAGAGTTGGCAGGCAGGGGGAGAAAAACGTGGGTGATTCTTTTGCCCAGCATGGACCAAGGTATGCTCTAACACTGTCAGTGGGTTGGAGACAGAAGCTAAGCATAGTATTGAGATGAGTGAATGGTTACTGATGGATCAGTATGTCTCAGCACTGATGACATATACTCACATACATTTGAGAGAATGTGATGATACTAATGTATTCATAGACCAGGATTAACAGAGGAACAGGACTGATTCTGGATATCACTAGACCTCTTAGGGAAGAGAATAAAATACTCAGTGAAAGAAAGTATTAGCAAAGAATGTGGGAAGTTTTAAAAGTCCACTGAGAAGAGAATCTCCATGTGATCAACGTGGTGAAGTATTAGAAAGTAGGGAAGAAATGTCAGTTAAGGTATTTGGAACTTACTTGGGAAAAAACAAATGAAATGTTCACTGTGGAAGTCAAATCAATGCTGGTGATTACCTTGAGGTAGCATTTATAAACTATACATTCAAGAAATGGGGCTGAGGAAGACAAAATGTAGATCAGAATGTTAATTATCAACAACTTGGAATTATAGCAAAAAATCCTTTGAGGAAGGATAAGAATTGTGATTATTTATAGACAAAAGAATTTCAAGTGGAAAAGATTGCAGGTAGATGACAAGGAAGTGGAATATCTGTTAAATCATATAATGGAATACTTAAATCAGAATGTTTGATGATGTCTAGGAAGTAAGGGAAAAAACCAAACACTGTGTTTGCTAATCATTACCCATGTATCTTTATATTACTCCTGTGTAGGATTATTGCTTTTATCAAGGACATGCTGCAGAGATTCCAAATTCAGTTGTGACACTTAGTACCTGCTCTGGACTCAGGTGATGGCATATTTCAGAGATATACATAACTGAAATCCTATGTACTCTTTTACTTTTAGAAGCTTTTTGAAGGGTAGATGGAAGACAGAGAAAATGGACACATGCTGTCTTTCTTCTGACCTGCTTTCTGCACCTGTTTGTCTTATCATGTTCCCTTTTCTCTCTTTGTCTCTCCAAGGCTTGCAGTTATAAAGTTTATTCCAAAAGAGCTGTCAACAGTATGATAAATATCCCAATTACTGAGCCACACTAGAACTGCAAGGATTCCTAAATGCTATAATAGATAGAAGGTAGAAAATTGGATTTAAAGGTTAATCCAAGTTAAATAGGATGATTTTTAGGTTTTAGAAAACAAAGGTCATTTATCAGTTTTGTAAATAATGTTTTCATTAATATTGATTTATGCTTATCATTGCAAAAATCTAGATTTTAATTTTTATGTATTTAAATATTCAGGGGATTATTGCAGTTGGAGAATGTCAGTTATGCAATTGAACCATTGGAATCTTCAGCTACATCTGAGCATATTGTTTATCAGATAAAGGATAATAAAATTGATTTTCCCCCCATAGCAGAAAATTATTCTACAACCCAACTGACAGATAAGTCCTACAAAATTCTTGTGAAATCAGAAGTAAGTAGTAACACCTTTTATGGTGTATTAATTTATGCAACTAGTGGTAATCATATTCTCACTGAAATTTGTTTGATTTGGAAGACCAATTTAAACTGACACTGATTATAATAAAACATTCTCTTGTAAGTTATTTACTTTAAATATATTTTTGTTTAGTCATTTTGCTGTTTTCTTGTTTAGTCACTAATCATACCTGACTCTGCCATCCCATGGACTGTAGTCCCCCAGGCTTCTCTGTCCATGGGATTTCCTGGACAAGAATACTGGAGTAACTTGCATTTCTTTCTCCAGGGAATCTCCCCAAAACACATAAACTTATAATATATACTTTATAAAATTATAATATATTTTACATATTTATATTTTTCTTTAATCAAGTAATGAACTGTACAAAGGTACCAAATTTTTGAGTATTCACTTTTCTTAGTTATATTTAAGAATAGGTCTATTTTCAAGTTTTTTAAACATACTTCACCTAATCTCCTTAAGAAAATGTGCACAACTTTTCATTTGCCGTCAGTGGTTAAGGAAATTAATCTCTGTTCATGTATTCTTATCAAAACTGAATAACTGTTTAGAGAAGCAAAAAAAAAATCTTAATCAGATGAAATATGAATTTAATTTTTGATGGTCTCCATCTCACTGTTGCTTTAATATGCTTTCATTTATTTTGCCAAAGATATTGACATAAATGTAGGTTAATAAAATTGTCCTTTCATAAAGTCATAAAGATAGTAAAATATAATCATATATAGGAATGAAAATTTGTATAAGAGAGCAGCTGACAGAGACAAAGGTAACACCATGTCAGCTACCTTAGCTTGAAGTTCCAGTTGATTAGGCTGTAGCCACAAGAATTTAACCAAGTAATATCACTTTTCTGTGTTTAAATTTTCTTCTCTGTAAAAATCTAATAATAAAAATAATGCCTAATATTTTAAAGATTTTACTTTTAAGATTTTAAAATATTTTAAAGATTCAATAAACTTATAATTGAAAATTACTTATTATAGTATGTGTGAAATATGTGACCCATAAATATCAGTAAATATTGCTATTACTGTCATTAATATTTGCTGTCTATAGTTTCTAATGTAGTGAAGGAAGGTCAGTGGAACTAATTATGTAAAGTTTAGATACAAAACAAAATGCACTGATGAAACAAAACACACTAAAATTTCAGAACCAAGAAGCCAGGGATGTCACTGCAGGAATGAAGGGAAATAAGTAGGTATTGATACATTTGTGAATTAAATAATTCCTTTCACCCTGAATTCAATAGCCTTAAATCTAGGTCTGTCCAGTCAAAGCTGTGGTTTTTCTAGTAGTCATGTATGGGTGTGAGAGTTGGACCATAAAGAAAGCTGAATACTGAAGAATTGATGCTTTCGAACTGTGGTGTTGGAGAAGACTCTTGAGAGTCCCTTGGACTGCAAGGAGATCCAACCAGTCTATCCTAAAGGAAATCAGTCCTGAATATTTGTTGGAAGGACTCATGCTGAAGCTGAAACTCCAGTACACTGGCCACTTGATGTAAAGAACTGACTTACTGGAAAAGACCCTGAGGCTGAGAAGGACTGAAGGTGGAAGGAGTAGGGGATGACAAAGGATGAGATGGTTTGATGGCATCACTGACTCAATGGACATGAGTTTGAGTAGGCTCAGGGAGTTGGTGATGGACAGGGAAACCTGGCATGCTGCAGTTCATGTCACAGAGAGTCAGACATGACTGAGTGACTGAACTGAACTGAACTGAAATCTATAGCTTTAGTTAAGCATGTTTGCACAAGCACTAGAATTTTTGCAAGCACAAATATAGAAGTGAATATCTTCAATAGAATAGATATTTTAAAGAAAGTAAGAATAATAAAATAAAATGTTATATTTAGGCATGTTTTTATGTTTATTAAAGGAAGCGCAAGTAAACTCATAATCAAGGTAAATGCTGCATTTTAACAACAGTGAAAAGTAGAACAAACAAAATAGACAAAGAGTTTACCTGCTAAAAACATATTGGACACATACAGTTACTCTGCCGCTTCCTTAAACCCCACCTAAAGTGAAAAATAGTTCTTAACATGGCATTAACATACTCACAAAAACAGAGTAATAACAGTGGGAGTTCATTAGCAGATAGCTGATTAGCCACTAAAACCTGAATTCTTTCCCGACAATTGAAATAGGATATAGGAAACTTGATATACACTATGAATTACTTAAATGTTTTGGAATTGCATATCCAAATACCTAAGGACATGATGTTAAGGGTGGGCCTAGGAAGAGAAGTGGTTGAAAATAAGCTGTACAAATATGCATAAAACTTGATTTCCTCTCCTAACCAATTGTTTTTGTTGTAAACTCACAGTTTAAGGCTCTTTTTGTGGTGGAATCTGTAAAGTGGGGTCACTAGGCACCGATGTCTTAGTAAATCACAGTAGAAGCTGGTTATGTAGAATTGATGTGTTTTGAACTGTGGTGCTGGAGAAGACTCTTGAGAGTCCCTTGGAGAGCAAGGAGAGCAAACTAGGCAAGCCTAAAGGAAATCAACTCTGGGGGCAGGGGTGGGGAGACATGGGGAGGCGGGACACATGAAGCCTATGGCTGATTTCATGTTGATGTATGGCAAAAGCATCACAATATTGTAAAGTAAGTATCCTCCAATTAAAATTAATAAATTAATTTACAAAATTCACAGGAAAGACTGATGCTGAAGCTGAAGCTCTCGATCAGATGATGCAAGATTGAATTTTTGTATAGAATAAAATGAATCTTGACTCATACTCCAAAAAATTGAATTAGCACACAGACTTTAAGTGTCAAGTGAAAGTGAAGGTTGCTCAGTTGTGTCTGACTCCTTGCAACCCCATGGACTATAGCCTGCCAGGCTCCTCTGTCCATTGAATTCTCCAGGCAAGAATATTGGAATGGGTATCCGTTCCTTTCTGCAGGGAATCTTCCCAACTCAGGAATCGAATCCAGGTCTCCCGCACTGTAGGCGGATTCTTTACCATCTGAGCTACCAGGGAAGCCAATTAAGTGTCAAAGCTAAACATAAACTTTCTGGTAGGGGACTTAGAAGAAACCAGATCAAAGGACCACAAGCTGATGAAAAGATATTCAGCAGGATTCAGTCATCAACATCAATCTTAATCAGCATCAATCATCCAGGAACTGCAAATCAAAACCTCAGTGTGATCTCAATACAGACCAACAAGAATGGATATGATGCACAAGAAAGACAATACCAAACAGAGGCAAGTATGTGGAGCAATTGATATTCTTGGAAAAAATGCAAAATGATCAAATTGTTGGATTTGCAAAAACCTCATTTAGATTTTTCCATATGATGTAGCAGAAAGACCTGAATGAACCTTTTGGCCAACCCAACACTTTATAAAGCAATTGAGCTTTTGTACTACTTTATATATATTGAAACATCATGCAAATCAGGTTTTCCAATTCTAAGCATTTATCATTAGATCCAACCAGTCCATCCTAAAGGAAATCAGTCCTGGGTGTTCATTGGAAGGACAGATGCTGAAGCTGAAACTCCAATGCTTTGGCCACCTTATGAGAAGAGTTGACTCATTGGAAAAGACCCTGATGCTGGGAAAGTTTGAGGGCAGGAGGAGAAGGGGATGACAGAGGATGAGATGGTTGGATGGCATCACTGACTCAATGGACATGGGTTTGGGTGGGCTCTGGGAGTTGGGGATGGACAGGGAGGCTTGGTGTGCTGCAGTTCATGGTGTCACAGAGTTGGACATGACGAGTGACTGAACTGAACTGAACTGAAGCATTTATCCAAAAAAAAATTAAATTAAAGACTATAACTTCCCAAAGAACTGTACATGGATATTCATAGCTGTTTCATTTACAATAGTGAAGATTTTTTAAATAATCCAAATGATCATCAATAGTTAAAAGTATAAGCATATTGTTTTATATTTATAAAATATCAACACTTCATAGCAATAAAAACAAATGTTACCAATAATCACAGCAACACAGTTGAGTGCTGAGTGAAAGAAATCAGATATACAAAACACATAACATATGACTCCAGTTATACGAAATTCTAGGATAAATTGTTGTAACCTATAGTAAGAGCTTCCCCAGTGATGAGGGCTTCCCTGATGGCTCAGTGGGTAAACAATCTACCTGCAATAAGGGAGATGCAGGAGATGCAATCCCTGGGTTGGGAAGATCTTCTGGAGGAGGAAATGCTCCAGCTCCAGTACTTTTGCCTGAAAAGTCCTATGGACAGAATGGACAGAGGAGCCTGACAGGTTACATGCAGTCCAAAGGGCTGCAAAGAGTCAGACGTGCTGAGCACAAGCCCAAGACAAGACAGAGATGAGAGAAACCCGATTACTGGTTGCCTTGAGCCCTGTAAGGTACTGACTTGGAAGAGGGGGGTGGAAATACTATTTTACCCATGGTAATGGTTGCACGGGAGTTGCTACCAGTTTGTGGAACTGTGTTTTTGAAATAGACGCATGTTATTGAGGGTAAGCCGCAATAAAGTTAGTGTAAATAACTACAAGTACAGAGATGATGATTAAAACAGAGGCAACATTTGGGGGAAGGTTAATGGGAATTTGATTAACTTGGAAGAATTGATGAGGGACCTAGAAGGTTTTGAGAGGAAGGAAACACTAATTCTCCCTCAATTCAGTAACTTTTTTGAAGATTCTAATTATCAAGAATATAAGGCAAAAGTTTCTTATTTGTTCCTAAAATTTTTATACAGAATCTCACCAGCTTATTTACTTTGTTGGGCATAGATACTCTTCTTTTTCTCTTTATATCTTTACATATTTGTGTCTGAAGCTATCATCTACCAATATATCTATTTATATATCTGTCTATACCTCTGTATGTGTGTATATATTTATGCAGTCATATAATGTACATAAGTACAAACAATATAAATAATTTTAAAATGTTTTATGTAATCTATGTCCTCTGTTTTGCAGAAAAACTCAGATGTGCTGCTGAAAAGAGTTCTGAGAATACAAATTATTATGGATAAAGCCTTGGTATGCACTATTAATACATTTCCTTATATCATTTTTGTATTTAAATTAGAAGGAAATAGGAAAAACATCTTTATTTGCAATTCAGATATATGATACTCTGTTCAAAATGTATATCTCAGTGTAACAGGACATAAAGACATGTTGTCAGTTGCCATTCCGTTGACAAAGGGGGGTCAATACCAGTATTTATTAGAAATCATGTAAAACTTCATATGTAAGGGAAGATTCTACTTGTACTGTAATTTATTGGATTATGACTAGTTGTGTATACTTCTAAAACCACCCAAAATTGTTGTGAAACTCTTCTTAAAATCAATTTCCATTTTAGAGTAAGCTATTTTATTTATTACTCAGTTGAAGATCCTATTATTAAATATTGTCTTTTATAAGATTATTTTGTGCATTGTAATTGCTTAGGTTCTCCAGTGGAAACTTTGTTTTTAAAAGTAGAAGAATAATTCATAAGAACACATTTGATTATGGGAGTTTTTATTTTTGTGATTAATTTTAGCAAACACAGGCCGCAAGTTAAAAATAACCTACTTTGTCCATCATCACTAGTAATTCTGTATAAATTTCTTAGCATCATGATGTTCTAGATTTTTGCATAAAAGGAAATATCTAGATCTTTAAATAAGTTTTTAAAAAGTAACAGCAGGAAATGATATGACACTATCTCTGAGGTATCTGGACCCTGCAACTTGACTTGAGAATTCAACTCTGCCTACCAGTAGATAGTTAAAAGTGAAAGACAGACAGGAATATTCCAAGTCTCTTCTTTGAATTTGATGTAAAGATACAACAGAACTTAAAAGAGTTCAGCAACATGAAAGCAGCATTACAAGACATGTTAAAGCAATTTTGCTAAAGAAAAGTCCAAAACTGGAAACAAAAATTATGAAAGGAAAAGCTCATTAGTAAAAGCAAGCATACAGTCAAGGCAGGAACTCGTCTCACAAGCAAAGATAGAAGGAAGGCTGAAAAATTTTTGTTTTTTAACAAAATTACCTATATCCACAATAAGGAGTTAGGAGATATGTAAAGAAATCAGATGGAAAACAAGATATTAAAAGCAGTAATTGTTAGGGGAGGAGAGTACACATGTGTGGCGCTGCAATGTATTTGAAATTACGAGATCGGCAACTTAGAAGTCATATAGGCAGGGGACAGATAGGTAAAAGCGTCATGATAACTGCAAAAGAAAAGCGTATACTACATACACACAACCAAAGTAAAACTGTATCCAAATATAGCAAGTCATATGAGAAAGGAATAGGACAGGAAGAAAGAAACAAAAAAGACCTACAAAATCAAGTCCAAAGCAGTTAGGAAAATGAAAATGTGAACACACCTATCAATAATTATTTTAAATGTGAATGAACTAAGTGCTCCAATAAAAAAGAAATAGTATAGTTGAGTGGATACATGAAGACGACTCATATATGCACTGCCGAGAAGCAGTGCCCTCTCCAGAAAGGGAGCATAACCTCAACATAATATAGCTTATATATGAGAAGCCCACAACTAACATCATTCTTAATGGTGAAAAGCTGAAAGCACTTTCTCTAAGATCAGGAAAAACACAAGCATGTCCTTGCTCTAAACTTTTATTCAACATAGTGCTCAAAGTATTTGCCATATAGCAGTCAGTAAAGAAAAATAAAATTCAAATTGGAAAGGAAGAAGTAAAATAGTCACTATTTTCAGATGACATAATACTGAGAAATGTAAATACTTATCATTGCATCAAGATGAATAATACCTAGGGAAAAAATCTAAACAGTCAAAAAACTTGTATGCATACACGTGGAAAGATATACTGTTTTCATAGATGGGAAGAATCACTATTTTTAAAATGCCCATACTATCCCAGGGAGTCTACAGATTTTGTGTAATCCCTACGAAAATATCAATGGCATTTTTCATGAAAGTAGAACAAATAATTATAAAATTTGTATGGAAATGCAAAAAATCCCAAATAGCCAAAGCAATCTTGAGAAAGAACAGAGGAAGGTGTCACACTCTCTGACTTTAGACTGTATTACTTAGCTGCAGTAATCAAAATAGCATGATACAGGAACAAAACAGACACATAGATCAATGGAACAGAATGAAGAGTGCGTGAATAAATGTATGCATTTATAGTCAATCTACAACAAAGGAGGTAAGAGTATACACTGGGAAAACAGTCTTTTCAGTAAGTGGTGATGGCAAGACAGGACACCTACATGTATAAGACTGAAATTATAACATTTTCTCACACCATATACAAAACCTCAAAATGGAATAATGACTTAATGTAAGACAAGAAACAATATTACTCCTGGAAGAAAATATAGGGAGAACATTCTTTGTCTTAAATCATAACAATGTTTTTTTTTATGTCTCCTCTGGCAAATAAAATGAAAGAAAAATAAACAAATGGTACATAGTTAAACTTAAAAACTTTTTCACAGCAAAAGACCAAAAACAAATGAAAAGACAACCTACAAAATGGGAGAAAATAGTTGCAAATTATATGACTGTTAAAGGGTTAACACTGAAAATGTACAAACGGTTCATGCAACCCAATTGAAATAATTGAATAGACATTATTCAAGGAAGATCTATAAATGGCCACTAGGCACATGAAATGGCGTTCAACATCATTGAGATTCCAACCAAAACTACAAAAAGATATCACCTCACACCTATCAGAATGGCTATCATGAAAATGCCCACAAATGACAGATGTTGGCAAGGATGTGTAAAAAAGGAGAAATCCTGCACACTGTTGATGGGAATGTACATTGTGGTAGCCACTATGGGAATAAAAAATTAAAATAGAACTAACACGGTGGTGCTTTAGTCACTCAGTCATGTCCGACTCTTGCGACCCCATGGACTGTAGCCCGCCAGGCTCCTCTGTCCATGGGATTCTCCAGGCAAGAATACTGGAGTGGGGTGCCATTTCCTTCTCCAGGGGCTCTTCCTGACCCAGGAATTGAACCTGGGTCTCCTGCATTGCAGGTAGATTCTATAGACTGAGCCAATTCAACAGTTATATTCCAGGATATATATTTGAAGAAAATAAAAGCACTAATTGAAAATAAACATGCATCCCAGCGTTCATAGCAGTGTTATTTACAATAGACAAGAGCTACCTAAGCACTCATCAAGAGGAGAATGGATAGGGAAACAATAAACAAAAAGACAAGCCATGGATTGGGAGAAAATATTGCAAAATGACCAATAAGGGATTAGTCTCTAAAATTTACAAAGAGCTTTGTAAATACATGTATACTTTAAAAATACGCTTCTCATTTTGTATATATGCTTATATATATGCATATCCAAAACTTCCCAGAGTTTCTAAAATCTTTTATATTTTTATTGTAAATTTCCTGCTTGCTGTCAATTTGTCTGTTTGATTTATTAATTATTATGAGCCCTATATAAAAATCCCTCCTTAAGATCATCATTTTCTATATCTGCTAAGTTATATATGAGTGTCTCTCTATATATAGATAAAGATATAAATATATATATTTGCCATACTCTTAGTTGTAGATAAGTTTAGAAATGTGGGCACACACAGTGGAAATACTTCAGAGAAAATGCTGTGATCTTTTCCCCTTGAATGAAGATATGTCCTAGAAATTGTTCTCTATGTAGTACTCAGAGCTCTGTGTTTAGAAAGTTGAATTTTTCTCCAGGGTACATTAATATTTTCATGTTGTCTTATTGGAATGCAGACCAAAGATACCAGCATATTTGTGCAGACAAAAAAGACTTAGTCAGAGATTTGAGTACTGATTCTTACCCTTATTAATTATGCAATCTTGGAGCCTTAACTTTTGATTCTAGAAGACATCCTAAATAACTGCATGTGTAAAGAGGAAAATAATCATCATCATTTCATTTTAATATTATTGGTTAATATATAATGTCCCTAGGTTTAAGTCTGAAACTTACTAAGCGCTTGATAAATTGCAACAGTACTTTTTTGCCTTTTGCATGAATGCTGCATTATTTTATCATTTTTATATCAATTGACATGTGGTAGTTTAGTCATTCTCACTAGTGATTAAAAACTAAAATTTGTCTTTCAGTATGATTACATGGGCTCTGATGTGACCCTTGCATCTGAGAAAGTTTTATTTATCTTTAGTCTTATCAACACTGTGAGTATTTACATTTCATTTAAATAAGAAACATTCTTACAAATACGGCGAAAAAAGAGAGTGAAAGTGAAAGTCACTCAGTCGGTGTCCGACTCTTTGTGACCCCACAGGCTACCCAGTCCATGGGATTCTCCAGGCCAGAATGCTGGGGTGGGTAGCCGTTCCCTTCTCCAGGGGATCTTCCCAACCCAGGGACTGAACCCAGATCTCCCACACTGCAGGTGGATACTTTACCAGCTGAACCACCTAAATACAGTAGCATTGTTTGAATAAATAGAATGTGCAATTTAAAAAAAATATTTATTTGGCTGCATTGGGTCTCAGTTGAGACCTTTGACTGTGGCCCGTGGGCTCAGTCGTTATGGCAGTGTGTTTAGTTACTCTGCAGCGTGAGGCCTTACCTGATGGAACCCACGTTCCCTGCAGGGCAGAGCAGATTCTTAACCACTGACCGGCCACTCAAGTGCCACATGTACAATTCCATGAAACGCATACCCCTACCAACTAGTTTCTGCCATCAGTGACTTTCATCTCCAAAAAATGCTAAATCAAATATATTAGCATTGCATATAAATATATAGTATTATATTTATGATTACCTACAACCATATATCATGTATCTTCTATTTTCAGATGTATTCTCAGCTTCAGTTGTCTGTTATATTAACTTCTCTGGAGATCTGGTCAGATCTAAGTAAGATTTCAACTAGTGGGGATGCTAATGAAGTACTACAAAGATTTGTGTCCTGGAGAGAAAACTTTTTATTTCGAAGTTCTCATGATATGGCATACTTATTAATGTAAGTAATTTATTTTCACTGGTATATATATTTTATCAAACTATTTTTAAGTTATCCCAGTTACATATAAAATTTATTTTTATAGTGACAAGACAAAAAATGACTATGTGAGTACCGTTTTGGCCAAATGTGAGCTATAAAAATTTGGTGATGCACTTGATACACTGTAAGACACTAAAGTGTGGTAGGCCGTTATCCTCAGAGTGGTCTGCTTACCTGTGCAAGTTTAAAGAACTGAGAACATGGAAATCCTTGGGAAAACATAGGGCCTCTATAGGTAAAATGTTCTCAGAGGTAAATCACTGAAACCAGCATTTTAACATTAAACAAAGCATAGGTTAGTTAACAGAATGCAATAATTGCGTATAAAGCTGGTTACATTAGAAAAGGTAAGTATGGAAATGTGGTGACCTTATGTTATTTCTGTCTTCCTGACCCAGAGGCATGAGTTCAATCCCTGGGTCAGGAAGATCCCCTGGAGAAGGATATGGCAACTACTTCAGTGTTCTTGCCTGGGAAATCCATGGACAGAGGAGCATGGTGAGTTACAGTCCATGGGGTCGCAACGAGCTGGACATGACTTAGCAACTGAACAGCAAACAGCAGCATCCTGACCTAAGGTGTAGCTATTTAGCTGCTTGCACTGTAACTGTCAAGACTCTGTCTCTATACTGTTTTGATTAATTTGGATGGGAGAAACAAAAGCACGATTCAGAAAGGTCTTCAGTAATATGAGATACATTTGTAAATCTCTGGTGTCTCTGTGGAATTTAAGGTCAGGTTTGGGGATTCAGGAGCAACATTAACTAAGGACTGAGTGTGTGTGGACGCTTAAGGCATCCCATCTCTGTTTTTCCTGACGACTGTGCTGCAGGCTGTCTTTCTCTTTCTGTCCTCCAATCCAACACTTTATGCCATCTGAAGTCTTGCTACTTGCAAATCATGGCAGTAATCTATCCTGACTTCTAGACTTTTAGTCTTTGAACTTTGTCCATCCAGCGTTGACAGCAGTGGTGCTTAATTTCTGGAAGGATGAGGCACTGCTGGATTTTAAGCTGTGCATCATATAATGTTAAAGCTGACTTTTGGACTTAATTATTATTTTTTTTTTTGGTTATCATAATCTTTATTTACCCTTGGAATCCACACCCTTAGTTACAGGTTGATTTCTTTTTTTTTTTTTTTTATTGTTTTTGCCATACATTGTCATGATATCACCATGGGTTTACATATGCTTCCCCTCCGGAACCCCCCTCCCTCCTCCCTGCCCCCCGGGAAATCTCGCTGCACCAGTCCCGAGCATCAATCCTGGGCTGGCGATTGATTAGACACATGACAATTAACATGCTTCAATGCCCTTCTCCCATATCATCCCACCCTTACCCTCATCCACAAAGTCCATGACTCTATTCTATACATCTGCGTTCCTTTTGTTGTCTCGCATGTTGGGTTCTTGTTACCGTCTTTCTAAATTCCATATATATGCATTAATATACTGTA
>ML660774.1:25676687-25688177 GCA_007570785.1 Antilocapra americana
ATGGGCTCCAGTTTCGTCCATCTGAGTAGAATTGCTTCAAATGAATTTTTTTTTAATGCTGAGTAATATTCCACTGTGTATATGTACCACAGCTTTCTTATCCATTCGTCAGTTGATGGGCATCTAGGTTGCTTCCATGTCTTGGCTATTGTAAACAATGCAGCGATGAACATTGGGGTACACGTGGCTCTTTCAATTCTGGTTTCCTCGGTGTATATGCCCAGCAGTGGGATTGCCGGGTCATATGGCAGGTCTATTTGCAGCTTTTTAAGGAACCTCCACACTGTTTTCCATAGTGGCTGTACTAGTTTGCATTCCCACCAACAGTGTAAGAGGGTTCCCTTTTCTCCACACCCTCTCCAGCATTTATTGCTTGTAGACTTTTGGATGGCAGCCACTTCTGACTGGTGTAAAGTGGTACCTCATTGTGGTTTTGATTTGCATTTCTCTGATAATGAGTGATGTTGAGCATCTTTTCATGTGTTTGTTAGCCATTTTTATATCTTCTTTGGAGAAATGTCTGTTAAGTTCTTTGGCCCACTTTTTAATTGGGTTGTTTATTTTTCTAGAATGGAGCTGCAGGAGTTGTTTGTATATTTTTGAGATTAATTGTTTGTCTGTTGCTTCATTGGCTATTATTTTCTCCCATTCTGAAGGCTGTCTTTTCACCTTGTTTTTAGTTTCCTTTGTTGTACAGAAGCTACGAGAAAATTACTAGAGCTAATCAGTGAATATAGCAAAGTTTCAGGATACAAAATCAACACACAGAAATCCCTGGCATCCCTATACACTAACAGTGAGAAATCAGAAAGAGAAATTAAGGAAACAATTCCATTCACCATCGAAACAAAAAGAATAAAATACTTAGGAGTATTTCTACCTAAAGAATCAAAAGACTTGTATATAGAAAACTATAAAACACTGATGAAAGAAATCAAAGAGGACACAAACAGATGGAGAAATGTGCCGTGTTCGTGGATTGGAAGAATCAATATAGTGAAAATGAGTATACTACCCAAAGCAATCTATAGATTCAATGCAATTCCTATCAAGCTACCAGAGGTCTTTTTCAAAGAATTAGAACAAATAATTTCTCAATTTGTATGGAAATACAAAAAACCTCGTATAGCCAAAGCAATCTTGAGAAAGAAGAATGGAACTGGCAGAATCAACCTACCTGACTTTAGGCTATACTACAAATCCACAGTCATTAAGACAGTTTGGTACTGGCACAAAGACAGAAATATAGATCAATGGAACAGAATAGAAAGCCCAGAGATAAATCCACGCATCTATGGACACCTTATCTTTGACAAAGGAGGCAAGAATGTACAATGGAGAAAAGACAACCTCTTTAACAAGTGGTGCTGGGAAAACTGGACAGCCACTTGTAAAAGAATGAAACTAGATCACTTTCTAACACCATACACAAAGATAAACTCAAAATGGATCAAAGATCTAAGCATAAGACCAAAAACTATAAAACTCCTAGAGGATAACATAGGCAAAACACTCTCTGCCATAACCCAAAGCGGGATACTCCATGACCCACCTCCCAGAATATTGGAAATAAAAACACGAATAAACAAATGGGACCTAATTAAAATTAAAAGCTTTTGCACAACAAAGGAAACTATAAGCAAGATGAAAAGACAGCCTTCAGAATGGGAGAAAATAATAGCCAATGAAGCAACAGACAAACAATTAATCTCAAAAATTTACAAACAACTCCTGCAGCTCCATTCTAGAAAAATAAACAACCCAATTAAAAAGTGGGCCAAAGAACTTAACAGACATTTCTCCAAAGAAGATATAAAAATGGCTAACAAACACATGAAAAGATGCTCAACATCCCTCATTATCAGAGAAATGCAAATCAAAACCACAATGAGGTACCACTTTACACCAGTCAGAATGGCTGCCATCCAAAAGTCTACAAGCAATAAATGCTGGAGTGGATGTGGAGAAAAGGGAACCCTCTTACACTGTTGGTGGGAATGCAAACTAGTACAGCCACTATGGAAAACAGTGTGGAGGTTCCTTAAAAAGCTGCAAATAGACCTGCCATATGACCCAGCAATCCCACTGCTGGGCATATACACCAAGGAAACCAGAATTGAAAGAGTCACGTGTACCCCAATGTTCATCGCTGCATTGTTTACAATAGCCAAGACATGGAAGCAACCTAGATGCCCATCAACTGACGAATGGATAAGAAAGCTGTGGTACATATACACAATGGACTTAATTTTTTAGGCACTATAGGAGACCACCCAAATACAAAATGATTGAGAGCATTAGATATGAAACACAATATTAACATTTTAACAAAAGTAGCAGCTTTATTGAGGAATCTAATTCTTAAAGATCATTAAGTTATTAATAATTTAAAGTGTGTTTATCCACAAGAAAAAATTTATTATTTAGTTACAGGGATCATCCTAATTATGTTGGAGCAACATATCATGGCATGGCATGTGATCCAAAGTTTGCTGCAGGACTTGCTCTGGTATGCATTTTGTCTCCTTCTCTTCAGTAATTTTATCACATTTTGAAATTTAACATCCACTTTCAGAAATAAAAGTACATAAAGTTTGTCTGCTGCTGCAGCTAAGTTCCTTCAGTCATGTTTGACTCTGTGCAACCCCATAGATGGCAGCCCACCAACCTCCCCTATCCCTGGAACTCTCCAGGCAAGAACACTGCAGTGGGTTGCCATTTCCTTCTCCAATGCATGAAAGTGAAAAGTGAAAGTGAAGTCACTCAGTCATGTCCGACTCTTAAAACTCCACGGACCGCAGCCTACCAGGCTCCTACATTTGTGGGACCTTCCAGGCGAGACACTGGAGTGGGTTGCATTGCTTTCTCCGTAAAGTATTCTATCATCTTATTATTTTATTTCATATTATTATTAATATTTTATAGAGTATATTATTGTTATAATATTTGTATGTTTTTACACTTTGTATAATTTTTCCATATTTACGCAAAATATATAATATGTATATATGTATGAATATATGCAGTGTATATATTATATACAGTATATATATTATATATAATATATACATAATTGTATTATTGTATTGTATTATATTACTATAATATATAATATATTTTAATATATAATATATTTTGCATATAATATATAAAGCATAATATTGTATTGTATTATATATAATATGACTATACAGTGATTATGCAATTATAAACTCATGATTATAGAGCTGAAGTGAGAAATAGATTTAAGGGACTAGATCTGATAGACAGAATGCCTGATGAACTACGGACGGAAGTCTGTGTCATTGTACAGGAGACAGGGATCAAGACCATCCACATGAAAAAGAAATGCAAAAAAACAAAATGGCTGTCTGAGGAGGTCTTACAAATAGCTGTGAAAAGAAGAGAAGCAAAAAGCAAAGGAGAAAAGGAAAAATATACTCATTTGAATGCAGAGTTCCAAACAAAAGCAAGAAGAGATAAGAAAGCCTTCCTCAGCAATCAATGCAAAGAAATATAGGAAAACAATAGAATGGGAAAGACTAGAGATCTCGTTAAGAAAATTAGAGATACCAAGGGAACATTTCATGCAAAGATGGGCTCAATAAAGGACAGAAATGGCATGGACCTAACAGAAGCAGAAGATATTAAGAAGAGGTGGCAAGAATATACAGAAGAACTGTACAAAAAAGATCTTCATGACCCAGATAATCACAGTGGTGTGATCACTCATCTAGAGCCAGACATCCTGGAATGTGAAGTCAAGTGGGCCTTAGAAAGCGTCACTATGAACAAGGCTTGTGGAGGTGATGGAATTCCAGCTGAGCTATTTCAAATCCTGAAAGATGATGCCGTGAAAGTGCTGCACTCAATATGCCAGCAAATGTGGAAAACTCAACAGTGGCCACAGCACTGGAAAAGGTCAGTTTTAATTCCAAAGAAGTGAAAGAAATTTCATTCTTTCAGTCCCAAAGAAAGGCACTGCGAAAGAGTGATCAAACTACTGCACAATTGCACTCATCTCACACACTAGTAAAGTAATGCCCAAAATTCTCCAAGCCAGGCTTCAGCAATATGTGAACCGTGAACATCCAGATGCTCAAGCTGGTTTTAGAAAAGGCAGAGGAACCAGAGATCAAATTGCCAACATCTGCTGGATCATCGAAAAAGTAGATCATCTAGAAAAACGTCTACTTCTGCTTTATTGACTGTGCCAAAGCCTTTGACTGCGTGGATCACAATAAACTGTGGAAAATTCTGAAAAGATGGGCATACCAGACCATCTGACCTGCCTCTTGAGAAACCTGTATGCAGGTCAGGAAGCAACAGTTAGAACTGGACATGGAACAACAGATTGGTTCCAAGTAGGAAAAGGTCAAGGCTGTATATTGTCACCCTGCTTATTTAACTTATATGCAGAGTACATCATGAGAAACACTGGGCTGGAAGAAGCACACGCTTGAATCAAGATTGCTGGGAGAAATATCAACAATCTCAGATATGCAGATGACACCACCCTTATGGCAGAAAGTGAAGAGGAATGAAAAAGCCTCTTGCTGAAAGTGAAAGAGGAGAGTGAAAAAGTTGGCTTAAAGCTCAACATTAAGAAAACTAAGATCATGGCAACCAGTCCCATCACTTCATGAGAAATGGATTGGGAAACAGTGGAAACAGTGTCAGACTTTATTTTGGGGGGCTCCAGAATCACTGCAGATGCTGATTGCCACCATGAAATTAGAAGACACTTATTCCTTGAAAGGAAGGTTATGACCAACCTAGATAGCCTATTAAAAAGCAGGGACATTACTTTGTCAGCAAAGGTCCGTATAGTCAAGGCTATGGTTTTTCCAGTAGTCACGTATGGATATGAGAGTTGGACTATAAAGGCAGCTGAGTGCTGAAGAATTGATGCTTTTGAACTGCGGCGTTGGAAAAGACTCCTGAGAGTTCCTTGGACTGCAAGGATATCCAACCAGTTCATCCTAAAGGAGATAAGTCCTGGGTGTTCACTGGTAGGACTGATGTTGAAGCTGAAACTCCAGTATTTGGCCACCTCATGAGAAGAGTTGATTCATTAGAAAAGACCCTGATGCTGGAAGGAATTGAGGGCAGGAGGAGAAGGGGACGGCAGAGAATGAGATGGCTGGATGGCATCATTGACTCAATGGATATGAGTTTCGG
Organism: Antilocapra americana; assembly: GCA_007570785.1. Taxonomy (NCBI): domain Eukaryota; kingdom Metazoa; phylum Chordata; class Mammalia; order Artiodactyla; family Antilocapridae; genus Antilocapra; species Antilocapra americana. Next base: position 25,681,869 of record ML660774.1, read on the forward strand.
TAGACTCCAGGAGTTGCTGATGGACAGAGAGACATGGAATGCTGGGATGCATGGGGTTGCAAAGATCCAGACACGACTGAGTGACTGAACTGAACTAAAGTGATATACAATATATACATATATATTTTAATGTATATACAACATATACAATATAATATATGTAATATAACATATATAGAAATACTATATATATAATAAATATGATTGTATAATATAAAATATAATATATATCAGGTTCATTCAGGTTTTCGCAATGGCAGGATCTCATCCTGTTTACGGCCGAATGATGTTTCATGTTATTTATACACATGTATGTGTGTAAGTAGGGTCAGACAGTGGGGAACCTGCCTCAGTGTGGGAGACCTGTGTTGGATCCTGGGTTAGGACAGTCCCCTGGAGGAGGGCATGGCAACCGACTCTGGTATTCTTGCCTGGAGAATCCCCATGGGCAGAGAAGCCTGAAGGGCTACAGTTCATGGGGTGGCAAAAAGTCAGACATGACTGAGTAAGTAAGCACAGCACATTTATATAAATTGCATATATATATATGTATATATATATATATATACATATATATATATAAATCATGTCATGTTATACATTTATATAGAGAGACATTTTCTTTATGCATTCATATTTTAATGACCACTTAGTTTGGTTCCATATCTTGGTTATTGTGAATAATGCTACAATTAACATGGGAGATGGGAATGCAGATATCTCTTTGAGATTGTGATTTCAGTCATTTTGGAGAAACACCTAGAAGTGGGTTTGCTGGATCATATGGTTTTCCTGGGCTTCCCCGGTGGCTCAGTTTGGTAAAGAATTCTCCTGCCATTGAAAGGGATGCAGGAGACATGGGTTTGATCCCTGGGTTAGAAAGCTCCCCTGGAGGAGAAATTGGCAACCGACTCCAGTATTCTTGCTTGGAGAATCCCATGAGCAGAAAGTCTGGCAGGCTGCAGTCCATGGGGTCTCAAAAAGTTGGACATGACTGTGAGACTGAACTCATGCCCACAGGCAGACTGCTTTTGCATTCTGTCGATTGTGTCATTTGAAGCACAAAGAGATTTAAGTTTGATGTAGTTGTATTTGTCTATTTCTCCTCTTTTTGCTTGTGATTTTTGCATAATATTCATGAAATCTTTGTCAAATCCAATAATGGGAAGTCTTCCCAATGTTTTCCTCGAGGAGTTTCACAGTTTGCAGTTCTTACGTTTAGACCTTTATACCATTTTTAGTTACTTTTATGTATGTTATAAGGATCCTTATCTTCTTTTTTGGTTGTGGATATTTGATTTTCCCATCACCATTTCCTGAAGAGACAATCTTTTCTCCAATATTCTTGTTGAAGAAACTGTCCTTTTCCCATTCTGTTTTCCTGGTACCCTTGTCATTTGACCATATATGTGATGTTTTATTTATAGGCTCTCACTTGTATTCAGTTTATATAACGTTATGCCAATGCCACACTCTTTTGATTACTCTAAATTTGTGATGCATTTTAAAATCCAGAAATCTGAGTCTTCCAACTTTGTTCTTCTTTTTTAAAAAAGTTTTATTTATTCAGTGTCCCTTGGGCTTCCATATGAATTTTGAGACTTTTTTTTGTTTGTTTCTTGCCCCTAAAATGCTGTTGGAATCGAGGTAGGGATTTCATTGAATCTGTTTTTGGCGATAATGCCATCTTAACCATTTTTAGCTTTCCAGGCCATGATCATGGAATGCCTCCTCACTTACTCGTGTCTTCTGTACTCACTGTCAGGTATATTTTGTAGTATTCTGTGTACGGTAATTCATCTCCTTAGATAAGTTCAATCCTTTGCATCTTGGCCTTCTTAATGCTATTGTAACCGTAATTGTTTTGTTAAATTTTTTCAGATTATTAACTATTAATGTGCAGAAACAATCAGTTGTGCTGATTTTGTATCCTGCAACTTTGCTGAACTCATTTATTAGTTCTTATGGTTTCTTTTATACGGAATGTTTGAAGATTTCTACCTATGGGACCATGTCATCTGCAAACAGAAATACTTTTACTTTTTGTTCTCCAAGTTGGAACACTTTTATTTATTTCATTGCTGAATTATTCTGGTCTTAAGTATATCAAATAGATGTGGCAAGAGTGAGTACACTATTTTCTTATGATAGTACAAGAAAATATTCAAGATTTTACCATTGTTATATTTGTTGTATTCTTTCCTCCGTATTCTTTGTTATTTGATGGTTTTTTTAAAAATATTCCTAGGTGTTGCAGATTTTTAGTCATAAAAAGAGTATAGAATAGTTTGAAATGCATTTTTTGCATTAATTGAGACAACCTTGTAGGTTCTTTCACTTCATTCTGTAAAAATGATGTATTACAATCATAGACTTTCATACATTAAATGATCTTTGTGTTCCAGGAATAACTTTCACTTGATCACTGTGTACAAAACTTTTAAGTGCAGTGAAGTCTGTTTGTTAGTATTCTGTTGAACATTTTTGTAGCAATATGCATAGGAATTGCTATACTGTTGTCTTGTTGAAACTTTTCTGATTTGGGTATCAAGATAATGCTAGTTTCATACAATGATTTTGGGAGTATGCCTTCCTATTTCTTTGGAAGATATTGAAGAGGATTGGTATTAATTCTCTGTTTAATGTATAGCATAATTTATCAGTAAAGTCATAAGGTCCTGAGGTTTTTTTCTTATTGGGATGTTTTTTATTATTACTTTAATCTCCTTACTACTGATTAGCCTTCAGATTTTCTAATTTCTTCATGAACCAGCTTTTATATGTTGTGTGTTTTTAAGAGTTTATCTTTTCTTACTACCTCATTCAGAACATTAACATGCACTTTTTATAATATTCTCTTATAATTTTTGCTTTTTAATTTCTGTGGCATAAGTTGTATTGTACATGTTCTTGTTTCTTATATTAGTTATGTGAGACTTATCTCTTCTTAATCTGTTTTCCAACCACCTTCTTGTTACATTAATTATTAAGTTTTTTTCTATTCTCTAGTTTTACTTTTTACCTGATATGAACTTTACTATTTCTGTCTTTCTGTTGGAGTTCAGTTTGTTCCTATATTTCTAGTTCTCTGAGGCATAAATTCATGTTTTATCATTTGAAATAGTTTTTCTTTTTAATGTATTGTTTGCTGCCATAAACTTCTCTCTTAACAGAGCTTTTTCTGGATCCCACAATTGGATACATTGTATTTTGATTTTCTTTTTTCTCCCAGAGTATTTTGTAACTTTGTGATTTCTAATTTGGAATCATTGGTGTTTTAATAATTTGTTTTTGGAATATAACAGACTTGTAGACTTTCAAGTTCTTTTTTTCTTACTAATCTGCAGTTTTATTTGATTATCATCAGGAATTATACTTTGTATAATTTCAACATTTTAAAAATCGAAAGACTTGCTTTGTACTCGCAAGTAGTCTATCTAGGAGACGTTTATATGTGCATTTGAGAAGGATATGTGTCTTGCTGTTGTTGGTTGGAATGTTCCACCTGTCTGTTAAAACTAGCCTGTCCTGCTGTCAGGACCTTTATTTACGTGATATCTTTTGTTGGACTGTCCTGGCCACTCTTCAAAGTGAAGGATTGAAGTCTATTATGTTGCTGTCTATTAATCTTTTCAGTTCTTTCAAAAATACTTCATTTATTTAGTGCTCTAATGTTTTGCCTAAATATTAAATGCTGTATCTTCTTGGTGTATTGACATTTTTCATTATGTAATGCACGTCCCGGTATGTTTTAATGGTCTTGAATTTAAAGTATATTTTGCTTGATATTAGTAAAACCACACCCCAGCCATATTTTGGTTACAATTTGAATGGCATGTCTTTTTTCATACCATTTAACCTTTGAACCTATGTGAGTCTTTAGATGTTTAGTGACACTGGTGAATCTGTTTTTTTTCTAATCTCTTTGGCCTATATGTATCTTTTAATTGAGGAGTTTAATTCATTTACATTTAAATCAATTACTTATAGGAAGAACTTTCTTTTACCATTTTATTAATTTTTTTCTCAGCATCTTGAAGCTTTTCTGTCCCTTTTGTCTTCTCTTTCTGCCTTACTTTGTGTTACATTGATTTTTAAGTTGTGACATGTATTGGTTTCCTTGTCATTTCCTTTTGTGTATGTTGTAGATAATTGTTGTTGTGGTTAATTTTACAATTACTGAAAATACCTTAATGTTTCCAATTTTTATTTTAAACTGATAACAACTTGGCTTTAATTACATACACACACTTTATTTTACAGTTCTATATCTCTTTTTTATGTTATTGCTCAGATATTAGTTTGAATGGGGTCCTTTCCTTTAAATTCTTTTCAAGAATTAAAAGTGAACATGTGCACCAAAATTAGTGATATAGATTAGTATATTTATCCATATATGGACCTTCATTAAAGGATTTTATAACTTTTTTGACCTATGTTGCTATCTATTGCCTTCCTTTTAACCTAAAGACCACACTTTCATATTTCTTGTACATGAGCTCATTTGGTTATATAAAACCCTATAGCTTTTGTTTTTCTGGAAAAGTCTTAATGTTTTCTTTTTTGAAGGGTATTTTTTCTGGTTACAGTGCTGTTGATTGAGAGGACACTTTCTTTGACCACTTTGAATGTATTTTCTCCAATACCTCCAGACTGTAATGTTTTCAGCTAAGTAATCCAGTAATAATTTTGAGACCTCCGTAATAACTGTTGAGTCACTTTTCTCTTGTTAATTTCAAGATTAACCCTTTGTCTTTGACTTATAGTGGTTTTATTATAATAATTTTCTGTATAGGTCTCTTTGTATTTTCCTAGTTGGGGTCATTGAGTTTCTTGAATCTATATGTCCTCAGACTTCTAAAGTTTGTGGAAATGATTTCCTCAAATAAGCTCTCTGTCCCTTTCTCTCTTTTATTGCTGATATACCCATAATGCATATATTGGTCTATTTGTTAGTGTCTGTAAGCTCATATTTTCTTTGTTTATTTTGGCATTTTGCTCCTGTGGAAAATGATTTTAAATCAGTTGTCTTCATTTTTTATTTTTTCTTTGACCTCAAAAGTCTGCCATTGAAGGCCTCCAGTAAATTTTTATTTTGTTGAGTGTACTGATACTTTACCACAGAAACACTTTTGATAATTTTTCATATCTCCTTATTATATATATCCCTGGAATTTTTCAGATATTTAAGGCTATTTTTTCTGATATAAAGATTTCTTCTGACATTAAGAATACTAAAAACTAAGATTTTTTAAGATACTATATGAGATATTTCTCACATACTAAAATAATTAATCATGCAAAAATCAACTGACTCAATTGATTTGATCAATAAGCTAAAATAGAAAAAAAAATTTATTCTATCAATAGATGCAGAAAATGCATTTGACAGTCCCAATGCCGTTTATGATTAAGCTCAGGAAAGTAGCAATAAAAGCAAACTTCTTCGACTTCGGAGAGGCCATCTACAAAAAAATACAGCTTACATCCAACTAAATGTTTAGAGGTGAATTGTTTCCCACTAACATTAGGAACAAGGCCAGAATGTAACTGCCCATTCTTATTCTGCTTTGTGCTCATGGGCAGAACTGATGAGAGCAAATACTGTGAGGATTCAGAGCAACAGGAGCTCTCGTTCGTGTTGGTGGGGATAGAAAATGTCACAGCCACTGTGACAGGCGACCTGGCAGCTCCCTACAAAGTTCAGCGTGGCCTTACCACGTGATCCAGTCGTGGTCCGCTGTGTGAGCTCGAAAACTTATATTCACAGAAACCTCAGACATAACTACGCATAGCAACGTTATAACTGCCCAAACTTTGAATCACAGATATGTCTTTTGATAGGTGAATGGATAAAGAAATTAGTCTATAGAAAGGAATGTTACTCAGTATTTTTAAAATTACTTATCAAGCAATTAAATGATGTGGAGGAATTTTAAATGCATACTGGTTAATAAAAAGAAGCCAATTTGGAAAGGATACAGACTGTATGATTCCCACTGTATTACATTCTTGAAAAGGAAAAACTATGGAGATAGTTAAAAACATCACTGATTACCTGTCATCAGGACTTTGTTTCTTACATCACTACTTCTCAAGTTTTATTTTATTTTATTTTTTTCTCCCTTTTATTGTTTTTGCCATACAATGCCATGATATCACTATGGGTTTACATATGCTCCCCCTCCAGAAACCCCTCCCTCCTCCCTCCCCCCCCGGGAAATCTTGATGCACCAGCCCCGAGAATCAATCCTGGGCTGGCGATTGATTAGACATATGAAAATTAACATGCTTCAATGCCCTTCTCCC
>ML660774.1:25688277-25754666 GCA_007570785.1 Antilocapra americana
GATTGATTAGACATATGAAAATTAACATGCTTCAATGCCCTTCTCCCATATCATCCCACCCTTACCCTCATCCACAAAGTCCACGAGTCTATTCTATACATCTGCGTTCCTTTTGCTGTCTCGTATGTTGGGTTCTCGTTACCATCTTTCTAAATTCCATATATATGTGTTAATATACTGTATTGTTGTTTTTGCTTCTGGCTTACTTCGCTCTGGATAATGGGCTCCAGTTTCGTCCATCTGAGTAGAATTGCTTCAAATGAATTTTTTTTTAATGCTGAGTAATATTCCATTGTGTATATGTACCACAGCTTTCTTATCCATTCGTCAGTTGATGGGCATCTAGGTTGCTTCCATGTCCTGGCTATTGTAAACAATGCAGCGATGAACATTGGGGTACACGTGGCTCTTTCAATTCTGGTTTCCTCGGTGTATATGCCCAGCAGTGGGATTGCTGGGTCATATGGCAGGTCTATTTGCAGTTTTTTAAGGAACCTCCACACTGTTTTCCATAGTGGCTGTACTAGTTTGCATTCCCACCAACGGTGTAGGAGAGTTCCCTTTTCTCCACATCCTCTCCAGCATTTATTGCTTGTAGATTTTTGGATTGCAGCCATTCTGATTGGTGTAAAGTGATACCTCATTGTGGTTTTGATTTACATTTCTCTGATAATGAGTGATGTTGAACATCTTTTCATGTGTTTGTTAGCCATTTTTATGTCTTCTTTGGAGAAATGTCTGTTAAATTCTTTGGCCCACTTTTTGATTGAGTCGTTTATTTTTCTAGAATGGAGCTGCAGGAGTTGCTTGAGAAATTGTTTTGAGAAACAATTAATCTCAAAAATATACAAGCAACTCAAGTTTTATTTTTTTAATACAAGTATTCTGCATTTAGAAAAAAAATTGATTTTATCTCTTAAAACTATTTCTCACTTCAAAACTGACTATCAGTTAAATGCTTAAGAAACTGTGCTTATATTGAAAATAATGTAGTTTTTGAAACAATGATCAATATTCTCAGAATATTTTTTATTAGAATTAAATATTTAATGTATCATGAAAATATTTGATATTATTAATCTTATTTTGTTATATGTCAATGCCATTTGTATTGAAAGTACTATTACTCAAAAAGAATAACAAAATTTAACTTTTTCAATGTTCTTAAGAAAATAATGAGCTTTGGTGTGCTAATTTATTATATTAGTATTTACATGTAAGTAATCTGGCCATAATTACATGAAAAGACTAAGAGTTGAAAAAGTCACTTATGCAACCATTTTGTTTCTCATTTCTATTTAGTATCCAAAGATGATTAGTTTAGAGGCATTTTCAGTTCTTTTCACCCAGTTGCTTGGAGTTAACCTGGGATTAACGTATAATAATGACATCTACAATTGTTACTGTTCAGGAACTGCATGTATAATGAATCCTGAAGCAATGTAAGATATGATTTTTATCAAGTCTTTGTCTTTTTTTCAGAGATATTTGTATCATTTCTTGATATACAGTTTCTTTTGATATAACCTAAGGATATTTTTATTAAATACATAAGAGTAACTTTGAAACTTACTAAGGGGAATGAGTATTTCATATTGTAGAAAATGTGCATCATATTTCTATAATCAGTGCTTTAGTACCGAGTCATTGATGATGACTTTTTGTGGAGTACTTGAATCTTGAGGTGAAATTCATTCATTCTATCAAAAAAACTTTGAAAGCATGTTCTTTGTAATGGGCATTGTGTTAATTTGTTGTATAAATCATTAAGAAGATATAAAAGAGCTATATTTCTTCTATTAGTCCATCAAGGACAGAGAATTGAAAGTAAACATAAAGAATAAACAAAATTTAAACAACTCACAAGTGCCAAGAGGAGAATAAATATGAAATACATGAGGAGGAGAAATTTTATGACTAAGTGGTCCAGAAATCTCTCTATGAGACAAAAGTCATGTTGGGAACTGAAAGAGAAAAAAATAAGCCTGGTCAGGTAAAGAGCTTGTTGAAAACTTTTCAGGGAAAGCAAGTGAAGTGATACTTGGACATGAAGAAATTGTAAAAGCTGAAAAGACTGGGAACAGGAACTTGGGAAAAGAATAAAACAAACAAGCAATAGAAGTAACTGAAACTATATGAAAGAATATTAAAGGCATAGAAATTACAAAAAAAATAAAGATAAAATACAATGAGCTTAAAGAACTATGAGTTAGAGGAAGAAGTCCACAAGGAAGCAGGAAGTGTAGAAAAGAGCCGTGACAAGCAATCATAATGCAGAAATTGGGGTCTTTCTTTTAAAGCCGTTATTGAATTTGTTACAATATTTCTTCTGTTTTATGTTTCTATTTTTTGGCTGAGATGCACTTAGGATCTTAGCTCCCCAACCAGGGATTGAACCCCCTGCATTGAAGGCAAAGTCTTAACCACTGGACTGTCAGGAAAGTTCCAGAAAGTAGGATTTTATGATAAATATAACAAAACACATTTTAATTGGTTTATGCAGCATGGATAATAAAGTAAATTTTGTAACATGAATGTTAAATATATCTGAGAGAACAATAATAAATTAATATTGTTACCGTGTTATGTCCTATGGACCCTAGCCTCTCTGCCTGGGCAGAGAAGGTTTCTTGCTTTGTTTTGTTCAAGCAGCAGAGTAATGAAACAGAAGCTGAGATCTGTCATTAGTGAACAAAATTTCTTTAGTGGGCAAAGAATGGGGAAATGGGAACTAAGTTCCCATATCAACCTCTCACCCATGTGGTGAAAGGGATTTGCTCTTAAAGAGTAAGATTAAGGTAGGAAGAGTGACATTAAAGATGGAGAAGCATGTGCTTTCATCTCCCAGGGAAGGGGCAGGGCTTCTTCAAAGGCAGGGGGCACCCCCTTTACTAATCATGTTTGTTCCTTAATGTCCATCTGTGGGCACTGGTACGTGTGATAAACTGTTATAGTAAAATCAGTGTATAATGAGACTCAGGGTCGTTGGAGGTCTGATTCCTCGCCATATTTGTCCCTACTTGGTCCTTTCTGGTTTTCTTATTTGTTGCTTCCTTTCTTATCTCTGGATCTTTACCTTAAAGATTTGTGGTGAGAGTGTTAGTCTCTCAGTCATATCCTACTCTTTTGTGACTATAGTCTGCCAAGCTCCTCTGTCCATGGAATTCTCCAGGCAATGATACTGTCTGAGCCAGCAGGGAAGCCCAAGTAAACTGGAGTGGGTAGCCATTCCCTTCTCCCAGGGATCTTCCCAACCCAGGGAACGGACCAGGTCTCCTGCATTGCAGGCAGATTCTTTACCATCTGAGCCACCAGAGAAGCTCAAAGATTTATGGCAACTCTCGCTAAATGTGTGGGTTGGTAGATTTTGAGCAAAGAACTGGAGCCAATTTGGCAACAGTATTTTGTAGGTGATTATTCTTATAATAATCGTACAGCAGTTTTGAAAGATTAAAAGAAAAGGAAAGTGAAAGTTGCTCAGTTGTGTCTGACTCTTTGCTACCCCATGGACTATACAGTCCATGGAATTCTCTAGGCCAGAATACTGGAGCAGGTAGCCTTTCCCTTCTCCAGGGGATCTTTTCAACCTAGATCGAACCTGGGTCTCGCGCACTGCAGGCAGATTCTTTACCGGCTGAGCCACAAGGGAAACCCAAGAATACTGGAGTGGGTAGCCTATCCATTCTCCAGCAGATCTTCCCAACCCAGGAATCGAACTGGAGTCTCCTACATTGCAGGCAGATTCTTTACCAACTGAGCTATCAGAGAAACCCAAGATAAAGGGAGATGTCAAGAATTATTTATAGGTGTTCTGGTTCAAGATGGTGAGTGAGGAAAAGCCTGAATTTCTGTCTTCCCTCAGAAAAACCAATTCCTTGGCTACATATGGAAAATTTACTCAGGAAAAAAAAAACAAAAACAAAAACAAAAAAACACTTGCTTAAGACTCCTACTCATAGCACTAATAAGAAGAAGCCCATATCAAAGAGGGTGGGAAAGGCTAAGAACCAATCTCACCATAATGCCTAACCATAGCAGGGTGACCCATGATCAGGTCAGAACTCAAACCTAGACATTCTCTCTGAGCAGTGAAGTGTTTGAACACTTATTGAATTCTCTAACCATTAAGACCTGCAATAGAGAGTTAAACCCCCAGACACTCAGCTTTGAAAAATAATTGGACTTACATGAATGAGTCCCTTTGTCTGCAAGATCAAACCAGTCAGTCCTAAAGGAAATCAGTCCTGAATGTTCGTTGGAAGAACTGATGCTGAGGCTGAAACTCCAATAATTTGGCCACCTCATGCGAAGAACTGACTCCTTGGAAAAGACCCTGATGCTGGGATAGATTGAAGGTGGAAGAAGGGGACGACAGAGGATGAGATGGTTGGATGGCACCACCGACTCAATGGACATGAATTTGAGTAAGCTCTGGGAGTTGCTGATGGATGGGAAAGCCTGGCGTGCTGCAGTCCATGGGGTTGCAAAGTGCCGGACACAACTGACTAACTGAACTGAACTACGTGAATGAGACAGACAAGGCTATAGTGAATCTAGAAAGGGATCTTAAAATATTTGGGCTCACTTGCTGCAGGGACCAATATAGAGGTGGCCTCTTGAGAGCCACCCAGTCTTTAGGTGCAAGAGGATCATTTCCTCTTGTTAGTGTGAGCTGGAAGGTGAGGCATCTGGTTTAACACTCAACCAGGAGCCTGCTAATGTCCTCTATGGGGATGGAGGCTGGTGAATGCCATCTTTGTGCACTCTCTCGTCCTCATGATAGCTTGCTGGATTCTCCTGGAAAGGAGCTTGTCCCCTTCTCTGGAACACAATTTTTGCAGCGTCCACTCACAGGACACCTCCCGCCTAAAAGTGACTCCCTTCAGATATAAGGAAAGACAGACTGAAAGATGAAGGGATGGAAAGAAGTATTCCACATAAATGGAAACCAAAAGAAAGCTGGTGTCATTATACTTCCATCAGACACAGTAGGCTTTAAAACAAATACTTCAGTAAGAGCCAATGAAGAGTATTACTCATTGATATGGGGGACAACTCAACAAGAAGAAATAACATTTGTAAAAATATATGCACTCAACATGGGAACATCTAAATGCACCAAGGGGTAGCAAAGAGTTGAACATGACTGAATCGACTGAGCACACAAATATATGAAACAAATACATAAATAAAAGCAGAAACAGACAGTAATACAATAACAGTAGAAAACATTAAATACCTATATACTTCATTTAGATAGATCTTCCAGAACAAAGAAACACTGGCTTTAAATGAAATCCTAGGCCTGATATGTTGACACATATTTACAGAACGTCCCACCCATAAGAAATAGAACTCACATTCTTCTCACGTGCCTGTGGAGTATTCTGGATAGATTATCTGTTAGGCCACAAAATAAGTCTCAGCAAACTGAAGAAGTTGGAAACCGTATTAAGCATCTTTTCCAATCCCACTAGCATATACCTAGATAGCAATTAAAAGAAGAACACTGGGAAATTCAAAGATATGTGGAGATTAAACAAGCTACTACTGAACAACCATGTGCCAACAAAATAATCAAAGAAAACTCAAAAAGTGCCTTGAGAGCAACAGCAATGGAAATACAACATACCAAAATTAATGGGATGCAGACAAAGCAGTTCTATGTAGAAGTCCATGGTGATAAATCACTATGTCAAGAAAAAAAAATAAGCAACTAAAATTTATACTTCAAGGAACTAAGAAAAGAAAAAAAAGAACTCCAAGTAGGTAGATGAAAGGAAATAACAAAAATCAAGGTGGAAATAAATAGAGACTAAAAGGACAGTAGAAAATAATGAAACTAAGAGATAGTTCTTTGAAAAAAATAAATGCAATTGACAAGCATTTAGCTTGACACTCCAGAAGAAAGAAAGAGGACTCAAATTCTCGGGGCTGGTGCATTGAGATTTCCCGGGGGGAGGGAGGAGGGAGGGAGGAGGGAGGGGGGTTCTGGAGGGGGAGCATATGTAAACCCATGGCGATATCATGTCATTGTATGGCAAAACTAATAAAAAAAAAGAAAAGAAAAAGAAATATCAATAACCTCAGATATGCAGATGACACCACCCTTATGGCAGAAAGTGAAGAACTTAAGAGCCTCTTGATGAAAGTGAAAGAGGAGAGTGTAAAAGTTGGCTTAAAGCTCAGCATTCAGAAAACTAAGATCATGGCATCCGGTCCCATCCCTTCATGGCAGATAAATGGGGACTACCATTGTGAGATATTTAATTTTTTTCAACTTTTATTATAATAAACAGTGATTTAAAAAAATAAATAAAAATTAGAAATGAAAGAGAATATATTACAAATAATAACATAGAAAGCAAAGAATCATAAAAGACTATTATTTAAAAAAAAAACTATGCATGAACAATTTGGAAAGCATGAGAGGATCATTTCCTAGGAACATAGAGCCATTTATAGCTGAAGCATAAATAAATATAAAATCTGAACAAACTGATTACTAGTAAGGAAATTGAATCAGGAATCAAAAACCTTCCAACAATCGAAAGCCCAGGACCACTGATTTCCCTGGTGAGGTATACCAAGCATTCAGAGAAGAATGTGTACAAATCTTTCTTGAACACTTCCTAAAAATCTAAAAGGAGGGAACATTTTCAACCAGCATTTCCTGGGGCCTTGATTTCAAAGCAGACAAGGATAGCATGAAAAGAAAAATATTACGGTCCAGTGTTCCTAATGAAGTTGGATGGAAAAATCCACAACAGAGTATTAGCAAACCAAATTGAACAGCACATTAAAATGATCATATACCATGATAAAATGGGATTTATTTGGAAGGACTAATGTTGAACCTGAAACTCCAATATTTTGGCCATCTGATGTGAAGAGCTGATTCTTTTGAAAAGACCCCAATACTGGGAAAGATTGAAGGCAGGAGGAGAAGGGGACGACAGAGGATGAGATGGTTGGATGGCATCAGTGACTCAATGGACATAAATTTGGGTAAACTCTGAGAGTTGACTCAATGGACGTAAGTTTGGGTAAACTCCAGGAGTTGGTGATGGACAGGGAGGCCTGTCGTGCTGGGGTCCACAAGGTCACAAAGAAAGAGTTGGACATGACTAAGCGACTGAACTGAACTGAACTAAATTCCAGGGAGACAAGAATGAGTCAATATTTGTAACTCAATTAATGTGTTACACCCCATTTATAAAAGGATAAAAATATTGTGGTCATCTCAATAAATTTCTTTCTCAGTGCCTCAGCCATAAAGAATCCACCTGCAATGCAGGAGACATGGGTTGGATCCCTGGGTCTGGAAGACATCCTGGAGGAGAGCATGGCAATCCACTCCAGTATTTTAGCTTGTAAAATTCCGTGGACAGAGGAGGCTGGCAGGATACAGTCCATGGGATCACAAAAAGTCATACACAACTGAAGCAACTGAGCATGGCACAGCACTCAATGCATTTAGAAAAAGCATTTGAAAAAAAATTCAGCATTGATAAACCTTAACAAAATAGGTTTGGAGGAACATACTTCAGATATGGTTATGTTTGAGAAACCAGAGTTAACATGGTACTCAACAGTGTAGGAACTTCCCTGGCAGTCCAGTGGTTAAGACTCCAAGCTTCCAATGCAAAAGACATGGGTTTGATCCCTGGTCAGGGAACTAGGATCCCATATTCCACACAATGTGCTCGAAAAGCCAAAATTACACAAAACAAAATAAATAGACAATCAGTGTAAAGATGAATGATTTACCTCTAACACCTGGAAATGAAACAAGGCTACCCACTCTTACCACTTTTACTGAAAACAGTATTGAAGATCTTAGCCAGAGAAGTTGGGCAGGAGTAAGAGATAAAAGTCACCTAATTCAGAAAGAAAGAGTAAAACTGTCACTATTTGCAGATAACATAGTTTTGCACATAGAAAACCCTAGGATTCTGCCAAAAACTGTCAGAATAATAAATTTAATGACATTACAGGATATAAAATACCTTGTGTTTCTATACAGTAATAACACACTATCAGGAGGAGGAATTAAGAAAACAATTTCATTTATAATAACATCAAAAACAGTTAACTACCTAGGAGTAAATTTAAAAACCATGAAGGTGGAAGATCTGTGCTGAGAAATATAAGACATTGATGAAATGAATTAAAGAATACACAAATAAATGGAAAGATATTTCATGCTCACAGATTTGAAGAGTTAATGTTGTTAAAATGTATTATCCAAATCAATGTAGAGATTCAATATAATCCCTATCCAAATTCCAATGACAGTTTTCACAAGCAATCCTAAATTTGAATGCATCTTGAATAGCCATCGCAAAAGACTCTGAATAACCACAGCAAACTTGAGAAAGAAGAACAAAGTTGGAGACATCATTATGTGCCTGATCCCAGGGCTAAGACAGACAAGATACAAATGAGCTGTGAACATTTGTGTGTTTAGTATGTGAAAATATTCAAAGAATTATAGAGATATGCCAGGGATATATATGTAGCAGTTTGAAGGATCTCCCAATAGGCAAATTTGGGACAATCTGAAAATCACATGTAATGTTTTAATGGATTATAACCCATTCAGTGTCATGGTGTAATATGAGTCCATATTCATATAAATTTATGAATTGAAAATAAGATTAGAAATGAGATGCCTGACTCTTTGCAACCACATGGACTGTAGCCTGCCAGGTTCCTCTGTCCATGAAACTCTCCAGGCAAGATTGCTGGAGTGGGTTGCTATTTCCTTCTCCAGGGATGTTTACATAAAACTTCTCTACAAATAATTAAATGATGGGGAAAGAAAGAAATGTTAGAGTGAAGACTGGCAGAAACACCTCAAGCGGCTGATCAAAGTGACTATTATCAGAAAGACAGCAAGTTGGAAGCATGTGTGGTCTGTTAATATGGAGTGGAGCAGATAGACTCAGCAATGCTTCTGTGATGGAGGTTGCCAAAATGTGTAACCTCAGTCCAATTATGGGGAAACATTTAATAAACCTAAACTCAGGCACATTTTCCAAAAAATTTAACCTGAGATTATAAAACTTTTCAATGTCATGAAATTCAACAAAATATGTAGACCACTAAACTAAGAAAATTGAAGAGTTCCTTTTGCTATAAAGTGCCAATACTGTGATGAAGAGGAAATTTGAACCCAATAAGAGAATTAGATGTTAACAAGATATCATTGTTTCCTGCTATTGAAGGTCTGTTTGAAGATAATTCCTTTCTATGTAAGAGTTATACATTAAAATGCTTAGAGTGATCAGGGTATCCCATTGGCAACTTACACAACTACAGGAAACAAAATTTGCTCTCCATATTTTTCTATGATCTAACATGAGATTGTTACAAATTTAAACAAAACCCATCAAACTGTATACTTAGAAATATATAAATATCAAAATAAGAATCTATGGTTTATACATTCTATATATACTCAGTGTTGAGACATTTTAATTAATTTTGTTATGAAGTACAAGTAATTCTTACTTTTAATGAACACAATTAACCTTTGTTTAGTCCTTCAGTTTTCCATATTATTAATGTTTCATTTTCTTAATAACTATAGGGCTTCTTATAATAATGATTATAGTCTCGACGGTGTTGTCAATAATAATGGAAGCAATAAATAGTAAGACATACTTAAATAGAGCTTTTTTGTGTGTGCCCATCACTGTTTTTTTTTGTTTTGTTTTATTTCAATATGTTCTCAATCATGCAACCTTGACACCCTCTACTTATTAGATGTCTGCTGCATTGCATTATAGCAGAAATGAACTTACTCTTATTTTACTCTCAATTTACTAACTGTATTAAAAATAAAGCACTCTTTACATCTTGGTCATTTTCTAGGTAGTACATAATTTATACCATTTTATTGAAATGTTACTTTGATACTGATTTTATTCCTTTTATCTGAGAAATATAATTTAATTTTAGACGTTCCCGGGGTGTGAAGTACTTTAGCAGTTGCAGCATGGATGAATTTAAGTATACAGCTTCACGGCCTGAATTTGAATGTCTTCAGAATCAAACAGTTCCAGAAGTGATTCCACAAGGAAGAAATGCGTCTTGTGGCAATGGAGCTTTGGAACCACCAGAGCAATGTGACTGTGGTCATATAGAGGTCAGTGAGAAACACTGACAGCTTATCTAAAGATTTGTGTGTGTGTATGTTCATCATACAGTCTTATGAATGTAGATGTGACATAGAAGGAAGGACTTTTTTTTTAATATTGCACCATTTTATCAGATGGCTAAGATGGGAAGGATTAAGGTATGTGATAACTGACTTATCCTGAATTTGAATAATTTAAGTATGGGGTAAGTGCAACATGGTAAAAGAAGTATTTCCCTTATTCTGTAAACATTACCAACCTTTCTTTATCAGAATCATCAGTTCCGATCCTAGTATAACTATCACTCGACTGAACTGGATCACTGAGTTATTAAATGTTTGCTGTTGTTCACCTCCTTATCACCTAGTTTCAGTTCTTGAATCCAAAGAACCTCATTTATTTTAACCTGGTTTCACAGAACAGGATCAACCACAGTCCTTCCATTGTTATTGCTATATTTAGCCTTTTGCTATTTTTTATTTTTCATTTGTACTTGATAAAATACCCTGTCATTGAATACAGTTGTTGCCTCCGTGATTCATATACTCATGTGTGCTGACATTTTTTAATGTTTCATATTTACTTGATGGGATGTAAATGTTAACTCTCAGGAGAAAAAAATCCATATAACCCTATTGCTTTGTAGTTTTTAAGTGAATGATTCAAGTCTTTGTACTTTTTTACTTATTTTGTTTTTCTGAACTCTCAGCACTTAAGAATTATGTTAATACATCCAAATATACAGTTGAATTTGCCTAATTCTCAGTATCATTTACTTAATTTGTTTTATATATTTTGAAACTCTTTTATATGGTTTGACTTCATTTACAATTGTACTTTCTTAGAAATTTAATATTTTACCTTCAAATCCTGAATCTCTTTATTTCTAATGTTGATTTTTGTTTTAATGTCTATTCTATCTGACATATATCTATATACCTGTATATATATCTATATATCTGTATATATATATATGTATATATATATATATAATGTATATATCTGTATGTGTATATATATATACATATATATATATGTATCATGTCTATATGCACACACTAGTTTGCTTAAATTAGCATTTTCCTGATATTTCTCTAACAAAAGTCCACAGTTTATTCACAATTTCTTTCTTTTTACCTGATGGCCTTTTCCTGTCCCAGGATCTTTTCCAGGATAACTCATTAACATTTAGTTCTCTTATGCTTCTCTAGATTGCATATTTTTTATAATTTTAGTTGTCTTGGAATTTTTACATTTTCTATATTCATTTTGACACATTTGTTCTTGAAGTTTTGTTCATTACTTTGTTCTGCTTGTTTGTTTTCCTTTATTCCACTATTTCTTTTATTCATTAGTGTATGTGTACTGTTTATTTTCCTTTAGTGATTATCATTGTAATTTTACCATAGTTGTTTAAGGTTTAACCCTATCTGGGCCACCTTCTCCCCAGATCACAGTGTTTTCACTAAATTAACTTTCTTGTGAAACGTTCTTGTAAAATATTTCATTTCTTTGTGTTAATAAGTACTGTGAAGACTTTATTCGGGAAATAGTTGCCTTATCTACCTCTTTTTAGCAGTATGTGTCAAAGTTTCCTTCAGAAATAATTTTACTCATGATTATTTAAAATATATTTTAGCACAGATCTTTTTAAAGTAAACTGTGCCCATATCTATTTACTAATAAGTATTTATATAACCCCATTATGTCATTATGATATGTAATACACATAAAACGTATACAATAAGTATAGATGAAGAGTATAATGATACTTAACAAGCATGTGAATGCTTTGCACTAAAGTCAAAGCAATCCTTGCCTGTACCAAAGGAGTTCTTTGTGTGTCTCCTCTCAATAGTATGTCTCATTTTTCCAACCATCAGTGATCTAGTAGTTTAGGTAAAGGAGTAGTTGGGCTGTTTCTGTTTCTTATCAGTGGGTAACTTCCTGTTTGTGGAATTTACCTGTGTGAGAGGCTAGTTTATTTATGGTGGAATTTTGCTCGGGTTTTCTCACTCTGTTGGATTGGATCATTTCATGGAAATGTTGTAATCATACCTTTTTTTCCTCTGAACCATGAGATAACATTCATTAGTTCCCAATTCCTGGAGGCAGTGAATATCAAAGGAAACTCAGGGCCATTGGATGAAATCAACTGTGTAAGTGATCAGAGTTACCTGTGGTTTCCAGGGGTCCTAATCGGATATACTGCCCAATAGCTAGGCTATTTTTCCCCTTTCATCCTGGACTGCTTACAAGCATTCTTGTAGCTGACCTCCAGCTACGCCCATTGAAACTTAACTGCTTGTTTTGTAAGTCAATATAGTTGCATTATTTCAATTGTAGAATCTGTGTTTAGTCATATATGCTTAAATGGACTGCAATGCAAAGTAATCGATTTTCTCCATTTCAAGCCATATAAGTGTTGTGATTTTGTCTTGGCTATTGTAAATAGTGCTGCAATGAACGTTGGGGTACATGTGTCTTTTTGAACTATGGTTTTCTCAGGATATATGACCAATAATTGGATTGCTGGGTCATTTGATAGTTTTATTACTAGTTTTTTAAGGAACCTGTGTAATGCATAATGTTCTCCATTGTGGTTTTATCAGTTTACATTCCCACCAACAGTGCAAGCGGGTTCCTTTTTCTCCACATCCTTTCCAACTTTGTAAATTTTTTTTGATGGTGTCCATTCTGAGTGGTATAAGGTGACATCTCATTGTAGTTTTCACTTGTATATCTCTAATAATGGGCTATGTTGGGCATCATTTCATGTGTTTGTTGGTCATCTGTAATCTCTTTGAGAAATGTCTGTTTAGGTCTTCTGCCTATTTTTTATTTGATTGTTTTTCTGATATGGACATACATGAGCTGCTTCTCTAGATGTCTTATCAACAGATGAATGATAAAATACTTGTAGTATATATATATATATATGTATGTATGTATATATATATATGTATGTATGTATATATGATGGAATATTACTTAGCCATAAAAAGAAATGAATTTAAGTCAGTTGGGTTCAGGTGCATGAACCTAGAGCCTGCTATACACAGTAAAGTAAGTAAGAAAAAGAAAAATAAGTATTGTATAATAAGGCATACACACACACACACACACACACACACACACACACATATATATGAAACAGATAAGATATTGTACAGTCGTGTCTGTCTCTTTGTGACTCCATGGCTATAGTTCACCAGGCTCCTCAGTCCATGGATTCTCCAGTCAAGAATACTGGACTGGGTTGCCATTCCCTTCTCCAGGAAATCTTCCTGACCCAGAGCTCGAAGCCAGGTCTCCCATATTGCAAGCAGATTTATTACCATCTACTGAGCCACCAGGGAAGCCATATATATATGGAAATTACATATGTGGAATAGAAAAATGGTACTGATGAACCTATTTTCAGGGCAGGAATAGAGACACAGATGTACAAAATGGGCTTGTGGACAAAGTGAGGGAAGAAGAGGATATGCAAATTGAGACAGTAGCATTAACATATATATACTTCGTGGTTGTGCAGTTGCTCAATTGTGTCTGACTCTTTGCAACCCATGGACTGCAGCATGCCAAGCTTCCCTGTCTTTCACCATCTCTTGGAGCTTGCTCAAACTTATGTTCATCTAGTCAGTGATGCCATCCAACCATCTCATCCTCTGTCGTCCCCTCTTCCTCCTTCCTTGTTCCCATCCCCTTCTGCCTATTAAAAGTCTTTCATATGGTATAGCTCCTTGGAGTGCCTTTCTAACTTAAATTGGATGCTGCTCAATTTGAATCAATTTGTGCTCAAATAAACTCTTAAAAGATTTAATATGCCTCAGATTATCTTTTAACAAGATCTACCACAGTAACCCTGAATAGGTCTTTACATTCTCTTCCTCCATGTCCATGTCATTAGCCATTGTTCATCAACCAGTGGTGCTTAGAGCATGAGGTTTATTCTTACATGACTGACTGACTGCAAAGCCTTCAAATCCAGCAAAACTTATGTCAATCTGTAATATGCTGGTAGGATGAGCCTTTATGACTTTATCCAGCTTTTGCTTAAGGGTATCTCTAATTTCTTTTCAAATGCATTGTAAGAACATATCTCAGTAGATATTAAAGTGACTAAACTGGTCTTGGTCACCAGGGATTTTTCTATTGATATGGCCACCAGCAGAAGGGAAGAAGATTTTATTTTTTTTGACAGTACAGGTGAGTGAACAACAATAAACTTTCTTTAGTATTTCCAGGACCACCACTCCCCATGGGTGGAACCTATCAGGAGCCTCACCAACAGTGGTCAAAGACTGTTTGCCCCCACTGTTACTGAAGACTTCAGGGACCACATCTGCTTCTGCTCACCATAGCTGGCCAGATGGTCTGCAGGACCCATATGCCTTTATAGTCACAAAGGCATTGTGACTTTGTCCTTCCTTGTCTGGACAGAGACTCATGATGTGTCTCAGTGGTCTTCATTATATTTTTTGATATTTTCTTTCTAACTTGCTGAGCTTTTGAATTTGAGGGATGCTATACCTAATTAGATGTGGGGAAAATGTAGAACATTTACATTACCACAGACAGTTTTCCCTTACCTTGTCCAAGTTAATGCCATAAATATTTATTTTACACTTCTATTTCTGTCACAACACATTAATTGTACTATTAAATTGATAACCAAGTGTCAAAATGCTTTCCAAAATGATTATAATGCTGTATATTCTGCCCATCTATAACAATGGCAATTATTCTGAATGCTTACCTATTTTGTTATTGCCAATTCTTTTTATTTTAGTCATTTGAGTTTGTGCTGGTATCTCATTGCACTTTTAGTTGGCATTTCTTGGATGACTAATTATATGGCAGTGTTTCATGTGATTATTGGGCATTCATATGTCTCTATTTTTAAAATGTCTGTTCAAATAGTTTGCAAAGTTTGATGGAGTTATTTGTCTTTTTATTATGTACTTACAGGAATTTTTAATATAAACTATATACAAGCCCTTTGCCAGGTTTTGTCCCAGAACATATCTAGCTTAATATTTTCTTAATGATATCTTTCAAAGAGTCAAAGTTTTTAATTTGATGAAGTACAGTTATAATGTTTTCTTTGATGTATAATGCTACTTGTACCCTATCTATCCTAAATTTTTGAAACTTTCTTGTATATGTTTTTTTTAAAGTCTATAAATTTTAGCTTTTATGTGTATGCATATGATAGATTTTGAGTAATTTGTAGCACTTTGTAAGTTCACTATCAAGGTTTATTTTTCTCCATATATTATAGAGATCCAGTTGTTCTAGACCCATTTGTTGAATAGAGCCCTTCCCTCATTGAATTGCATTGGTACACTCACTGTAAAACAATTCATCACATACTTTGTGTTACATTGATCTATATATGTATCCCTATACCAATACCAGCTCTCCTTATCCTAGTGTACAAAATCACATAGAACATATCTTTATGTTAAGTACTTCTGACTCAAGGTAGATTTGAGTATATTAGATCTTTGCATTTCTATATATAATTTAAAATCAACTTTTCCATTTCTACCCACCCCTGAGGGGGAAAAATCTTTTAAAGTTTTTTTTAAAAAGTCTAGAAATGAATTTACGGAGGATTAAATAGCATTCATAATGTGATTTTCAAACCAGGAATACCTTTTTTTCCCCCATTTATTTACTTGTCTTTAATTGCTAAAGTTAAAACCTAAGTAGTTCATGTTTTTTAATGTTATTGTAAATGGTGTACATTTTTTTAAGTTCAGTTTTCAGTGTTCTTTGCAAGCATATAGAAATAAAATTAAATCATGAAACTGTTTATTCCTTCCATAGTCAGGTTATCATTACTTTGAATGACTGGTTTGTATTTTGGAAGATACCTACAAAATGTCTTAATCAAAGTTATCAAGTAACCAGTGAATATCTGAAAAAGAATATGCTTATGAATATCTGAAAAGAATATTGCTTTATTCCAGCAATAGGGAAACATTTCACTATTTTTTAATATATATCATTAGATGCACAAAGGGAAATATTGCAAAATATTAAATATTGAAGAGGCATTTGATAAAAATTGGGACAACTAAGAGTATTAATAAAAGAATGTTTTTTGATTTCTCAGATTTATCAATGATCAACCACAATTACCTATTTTACAAAGTTCTGGCATCCAGTCCCATGATGCAATTCCATTTATTAATTACATGTCATAAAACGTCAATTTCTAAGCCTGATCTTTAGTCTAGATATTCATTATACATTGCTCTCCACTGTAGGCCCTCTCTTTGATTCTGGGTTGTAGATATCACGCTATCACCTGGAAAGTTCCAGAGGGGCCTGGCAGACTGCAGTCCCTGGGGTCACAAAGAGTCAGACACAACTGAGCACACACAAACCTGTGACTGATTTTCATTTTATTTTCTCCAATAGTAATATTTAATGTGTTTAATGTTCCACCTTCATTAAATTATCTTGATATTTTCCATTAAAATATTCATATTGTGAAACAGCACATTTTTCTTAATAATGAAACATGAAAATGAAAAAAGAAAGACTATCATCTGATTCCTCTAAATAATAAACAATGTTATATAGGAATAGAGTTTGGGATAATGAGTATCCAGGTATAAAAAAAATCAGGAATAAATTGTTATTTTATAAACAAATGATAATTTAACTAGTTTTAGAGATAAAGATACATCTCCTTATAGTTACTTTCATAGCATACTAGTCAAAATATTTATATAAAGAAAAATATATATTTATATATACACATACATACATATATATATATAAAACATTTTATACACACACACTGTGCCTTCACATGTTTGCTCAGGTTTAGGGTGAAGGAAAGTTTTATACATAAACTCTTAAATCACAAAAGATAATTGACATTTCTCAGATTTAACAATATCACAGTAACAAAGAATTAAAAAATACCAACCTGCCAAAATAGAAATAAGCTGTTATGACAAATTATAAAACACTGTATTATATATTAGTGGCTAGGGGTTAACATCATTAATATGAAAGTGCTTATAAATAAAGGAAATAAACAGAAGAATATCTCAGCAAAAAGTATGCATAAAAATATAAATAGAATATATAGAAACACATATAAAAACTTAGTTATTTGGGCCTGTTCACTTTATTCATTTAAAAATACTGGACTTCCCAAGTACCTCAGCTGGTAGAGAATCCTCCTGCAAATGCAAGAGACCCCATTTTGACCCCTGGGTAAGGAAGCTCCCCTGGAGAAGGGATAGGCTACCCACTCCAGTATTCTTGGGTTTCCCTGGTGGCTCAGATGGTAAAGAATGTGCCTGCAATTCAGGAGACCTAGATTTGACCCCCGGATTGGGAAGATTCCCTGAAGAAGGGAACAGTATTATATACTGGGGCTTCCCTGGTAGCTCAGCTGATAAAAAATCTGCTTACAATGTAGGAGACCGGGGTTTGATCCCTGGGTTGGGAAGATCCCCTGGAGAACGGATAGGCTACCCACTCCAGTTTACTTGGTCTTCCCTGCTGGCTCAGACAGTAAAGAATCCGCTTGCAATGCAAGAGACCTGGGTTCGTTCCCTGGATTGCGAAGATCCCCCTTGAGAAGGAAATAGCTGCCCACTCCAATATTCTTGCATGGAGAATTCCATGAACAGAGGAGCCCGGCAGGAATAAAGGAATATTAACAGAAAGAATATAAATAAAGAAATATAAACAAATAAATAAACGAAGAATATCTCAGCAAAAAGCATGCATAAAAATATAAGCTAGAGTATATAGATACATAGAACTGAAACATATAAGCAGTTATTTGTTAATATTCATGTTATTCATTTTAAAATATTACTAATCACTCTTGTATAGCATCACTCTTACACTGAACAGGTAATTATATAGAAAGCAGGAACTAAGTGTATATTGTTAGGAGCTCTTAATATTTTTTTGTAATTTTTTGAGCTAATAATTTCTAGTTGCTACTGCTGCTAAGTCGCTTCAGTCGTCTCCGACTGTGCGACCCCATAGAGGGCAGCCCACCAGGCTCCCCCGTCCCTGGGATTCTCCAGGCAAGAACACTGGAGTCGGTTGCCATTTCCTTCTCCAATGCATAAAGGGGAAAAGAGAAAGTGAAGTCTCTCAGTCATGTCTGACTCCTAGCAGCCCATGGACTGCAGCCCACCAGGCTCCTCAGTCCATGGGATTTTCCAGGCAAAAGTACTGGAGTGGATTGCCATTGCCTTCTCCAATAATTTCTAGAATCAATCTTTTACATATAAGAGCTAAAAAGTGACCAAAATTTTCTTCTAAATGGCCCTTAAAACAATAGTATGCTGTTGTAATTTAGAAACCTCTATTTTGTCACACCCATAAATTATTATAT
This sequence comes from Antilocapra americana, assembly GCA_007570785.1. Classification (NCBI taxonomy): domain Eukaryota; kingdom Metazoa; phylum Chordata; class Mammalia; order Artiodactyla; family Antilocapridae; genus Antilocapra; species Antilocapra americana. The sequence goes on from ML660774.1 coordinate 25,706,812, forward strand.
ATTTACAGAATTATATCTTGAGATTTGATAAGATGGGTAAATACTTATGACATAATAAGTGAGAAAAGTCTCAAAATTTACCATTCATGCATTTATGAATACCAAGAATATCGAAATAAATTGCATTCCATTTTTAACAAAATTCTTGAATAATTTCATTACCATCTTCTTTTCTGTATCAAAATATTTAAGTTTAGATGAATGGTGTTAAAAATTAATTATAAGAAGAAGTAAAAGTTATACTGAGGTTGTGATTAGAGACATACTTTAGGATACCACGACAATAAATAAAATGATTCCTTTGAAAAATTCCTTTTATGCAACGTGATTACATTTGCTTTCAGACATGTGCTTATAGAAAATGCTGTGACCCCACTACCTGTCTTCTGATTGGAAACGCAGATTGTGGGACTGGACCGTGTTGTAACAAAAAAACTTGCCAGGTGAGTTTTCAAAACATTGCTTTATTTCCTTTCATGAACATGTTGTGCTTTATGGGTTCGTTTTCTAGCTTTTCTTCAGGTTATTTGTATTTATCTTTCAAATATATTTATGCACTTGATTTATACAAAGTGATTGCAGAATTGAGAGGAGGCCTTTACGTTTTGTTCAGCTGGCTTTTTAGCTCTGCCTCTCACTGGTTTGCTTCAGTCTCTACTCAAGACCCATCTATTAACGTCTTTAATAACAATGCCAGATGCTTTGAGTGCTCTGAGTTCCTCTTGCTTGTGCCTGAAAATTGTTATTGTTGTTCAGCCTCTCAGTCTTGTCTGACTCTTTGTGCCCAAGGACTGCAGCACACCAAGCTTTTCTGCCCTTCACCTTCTCCCAGAGTTTGCTCAAATTCATATCCCTTGAGGTGGTGATGCCATCCAACCATCTCATCCTCTGTTGTCCCCTTCTCCTCCTGCCTTCATTCTTTCCCAGCATCAGGGTCTTTTCCAATGAGTCAGCTCTTCTCATCAAGTAGCCAAAGTATTGGAGCTTCAGCTTCAGCATCAGTCCTTCCAGTGATTATTCAGGACTGATTTCCTTTAGGATTGACTGGTTTGATCTCCTTGCAGTCCAAGGGACTCTCAAGAGACGTCTCCAACCCCACAGTTCAAAAGCATCAGTTCTTCAGCAGTTAAACTTCTTTATGGTTTGCCTCTCACATCTATACATGACTCCTAGAAAAACCACAGCTCTGACTATATGGACCTTTATTGGCAAAATAATGTCTCTGCTGTTTAATATGCTGCCTAGATTTTTCATAGCTTTTCTTCCAAGAGGCAAGCATTTTTTTAAATTTCATGGCTGCAGTCACTATATGCAGTGATTCTGGAGCCCAAGAAAATAAATTCTGTCACTGTTTCTATTGTTTCCCCATCTATATGCCATGAAATGCCTGAATGTAGTTCCTTGTTATCAAACAGTTGATGATAAAATTATGAATAAGCCACCCATCACACACTAGAGATATAATATTTGAATTGACAACAGTTACAATAATAGTAACCCCTCACTTTGGAAGTAGCAGAAAAGGAATCCATAGGGAATAGTCAGCAATATGTATCATATCTAATACCGAAGATTAGCTTTGTCTTAGACCCTGGAAGTGGCTCACTGAATTCTTGACTCCTTTTCGGAAGTTTTCCCTTCAATTTTCCTTCATAGCTACCTCTGATAGGAGACTGGGTAAGTTCTCTGTTCTAGGGATTGCTTCATTTTAGCAATTCTCCTGTATTTCAGAAGTCTATGACAAACATAAATGCTGATAGATTAGAGGTTTTGTTGTTTTTTCACTGTCAATGAAATATTTCCTAACCTCATTTTACTCTTGTCTCTGCATGTTCATTTTCACTCATTTCTTAAAGCCAACATTCGTTTGTTTCAAGGCACATTAATACAGAGGCCAGCCTAGGGATTCCACTTCTTAGCAATAAACCTGTTCCTCTTTCCTTCCCAGACCTCTCATCTTGGTCTTTGTCTCCAAATCAGACGGACTGAGCAGTAAGATTTTTTAAATAGTCCATTGCCCTCTGTGCATGCAAGCCACTTCAGTCTTTGCGTTTATGTCTTTACCCTCTTCCAGGGGATCTTCCCAATCCAGGGACCGAACTTGTGTCCCTCATGTCTCCTGCAATGGCAGGTGGATTCTTTACCACAAGTGCTGCTTGGGAAGCCCTCCATTGCCCTCTACCTGCATACCAAAGGATATTTCTTTACAAGAGAGATAATGCCACATTTGATCAACTGAAAATTCATAGTATAAGTTGCCAGGGAGGGCTTCAGAGTAACAGCCATGAATTCTGTAAAGAAGTTCCCAGCTAAAGCTTGTAATTCCAGCTGTTCTCTTTTATTTTTTAACTTTCAGGATGATATTTATTGGTCTATAGAAGGTAGCCCTGGGCAGCCTTTTCACTTTTCACACTTGAGGGAGACTGTGACTCAGTTCTAGTTCTGGGAATGTGTCCAGGATCTGCCCACTGTCTGCCCAGGATCTTTTCTTCTCACTCTCGAAGCGTGCTTTAATGTCCTATGTTAGTGCCCATTAACTTTCTTACATATTATAGCATAGAATCTAGCTTTTGCTGTCATTTTAAGAGTCACAAATGCCTCTTTTACTAGTGACCATAAGTTTTAAAAGCTTTAATTTTCCTTCTCTGTTTGCTTTCCATTAGGCTAGTTTCCACTGACTTTGATCTGAAATTTAATGACTTGATCCAATTTTTTCTTATAATTTTTTATTTTGGATGGACCCAACTGCAAGTGTAGCGATATGGAAGGCAAATAGTTTAACCTGCTTTTTTTCTAACACATAATGAGAATTAACATGCTTTTAGCCAATACTTCAACATTCCTATCTGAAATTTAAGAAACTGTGATTGGTACTTCTTCTTGTTGCTTTTCAGTCCCTGAGTCATGGGTGACTTTTTGTGACCCCATGGACTGCTGCTTTCCAGGCTTCCCTGTCCTACACTATCTCCAGAGCTTGCTCAAACTCATGTCCATCAAGTTGGTGATGCCATCCAACCTTCTCATCCTCTGTCACCCCCTTCTCCTCCTGCCTTCAGTCTTTCCCAGCACCAGAGTGTTTTCCAATGACTCAACTCCTCGCATCAGGTGGCCAAATATTGGAGCTTCAGCTTCAGCATCCGTCCTTCCAATGACTATTCAGGGTTGATTTCCTTTAGTATTGACTGGATTGATCTCCTTGCAGTCCAAGGAACTCTTAAGAGCCTTCTCCAGCCCCGCAGTTAGAAAGCATTAACTCTTCAATGTTCAGCCTTCTTTATGGTCCAACTCTCACATCCAAACATGACTAGTAGAAAGCCATTACTTTGACTATACAGACCTTTGTTGGCAAAGCAATGTGCATACCAATTATTGTAGATCAATTGTATCTTGATGATAAACAGACAAGCAAAGAATAAGAACCAAACACTCAGGAAAGTTACATAAGACATGAGTCTAGCGTCATGCTTAAGTCAATATTTGTTTAAAACAGGAGAAACAGAATTCTTGTTCTAACACTGTTTATATACTTGCCTTTTTTGTTGGCAGTTCTCAGACAAGCTTTTCCTGTATGCAGCACAGATAGCTCATTGCAGTTCCTAGCTTTTCTAGTCCATACTGTATGATATTTCAGAAGAGCAGAGGGATCCCCTTTCCCAGTGCCCAGCTCCACCCCTGGAAGTGGCAGAAGCCCTGACCCACAATTACATCCTAAGTTAAATTTCCCACCACTGTATCTAAGGAGAAGAGTTCTGATTGTCATCCTGAGTCAGAAGCAGTTTCATAGTAGACGTGAAGTTAGTCCCATAAAGAAAATTAATTAAAGTGCAAAAAGGACAAGGATTTCCACTAAGAAACATTTACAGTTCAGCTCAGTTGTTCAATCATGTCCTACTCTTTATGACCCATGGACTGCAGCACACCAGGCCTCACTGTCCATCACCAACTCGCAGAGTCCACCCAAACACATGGCCGTTGAGTCAGTGATGCCATCCAACCATCTCATCCTCTGTTATCCCCCTTTCAGCCTGCCCTCAATCTTTCCCAGCATCAGGGTCTTTTCTAATAAGTCAGCTCTTCGCATCAGGTGGCCAAAGTATTGGAGTTTCAACTTCAACATCAGTACTTCCAATGAACACCCAGGACTGATCTCCTTTAGGATGGACTGGTTGGATCTCCTTGCAGTCCATGGGACTCTCAAGAGTCTTCTCAAACACCACAGTTCAAAAGCATCAATAAATTGGCACTCAGCTTTATAGTCCAAATCTCACATCCATACGTGACCACTGGAAAAACCATAGCCTTGACTAGACGGACCTTTGTTGGCAAAGTAATATCTTTGCTTTTCAATATGCTGTCTAGATTGGTCATAACCTTTCTTCCAAGGAGTAAGCATCTTTTAATTTCATCGATACAGTCATCATCTGCAGGGACTTTGGAGCCCAGAAAAGTAAAGTCAGCCACTGCTTCCACCGTTCCCCCATCTATTTGCCATGAAGTGATGGGACCAGATACCATGATCTTAGTTTTCTGAATGTTGAGCTTTAAGCCAACTTTTTCACTCTCCTCTTTCACTTTGATCAAGAGGCTCTTTAGTTCTTCACTTTCTGCCATAAGGGTGGTGTCATCTGCATATCAAAAGTTATTGATATTTCTCTCAGCAATCTTGATTCCAGCTTGTGCTTCATCCAGCCCAGGATTTCTCATGATGTACTATTCATGTAAGTAAAATAAGCATAGTGACAATATACAGCTTTGAGATATTTTTTTCCCGATTTGGAACCAGTCTGTTGTTCCATGTCGAGTTCTAACTGTTGCTTCCTGGCCTGCATACAGAATTCTCAAGAGGCAGGTCAGGTGGTCTATATTCCCATCTCTTTAAGAATTTTCCACATTTTTTGTGACCCATAAAGCTTTGACATAGTCGATAAAGCAGAAGTAGCTGTTTTTCTGGAACTCTCTTGCTTTTATGATGATCCAGTGGATGTTGGCAATTTGATCTCTGATTCCTCTGCCTTTTCTAAAACCAGCTTGAATGTCTGGAAGTTCACGGTTCACATATTGCCGAATCCTGGCTTGGAGAATTTTGAGCATTACTTTGCTATTGTGTGAGATGAGTACTAGTGTGTGGTAGTTTGAGCATTCTTTGGCATTGCCTTTCTTAGAGATTGGAATGAAAACTGACATTTTCCAGTCCCATGGTCACTGCTGAGTTTTCCAAATTTGCTGGCATATTGAGTGCAGCACTTTCTCAGCATCATCTTTTAGGATTTGAAATAGCTAAACTGGAATTCCATCACCTCCACTAACTTTGTAGTGATGCTTCCTAAGGTCCACTTGACTTCATATTCCAGTATGCCTGGCTCTAGGTGAGTGATCACACCATCGTTGTTATCTCGGTCATGAAGATCTTTTTGTACAGATCTTCTGTGTATTCCTGCCACTTCTTAATATCTTCTGCTTCAGTTAGATCCATACCATTTCTGTCCTTTATTGAGCCCATCTTTGCATGAAATGTTCCCTTGATATCTCTAATTTTCTTGAAGAGATCTCTGGTCTTTCTCATTCTATTGTTTTCCTCTATTGGTTTGCAGTGATCACTGAGGAAGGCTTTCTTATCTCTCCTTGCTATTGTTTGGAACTCTGCATTCAAATGAGTATGTCTTTCCTTTTCTCCTTTGCTTTTTGCTTCTCTTCTTTTCTCAGCTATTTGTAAGGTTTACTAACGCAGCCAATTGTGCTTTTTTGCATTTCTTTTTCTTGGCGATGGTCTTGCTCCCTGTCTCCTGAACAGTGCCACAAACCTCTGTCCATAGTTCATCAGGCACTCTATCAGATCTAGTCCCTTAAATCTATTTCTCACTTCCACTGTATAATTGTAAGGGATTTGATTTAGGTCATACCTGAATGGTCTAGTGGTTTTCCCCAGTTTATTCAATTTCAGTCTGAATTTTATAATAATGAGTTCATGATCTGAGCCACAGTCTGCTCCCCATCTTATTTTTGCTGACTGTATAGAGCTTCTCCATATTTGGCTGCAAAGAATATATTCAGTCTGATTTCGGTGTTGGCCATCTGGTGATATCCACGTGTAGAGTCTTCTCTTGTGTTGTCAGAAGAGGGTGTTTGCTATGACCAGTGTGTTCTCTTGGCAAAACTCTATTAGCCTTTGCCTTGCTTCATTTTGTACTCCAAGGCATAATTTGCCTGTTACTCCAGATGTTTCTTGACTTCCTACCTTTGCATTCCAGTCCCTTATAATGAAAAGGACATCAGTTTTGGGTGTTAGTTCTAAAAGGTCTTGTACATCAGAGACACTGTGGGTTTGGCTCCATGCTTACGTGCATGCTCAGTAGCTTCAGTCATGTACGACTCTTGGAGAATCCATCCATGGGATTCTCCAAGCAAGAATATTGCCATGCCTTCCTCCAGGGAATCTTCCTGACCCAGGAATCAAACTGGTTTCTCCTGCATTGCAGGATTTTTTACCCATGAGCCAGCTGGGAGGCCCTGGGTTTGGTTCCAGACCATAGCAATAAAGCAAAAATCACAGTGAAGTGAGAGAGCAACTCTTTGGTTTCTTGGTGCATATAAAGTTAGATTTATACCGTACTATAGTCTATTAACTGTGCAATTAAACCCAGCAGGACCCTAAAGGCCCTTTGCAGGAACAGGCCTCTCACCATATCCCTTGCTTCTTGTTTAGAAAAGACTTAGCCTCCTAGACCTCCCTTGAGTTCCAAAGAGCAAATTTAAACAGAGAAGTGAGAAAATGCAGAAACAAAGGAAAACAGTCAAGCTAGACAAAAACCATAGTAGTGTAATCATTAAACTAAGTCGAAAGCCTTTAGTTCCTCTTCAAGGACTGTAGATAATTGTTGCTATTGTTCAGTCGCTAGTCACGTCTGACTCTATGCGACCCTGTGGACTGTGGCATGCCAGACTTCCCTGTCCCTCACTGTCTCCTGGAGTTTGCCCATGTTCATGTCCACTGAGTTGGTGATGCCATCCAACCAAATAAAATAAAATAAAACGTCTTATAGATCTTCATAGAACCGTTCAACTTTAGCTTCTTTAGCATTACTGCTTGGGGCATAGACTTGGATTACCATGATATTGAATGGTTTGCCTTGGAAAGGAACGGAGATCATTCTGTCATTTTTGAGATTGCATCCAAGTACTGCATTTTGGACTCTTTTGTTGACTATGACAGCTACTCCATTTCTTCTAAGGGATTCATGCCCACAGTAGTAGATGTAAAGGTCATCTGAATTAAATTCACCCATTCCAGTCCATCTTAGTTCGCTGATTCCTAGAATGTCAATGTTCACTCTTGCCATCTCCTGTTTGACCACTTTCAATTTGCCTTGATTCATGGACCTAGCATTCCAGGTTCCTATGCAATATTGCTCTTTATAGCATCAGACTTTGCTTCTGTCACCAGTCCCATCCACAACTGAGTGCTGTGCTTGCTTTGGCTGCATTCCTTCATTCTTTCTGGAGTTATTTCTCCACTGATCTCCAGTAGCATATTGGGCACTTACTGACCTGGGGAGTTCATCTTTCAGTGTCCTATCTTTCATTTTTTTCATACTGTTCATGGGGTTCTCAAGGCAGGAATACTGAAGTGGTTTGCCATTCCCTTCTCCAGCGGACCACATTCTGTCAGACCTCTCCACCATGACCCGTCTGTCTTGTGTGGCCCCACACAGCATGGCTTAGTTTCATTGAGTTACACAAGGCTGTGGTCCGTGTGATCAGATTGGCTAGTTTTCTGTGATTGCGGTTTTAGCCTGTCTGTCCTCTGATGCCCTCTCTCAGCACCTACTGTCTTACTTGGGTTTATCTTACCTTGGACATGGGGTATCTCTTCACGGCTGCTTCAGCAAGGTGCAGCCACGGTTCCTTATCTTGGGCATGGGGTATCTCCTCTTGGCCTTCGCTCCTGACTTTGGACGTGGGGCATCTCCTCGGATGCCACGCCTCACCCTGGATGTGGGGTATCTCCTCTCAGCCCACTACTGACCTTGGACATGGGTAAAAAGAAATATTTTAGAAACATGGTAAAGGCCAGCATCTGACTTATTTAAATTATTCAGGAGTGCAATGGATTAGTCCCCAGGAATCAAAAGTTTAAAAATGAATACACATAGTTTTATCTCAGTTATTTTCTATTTATCTTTAAGTAAGTATTCGGGATAACCAAAGCATTGTAACTAGGAGAACATTCCTTCGGGCCGTTTTTAAACTGAAGTGAAAATTTAACCGTTTTCAAGTGCATTTAGTGCGTGGAGCAGCACTTAGTGCGTTGAGCGTTGTGCAGCCGCCGCCTTGACCTGGTCCACAGCAGCTTCCTCACCCGGAGAGCAGACCCCGGCCCACGACGCGCCCGCTCTCCTCGCTCCCTTCCCCTCATTTCCTGGCAACCGGCACGCATCCAGTCTCTACGGATTTCCCTACTCTGCATATTTCACACAACTAGCACCATGCACTGGGAAACCTTGTGTCTGGTTTCTTCACTAAATGCAGTGTTTCCGAGTTTCTGTCACCTTGTAGCGTACACCAGTACTCCGCCCCTTTATGCGGCTGCACACCTTCCGTCGTCCAGACCACAGTTTGTTTACACATCGATGGGCACTCGGGTTCTTTTCAATCTCTTTCACCAGAACTTTTCTTAAACTTTTTATTTTGCATTGCGGTACAGATGGTTAACCCTGTTGTGATAGTTCCAGGTGAACAGGGAAGGGACTCAGCCGTACGTATGCATGTATCCATTCCCCCAGACTTCCCTCCCGTCTAGGCTGCCACGTGACCCTGAGCAGAGCTCCGAGTGCTCTTCAGTAGGCTCTTGCTGGTTTTCCGTTTTAAATGCAGCAGAGTGTACCTGGCATCTTGAAGCTCCCTAGCAGTCCCTTCCCCTCATGCCCCTGCTGGCAACCGTAAGTTTGTTATTTAAGTCTTTGCGTCTGTCTGTCTTGTAAGTTCATCTGTGTTGTTTTTTGTTAGAGTCCACATATAAAGAATGTCACACAATATTTCTCCTTCTCTGTTTGACTTACTTCACTTAATATGGCAATCTCTAGCTCCATGATGTTGTGACAAATGGCATCATTTCGTTATTTTTAGTGGCTGAGTAATATACCACAATCTTCTTTGTCCATTCCTCTGCTGAGGGACATTTAGGCTGCTTCTATGTCTTGGGTATTGTAAACAGCTCCATTATGAACATCGGGGTGCATGTTTCTTTTTGAATAATATTTTTGTGTAAATATATTCCCAGGAATGGGATTGCGGGGTCATATGATTTATTTTTAGTTTTTTACGGAAGTTCCATACTGTTCTCCATAGTGGCTGTACTAATTTAAATTCCCACCAACAGTGTAGAAGGGTTCCCTTCTCTCCACACTCCCCAGCATTTACTGTTTGTGGATTTTTTGATGATAGCCCTTCTGGCTTTTGTGAGTGATATCTCATTATAATTTTGATTTGCATTTCTCTAGTAATCAGTGGTGTTGAATATCTTTTTATGTACCTCTTGGTCACCTGTATGTCTTCTTTGGAGAAATGTCAGTTTAGGTCTTCTGTGCATTTGATGATTGTGCTTTTATTTTGAGGCTGTTATGGCTCATGTGCTGTTAGTTTGTAAATTTTGGAGACTAATCCTTTATCAGTCACATCATTCAGAAATATTTTCTCTCAGTCTGTGGATTGTCTTTTAGTTTTGTCTAAAAGTCCTTTACTGTGAAAAATATTTTCAGTTTAACGGGTCCCACTGTTTAATTTTTGTTTTTATTTCTGTTATTCTGGGAGGTGGGTCAAAAAGATATTGTTGCAATTTATGTCTTTGACTGTGTGGATCGCAACAAACTATGGAAAATTCTTAAAGAGATGGAAATATTAGACCAATGTACCTGCTTCCTGAGATATCTGTATGCAGGTCAAAAAGCAACAGTTAGAACCAGACATGGAACAACAGGCTGGTTAATAAAATTGGGAAAGGAGTATGTCAAGTCTGTATATTGTCACCTTGCATATTTAACTTCTATACAGAGTACATCATGTGAAATGCCAGGCTGGATGAAGCACCAGCTGGAATCAAGATAGCCAGGAAAATATCAATAACCTCACATATGCAGATGACATTTCCCTTATGGCAGAAGGTGAAGAGGAACTAAAGAACCTCTTGATGAAGGTGAAAGAGGAGAGTGAAAATGCTGGCTTAAAACTCAACATTCAAAAAACAAAGATCATGGCACGTGGTCCCATCACTTCATGGCAAATAGATGGGAAAACAGTGGAAACAGTGAGAGACTTTATTTTGGGGGGCTCCAAACTCACTGCAGATGGTGACTGTGCCCATGAAATTAAAAAAAAAAAATCTTGCTCCTTGTAAGAAAAACTATGACCAACCTAGATAGCATATTAAAAAGTAGAGACATTACTTTGCTGATGAAGGTCTGTACAGTAAAAGCTATGGTTTTTCCAATAACCATGTAAGGATGTGAGAGCTGGACCATAAAGAAGGCTGAGCACTAAAGAATTGATGCTTTGGAACTATGGTGTTGGAGACGATTCCTGAGAGTCCCTTAGACTGCAAGGAGATCAAACCATTCAATCCTAAAGGAACTCAGTCCTGAGTATTCAATGGAAGGACTGATACCAAAGCTGAAATTCCAGTACTTTGCCCACCTGATGTAAAGAATAAACTCATTGGAAAAGACTCTGATGCTGAGAAAGATTGAAGGCAGGAGGAAAGGGGATAGCAGAGGATGAGATGGTTGGATGGCATCACCGACAATGGACCTGAGTTTGAGGAAGCTCCAGCAGTTGGTGATGGACAGGGAGGCCTGGCGTGCTGCAGTCCACGGAGTCACAATGAGTCGGATGTGACTGAGAGACTGAGCAACAACAAATGTCTTAAAGTGTTCTGCCTAAGTTTTCCTCTAGGAGTTTTGTAGTGTCTGGTTTCACTACAGAGTCTGGATTAAATAGATATTTAATCCATTTTGAGTTTATTTTTGTGTATGTTGTTAAAGAATAATCTAATTTCATTTTTCCATGTAACTGTCATGTTTTCCCAGTACCATTTGTTGAAGAGACTGTATTCCCAACATTGTGTAGTCTTGCCTTCTTTGTTATCAGTTAATTGACCATTGGTGCATGAGTTTATTTTATCCTATTCCATTTATCTAGTTTTCTATTCTTTGCCAGTACCATGCCATTTTGATGACTGTATCTTTTTAGTTTTGTCTGAATTCAGGGACCCTGTTTCCTACAGCTCCATTTTTCTTCATCAGTATTGCTTTAGCTGTTTGGGGTCATCTCTGAACAAATTTTGAGATTTTTTTTGTTGTTCTAGTTCTGTGAAAAATGCCATTGTTAATTTGATAGGGATTGCATTGGATATGTAAATTTCCTTGGGTAGTATAGTCATTCTGATAATATTGATTCTTCCAGTCCACGAATGTATATGTCTTTCCATCTATTTGTGCCTTCTTTGATTTCTTTCATTTGCATCTTATAGTTTTTGGGATACAGGTCTTTTGTCTACTTAGGTTGGTTTATTCTTCAGCACTTTATTCTTTTTGATGTGATAGTAAATGGAATTGTTTCTTAAATTTCTCTTCCTGATCTTTTGTTAACGCAGTAGATGTCTGTGTATTAATTTTGTAACCTGCAACTTTACAAGGTTCATTGATGAGTTCGAGCTGTTTTCTGGTAGCATCTTTAGAATTGTCTATATATAGAATCATATCATCTGCAAACAGTGACGTTTTAACTTCTTCTTTTCCAATTTGGATTCCCTTTGCTTCTTTTTCTTCTCTGATTGCTGTTGCCAGGACTTCCAAAACTGTGTTGAATAAAAGTGGCAAGAGTGGAGATCCTTGTTTTGTTCCTGATCTTAGAAGAAATGTTTTCAGCTTCTCAGCATTGAATATGATGTTAGCTGTAGGCTTGTCTTATATGGCCTTTATTATGCTGAAATGTGTTCCCTCTATGCCCACTTTCTGGAGAGTTTTTGTCATATATGGGTGCTGAATTCTGTCAAAAGTTTTTTCTGTATCCATGGAACTGATTATATGGTTTTTATTCTTCAGTTTGTTGATGTGGTATATCACATTGATTGATTTGCAGATATAAAAAAATCTTTGTATCCTGGGGATGAATCCCACTTGATCATGGTGTATGATCTTTTTAATGTATTATTGAATTAATATTGCTAGTATTTTCTTAAAGACCTTGTGTCTCACGATAATGTAAAGAAAATAAATAAATAAATTTTTTTAAAAAGACCTTGCATCTCTATTCATAAGTGGTATTGGCATGTAATTATCTTTTATGTGGTATCATTGTCTGGTTTTTGGTATTAGGATGATGGTGGCCTCATAGAATGAGTTTGGATGTTTTCCTTCTTCTGCAGTATTTTGGAACAGTTTCAGAAGAATAGTTGTTAACTCTTCTCTCAATGTTTGACAGAATTTGCCTGTGAAGGCATCAGGTCCTGGACTTTTGTTTATTGGGAGTTTTTAAATCACAATTTCCTTTTCAGTTTCAATTTGCTTGTGATAGGTCTGTTCATATTTTCTATTTCTTCCTGGTTCAATCTTGGGAAACTGTACTTTTCTAAAAATATGTCCATTTTTGCCAGCTTGTTCATTTTATTGGCATATAGTTGCTCGTAGTAGTCTCTTATGATCCTTTGTCTTTCTGTGAAATCAGTTGTAACTTTTCCTTTTTCATTCCTAATTTTACTGATTTGAATCTTCTCCCTTTTTCTGCTTAATGAGTCTGGCTAAAGGTTTATCAATTTGGTATATCTTTCGAAAGAACCAGCTTTTAGTTTCACTGATCTTTGTGATTGTCTTCCTTGTCTCTATTTAATTTATTTCTGCTCTGATCTTTATGCTTTCTTTCTGTCTACTCTTTTTCTGGTCTTTTTTAGTTTTCTTTTTCAAATTATGAAAGTGTGACAACTCATTTAGAGGAGACTTGGAAAACACAGAACAAGGTTACATGTAGTTCCACTACATATTACAATTATTTTTAAGTAAATTAAGATTTTTTTAGCTTGAGTTTCAATATCAAACACTCAAAAATTAGTAAATTGAATATACAGAGAAGTAGATGAATATAGTAGACCTGAAAAGCACTGTGAGCCAGTTTAACATAATTAAGATTTATATAATTTTCTCACAACAGAAGGATACAAATTATTTTCAAGTTACCATAGACTGTATACTAAAGACACTGGAACATATACAGGGACCTGAAACAAGGTGGAAAACTTTCATAGTATAAAGGTATTGAAATCATACAGAGCTTGTTATCACTGTAGAATTGTGTTAGAAACCAGTATCAAAAGTTATTTGAAAATAATCTTCATATTTTCAATTGAAATGTGTAATTTACCAAGAGAAATCTTTGACTTAGCCATCAAAAGCCTCAATAAAGTTTTACTGAAAAAGAAAATACAGAAGGTGATTGCAGAGAAGAAAGCATTTAAATCATAAATTAGCATCAAAATGATAAGTTAATATAAAAGCTACTTTAAACAAAATCTCATGTATTTGGAAATTAAATGCCCATTTTTAAGTGATGGGTGTACCTAAGAAGCCATAACAAGGGAAATTAGAAAGTAATTATAATAAAATAAAAATGAAAAGAGGATTTTCCAGAATTTGTCACTTGCAGCTGCAGCTGTTCAGTGCAACTAAATACGATGCAGAGGCTTGAATAAAGTATGAAAACAAATAATGGACACTAGCATAAAATTTTGTGAAATTTGAACAGATCTGTTCTTTAGTTAATACTGTATCACTGGTTAATTTCTTGTTTGTTTGTTTGCAACATAGTTCTTAAAATTCTCAGAATTGGATTAGAAGCTGCAAATCAAATTATTTTTTAAATCACCAGATAAATTTTCTAGACTTTTACCAGTAATACTAGATGCCAAAAGACATAGAACTATATCAAAGTTTTGCATGAATATAAATTAGAAATCTAACATTCTATTCATACTAAGTCAAACAAGCGAAATCAAAATATCATAATTTTTTTTAGCTAGGAAAAAACTGATACATTTTCTAAAATGTATATTAAACCTACTATATGTATATGTATGTATACAAAAGCTTTTTTACTACACTTGATAAAAGCTTGAGAAAGAACAACAGTAACAAACAAACGAAGAAAAAAACAGAGACAGAGAAATTGGAAAACAAACTAAATGAAATGGGAGCACTGAGTGTGAAATAGAAAAGGTGAAACAAACTAGACAAAAGTAAAATATCATCATATAGTCCAGTTGTTTTTAAACACTGCTGCTCATTAGAAACACATTTGGAATTTTGGAAAAGAATAGCAATACTTGGGTATTTGTATTTTTCAAAAAATTCCAAGAAAATTCTGTGATGCCTCTGGATTTTAAAAAGTGATTACAAGTTTTTCTATTAACTGGTAGTTTTAGTGATATAGAATTTTAATATTTTCTCTTGACCAATCATGATACAATGGTGTTGTGGATAATAGTTTCATAATCACAATAGTAAAAGATGTCTATCAGTTTTCACAATCAATAGCTAACAAAAAATAAAAGAATTAATTGCATTTGCAGGTCATAATGGAAACATGATTCACCTAACAAAATAAAATAATTACATATAATTTCGGAGGTTAAGTAGAGTGATGTGGAAGTGGAAGTGTATATATACATGCACATGTTTTCATCTGCCCAGACTACATCCTTTGATTGGTGCATTTAATCAGTTTATAGTTAAGGTAATTATCAGTATCTATGATCCTATTACCATTTTCTTAATTGTTTTCAGTTTATTTTCTGTAGGTCTCTTCTCTTGTGTTTCCTGCCTAAAAAATTTCCTTTAGTATTTGTTGTAAAGCTAGCTTGGTGATGCTGAATTCTCTTAAAGTTTGCTTGTCTGGAAAGCTTTTGATGTCTCCATCAAATCTGAATCAGAGTCTTGCTGGGTAGAGTATTCTTGGCTGTAGGTTTTTCCTTTTCACCACTTTAAATATATCATGCTCTTCCCTTCTGGCTTGTAGAGTTCCTGTTGAGAAATCAGCTGATAACCATACGGGAGTTCCCTAGCATGTTATTTGTTGTTTTTCCCTTGTTGCTTTTAGTATTTTATCTTTGCCTTTAATTTTTGTCATTTTTATTATTATGCGCCTTGGTGTATTCTTACTTGGGATTTATCTTGCCTGAGACTCTCTGTGCTTCCTGGACTTGGTTGACTGTTTCCTTTCCAATGTTAGGGAGGTTTTCAGCTATCATTTCTTCAAACACTTTTTCAGGTCCTTTCTCTCTCTCTTCTCTTTAGGGACCCCTATAATGTGAATGCTGGTGCATTTAATGTTGTCTCTTAGGCTGTCTTCTTCTTCTTCTTTTTTTTTTCGTTTTTTTTCTATCTGCTGTTCTGCGGCAGTGACTTCCAACATTCTGTCCTCCAGTTTTATTCTGCTATTGATTCTTTCATCTCTCTCTTTCTCTCTCTCTCTCTTTTTTGTTCTTTAGTGCTTCTAGCTCTTTGGTGAACATTTTTTTCATCGTCTCAATCTTTGCCTCCATTCTTTTTCCAAGATCCTGGATCATCGTTTTCTGGAATGTTGCCTATGTCTCCACTTCATTTGGTTGTTTTTCTGGGGTTTTATCTTGTCCCTTCAACCCCTCTGCTTTTTCATCCTGGTTAAATTTCTGCCATGTGATTTTGGTTCTAGCTGCTGTAGGACTGTGGTTCTTCTTGCTTTTTCTGTCTGCCCCCTGGTGGATGAGGCTAAGAAGCTTGTATAAGCTTCCTGATGGAAGGGACTGGTGGTGGGGAAAACTGGGTCTTGCTCTGGTGAGCAGGGCTGTGCTCACTAATTATCCAGTTATCCACTGATGAGTGGAGTTTTTTGACCAGAGGTGACCCAACCCTTGGATGTATGGGCTTCTGTGATCTGGTTAATAGTGACCTCCGAGAGGGCTTATGCCAAGGGCCCCTTCCAGGATTGCTGGTGCCAGTGTCTCTGTCCCCACAGTGAGTCACTT
Source organism: Antilocapra americana (assembly GCA_007570785.1). Lineage (NCBI taxonomy): Eukaryota > Metazoa > Chordata > Mammalia > Artiodactyla > Antilocapridae > Antilocapra > Antilocapra americana. Next base: position 25,722,857 of record ML660774.1, read on the forward strand.
CTGACCCACACATTCACTCCGTGTGTGTTGTGTGCGCTAGTGTTGGAGACGTTCCAACTCTAGCAGGTAGGGATGGTTCAGGCTCCTGGAGGGTCACTGAACTCCTTTCCCCTGGGTTTTGGTGCACACAAGATTTTTTTTGTGCCCTCCAAAAGTGTAGTCTCTGCCTCCCCCAGTCCCATGAAAACCCTGTAATGAAATCCCACTGGCCTTCAAAGTCAGATTCCCTGGGGATTCCCAGTCTCTTTGCCAGATCCCCAGGCTGGAAAGCTTGACATGAGGCTCAAAACCTTCACAATAGTGGGAGAACGTCTTTGGTATTATTGTTCTCCAGACTGTGGGTTGCCCACCTGCCAGGTATGGGATTTGATTTTATCATGTTTGTGCTCCTCCTGCCATCTTGCTGTGGTTTCTTCTTTGTCTTTAGACGTAGGTTATCTTTTTTGGTGGAATCCAGTGACCTCCTGTTGATGGTTGTTCAAGAGCTACTTGCAATTTTGGTGCTCTTGCAGGAGGAGGTGAGTGCATGTCCTTCTACTCCACCATCTTGAACAGGAAGGCCCTCTAAATTTATAATTTTAGGGGTTTTTTGTTCCCCTTTCTTTTGTTGTTTTAGGTGTAAGGTTAGGTTGCTTTTTTGAGATTTATTTTCTTTCTTGAGGTAAGATTTTATTGTGATGAACTTCCCTCTTAGAACTGCTTTTGCTTCATCACATAGGTTTTGGACCATTGTGCTTTTGTTTGCATTTCTCTCTAGGTATTTTCTCATTTCCACTTTGAGTTCTTCAGTGATCTATTGGTTTTCTAGAAGCATATTGCTTAGCCACTGTGTGCTTGTGTTTTTTATAATTTTTTTCTTGTAGTTTATTTCTATTCTCATACCGTTATGATTAAAAAAAAAGATGCTTGGTGTGATTTTGATTTTCTTAAATATGCTGATCTCATCTTGTGGCTCAGCATATGGTCAATCCTGGAGAATGTTTCATGTTCACTTGAAAAGAATGTGTATTCTGCTCTTTTTGGATGAAATGTTCTATAGCTATCAATTAAGTCCAACTTCACCAGAACGTTTAAGTAAATTAAATACTTGGTGGTAGTTTAGTCACTAAGTCATGTCTGATTCTTTGCCACCCCATGGACTATAGCCCATCAGGCTCCTCTATCCATGGGATTTTCTAGGCAAGACTACGGAAGTGGGTTTTCATTTCCTTTTCCATGGGATCTTCCCTACCCAGAGATCAAACCTGGGTCTCCTGCATTGCAGGAGGATTTTTTTTTTTTTTTACCAATTGAGCCACCAGGGAAGTCTTTTTAAATACTTATAAATACAATAATAATGAAAATTACAGTTACAGTTACAATACTATTATTTAAATTATCATAGTTTGTTTTTCTACTTTAAAAACAGTTATCTGTTTTTTTTTGTCTCACAGATATCTCCAAGAGGACGTGTATGTAGGAAAAGCACAGATCTGTGTGATTTTGAAGAGTATTGCGATGGAATTTCTGAGTTCTGTGTACCCGATGTGAAATCTGCTGATTTTGAATTTTGCAGTAATAAGACTACCTATTGCTTTGGTGGAAAATGCCAAGACACAGATGCACAGTGTGCAGAGTTGTTTGGAAGATGTAATAGTTGTACTTTTTTGTGCGGTTTATTTTTAAACTATATCTTTAAGTTAGTAGCCTACCCTATCACCACAATAATGATTATTGTTTAAATGTAAATTTGGAGATAAATTACAAATAAAATAAACTTTGACCTATATCAAGAGGTAAAATAGATCTAGTAAGTATGAAATAAAAGAATAGGATAATAGTAAAATTTCAGGTGATTGGTGGAAATGGAGTAGACTATTACAATTACAGATAAAGGAGCAAATTATTGTTTTACTTGTTGGTAATTTCTGTAGGATAATAATTTTCTATTGAAGGAGGTAGTTTTTAGTAACTGTTTCTCCTTACATAACCAGTGCAGTGCAGTACTCAGCCACTCAGTCACGTATGACTTTTTGCAATCACGTAGACTGTAACCCAACCAGTTCCTCTGTCTATGAAGTTTCCAAGGCAAGAGTACTTGAGTGGGTTGCCATTTCATCTCCAGGGGATCTTCCTGACCGGGGATCAAGCAGATGTCTCCTGTGGCTCCTACACTGGGTGGATTCATTACCACTGTGTACCTGGGAATCCCATATAGCCAGTAGATGGCACCAAAAATTTACAGTAGATGATACTGCCTGGGCTTTGTTGACTAGATGTCTCCATATAAATTCACCACACTTTAAGTTTTGAATGTTGTTGTTGCTGTTTTTTAAGATGAATAATTGAAACTTATATTTTCAGTTGCAAGGGGAACCTCTTTTCTATGTTTCCAAGAAGTGAATAAGCATACAGATCGATTTGGAAACTGTAATGGAGGATTTTGTGATTTTAAGTACGTATTTAGAAAAAAATAACATATTTTCCAAATGTAATAGATGTGTGTGCGTGTCCTGCAAAGAATCAATTAATACAACAGGGAAATGAGTATGGTATATATGTATAAATTTATATGTTGCACTTTGTAAGTTGATGTATGTTTCTGAATATCCTTGGTGTTATGCTTTGACTAACATTGTGACTTATTCTCATATTTTGAATTGATATTTAAGTAATATATTGTTACTAAGTGACATATGGGTAATATTTTCTGTCCCATGTTACAGGGATATCACTTGTGGAAAGTTGGTTTGTCAGTGGACACGTACAGAAGTAGTGCCATTTAAGAATTTTGATACTCAGTATACTTACTATCAAGGCATTGTGTGTGTATCTGCATATTTAAGAAGTGCCCCAGGAATTTCACTTTCACGAGATTACACATATGTAGCAACTGGCACTATGTGTGATGAAAATAAGGTAAATAAAAAGTTTTCTTGATTCTGTATATGTTATGTGAATGTCCTAGTGTGTGTGTGGGTGTTTGTGTGTGTGTGTGTGAGAGAGTGATAAAATGCACTCAAGATTTTAAATTTATGGTTACCAATTTTGCTTACTGCATCATGATCTTAAGCCTCAAAGGTCAAAATTTCTGTTGATCAAAGGAACACGTGCTTTACTTTTCATCATTTTTATTGTGAATTTTACCATGAATATTTAAAGCTATTTCCTCAAACTTGAATATCTTCCTTAATCTCTTTGTTAGGCCAGAATCTTGTCTGCAATAGTTTGTGTAAAAAAAAGGAAGAAAAAAAATGAAATAATACACCCCAAAATCAGGTTCACAAGAGACTGAGTGAGACTTGCCTGTGAGTGTTTTGAAGGCTCTGGTGGAGGCGTGGGTCTACAGTGGCCTGCTGTGAGGTCATGGGCACTGGCAGCAGCAATTTGGGGAGGCTAGGCATACTAGCATAAGTCTTCTTGGAGGAGATTGCCATTCGGCCTACCATAGACCCTACAGTCTACCAGAGGCTGCAGACTCTAGGACTGATGTGTCTTGGGCCAAAAAGAACCGGTGTGGTACAGCCCCACACATCAGTAGAAAATTGTATTAAAGATAAACTGAGCATAGCCCTTCTCATCAAAATAAGACCCAGTTTTCTGCACAGTCAGTCCCTTTCATCAGGAAACTTGCACAAGCCTCTTATCCTCATCCATCAAAGGACAGACAGAATGAAAACCACAATCACAGAAAACTAACCAAAATGAACAAATGGATCATAGCCTGGTGCAACTCAGTGAAACTATGAGCTATGCCCTGTAGGGCCACCCAAGATAAATGGCTGATGGCTGAGAGTTCTGACAAAATGTAGCCCACTGGAGAAAGGAATGGCAAGCCACTGTAGCATTCCTACCTTGAGAATCCCATGAACAGTATGAAAAGGCAAAAAAATATAACACTGAAAGATGAATGCTGCAGGTCAATAGGTGTCCAATATGATACTAGAGAAGAGTGGAGAAATAGCTCCAGAAAGAATGAAGAGGCTGAGTCAAAGCAGAAATGATGCCCAGTTGTGGATGTGTCTTGTGGTGAAAGTAAAGTTCAGTGCTATAAAGAACAATATTACGTAGCAGTCTGGAATGTTAGAACCATGAATCAAGGTCAATTGGAAGCTGTCAAAGAGGTGATGGTGAGTGAAAATTGACATTTTAGAAATCAGTGAACTAAAATGGATGGGAATGGATGAATTTAATTCAGATGACCATTATACCTACTACTGTGGGCAAGAATCCCTTAAAAGAAATAGAGTAGCCCTTATAGTCAACAAAACAGTCTGAAATGCAGTACTTGGGTGCAGTCTCAAAAACAACAGAATGATCTTGGTTCATTTCCAAGGCAAATCATTCAACATTAAAGTAATCCAAGTCTATGCCCCAACCACTAATGCCAAAGAGACTGAAGTTGAACAGTTCTATGAAGACCTATAAGACCTTCTAGAGCTAACACCAAAAAAAAGATATCCTTTTCATTATAGGGGAGTGGAATGCAAAAGTAGGAAGTCAAGAGATACCTAGAATAACAGGCAAATTTGGCCTTGGGGTACAAAATGTAGCAGGCAAAGGCTAACACAGTGTTCTGAAGAGAACACAATGGTCACAGAAAACACTCTCTTCCAGCAATACAAGAGACAGCTCTACACATGAACATCACCAAATGGTCAACGGTCAATGGAAATCAGATTGATTATATTCTTTGCAGCCGAAGATGGATAAACTCTATAGAGTCAGCAAGGGGGGCGGGGAAGACCTGGAGATGACTCTGGCTCAGATCATGAACTCCTTATTTCAAAATTCAGACTTAAATAGAAAATTGCTATGCTAGCCTTCTCTGACCTCACATAACACTAATATTCAGCAAGTATCTGGTGGAAAACTGAGCCTTGGTTTCTTACACCAGCCTTCATTGACTACTAAAAGCTTTATAGTTGATCTGTTTGTCCTGTATAATTCTTTGCCTTGTAAAATCTGATCTATAACTCATGTCCAAGTATACAATGTGCCTGTGGCTGGAAAAGGAAAAAGAAAGCAGTAGTACTGGGAAACGAAGGGAAGGAGACACAAAGACTTTGACTTTTCCTGCTTGGTTTGAAGGCACTTTCACCTGCAAGTGACTTTTTGATCCCATATCATTTTTAATAAAAGTCCTAATTGGCAGTTCTCTCTCTGTGACTGGAGTTTGTCACACTGTTACTGGAAAGTAGGTTCTTGTCTCACGTGCAAAAAGAATTCAGAGAGGGGAAAGGGAGGTAAGGAAAACAAATCAGGGTTTATTTAAGCAATAGTATGCTCTCAAGGCAAACCTAGACAGTGTATTAAAAAGCAGAGACATCCTTGGCCGACATAGGTCCATATAATCAAAGCTATGGCTTTTTCAGTAGTCACTTAAGGATGTGAGAATTGGATCATAAAGAAGGCTAAGTGCCCAAGAATTGACGATTTTGAGCTGTGGTGCTGGAGAAGACTCATGAGAGTCCCTTGGACTGCAAGAAGATCAAACCAGTCAATCCTAAAGGAAGTCAATCCTGGATATTTATTGAAAGGACTGATACTCAAGTTGAAACTTCAATACTTTGGTCACCTGATGCAAAGAGCCGACTCATTGGAAAAGACCTTGATGCTGGGAAAGACTGAGGGCAGGAGGAGCAGAGAGAGACAGAGAATGAGTTGGTTGGAAAACATCACCAATGAAACGGGCTTGAGTTTGAGCAAACTCCGGGAGGTGATGAACGACAGGGAGGCCTGGCATGCTATAGTCCATAGGATTGCAGAGAATTGGACAAACGTTAGTGACTGAACAAGAAAAACAACAATACTCTCAAGGGGAGAGAGGGCAAGCTCAGATGACTAGCTGCCCTGAGTTTTTTAGCTAGCCAGTTATGTAGGGCTTAGAAATGAAGTTGTGGAATATTCACTAGGGAGAGAAGGGCTTAGGGTTGTATTCCCTGATTTTCATCGCATTTCCACCTTCCCTAGGAGAGGAAGGCTTTTGACCTTTATTTAACTTTGATTGGAAGTGTCCTGAAGCCTGTGCATGATGATAATATTTTATCTGTGAGGCTAGTTTTATTGTAATGAGGCCTAATGACAACAGGTTGCATTTAGATGCCAGAAATTCCTGCTTTCCCCATTTCTTTGTCTGCTTCCAGGATGTTGTCACCTTAACATCCCAGGAAGTCTTTTAATTTCTTATCTTCTACTTGTTTTCTTTCTGACTTTACTCTTATTTATTGGGAAAATGGGGGCTGTTTTGGGTGCAAGTCTGTGAATTTGAGTTGGAATCACACTACGTTTATCTTAAAAATTCATCAAGGATATACTTTTTTTTTCATTTGTTATTTCACAGTGTTCAGTTGTTTACAGAAAGGTTATAAAATAAAAGCTTCTTTACCACATGCTCATTAAATGTGGGTCCTTTGTAAAAATCAATCAATAGATAAGAAAAAAGGAAGAAAAAGATTTTATTTCTTATCTATCAATATGAAGAAGAGTATGTCTTCCTTGTCAACTGTAATAAAAACTATAAATGTTATACTTCTAAATTAAATACAGCATATGTATTAATACTATATATCCTATATTGTTCACTGTATACTAAGTGAACAATATATTATGCGAATATAGGCATTATTCCAGCAATGCAAGTTTGCTCAATATTGGTTGTGATAGAAGGCATCCTTGAATTCTTTATTCATAAGGCAGAACAGGAGTTTATCAAACTGACTGTAGTTCCTGTAAGTAGGTGAGAGGTGTTTAGAACATCTCATTCATTTTCAATTGAAAAATAAAAATGTCTGAGGTGTTTAATTCTTCAAAAATAGACAAACTGAGCAATGACTAAATAAATAAAATCCATTCTTAAACATGGAACCGTATGAAAATATGCTTACACAATCCAAGCTTTTCTTCTCAGGGAATATTTTTTTGGTTATATCAAGGATTTTTTTAAAAAACATGATGTGATTTCTTCTGGGACACTATTAGTGTCTCTTTTTTTAAAGAAAGAAATCTTATATATTGGTTAATATTCAAAACACCATCCCAACCACTGACCAAAGCTAAGTATTTTTGTAGTATCCTTTGTTTTTCCTGTCCTTGCAAAAGAGCCAGCAACAAATTGAGCTGTTTATTTGAAAGAAATCATATCAGGAACATGACTCTTAACATTTCCTGGCTTGTTTTTTTTCCTACAAATAAATAACCTGGGGAAGTAAGACTGATTTATTATTTCCTCAGTACTGGAATGAAAATTGTTCTGTGGACAGGTAATGCTGGTTTATCCAACATTTTGTTATCCTTGCTGGCTGCTTCAGAGCACTTTCAGTTTATGAACAAGCTGATATTTGTTCGTTCTTTAATTAGCAATGGTGACAGAAAATATTGCTATTTCTATACTACTCATCAAATAGTATTCTATCAGATACTTAAGCAAATCTATCAGATAGTCTTAGTTGATTGTCTCAAAGGTGTTCAAATTAAACTGAAATTTGGATAAACATATATTAGCATAGAGTCTATAGAAAAATCAGGGTAAATCCATAAATAACTAAAATAATATCTTATATTTAGTGAGCACTTACTAAGCACCAGACACTACTTTTGTTCCTTTATAAGTAACAAGCAATTTCATCTTCATAACCTGTGTATTCATTTGCTCAGTCATGTCCAACTCTTTGTAGCCCCATGGACAGTAGCCTACCAGGTTCCTCTGCCCATGGAATTTTCCAGGCAAGAATACTGGAGTGGGGTCCTATTTCCTACTCTAAGGAATCTTTCTGACCCAGGGATCAAATCCAAGCCTCTTGCATCTCCTGTCGTGGCAGGCAGAGCAAAATTGAACAATTGCAAATTCAAAGATGGATAAACTGAGGTATGGAGGGATTAAATAACTTTCTCAAGGTCACCTTTGCTAATGAAAAAGATAACAGATGTAGTCATTAAAGCTGGGGAAAAAATGGAAAAGTGACAAGAACTCTGGTTTTGAGCATTCATCACTGGGCTCTGTGAGTCAAGTAGTCCTTACACTGAATACTGGCTCTGTCAGTCAGTGGAGGCACGACCTTAAAAGGGTACGTTTGAGTCTCACCAATTATAAAATGAGGATAAAAATATCTTCTTCACATGTATATATGTATATATATTTAAAAATGTATCAGTTCAGTTCAGTTCAGTCACTCAGTCATGTCCAACTCTTTGTGACCCCATGGACTGCAGTATGCCAGGCTTCCCTGCATACTGCAGGGAAGTCCAGCACCAACTCCTGGAGCTTACTCAAACACGTGTCCATTGAGTCAGTGATGCCATCCAACCATCTCATCCTCTGTCGTCCCCTTCTCCTTCCACCTTCAATCTTTCCCACCATCAGGGTCTTTTCAAACGAGTCAGTTCTTCACATCAGGTGATCATATATATATATCTTGTGCATCTAATTTTCATACTAAGTATAACTGTTCAACTCTTGACAACATTTAAAATTCTTGTTGCTAATGGTTCTTTTAATGTTTTAGTATTGCAATTCTGGAAATTGCACAGATGTCCCTCAAAGAAGACCAGGTTCAACTTGTGACTCCCAGGTGATGTGCAATGGACATGGGGTATGTATAATAGTTATTTTTAGGTATTGGTATTTTGATCTGTGTGGATAACATTTTAAAGGGTAATAATGCATAAAATTATTTGAGATGTAGAAATTTATTTGGAAAACAAATTAAATATGGAAACCAGACTCCATTATTTGTACATATGTATGTGATTTATGGCATACATAAATATGAGGACTTCCCTCATAGCTCAGTGGATAAAGAATCTGCATGCAGTGCAAGAAACCTGGGTTTCTTATATCTGAGAACTTCCAGATATTCAAGCTTGATTTAGAAAATGCAGAGAAACTGGATATCAAATTACCACCATTCACTGGATCAGAGAATAAGCAAGGAATTCCAGAAAAACATCTACTTCTGCTTCATTGACAATGCTAAAGCCTTTGACAGTGTTCTTAAGGAGATGGGAATATCATACCACCTGACCTGCCTCCTGAGAAACTTGTATGCAGGTCAACAAGCAACAGTTAGAACCGGACATGGAATAACGGACTGGTACAAAATTGGGAAAGGGGTACATCAAGACTGTATATTGTCACCCTGCTTATTTAACTTATATGCAGAGTCAGACATGACTGAGTGACTAACAACAAAATTGTAAATAATGGTATAATGGAGGCTATTGTATGTTTATCTTTGTACATTTATCTGATTTTTTTAATTGCTTGCAGTTAAGGATGATGGGACAAATATATGCACCATTTAAATTTTCGTTAATATTATATTGTCTTCAAGAAATAGTATATCAATTTTTGCTCCCACCTGTCATGTATAAAAATATACATTTCCTCATATTCTGACCAGACTTCTTTCTCTGTCTTTTTAATCTCTCCAAACATGCTAAATACGTTGTTAACTTGCTTTTAAGCATGTGTGGTCATTTTTCTACTTGCATTTCTATTTGTCCATCCATTGTAAAATTACTTACCAGATTATAGGAATATTTTAAGCTTTTTAAGTTTTTCCAGCCATGCATTTGGTTCTACCTTGTGGCTAGCATCTCCTGCTGTAGTGATGCTACATATTTTATATAGTAAAACAGGAAATAAGTGGCTTCTCTGTGTGTCTTTTTCTCTCAAATCACTTGCATGTCCTAATATTTACAGTTTCATTCCTGTCTTTCCTCTTCTATTTAGTTTTAATCAATTTCTTAATTTTCACGAACCTGTTGCTAGATTCTCTATTCTATTTCTGGCTCTTCTTTCAATTTACCCACCAGATCACATTTAAAGATATTTTCTAGCTTTCCCATTTCTAGCCAAATTTTGCTATGTCTCATTAAGAAAACTTGTTTCTTTAGTGTTTCCACGTCTTTTTTGGGGGGGCTTAAATTTGAGTCTTATCACAGCTAATTTTTTTAAATTAGCACAATTCATAGTGTATTTAATATTCTATTATTTTGTAATTTCTAGTTCTTAATTCATATGCCTATCTAGAATAAGACATTTCAGTTGTATCAGAATATTATATGCATGCACGCATACTAAGTCACTTCAGTTGTGTCCAACTCTGTGTGACCCTGTGGACTGTAGCTCTCCAGGCTCCCCTGTCCATGGAATTCTCCAGGCAAGAATACTAGAGTGCATTGCCTTGCGCTCCTCCAGGGGATATTCCTGATCCAGAAATGGAACCCACATCTCTTATGTCTCCTGTGTTGGCAGGCAGTTTCTTTACCGCTAGTGTCGCCTGAGAAGCCCATCAGAATATATACTTTTTTTTTTTAAGAAAAAGGAGATAAATAAGAGAAAATCTCTATGACATTTGAAAAGGTATTGTGTAAACATTATTATATTAATTTTTATTTTTAAAATTGCTCCCACATTAATATAAAAACTACTTATAATGTACTAAATTATAGTGCTTTAGTAATTTGAGTTGATTAAATATAACAAATAATGTGTTTAATTTTTATCTTGTACATAATATGCAGTTTTTAAATTTGGTTCTGGTTTTAGGTTTGCAATACTCAAGACCACTGCCACTGTGATGTTGGATATGCTCCTCCACGTTGTGAAGTGTTAGATTCATCTCCAGGAGGAAGTATCGATAATGGATATTGGATTTTAAAAGGTTCGTGCCTAAATCACCATACTCCAACAAAGCCTTCTGCACATAGAGAAATAGATCTTCATGGTTTGTGTGGTACAGACATTGGATAGTAGTGCCTGACATGTGGATAGTGCAACTAAGGAACTAAAGTTTCCATTTTATTTCATTTAAATAGTCACGTGTGGCAAGTCAGTACTATATTTGACAGCACAGCTCTAGATCATATTATCAATCAAAATTTTGTAAGTGCTTTTAATTCAAATGTAGGCATGTATATTTTAATAAGTCTCCCCTTAATTTTAACCACAGTTCCCCAAACGTTTCTATTTATACAGCAGTGTTCTAGATAGGTATAGTTAAATGATAGTGTAGCTGATTGTTTTATTAAATAGCCTTCCATTCCATGTTAACTATTGTGATGTGTTAGATCACAACAGAGTTACCTCTTTCAAGTTAACTATCGAAAAGTGAAAGTGATATTCACTCAGTCTTATCAGACTCTTTGCGACCCAATGTACTGTAACCTGCCAGGCCTCTTTATCAATGGAATTCTCCAGGCAAGAATACTGGAGTGGGTAGCCATTCCCTTCTCCAAGGGATCTTCCTTATCCAGGAATTAAACCTGGGTCTCTTGCAATGAAGGCAGATTCTTTATCATCTGTGCCACTGGAGAAGACCAATGCTAAGATCTTGGCATCTCGTTCCATCCCTTCATGGCAAAAAGAAGGGGGAAAAGTGGAAGCAGTGACAGATTTTATTTTCTTGAGCTCCAAAATCACTGTGGATGGTGACTTTAGCCATGAAATTCAAAGACACTTGCTAATTGGAAGGAAAGCCATGACAAACCTGGATAGCATATTGGAAAGCAGAGACATCACTTTGCTGTCAAAGGTCTGTATAGTCAAAGTTATGCTTTTTCTAATAGTCATGTAAGGATGTTAGAGTTGCTGCATAAAGAAGGCTGAGTGCTGAAAACTTGATGCTTTTGAACTGTAATGCTGGAGAAGACTCATGAGAGTCCCTTGGGCTCCAAGATCAAACCAGTCAATCCTACAGGATCAGCCCTGAATATTCATTGGAATGACTGATGCTGAAGCTGAAGCTCCAAAACTTGGGTCAGGTAGGAGAGGAGCCGACTCATTGGAAAAGACCCTGATCCTGGGAAAGATTGAAGGCAAGTGAGAAGGGAATAACAGAGTAAGAGATGGTTGATAGCATCACTGATTCAATGGATATGAATTTGAGTGAACTTCAAGAGATATTGTAAGACAGAGGAGCCTGGCGTGCAAGGGGTCTGGCATCCATGGGGAGCCTGTCATCCATGGGGTCAAAAAGTTCAGATAGGTCTTAGCAAATGAACAATAGGTATGAATTAATATCTAGTTGGAGTTGTTCCCTGCAATAGCCTAATAATTAGTGATGTTGCACAACTTTCATGTGTTGATTGGCCATCTGTGTACCTTTATTCAAGAAATGCCTTTTTAAATCTTCCCACTTTTTAATTGAGATATATGTTTCTTTGTAGTTGAGTTGTAGGAGTATTTTACGTATTCTACATATTAATTCTTCATCAGAAGCATGAGTTGTCAACATTTTCTTAATTTGTCAAAATTTTTGCTTTATTGATATTGTCCTTTGATGCACAACAATTTTTTTTGTATTTTATTTATTTATTTATTTTATTATTGTTTTTGCCATACATTTTCATGATATCACCATGGGTTTACATATGCTTCCCCTCCGGAGCCCCCCCTCCCTCCTCCCTCCCCCCCCGGGAAATCTCGCTGCACCAGTCCCGAGCATCAATCCTGGGCTGGCGATTGATTAGACACATGACAATTAACATGCTTCAATGCCCTTCTCCCATATCATCCCACCCTTACCCTCATCCACAAAGTCCACGAGTCTATTCTATACATCTGCGTTCCTTTTGTTGTCTCCCATGTTGGGTTCTCATTACTGTCTTTCTAAATTCCATATATATGTGTTAATATACTGTATTGTTGTTTTTGCTTCTGGCTTACTTCACTCTGGATAATGGGCTCCAGTTTCGTCCATCTGAGTAGAATTGCTTCAAATGAATTTTTTTTTAATGCTGAGTAATATTCCATTGTGTATATGTACCACATCTTTCTTATCCATTCATCAGTTGATGGGCATCTAGGTTGTTTCCATGTCTTAGCTATTGTAAACAATGCAGCGATGAACATTGGGGTACACGTGGCTCTTTCAATTCTGGTTTCCTCGGTGTATATGCCCAGCAGTGGGATTGCCGGGTCATATGGCAGGTCTATTTGCAGCTTTTTAAGGAACCTCCACACTGTTTTCCATAGTGGCTGTACTAGTTTGCATTCCCACCAACAGTGTAAGAGGGTTCCCTTTTCTCCACATCCTCTCCAGCATTTATTGCTTGTAGACTTTTGGATGGCAGCCATTCTGACTGGTGTAAAGTGGTACCTCATTGTGGTTTTGATTTGCATTTCTCTGATAATGAGTGATGTTGACCATCTTTTCATGTGTTTGTTAGCCATTTTTATAATCTTCTTTGGAGAAATGTCTGTTAAGTTCTTTGGCCCACTTTTTAATTGGGTTGTTTATTTTTCTAGAATGGAGCTGCAGGAGTTGTTTGTATATTTTTGAGATTAATTGTTTGTCTGTTGCTTCATTGGCTATTATTTTCTCCCATTCTGAAGGCTGTCTTTTCACCTTGCTTATAGTTTCCTTTGTTGTGCAAAAGCTTTTAATTTTAATTAGGTCCCATTTGTTTATTCGTGTTTTTATTTCCAATATTCTGGGAGGTGGGTCATGGAGTATCCCGCTTTGGATTATAGCAGAGAGTGTTTTGCCTATGTTATCCTCTAGGAGTTTTATAGTTTCTGGTCTTATGCTTAGATCTTTAATCCATTTTGAGTTTATCTTTGTGTATGGTGTTAGAAAGTGATCTAGTTTCATTCTTTTACAAGTGGCTGTCCAGTTTTCCCAGCACCACTTGTTAAAGAGGTTGTCTTTTCTCCATTGTATATTCTTGCCTCCTTTGTCAAAGGTAAGGTGTCCATAGATGCGTGGATTTATCTCTGGGCTTTCTATTCTGTTCCATTGATCTATGTTTCTGTCTTTGTGCCAGTACCATACTGTCTTAATGACTGTGGATTTGTAGTATAGCCTAAAGTCAGGTAGGTTGATTCCGCCAGTTCCATTCTTCTTTCTCAAGATTGCTTTGGCTATACGAGGTTTTTTGTATTTCCATACAAATTGAGAAATTATTTGTTCTAATTCTTTGAAGAAGACCTCTGGTAGCTTGATAGGAATTGCATTGAATCTATAGATTGCTTTAGGTAGTATACTCATTTTCACTATATTGATTCTTCCAATCCATGAGCACGGTACATTTCTCCATCTGTTTGTGTCCTCCTTGATTTCTTTCATCAGTGTTCTATAGTTTTCTATATACAAGTCTTTTGATTCTTTAGGTAGAAATACTCCTAAGTATTTTATTCTTTTTGTTTCGATGGTGAATGGGATTGTTTCCTTAATTTCTCTTTCTGATTTCTCACTGTTAGTGTATAGGAATGCCAGGGATTTCTGTGTGTTGATTTTGTATCCTGAAACTTTGCTATATTCACTGATTAGCTCTAGTAATTTTCTCGTAGAGTCTTTAGGGTTTTCAATATAGAGGATCATGTCATCTGCAAACAGAGAGAGTTTTACTTCTTCTTTTCCAATCTGGATTCCTTTGATTTCTTTATCTGCTCTGATTGCTGTGGCCAAAACTTCCAAAACTATGTTGAATAGTAGTGGTGAGTGTGGGCACCCTTGTCTTGTCCCTGATTTCAGGGGGAATGCTTCCAGTTTTTCACCATTGAGGATAATGTTTGCTGTGGGTTTGTCATATATAGCTTTTATTATGTTGAGGTATGTTCCTTCTATTCCTGCTTTTTGGAGGGTTTTTATCATAAATGGATGTTGAATTTTGTCAAAGGCTTTCTCTGCATCTATTGAGATAATCATGTGATTTTTATTTTTCAATTTGTTAATGTGGTGTATTACATTGATCAATTTACGAATATTGAAGAATCCTTGCATCCCTGGGATAAAGCCTACTTGATCATGATGTATGATCTTTTTGATGTGTTGTTGGATTCTATTTGCTAGAATTTTGTTTAGGATTTTTGCATCTAAGTTCATCAGTAATATTGGCCTGTAGTTTTCTTTTTTTGTGGTATCTTTGCTGGGTTTTGGAATTAGGGTGATGGAGGCCTCATAGAATGAGTTTGGAAGTTTACCTTGGTCTGCAATTTTCTGGAAGAGTTTGAGTAGAATAGGTGTTAGCTCTTCTCTAAATTTTTGGTAGAATTCAGCTGTGAAGCCATCTGGTCCTGGGCTTTTGTTTTTTGGAAGATTTCTGATTACGGTTTCAATTTCCATGCTTGTGATGGGTCTATTAATATTATCTATCTCTTCCTGGTTTAGTCTTGGAAAGTTATACTTTTCTAGGAATTTGTCCATTTCATCCAAATTGTCCAGTTTATTTGCATATAGTTGCTGATAATAGTCTCTTATGATCCTTTGTATTTCTGTGTTTTCTGTTGTGATCTCTCCGTTTTCATTTCTAATTCTGTTGATTTGGTTCTTCTCCCTTTGTTTCTTGATGAGTCTGGCTAATGGTTTGTCAATTTTATTTATCTTCTCAAAGAACCAGCTTTTGGCTTGGTTGATTTTTGCTATGGTCACTTTTGTTTCCTTTGCATTTATTTCTGCCCTGATCTTTAAGATTTCTTTCCTTCTACTAGACCTGGGCTTCTGCATCTCTTCCCTTTCTAGTTGCTTTAGGTGTATAGTAAGGTCATTTATTTGATTTTTCTCTTGTTTCCTGAGGTGAGCTTGTATTGCTATGAACTTTCCCCTTAGCATTGCTTTCAGTGTCCCATAGGTTTTGAGCTGTTGTGTTTTCATTTTCATTCGTTTCCATGCATAACTGAATTTCATTTTTAATTTCTTCTGCGATTTGTTGGTTATTCAGCAGTGTGTTGTTGAGCCTCCATATGTTGGAAGTTTTGAGAGGTTTTCTCCTGTAGTTGATATCTAATCTCACTGCATTGTGGTCAGAAAAGATGCTTGGGATGATTTCAATATTTTTGAATTTATCAAGGTTAGATTTATGGCCCAGGATGTGATCTATCCTGGAGAAGGTCCCGTGTGCACTTGAGAAAAAGGTGAAATTCCTTGTTTTGGGGTGGAATGACCTATAGATATCAATTAGGTCTAGTTGGTCTATTGTTTCATTTAAAGTTTGAATTTCCTTGTTACTTTTCTGTCTAGTTGATCTATCCATTGGTGTGAGTGGTGTATTAAAGTCTCCTGCTATTATTGTGTTGTTGTTGATTTCCCCTTTCATATTTGTTAGCATTTGCCTTACATATTGTGGAGCTCCTATGTTAGGTGCATAAATATTTATAATTGTTATTTCTTCTTCCTCGATTGATCCTTTGATCATTATGTAATGTCCATCTTTATCTCTTTTCACTGCCTTTATTTTAAAGTCTACTTTATCAGATATGAGTATTGCCACTCCTGCTTTCTTTTGGTCTTTATTTGCATGGAATATCTTTTTCCAGCCTTTAACTTTCAGTCTATATGTGTCCTTAGGTTTGAGGTGGGTCTCTTGTAGACAACATATATAGGGGTCTTGTTTCTGTATCCAATCGGCCAATCTTTGCCTTTTGGTTGGGGCATTCAGCCCGTTTACATTTAAGGTAATTATTGATAAGTATGATCCCGCTGCCATTTATTTTATTGTTTTGGGTTCCAGATTATCTATCCCATCGGTGTTTCCTATCTAGGAAAGATCCTGTAGCAATCGTTGGAGGGCTGGTTTGGTGTTGCTGAATTCTCTCAGTTTCTGCTTGTCTGAGAAAATTTTGAATTCTCCTTCAAATTTGAATGAGATCCTTGCTGGGTAGAGTAGTCGGGGTTGTAGATTGTTTTTTTCCATGACTTTAAGTATGTTTTGCCATTCCCTTCTGGCCTGAAGCATTTCTGTTGAGAGATCAGCTGTTATCCTTATGGGATTCCCCTTGTGAGTTATCTTTTGCTTCTCCCTTGCTGCTTTTAATATTTGGTCTTTGTATTTGATATTTGCCAATTTGATTAATATGTGTCTTGGGGTGTCCCGCTTGGGGTTCATTCTATTTGGGATTCTCTGTGTTTCTTGGACCTGAGTGGCTATTTGCTTCCCCAATTTAGGGAAGTTTTCTACAATTATCTCTTCAAGAATTTTCTGATGGTCTTTCTTTTTGTCTTCTTCTTCTGGGACTCCTATGATTCGAATATTGTGCGTTTAATATTGTCCCAGAGGTCTCTAAGATTGTCTTCATTTCTTTTAATTCTTTTTTCATTTTTCCTTTCTGTTTCATTTATTTCTGCCATTCTGTCTTCTACCTCACTTATTCTGTCTTCTATCTCTGTTATTCTGCTGTTGGTTCCCTCCAGGGTGTTTTTGATCTCATTTATTGCATTATTCATTGTATTTTGTCTCTTTTTCATTTCTTCTAAGTCCTTGTTAAAGCTTACCTGCATCTTCTCAATCCTTGCCTGCAGGTTATTGAGCTGCAACTCCAACTTATTTTCCAGGTTTTGGATCATTTTCACTATCATTATTCGGAATTCTTTGTCAGGTAGACTTCCTATCTCTTCGTCTTTTGTTTGGTCTAGGGGGTATTTATCCTGTTCCTTTACTTGCTGGGTATTTCTCTGCCTTTTCATCTTGTTTATCTTGCTGTGTTGTCCCTTTATTGTGGGGATTCCTCTCTATGGGAGGGGTTGGATGAGTGGTTTGTCGAAGTTTCCTGGATGGAAAGGCTTGTGTGGTTTTCTGGTGGGTGAGTCTAGGTTTCCTCACTGTTACTCCTCACGTCGGCAATGAGTCGCCTCTCCAGATGCCCGATGTCCTCTGCCAGCATTCAGTTCCTGTTTTTTGGAGTTTGCTCGGCCTTTAAAAGTTCTTTTGGTATATTTATTGGGGAGAGAGTGTTCTCCCCGTCCTATTCCTCCGCCATCTTAGTTTCTCTCCGCACAACAATTTTTTATTATGATAAATTCTAATTTACCTAGTTTTTCTTATGTTGCCTATGTTGTCCATGTCATATTCAAGAAACTATTCCAAAATCCAATGTTATAAATGCTTCCCCCTTGTTTTCTTCTAAGAATATTATGGTTTTACCTCTTGGTGTGAAAATCCTTGATTCATTTGGAGGTAATTTTTATTTTGTGTTAGTAAGGGTCTATCTTTGTTCTTTTGCTTGTTGATATCCATTTATCCCAAAATAATTTGTTGAAAAGTCTGTCTTTCCTTCCCTTGAGTGTTCACAGTATTCTCACTGAAAATCATTAGACTGCATATGTAAGAGTTTATTTTTGGACTCTTTATTTTTTCCATTGGCAAATTTCATTTTTCTAATTTTTTGCCCAAGTAATATATCAGCTTTCAAGAAAGTTTAAACTTTGTGATGGTGATGTTGAAATTGATCATACAAATGAAATCTCATATTGCAAACCATCAGACAATGGAATCATAATTTTTCTCCAAATGAAGAATCAGTGAATGAACAAAATATTTCTAATAAAAAAAGAAATATGATATTCTCATCAAGTTATTCTTACTTCAGCATGCAATACTTTGTCACAAATCTCTAGAATCTTCTTTATTGTAAAGAAGATCTAGGACAATATCTTTTCACCTTTTACTATATTTGGGCATGAACATTTATTTGATATGATTCAAAAGTGGACAAATGTGCATGCAAAGTTGACTGAAAGGAGCTAGATGATGTAGGAGTGATAAATGAAAAGGCATAAACACACCAGTTTCACTCTAGCCCATGCTTCTCTCAAAATTAAATGTTTATTTTCATGCAGAATCTTCCACACAAATCTTCATTGCACAACTATTCAGAATTACTAAAAACTGGCACACAGACATTGTCATTCAATGGGTGAATAAGTAAACAAAATATGACAGACATGCAAAAGAATACTGGTCATCAATACAAAGGAATGAAGTGTTCATAGATGACATGACTTGTATGAACTATTTGGGAATTATATGAGTGAAAAAGACAATCTTGAGACATAAACTACATGACTCTATTTATATAACATTCATTAAATGACATAACTAGAAAGATGGTGAGCTAAAGTTTAGTGGTTGCCAAGGGTTCAGGAAGGGGAAAAGAGGGAATCAGTATAGCTATATAAAGGAGTAACAGTATTAGAGGCCATGCTGCAGTTCTCTATCTTGATTGTGACGGTGGTTATACAAATTTGATATGTCATAAAATTGCATAGAACTAGATATACATACATTTAAATGCATACACATATGTATACCCAAAAAAGTACATGTATACTGGTGAAATCTGAATAAGGTCTGTGTATTTCATCAATGTTCATTTTCTGGTTTTGGTATTTTCCTGTAGTACTGAAATGCATTAACAGTGTCTGAAAGTTTAGTAAAGGAAGCACAAGATTCCCTCTAACTATTTTTGCAACTCTTTATGAGTCTATGGCTTCACCAGTGGCTCAGGGGTAAAGAACCTACCTGCCAGTGCAGGAGACTCAGGACACTCAGATTTGATCTGTGAGTCGGGAAGATCCCCTGGAGAAGAAAATGGCAACCCACTCCAGTATTCTTGCCTGGTAAATCCTATGGACTGAGGAGCCTGGTGGACTATAGCCCATGGGGTTTCAAAGAGTCAGATAGGACTGAAGTTACTGAGCATGCATGAGTCTATGATTCAACATCAGTTCAGTGGCTCAGTCGTGACTGACTCTCTGTGACCCCATGGACTGCAGCACGCCAGGCCTCCCTGTCCATCACCAACTCTCAGAGCTTGCTCAAACTCATGTCCGTCAAGTCTGTGATGCCATCCAACCATCTCATCCTCTGTTGTTCCCTTCTCCTCCTGCTTTCAATCTTTCCCAGCATCAGGATATTTTCAAATGAGTCAGCTCTTCCCATCAGATGGCCAAAGGATTGGAACTTCAACTTCAGCAAGAGTTTTCAGCAGCAGTATTCCAGTGAATACTCAGGACTGATTTCCTTTAGGACTGACTGGTTTGACCTCCTTGCAGTCTGAGGGACTCTCAAGACTCTTCTCCAACACCACAGTTCAAAAGCATCAACTTTTCGCTGCTCAGCTTTCTTTATGGTCCAACTCTCACATCCATATGTGACTACTGGAAAAGTCATAGCTTTGACTAGATGGACCTTTGTCGGCAAAGTAATATCATAGCTTTTCTTTCAAGAAGCAAGCATCTTTTAATTTCATTGGCTGCAGTCACCTTCTGCAGTGATTTTGGAGCCCAAGAAAATAAAGTTATGTAATTTAACGTAAGCTAACTAAAAATAATAATGGCATATTATTACACATCTAAAGCTAGCAAAATGAAATCAAGCAAAAACATCAAAAGCAACAATACCAAGTGCTTGTGAAGTATGGATCATCTGTGCAGACAGAGTAACTCACAGATGAATGGAGGGAAGGAAAATGGCAAAAACACTTTGGAAAATAAGTTAGTTGTTTCTTGAAAAGTTAAAAATACACTCATTTAAAAATTTGCTTAGTAAATGATTCAGCAGTCTAGCTTATAGGTATTACAATGAGAACTTACATGTAGACAAAAACCTATGTGTATATATTGTAGCAGTTTTATTTATAATTGCCAAAATCTAGAGAAACCCAAATTATCCTTCAATGGATGAATGGATAAGAAAACTATAGTACACATTTCAATAGAAGTCTACTTAGCAGTAAAGAAGAATGAACTATTAAAATATATACTGTACAGGACCTTCTGGAAATGGCAGTCAGTAGTGACAGAGAGCAGCTCACTGGATGCAAGGAACTGGCAGTGGGAGATAAACACAAAGGGCAGCCAAGGGAGGTGTTGGGATGACGGAGGTGTTGTGTATCATGACTATGGTGAGGGGAACAGAAAATGTGCATTTTACAATATGCGTAGAACTGTATAGCACAGAGCAGTATTACTATGTGTAAATTTTTTAAGTCAAATCTATTTAGTAAAAATAAGTATTAAAAAAGAGATAATTATTAGTTTTTCCAAAATTTCCTAAAATACAACTTATCAATTCAAGATCTTAGCCAACCGAAGAGAATAAACTGAAAAATACATCTTGGTAAACCACAGTGAAACTATGGAAAATCAATAACATAGAGCAAGTCTGACACTCAGACAAGGAATGAAAGAAGCCTTATATTATTGTGATGAACAGTAAGAATGACGACCAAATGTTCACCACAAAACGAAAGCCAGGATACAATGGGATTACATTTTTGAACTGCTGGAAGAAAATTCTACGTCTAAGCGAATTTACTATTCACATATTAAGACATTATAAAAACATTCTAAAGATAAAAGCTGAGACAATTGGTCACTACAAAGTGCATGCCAAAAGAAATAAGAAAGAAAGCCCTACTGGTTGAAAGGAAATGACCCGCCATGAAATTTGAATGTGCTGGAGCAATTGAGAAGCCTAGAAAACAGAAAATAGGTGGAAGTAAGTGTAAATTTACATTAAAACTCTTTAGCATTCAACTGGCTGTTTAAATACAATGATGTATTGTCTAGGTTTATAATACATAGATAAATAAAAAGTATAAAATTAGAAGCAAAAATGATGGAGAGACATTAATGAAATTGCACTCTCCTTAAAGTTGTACGTTGTGAAATTTAGAGAAAAACAAATATGCTACAATTGTACTGTAACGTTCTCCAAATAAATTTAAAAAACGTTTTGTGCCATCTACTATGCATACATGTTGGATGTGGAAGACTACCGTTTTTACCTTTTAGCTTGTACATCTGAAAATTATCCGTTCACATATGGCTGAAGCCTAGCCTGAGGGATTTTGAGCATAACCTTGCTAGCATGTGAAATGAGCACACTTGTACAGTAGTCTGAACATTCTTTAGCGTTGTCCTTTTTTAGGACTGGAGTTATTGAAAAACTTCAGAAAATGTCAAGTGCTGATGAGAATGCAAAGAAACGGAAATACTGTGCATTGCTGGTGGAAAGGTAATAGTGCTGCATCCCGTTTGGGTAACTGTATGATGGCTCCTCAAAAAAATAGAATACCCATATTATCCTGAAATTCTACATCCAGGTATGTAGATTCCAAAGCATTGGAAGCACAGACTCAGATATTTGTACACCCATGTTGAAAAAGGAAAAGAAATGCAAAAAAGCAACATGGCTGTCTGAGGAGGCCTTACAAATAGCTGTGAAAAGAAGGGAAGTGAAAGGCAAAGGAGAAAAGGAAAGATATTCCAATCTGAATGCAGAGTTCCAAATAGCAAGGAGAGATGAGAACGCCTTCCTCAGCAATCAATGCAAAAAAATAGAGGAAAACAATAGAATGGGAAACACTAGAGATTTCTTCAAGAAAATTAAAGATACCAAGGGAACATCTCATGCAAAGAAATAGGCTCAATAAAGGACAGAAATGGTAGGGACCTAACAGAAGCAGAAGATATTAAGAAGAGGTGGCAAGAATACACAGAACTGTACAAAAAAGATCTTCATGACCCAGATAATCATAATCGTGTGATCATTCACCTAGAACCATACATCCTGGAATGTGAAGTCAAGTGGGCCTTAGGAAGCATCACTACTAACAAAGCTAGTGGAGTTGATGGAATTCCAGTTGAGCTATTTCAAATCCTGAAAGATGATGCTATGAAAGTGATGCACTCAATATGCCAGCAAATTTGGAAAACTCAGCAGTGGCCACAGGACTGGAAAAGGTCAGTTTTCATTCCAGTCCCAAAGAAAGGCAATGCCAAAGAATGCTCGAACTACTGCACAATTGCACTCATCTCACATGCTAGTAAAGTAATGCTTAAAATTCTCCAAGCCAGGCTTCAACAATACATGAACCGTGAACTTCCAGATGTTCAAGCTGGTTTTAGAAAAGGCAGAGGAACCAGAGATCAAATTGCCAACATCTGCTGGATCATTGAAAAGGCAAGAGAGTTCCGGAAAACCATCTATTTCTGCTTTATTGACTATGTCAAGGCTTTGACTATGCGGATCACAATAAACTGTGGAAACTTCTGAAAGAGATGGGCATACTAGACCACCTGACCTGTCTCTTGAGATACCTGTATGCAGGTCAGGAAGCAACAGCTAGAACTGGACATGGAGCAACAGACCGGTTCCAAATAGGAAAAGGAGTACGTCAAGGCTGTATATTGTTACTCTGCTTATTTAACTTATATGCAGAGTACATCATGAGAAACGCTGGACTGGAGGAAGCACAAGCTGGAATCAAGATTGCTGGGAGAAATATCAGTAACCTCAGATATGCAGATGACACCACCCTTATGGCAGAAAGTGAAGAACAGAAGAGCCTCTTGATGAAAGTGAAAGAAGAGAGTGAGAAAGTCGGCTTAAACTCAACATTCAGAAAACTAAGATCATGGCATCCAGTCCCATCACTTCATGGCAAATAGATGGGGAAACAGTAGAAACAGTGTCAGACTTTATTTTGGGGGGCTCCAAAATCACTGTAGATGATGATTGCAGCCAGGAAATTAAAAGACGCTTACTCCTTGGCAGGAAAGTTATGACCTACCTAGACAGCATATTAAAAAGCAGAGACATTACTTTGTCAACAAAGGTCCATCTAGTCAAGGCTATGGTTTTTCCAGTGGTCAAGCATGGATGTGAGAGTTGGACTATAAACAAAGTTGAACACTGAAGAATTGATTATTTTGAACTGTGGTGTTGGAGAAGGCTCTTGAGAGTCCCTTGGACTGCAAGGAGATCCATCCAGTCCATCCTAAAGGAGATCAGTCCTGGGTTTTCATTGAAAGGACTGACCTTGAAACTCCAATACTTTGGCCACCTGATGTGAAGAGCTGACTCTTTTGAAAAGACCTTAATGCTAGGAAAGATTGAGAGTGAGAGGAGAAGGGGACGACAAAGGATGAGATGATTGAATGGCATCACTGACTCAATGAACATTGATTTGGGTAAACTCCAGGAGTTGGTGATGGACAGGGAGGCCTGGCGTGCTGCAGTTCATGGGGTCACAAAGAGTCAGACACGACTGAGCGACTGAAGTGAATTGAAGTTCTTAGTAGAATTGTTCACATATAGTCAAAAGCTGGAAACACTGGAATGTCCATCAATAGACTACACATACAGTGATATATATTTACATATATATATATACATACATACATACATATATTTATATATACATATTATATACTATGAAAAATTATTTAGCTTTTAAAAGAAGATTCTGGCATATGTACAATATGGATAAAACTTGAAAACCTTATGTTAACTAAAGTGAACCAGTCACATAGGACAAAGTATTGGATGATTCTGCTTTTATGAGGTACCTGTAGTCTTCAAGTCATAGGCACATAGTAGAAAGGTAGTTGTCGGACTGGAGGGATGGGGAATGGTAAGTTAATGTTTAAAGTATACTTTCGGTTTGGGAGTATATTACTGATCCTGTTCACACTGTCTGTACTCTTTGCTGAACCCCAGGGTAGGCAAAGTGAAAGTGAAAATTGCTTAGTCATGTCTGACTCTTTGGGACTGCATGGACTATACAGAATGCTGGAGTGGGGAGCCTTTCCCTTCTCAGGGGATCTTCCCAACCCAGGCATCGAACCCAGGTCTCCTGCATTGCAGGTGGTTTCTTTACCAGCTGAGCCACAAGAGAAACCCGGGGTAGGCAGGGTTTTTGCTAAGAGGCTGGAAGAAGACGCGAGGAGCCGTAGGAACTGCGGCCACATTCGTTCTCTGCCGGTGGGCATGGTGGCCGTAACACAGCCTCTCTCCTGGCTGACGCAGCAACCTTAGCAGCTGTCACAAAACCATCACGTGGCCATCACATAACCTCCCTCACACAACAGATGTATGATGCTGCTCCAGTGTAGCCCCAGTCCAGCAGTAAAGCCTCTCCAAATGATGCCCAGGTAGGCATACTGCACAAACTAGCCCGTGGCCAAGTGAGTGCCTAGGGACGTACATGCGCAGTGCTTATACCTGATCTTAGCTGTTACATAACCATGCAAAGTCATTGTTGACAGAACATGGGGAGAAAGGACCTGAGAGCATGGGGCAAGAGAGCCCCTCTGACGCCACCTTATTAATTTTCCCACAGTGAGTATGAGAAACTTCTAGAGTTTGATGGTGATAATAGATGCAAAAAGATGTGAATGTACTTGATACCACTGACTGGTCACTCAAAAACGTCTAACAAATTTTATGTGTTGATTTTTTTTTTACTATAATAAAGCACAACTATCAGGCAAAAATTCCATTTTATGACATTACACTGAGTGCTAAAACTATTATTGAGAGACTGATATGCATAAATGTAAAGGCATCTCTTATTAATGTACTTCATTAATTAATATTAATGAAGACTCAATATTGTTATTACAGGAATAGTGTCTAAATTGATCTGCAAACTCAACACAATCTTTAACAAATCTAAGCTATCTCTTTTGCAGAAACAGACAAGCTGATCTTAAAAGTCTTACAGAAATTCAAGCAACACAGAACTGTAAAAACAATCTTGAAAACACAGTTTTCAAGAAAACTTGGAACTGAAAACATAATTCCAAAATGATTTACAATGCTAAAATAATCAAGTCAGTGTAGTAGTGTCCAGGAATAAGGATAGACATTTAGTTCAATGGAATAGAAGAGAGAGTGCTAAACAGAGCTTCATGCTTATAGTCATTGGTTTTTGACAAAGATACCAAACAATCCAAAGGAGAAAGGATGATCTTTCAAAACAACTGTGTTGGGCCAAGTAGACATCCACATGGAAATGAAATTAGATGACTGTATCACAACATTCACAAAAACCAACTGAAATTAGATCATAGATCTAAATGTAGAACTAAATGATAAAATACTTAGCATACTTATTAGTTAAATATTTATGACCTTGGCATAGGCTGTATTATCAAAGATAACAAAGCACAAGTAAAGAAAGAAATAGCAGACTGAATTGCCTCAAAATGAAGAACTTTTGTGCTGTAAACGATACAACGAAGAAAGTGAATGACAAAGTACAGAGCAGAAAAAAATATTTGTAAATATTATATTTACAAATTATATATAAATATGTTACTTGTACCCAGAATACATAAAGTACACTTACAAGTCCATAATAAAGAGAAAACAACCCAATTAAAAATGGAAAAGGATTTAAATAACCTCATTTCCATAGAAGATATATCAATGACCAAGAAGCCCATGAAATGATGTTCAAATATCTTAGGAAAATGCCAATCAAAACCTCAATGAGACAGTACTTCACATTCATTAGGATGACTATTACAATAAAAACACAGGCAACAAGTACTAGTCAGTGCTGTGCATGCTAAGTCCCTTCAGTCGTGTCCGACTCTTTCCTACACTATGGACTGTAGCCTGCCAAGCTCCTCTGTCCGTGGGGTTCTCCAGGCAAGAATCCTGGAGTCACTATGCCCTCCTCCTGGGGATCTTCCCAGCCCAGGGATCAAACCTAGATGTCCTGTGTCTCCTCCATTGCAGGCCGATTCTTTACCGCATTTATGGGGATTTGTGGAGAAATTGGGATCTTCTTGGTGCTCTTTATACCAACACTGCTCAAACTCCAGCATTTCTTTCCCATTCTCCCTCCAATAAGAGCTGCTGGAATTTTGGAAAGCATCTTCAAATTTAAGACTATTCATTGCATGGTTGTGTTATTTGAATCCCAAATTTTTGTGATTCAAGTTACTAAAATGCTTTGAATGTCGTATTTGAAAGAGTTGAAAGGTCCTCTTATGTTTTTAGGGAAGACTGTAAACTCCTTGATGTCAAAACAGCATGGTGCTTCTCAAAAAAATGGCCTCATGATCAGTTTCTATGTTTTCCTACCTTTCCTCATTTTGGGTGCCATTATCGCTTTTAAGCAGAATAAATTGAAGATATTTCAGAATAAAGAGGATACAGTAAGTGAAGAGTAAGTAAACTCGTTCTTTTTATATTCAGCATTAAAGGTGCTCTATGGGAAAGTTCAAATATTATTCAGAATATAATGAGTGGGGACTCTTGGATGGATTGGGTTCATGTCTAGACATCTACCAAATGTTTATAAATGGACTAGACTTTTATTTTCAGAGTTCAGGCAGGTGAGTATCCTTCATGTCCATATAGGCCAAAGAACAACTGAGGTTACTCAGTAAAACCTCACTGCCTTCCGAATAGAAAGCTACGTTGACTGCAGTTGCTTTAGAAGGTCTGTCTACTTCCCAGGCAACCCTATCGTCTTGCTTTGACATTCACTTGTGCCAAGATTAATAGAGACAAGGAAGCATAGAATGTAGGGCAGGCGATGAAGAATAGAGATGGAGCAGCATAGATTATGGAGCCAGTAAGAAAATATAAGATGCTGACAGTGAAGGAGAGCACATGTGTAGGACAGGGTCCATGTCACAGAGAATAGCATCCCTCGTGTGTCTCTAGAAGTAGAATTAAGGCATTTACTCAGCCTTTTTTTCCTTTTTTCTGTAGATTTAGAGTCTGTTTAGGTCTTTTTTTTTAACAAGGTATAATTTATGAAGGTCATTTTATTAGAATCTTGTGCACAGCATAATGCTTTGATATTTGTATATATTGCGAAAAGATCACCAGAGTAAGTCTAGTTAAACTTTGTTACATAGTTACAAAAATTAGATTTTCTCCTGATGAGCCACTTCCCTTTCACTTTTCACTTTCCCCGCATTGGAGAAGGAAATGGCAACCCACTCCCGTGTTCTTGCCTGGAGAATCCCAGGGATGGGGGAGCCTGGTGGGCTGCCATCTATGGGGTCGCACAGAGTCGGACATGACTGAAGGGACTTAGCAGCATCAGCAGCAGCAGCCTGATGAGGGCTTTTAAGATCTACTGTTTCAGCAAGTTTCAAATATACAGTTCATTATTACTGACTGTGATCAGCAGCTGTACATTACATCCCCATGACATAATTATTTTTTAACTGGAGGTTTGTACCTTTTGGCCCTCTTTTCCTATTTCGTTAACCAACCCCCCCACCTATTAATCTGACAACCACCAGTCTCTATGAGGGTGTTTTCTTAACTGTTTATTTTTACAT
This sequence comes from Antilocapra americana, assembly GCA_007570785.1. Taxonomy (NCBI): domain Eukaryota; kingdom Metazoa; phylum Chordata; class Mammalia; order Artiodactyla; family Antilocapridae; genus Antilocapra; species Antilocapra americana. The sequence continues at coordinate 25,750,657 of ML660774.1, forward strand.
TCCACGTGTAAGTGGGATCATACTTGTCTCTCTCTGACATATTTCACTTTCACACAGCTTTTTTCTTTACTGTAACACCAACAAAAGCCACAATTTGCTTAGTGACTATGTAGGAAGATGAGAATGCAGAGCTAAGGGTAAAGTGGGTCTCATTTCTTCACTGTAAAGGAAATCATTTTTGTTTCTCATTTGTTTATCAGAGATAAAATAATGTTATAAAACTTGTATCAGCATCTCTACTTCCCAAGTTACTTAATTTTACTTATGGACCAGTAAATTCAGGGTAGTATTTAGCATGATTCACATGGACATTCACATAATCATTCAATTGGATGATACCTGGTATATGTCTTCCTGGGATCTTACTTAAGAAACCTTGGAAAAATCTGAATAGTTGCAGGCTTTTGGAAGAGATGGTATAGTAAGGTAACTTTTGTTACTTTGCTCATAAGTAACAAAATCTGCTCATGCCAGCCTAAATTTTAGAGTATCAGTCTGTGGTTTCAGGGCCGTAAGGGCAAGAAATGATGTAGAGCTGAAACACAAAAGCCTAGTAAGGAACTGGATGGCTGTGAACTCAGTCATTCTCTCCATCACCCAAAGGCTTTATGGTTGGCATCATCTCTTCTTGTCTGTAAGGAACTGAATGGCTGTGAAATTGGTCATTCTCTCCGTCACCCAAAGGCTTCATGGTTGACATCATCTCTTTTTGTCTATGTCCATTCTCTCCGAAATAACTACTCTGCTTACACATGGCTGAGAGTACCTCTCTCAACTCTTTCTAGTTTCATTTTCAAGTAAAAAAAATCCCAATAATCTCTCAAAACCGGTGCCTGTTAGTTCGGCACCGAGACAGAAGGAAATAGCTGTGCAAGTGCATCTAATTTACGCAAGTGTTCTGTCAGGATTTATAATCCCAAATTAGGTCTTCAAACCTGATTTTATCATCTGTAGCCAAAGAATTGCAGCCATTAGAAGGAAACTTTACACCATGACCTCTTTCTTCAATAGGAACTGAGTGTGTATGGGAGCCAGAGGAAAAATGGAGGCTGTGTGAATACCACAAAGTGTAGACAGACGTCACTGAAAGAGAGGCCTCATTAGGGGCCTCAGTAACAGAAGTGAGAAAATAGCTGTTCACATAGTCATTTGATAGAAATAATATAATTGAAGCTATGATAATATAAGAATTCACATGTAAATTAACTGTTTAACTTTGGGGAAGCATTATCATAGATATATTAATATTTCATCCTGTATTCCATGTAGCAAAATAGAGAAAAGTAATAGACAACTTTTAAGTTTGAAATCTTAGAAAAGCTTAATACATTTAAAAGTTAGGCTAAGGTAAGGGAACAGACCAAACACTAGAGTATGTGATCCCTGAGTGGGATATAGGGAGCACAGCAGTACATATTGGTACATAATAATGGAGTAATCAGTACAAATCTAGCTGTTTTACTTTTCTTGACTTTAAAACTAGAATGTTTCCTACCCCTTAAAAGGGGCTTCCTTGGTAGCTCAGCTGGTAAAAAGTTCTGCCTGCCACACAGGAGACCCTGGTTTGATTCCTGGGTAGGGATGATCCCCTAGAGAAGGGATAGGCTACCCACTCCAGTATTCTTGGGCTTCCCTGGTGGCTCAGCTGGTAAAGAATCTGCCTGCAATGCGGGGGACCTGGTTTCCATCCCTGGGTTGGAAAGATCCGCTGGAGGAGGCAATGCTACCAACTCCAGTATTCTGGCCTGGGAATTTCATGAGCTGTATAGTCCATGGACTTGCAAAGAGTTGGACACAACTGAGCTACTTTCACTTTCACTTAATCCTTAAAAATAATTCTGTTTCTTTCATACAGATCTCTATCAGAAGACAGCAGTAGTAACATCAGCCAGTCTTAGAGTTAAAGGTAAAGTAAAAGAATCAAATTTTTGACAAAATGATATAGTTCATTAAATATTTTAAAAAATATTTTTAACAGTACCTCAGTATAAGAAAGATATTGTTTCCATAATTCATATTTGTTACTGTCATATATTAAATCAAAGCATTTGATGTTAATTTTATTTTGTACTTATCTGGAAACATTTAATGTTAACTCACACTGAATGCATAAGTCGCTTCATTCATGTATGACTCTTTGCAACCCCATGGACTGTAGCCCACCCAGGCTCCTCTCTCCATGGGATTCTCCAGGCAAAAATTCTGAAGTGGGCTGCCATTTCCTTCTCCAGAGGATCTTCCTGACACAGGGATCAACACAGTGTCTCCTGTGTCTCCTGCATTGGCAGGTGGATTCTTTACTACTGGCCCCGCCTGGGAAGCCCCTTGTTTTAGAAATAAGGAAACAGACATAAAGAATGTAAATTATTCCCCACATGTTACAGAATGTTGAAAAGTTTTTGAGTCCAAATTTAAGATAATCAGACTCCGAACTCCTCAATTTACCCAAATATTTTCTGATTTAAGACTGGGGATTAGGAATAATATTTACATTTATTGAGGACCTAGTAGATGCCAGGCAAATGCTTAACTGTACTCACCCTCCAAGGCAGAAGAACAAGTCTTTACTATAGGATGGTGTAATGAAGGCTCCTGCATACATTTCTAACTCAAATGTGTAAAGAAATCATATTTTTCACATATTAGACTTATCACTGGGAGTAATGGAAAAAATTAGAAACTCATCCAAGAATGAGATCAAGAGTCTTCTATTTACTTAACTGCCATGTCTGATGATGATGGAGAATGAAGTCAGTGGGTTCTGTTTCCTTTCCTGCTACCAAATAAGACATTTATAACTCGCATCCTGAATATAAAGTAGTATTATTTCTGCCTAGGCCACTCTTCCTCTACCTCTTCTCTGATCACTTTTATTAAAAGTCCGCATTTAAGGTGAACATTTTGGCCCTCGGCTGTCTTCTTCTCATGTCCCACAATCGTAGTTTCATCATCATGCTGAGTGCCTTCACCTGAACGCCTCACCTCCACGCAACTTCAGTCATTTTCTCCTAGAGTGATACACTGAGCACACTGTCTCCCTGTTTTGTTTTTTCCCCAGCTCCTAAGTCGTAGCTTCAATCTCATACTTTCCTTTGCATTTGTTCTATTTCTCATAGCCTTCTCCTGCCAGCAGTACTTTATAGTTATATTAAGGGCTTACCTCCAGAATTTGACACATTCAGGCCATGAGCATATTTTATAAGTTGGTTGGAAAGTGTATTGAACTTTCCAATGCTGAGCTCATTCAGTTTGTATTGAATGAGTCACGATACAATGGTAACTCATTATATGGAAAAGATGAGAGGAGGAGGAACTGGGGAGCAATTTTAAATATGGAGGACTGAGAAGGCCTCTTTGAGCAAGTGATGTATCAGCAAAGAATTGGAAGAGGTACAAATAATTACCCAGTTTAGATGTTCGAAAAGAGTCACATGACATCACAAAGTCAACTCACAGAAGGCTTTTATTTAAATGCAAAGGATCCTGGGCAGCAAGAGAGGAATGCAGACACACACTGGGGGCCAGAGAGACACCCCAGGCACAAAGTCAGAGGTTCTTTATTTTAAATTTTAAACAGCCCATCATAAATCCCACTGCCCTTATCTCAGCAAAAAGAGAAGCCAGGTACTCAGGTTTTTCCACAGGTAAAGAGAGAGCTTCCCACAGGTAAAGATTCACAGCTCCACCGCAGCTGTAAACCACCCCTGTCTCACCCAGACATTGAGCTGGTAGGGCTATCCATACAAGCGCCTGAGTAGGAGCTTTTCAAGCACGTGAATGATTTAAGGAAAAAAACCTCAGGACTGATCCAGGAGAGAAAGGATCAGACCAGGGAGAATAAAAATGGTCTTAGAAATACATTTTGAACGTGAACCAACAGAGTTCAGACAGATTTGGAAGTAGAGAGTAAAAATATTGCTTAAGTGATGGTTCATTGCTTTTAGAACAGGAAGACAGCAAGGCTATATATATATATATATATATATATATATATATATATATATTTACTA
>ML660774.1:25754766-25840421 GCA_007570785.1 Antilocapra americana
TATATATATATATATATATATATATATATATATTTACTATATTAAACAATTTACTTTACAATTTATGGATTATGAAAGAGAAGATCTTCTTGAACCAAGACAGGTGTCTGATATGTCATGATAGAAAGGTTTAATTTTCTCATATATGAATGCAAACATCATTGAAGTATTTTTGAAGTGTTAAGGTAGAGATTTAACATGATATGGTCAACTTTTTTTTAACCAATTTCTCAGGGATAAATAAGGAGGAAATGCAGTCATTTTCAGGCAGAACTGGAAACGAATGAAATGGAATGTGCAGTTAAAGTGTAATGAGAATAGGATTGGATGATAAGGAAAGAATATCAAGTTTTGGAGACCTAACAGGGATAGCCTTGGTTGAAGTGCTGACTGGATGGATGTATTTGGGTTAGAATAAAAGAGAACTGCAAAGACTTAAAATTTAAAAAGAAAAAAAAAAAAAGCTTTTTCCTTGGAAGGAAAGCTATGACAAACTTACACAGTATATTAAAAAGCAAAAACATCACTTTGCCAACAAAAGTCCATATAGTCAGAGTTATGGTTTCTTTGGTAGTCACGTACAAATGTGAGAGCTGGACCATAAAAAAGGAGAGCACCATTTCGAGAGACAGTGAAGGACAAGAAGCCTGGCATGCTGCAGTCCATGAAGTGGCAAAGTGTCGGACACGACTTAGTGTCTGAACAGCAACAACAAAAAATACAAGTATTCTGATGCGATGGATAATGATACATTTTACTACTGACATACTGTAGAGCCGGTGACAGCCAGTTTGGTTTTGGAGTGCTGAAGTGGAAGGGGGTGAAGAAGGAGTTTGTTTTGAACACGTGTCTGTAGGACCCTACCAGAAATGCACAGAGGACGGTAGCAAGTTCTCTTCTGTAGATAAAAATAGAGGAAGTAGTAATTGTATTCTTCATCACAAAAAGCATTGCTCTTTTCCTCTCTGTTTCCTTGTACATGATTTTCTTTGACTCACGTAAAAAGTGTAAATGAGACATATATATATATATATATACCCGTTTACATCATTGCCTTTTAATGTGGCTATCACCAATGATTCAGGAAAAAATTAAAACAGACAAACAAAACTTGGGTTTAGAAACTGTGGAGCACAGGCATAGATTGTGACAATATAAGCTGTCTTATCATACTAATTTATTAAAATACCAGTAGCAGTGTAGTAAAATTGCACAGCTTTTATTAACAATTAAAATGTAGCATTTCAATTTTCCTGTGTTTCTTTTAGAATTGTGACTAAGCAATATTGTCAAAAGCCATACCGTGGAGAAAAGATAATGCCAAGAAAGTCACCATTAACTGGCCTGATGCAAGAAGGAAAAAAATCTGTTTTTCTCCCCTTTCGTGATGGCTTAAAACTTCAGCCTCACAAAGCAAAAATAAATCCTGTGAGTGCAAGTATGCAGGCTTGTGTCTGTTGATTCTGTTTTCAACCCAATTTCATATGCCCGATGCACAATGAGGGCAAGCAACCCAAAATGTCAGAGGAGTTTGGATCAGAGAAAGGTTTGTTGCAGGGTAATGCAAGGAGAAGGGTGGCTTCTGACCCAAAAAACTCTGAACCACTCAAAAGGTTTCAGCAAAGCACTTTTAAAGGCAAGGTGATATAGAATAGACTCGTGGACTTTGTGGATGAGGGTAAGGGTGGGATGATATGGGAGAAGGGCATTGAAGCATGTTAATTATCATATGTCTAATCAATCGCCAGCCCAGGATTGATGCTCGGGGCTGGTGCAGCGAGATTTCCCGGGGGGGAGGGAGGAGGGAGGGGGGTTCCGGAGGGGAAGCATATGTAAACCCATGGTGATATCATGACAATGTATGGCAAAAACAATTTAAAAAATAGTAATAAAATTAAAAAAAAATAAAGGCAAGGTGAGAGAGGTTGGTTGTTGACAACTTTTTGTTGGAGTCTTTTATTCCTGCAGCTACCCACCTAGGTCAGGTGGCGATATTCCTGTAAATCTCCACCAAGACAGATGTTGTCATTTGTTCTGCAAATTTTTATCCATATACAAATGGACTCTTAAAGGTCGGAGCCTTGAGAATAAACTATCCTGTCTATTTTAGGCTACAGGCAACAGAACACGAAGTGTAAAGTCAAAGCAACAGGTCTAACCCGCAGTCAGATGTATTCTACCCTATTACAACTTTACATACAAATTCTTAGAATTAATTAGAAAATTTAAAAGATAACTGGGCACTGAAAAATGAATTAGTATGTGCAGTAATGGTGAAAAAGCTGAAAAGTGTTGAGCAAGGTGATGCTCCCAAGTCTCCATCACTTACTAGCTCTGTACCAAAATAAACCTAAGTTCTTTAGTTTCCTTAGCTATCAAATGAGTAAAATAGGACTATGTCTACTTCATAAGCGTATTATGAGACTTTGAGGTAATTTAAAGAGCATTTAGCCATAATGCAAAGAACATATTTTTTACATTTTATTTTTACCAGTACCAGTAAAGTACAGGTATATTTTATTGTTGAAAAAGATTTCTGCCTCAAATAATGGCATATGGTGGTACCATCACATGAAGTGCAGAATGTGGAAGGCAAAGTATACGCTTTAAAAAAGTATTATTTACTTGAATTGGAGGATAATTACAGCATTGTGATGGCTTTTGCCATACCCCAACATGAATCAGCCATAGTGTACGTGTGCCCCCCACCTCGTCCTGCACCTTCCACCTCCTGCCCACCCTGTCCCTCTGGGATGTCCCAGAGCACCAGCTTTGGGCACCCTGATTCATGCCTCAAACTTGCACTGGTCATATATTTTACATATGATAATGTACATGTTTCAGGGCTATTCTCTCAAGCCATCCCACCCTCGCCTTCTCCCTCTGAATACAAATGTCTGTTCTATATGTCTGTGTCTCTTTTGCTGCCCCGCATGTAGGATCATTGGTACCATCTTTCTAAACTCCGTATATGTGCGTCAATGTATTTGTCTTTCTCTTTCTTACTTCACTCTGTATGATAGACTCCAGATTCATCCATCTATCTTACTAGAAACTATCTATTTTTGTTTGCAAACAATAGGATAAGTGAAGGGATGGATGCTAAAAGAAACACGTTATTGGTTTGTTTCCTGTAGAGTTCATAGCAAATAGAGTTATAAAGTCCATCATGGAGATTAACGCACAAAAGCCATCAGTATAGTACAACCCATTAATGGAATGAAGGAAAAGACTCTCATGACTATCTCAATGATGAGAAAAAGGCATTTGGCAAAATGTGACAAACTTTCATGGCACGATTATACTCCCTTATTTCCAAAAATACAATTTTCCTGGTTAAAAGGATCAATTGTTGTCATACTGTTGCAACTATCATGTAGCTACTAATAAAAAGAAATAGATGCTCGAAAATATGTACCAGTCACTAAATCACACCAATAAACTGTGGTCCATCTGTTATTTTCAGTTGCAATTCACAGACGTGTTCTAACTGCGTGCAGATATGAGTCAACTTGTACACTCAACTGTTGTTTGTTTTTGATTAAGGTGAAATTCCCATAGAATAAGATTAATCGTTTCTAAGTAACAAATTCTGTGGCGCCTAGGACATTCACAGTGCTGTACAACTGCTACTTCTGTGAAGTTCCAAAACATTCCCATCGTTTGAAAGCAAAATCCCAAACCTATTAAACAATCTCATCCCACTTTGCCCTCCTACTATTAATCACACCTGGCAAACACTCATCTGCGTCCTGTTTCTATGAATAAAGTTATTATAGATAATAAAAATAGAATTAAAATATCTTTTGTGTCTGGTTTCTTTCACTTAGCATAATGTTTTAGAGGTTCACCCACTTCAGAGTATGGATCAGAATTTTCATTTATTTTTATGACTGATTAATGCTCCCCTTATACCACATATATATGCCATAATTAGTTTATTGGTTTGTGCTCTGATAGGCATTAGAATGATTTCCATCTCTAGCTATTGTGAACAGTGCTGCTGTGAATATGGGTTTATATGTTTATATATGAGTGCGTCCTAGTTTACGGTGCTCAGTTGCTTAGTCGTGTCCAGCTCTCTGCAACTCCATGAACTGTAGCCTACCAGGATTCTCTGTCCATGGGATTTTCCAGCCAAGAATACTCAAGTGAGTTGCCATTTCCTCCTCCAGGGGATCTTTCCTGACCCCGGGAATCAAATGCACGTCTCCTGCATTGGCAGGTGGATTCTTCACCACTGAGCCACCTAGGAAGCCATATGTCTGAGTACCTGTTTTTGATTCTTTTGAGGTTATACTTGGAATTGTTGGGTTGCATGGTAATTCCATATTTAACTTTTTGAGGAACACCCAAACACTTTTCCACTGTGGCCGAATCATTTTACATTCCCAATGGCACCATATGAGGGTCTCAAGCTAGCCAACACATGCTTCTTTTTTTCTTTTATTATAGCTATTCTGGTGGATGTGGATTGGTACCTCATATGGTTCCAATTGGGCTTCCCTGAAAGAATCCATCTGCAATGCAGGAGATCCCAGTTTGATTCCTGGGTTGAGAAGATCCCCTGAAGAAGGGATAGGCTACTCATTCCAATATTCTTGGGCATCCCTGGTGATTTAGATGGTAAAGAATCTGACTGCAATGCGGGAGACTTGAGTTTGATCCCTTGGGAAGATCCCCTGGAGGAGACAAGGCTACCCATTCCAGTATTTTTGCTGGGAGTATTCCCCATGGACAGAGGTGCCTGGCCAGGTATAGTCCATGGGATTGCAAAGAATAGGACATGACTGAGCAACTAAGCACAGACCATGGTTCTGATTAGCATTTCCCTAATGAGTAAATGCTGAGCACCTATTCATGTGCATAGTTAGGCATTTTTATATCTTCTCTGGAAAATTATTTATTAATTTCTTTAAGCATTTTTAGTAGGGTTGTTTCATTGTTACAGGTTTTTAAAATATTCTGTATACTATATAAATATTGTATATTTTTTCTACTATTCTATGGATAGCTTTTCATATTCTTGATGACAAAGATGTTTATAGAAAAGCAAAAACCTCATGGACAAAAAAGAAAAAAAAATGAAGACAAAAGGACCAAAATTTGAAAGCTGGAAAATTTATAAATGATTTAGTAAATACAAAAATTTGGGTCTGGAGCCTGTAGAAGCAGTCAAAAAACTTGGATAACCATGAAATGTTCGAGGATTTGCCACATTTATTACATTAATAATAGAAGTAAATGTGGATCTAATAGAAGTTTATTTAAAAACCTGTTTCTTCCCCTGGTACTTCTCAAACTGAGAATTCCCCTTCTTTGCATTAAATAAACACTTGGAGAACCATTCTCTGGGAAGGGAAAATGAGAATTCCTAGGACTTAGGGACCCATGAAGTATCATATCTAAAACACAGAAATTAAGTTTTAAAATGTCTTGTTCCCCTATACTACATTCAATGCTACTTTTCAAGCCAGGTATGACAAGAATGCTCTTCTGAAAACCCTACAGCCCAAGAGAAAGTATGTTAAGATGGCGACATTTGAGGTCACCCAATGAAAGAATACAGAAAAATGACTCCACAGTGAAGCTTCAAATTAGGAAGCTTCAACCATGTGTACTTAAATGAACGTTTGTAATGCCTCATTTTAAGTGAATGAAATAATTTTATTTCTATACAGTAGCAATGAACAACCTGAAAATGAAGTTAAAATAATTCCAATCTAAAAATGAAACTAAGGAAACATTTCCAATTATAAAATATTTTAGGATGAGTTCAACAAAATATATATACCGAATAATATATATTCAGTGAAATATAAAAAAATATACATTAAAAACTAGACAATATCTCATTTTTTAACATAAAAATGTATACATTCTATTGAGGAAAATGCAACTAAATGTTACCCAAAAAAATGACAAATTGGAGGAACTAACAGCTCTGACAAACTCAAGAATGGACAAGGGCAGTAATGGCGATTGATCAAAGCAATAATACAAATGATGTAATGACTCATTTTTAATCACAAGCAGATATTTAGCAATGATAAGACATCTGGGGAAAGCACTGACTATGACAAAAAGAGATGGAGGTAAAAAAGAAGCTTAAGTGAAGGACAGATCTGCAGAGCTGAAGAAAGAAAGGAAGGAACGCAATTATCCATCGGTCTTCAAAGAACAAAGTAGCGCATCTGGTGATATGATCGGGCTCCCCTTTTTGTAAGTTCTGTAAATACGTTCTAGATTTTTTGCTCTGTGGTTACCTTGAGGCTTACATAAAACACCTCATCGACAAGACAGTCCATTTTATGCTGATAGCAACATATCTTTGTTCACTCCTAAAGACTCCACGGTTTTATTCCTTTCCTTTTATATTTTCAATGTCACTATTTCTTTTTATGCTGTAAGTTTATAAACAAACTATAGTAGCTATAGCTATTTTAAATACTTTTTTCTTTAACCCTTATACTACAGTTAAGTGGCTGACATACCATTTTAATAAAGAATAACAATTTCTAATTCTGTTTTTTTTTTTTTACCTTTGCCAGAGTGTTGTCTACTTTGGAATATTTTTGTTGTTGTTGTTGTTCCTGAGTAGCATCTTTTTATTTAAGCTTGAAGAACTTCTTTTAGCATTTCTTACAAGATAAACCTAATGATGATGAACTTCATCGGGTTTTATTTGTCTGGAAAAACCTTTATTTGTTCATATCTGAGGGATAAATCTGCTGAATACATTGGGTGGAAAATTTTATATTTCAACCCTTTGAATAAGTCATTCCACTTTATCCTGGTCTATAGTTTTCTACTGAGACATCTGCTTATAGCCTTGGGGTTTCATTGTAAGTTACATTTGGGGTTTCATTGTAAGTTACATTGGGGTTTCATTGTAAGTTACTTAATTTTTTTCTGCATTTCAGATTATTTATTTTTGATAGTTTCATACAGTGAGTCTTACAGAAGGTCTTTTTGCATTGACCTGCCCTGTTGTCTGTGCTTTCTATTGCATTCTTCATCTTATTTCTTGAATTCTTCAGCTTGATTGTTTTTGTTTGGTCTTTTTTAATAATTTTAATTTTTGGTAAATAATTTTCTGTTCAATAATTTTATTCCTAAATTCAATGAATTGTCTTTCTGTTTTTTTCTTGCATCTCATTGAATTTCTTCATGACAGCTATTTTTTATTCTTTAGCAGTTAGGTCAGCAATCCCCAACCTTTTGAGCATCGGGGACCAGTTTTCTGGAAGAAAACCACTCACTTCCTGCTGTGTGGCTGAGTTCTTAACAGACCAGGAACAGTACTGGTCCATCCATGGCCAGGGATTTGGTCCCCCTTTGTGAGTTATATCACAATATTCCATGTCTTTGAGTTCAGTTTCTGGAGAATTATTATTCTGTTTTAGTGATACCATATTTCTTTGATTTTTCATATTTGATGATTTGAGCTTCCGTTTTCTCACTTGATGTAGCCTGACACCCTCCTTAATTAAGAATTTATGTTCACTCTTGCTATCAGGTGGCTCAGTGAGAAAGAAGTGGCAGGAGACACAGAAGACACAGCTTCTATCCCTGGATCAGGAGGATCCCCTGGAGAAGAAAAATAGAAACCCTCTCCAGTATTCTTCCCGGGATGATCCCATGGACAGAGGAGCCTGGTGGGCTACAGTCCATGGGGTCCCAAAGAGTTGGATACAACTGAACACATTGTTTCTTACAGTTCAAGATACTGGCATTTAGAACTCTTTTCTTATTCCAGGAGATGGCACTAAAGCTCAAGTTTGTCGCTTCTCCCACTTGGGGGTGTGTTGGAGTGTGCATGAGGAGCTAGCACCAGAGTGGGAGGTTTCGGCTAGACCCTCAGACTCTGGAGATGCTCACGGCTTAGTGGAAAGAACTTCACCTGGCGGTGCTTTGCGGGTGTGCTCCCTGCTGAAATCCCATAGCGGATGGCAGGGAAGCTGTTTCTTCAGTGCCCTTTGATGTTCCTGTCTGCCCTCTCCTCCTCCTTCTCTCTCCCACCAGTCACAGAGATCCCTAATCAGAAACCCGGATGCCGCTAGAGAGAAACAGGTCCCTCCAGCTGCAATTTACATTACTGAGAAGCAGAGTGGTCCCTCACTATTTTCTTCTTACACCTCCTCCGCCAGAAGAAGCACCTCTGATGCTCCCCAAAGCCCACACTTTGGGCATCAGTCTGGAGCAGAGATACACCAGAAGAGCTCCTCCCCCTTACTGGCCTTGATACTCATTTCTGTCCCACGCTGACGGTGTTCCATACCCCACTGTCCAGTCAAGGTAGACAAAAATAAATCTGATCCCAAAGGGATATTGCACTACCATGCAGCATTATTCACAATAACTTAGAGGTGGAAATAAACTAACTATCCATCAGTGGAAGAATTGATATGGAAAATGTACCATAAGCACCCAATTTCATTCTTTTGCTTGCGGATATCGAGTTTTCAAAATACCCTTTGTTGAAGAGGCTTTTCTTTCCTCACTGTGTTTTCTTGACACCCTTGTCAAAATCAGCTGATATATGTGAATTCATTTCTAGATTGTATATTCCATTCTGTTGGTCTACAAGTCTGTCTTTATGTTTTAATTGTTATAGCTTTGTAATATGTTTTAAAATCAGGAACCCTGAAGCTTCCAGTATTGTTTTTCTTTCTCAAGACCATTTTTGGATATTCCTTCATGGTTCCATGAAATTGCTAGCATTGCTTTTTTCTCTAAAAATTGCTATTGAAAATCTTATAGTAATCGCTATGAATCTGTAGATTGATTTGGGTATTATAGACGTTTCAGCATCAGTAAGTCTTCTAATCCATGAAAACAAGACAGTTTTCCATTTGTGTCTTTTAAAAATCCTTTCAGTAATATTTATAGCTTTTAATGTATAAGAATTTCACTTCACTAGTTAAGTTCCTTTCTATGTATTTTATTCTTAAATTTCATATTTAGATTGTTCTCTACAAATATATAGAAGTTAAACTGATCTTTGTATATTGATTTTGTATTCTGAAACTTTGGTCAGTTCATTTACTGTAATAGATTTTTGTGAAACCTGTAGGGTTTTATATGTATAAGATCATGTCATCAGTGAACAACACTAATTTTGCTTCCTTATATTCTATTTGGATGCCTTTTAAAAAATTTTATTTATTTTAATTGGAGGCTAATTACTTTACAATACTGTGGTGGTTTTTGCCATACACTGATATGAATCTGCCATGGGTGTACATGTATCCCCCATGCTGAATCCCCCTCCTACCTCCCTCCCCATCCCATCCCTTAGGGCCATCCCAGTGCGCTGGCCCTGAGCGCCCTGTCTCATGCATCGAACCTGGACTGGAGATCTATTTCACACATGGTAATATATATGTTTCAATGCTATTCTCTAAAATCATCCGACCCTCACCTTCTCCCACAGAGTCCAAAAGTCTGTTGTTTACCTCTGTGTTTCTTTTGCTGTCTCACATATAGAGTCATCACTACCATCTTTCTAAATTTCATATATACGCATTAATATACTGTATTGGTGTTTTTCTTTCTGAGTTACTTCACTCTGTATAATAGGCATCCGTTTCATTCACCTTATCAGATCTGATTTAAATGCATCCTTTTTAATAGTTGGGTAATATTCCATTGGGTATATGTACCACAGCTTTCTTATCCATTTGTCTGCCGATGGACTTCTAGGTTGCTTCCACATCCTAGCTGTTGTAAGCAGTGCTGCGGTGAACATTGGGGTACACGTGTCTCTTTCAGTTCTGGTTTCCACGGTGTGTATGCCCAGCAGTGCGATTGCTGGGTCATATGGCAGTTCTATTTCCAGTTTTCTAAGGAACCTCCACACTGTTCTCCATAGTGGCTGTACTAGTTTATATTCCCACCAACAGTGTAAGAGGGTTCCCTTTTCTCTACACCCTCTCCAGCATTTATTGTTTATAGACTTTTTGATGGCAGCCATTCTGACTGGCATGAGATGGTCCCTCACTGTGGTTTTGATTTACATTTCTCTGATAATGAGTGATGTTGAGCATCTTTTCATGTGTTTGTTAACCATTTGTATGTCTTCTTTGGAGAAATGTCTGTTTAGTTCTTCAGCCCATTTTTTGACCAGGTTGTTTATTTTTCTGGAATTGAACTTCAGGAGCTGCTTGTATATTTTGAGATTAATTCTTTGTCTGTTGCTTCATTTGCTATTATTTTCTCCCATTCTGAAGGCTGTCTTTTCACCTTGCTTATAGTTTCCTTCATTGTGCAAAACCTTTTAAGTTAAATTAGGTCCCATTTGGTTATTTTTGCTTTTATTTCCGTTACTCTGGGAAGTGGGTCATAGAAGATCCTGCTGTGATTTATGTAAGAGTGTTTTGCCTATGTTTTCCTCTAGGAGTTTTATAGTTTCTGGTATTACATTTAGATCTTTAATCCATTTTGACTTTATTTTTGTGTATGGTGTTAGAAAGTATTCTAGTTTCATTCTTTTACAAGTGGTTGACCAGTTTTTCCAGCACCACTTGTTAAAGAGATTGTCTTTTTCCATTGCATATTCTTGCCTCCTTTGTCAAAGATAAGGTGTTGACATAGGTGCATGGATTTATCTCTGGGCTCTCTATTTTATTCCATTGATCTATATTTCTGTCTTTGTGCCAGTACCATACTGTCTTGATGACTGTGGCTTTGTAGTATAGCCTAAAGTCAGGCTGGTTGATTCCTCCAGTTCCATTCTTCTTTCTCAAGATTGCTTTGGCTATTTGGGGTTTTTTGTATTTGCATACAAATTTTGAAATAATTTGTTGTAGTTCTGTGAAAAATACCATTGGTAGCTTGATAGGAATTGCACTGAATCTATAGATTGTTTTGTGTAGTATATTCATTTTCACTATACTGATTCTTCCAATCCACAAACATGGTATATTTCTCTATCTATTTGTGTCATCTTTGATTTCTTTGTTTTATAGTTTTGTATATATAGGTCTTTGGCTTCTTTAGGTAGATTTATTCCTAAGAATTTTATTCTTTTTGTTTTGATGGTGAATGGAATTGTTTCCTTAATGTCTCTTTCTGTTTTCTCATTGTTAGTGTATAGGAATGCAAGGGATTTCTGTGCATTAATTTTATATCATAAGACTTTACTATATTCATTGATTAGTTCTAGTAATTTTATGAAAAGGCAAAAAGACAAGACTCTGAAACATGAACTCCCCAGGTGGGTAAGTGCCCAATTATGCTACTGGAGATCAGAGGAGAGATAACTCCATAAAGAATGAAGAGATGGAGCAAGAGCAAAAACAGTACCCCTCTGTGGATGTGACTGGTGATAGAAGCAAGGTCTGATGCTGTAAAGAGCAATATTTCATAGGAACCTGGAATGCTAGGTCCATGAATCAAGGCAAATTGAAAGTAGTCAAACAGGAGATGGCAAGAGTGAATGTCGACATTCTAGGAATCAGTGAACAAAAATGGGCTGGAAGGGGTGAATTAAACTCAGATGACCATATATCTACTACTGTGGGCAGGAATCCCTTAGAGGAAATGGAGTAGCCATCATGGTCAACAGAAGAGTCCGAAATGCAGTACTTGGATGCAACCTCAAAACAGATAGAATGGTCTCTGTTATTTCCCAAGGCAAATCATTCAGTATCACAGTAATCCAAGTCTATGATCTGACCATAAATGCTGAAGAAGCTGAAGTTGAATGGTTCTACAAGACCTTTTAACACCCAAAAGAGATGTCCTTTTCATTATAAGGGGCTGGAATCCAAAAGTAGGGGGTCAAGAAATACCTGGAGTAACAGGAAAATTTGGCCTTGGAGTACAAAATGAAACAGGACAAAGGCTAAAAGAGTTTTTCCAAAAGAACGTACTGGTCATAGCAAACACCCTCTTCCAACAACACAAGAGAAGACTCTACTCGTGGACATCACCAGATTGTCAACACCGAAATCAGATTGATTATATTCTTTGCAGCCAAAGATGGAGAAGCTCTATACAGTCAGCAAAAACAAGACTGGGAGCTAACTGTGGCTCAGATCATGATCTCCTTATTGCCAAATTCAGACTAAAATTGAAGAAAGTGGGGAAAGCCACTAGACCATTCAGGTATGACCTAAATCAAATCACTTATGATTATACAGTGCAAGTGACAGATAGATTTAAGGGACTAGATCTGATGGAGTGCCTGATGAACTATGAACAGAGGTTTGTGACACTGTACAGAAGACAGGGATCAAGACCATCCTGAAGAAAAAGTAATGCAAAAAAAGTAAAATGGCTCTCTGAGGAGGCCTTACAAATAGCTGTGAAAAGAAAAGAAGCAAAAAGTAAAGGAAAGAAGGAAAGATATACCCATTTGAATGCAGAGCTCTAAAGAACAGCAAGGAGAGATAAGAAAGCATTCCTCAGTGACCAGTGCAAAGAAATTGAGGAAAATAATAGAATAGGAAACACTAGAGATAGCTTCAAGATAATTACAGATACCAAGAGAATATTTCATGCAAAGATGGGCACAATAAAGTAAGACAGTTCCCCAAAAACATCTAGTTCTCCTTTATTGACGATGCCAAAGCCTTTGACCGTGTGGATCACAATAAACTGTGAAAAATTCTGAAAGAGATGGGAATACCAGACCACCTGACCTGCCTCTTGAGAAACCTGTATGCAGGTCAGGAAGCAACAGTTTGAACTGGACATGGAACAACAGACTGGTTCCAAATAGGAAAGGGAGTACATCATGGCTGTATATTGTCACTCTGCTTATTTAACTTATATGCAGAGGACATCATGAGAAACTCTGGGCTGGAGGAAGCACAAGCTGGAATCAAGATTGCTGGGAGAAATATCAATAATCTCAGTTATGCAGATGACACCACTCTTATGGCAGAAAGTGAAGAATAACTAAAGAGCCTCTTGATGAAAGTGAAAAATAAAAGTGAAAAGGTTGGCTTAAAGCTTAACATTCAGAAAACTAAGATCATGGCATCTGGTCCCATCACTTCCTGGCAGATAGATGGGGAAACAGTAGAAACAGTGGTTGACTTTATTTTCCTGGGCTCCAAAATCACTGCAGATGGTGATTGCAGCCATGAAATTAACAGATACCTACTCCTTGGAAGAAGAGTTATGACCAACCTAGACAGCATATTAAAAAGCAGAGGCATTACTTTGTCAACAAAGGTCCATCTATTCAAGGCAATGGTTTTTCCAGGGGCAGGTATGGATGTGAGAGTTGGACTATAACAAAAGCTGAGCACCAAAGAATTGATGCTTTTAAACTGTGGTGTTGGAGAAGACTCTTGAGAGCCCCTTGGACTGCATGGAAGTCCAACCAGTCTATCCTAAAGGAGGTCAGTCCTGGGTGTTCATTGGAAAGACTGATGTTGAAGCTGAAACTTCAATACTTCGGCCACCAGATGTGAAGAGCTGACTCATTTGAAAAGACCCTGATGCTGGGAAAGATTGAGGGCAAGAGGTGAAGGGGATGACAGAGCATGAGATGGCTGGATGGCATCATCGACTCAATGGCCATGTGTTTGGATGGACTCTGGGAGCTGGTGACGGACAGGGAGACCTGGCATGCTACAGTTCCTGGGGTCACAAAGAGTCAGACACGACTGAGCGACTGAACTGAACTGAACTGACTGATTGGAAAAGATCCTAATCCTGGGAAAGACTGAACACAAAAGCAGAAGGGGACAGCAGATGATAAGATGGTTAGATAGCATCACTGACTCAATGGACATGAATTTGAGCAAACTCCAGGAAATAATGAAGGACAGGGAAACCTGGCATCCTGCAGTCCATGCAGAGCACAAAGAGTCAGACATGACACAGTGTCTGACCAACTGCAAATGGCATGTATTTTTGTCATTTTATTTTTCAACCTTTCTGCATCCTTATATTTTAAACAAATATAAATGTGATTTTTGAAAACCCTTGCCTGATGACCTTTGTAGTTTTAAATTGCAATGCTTAGTCAGTTTACGTATATTTATTGATATGTAGGATTGCAAATTTACCATGGAACTATTTGTATTCTTTGTGCTAGCTGTGTTGGCATCCTCTTTTCCCCCTTTTATGTCTTCTCTTATATTGATTAAGATTTAATCCATTTTTTTATTAACCAGTTTTTTCCATCTATTGGCTTATTGTTTGTGATTGTAATAGCATGTATCTACTGCTTCCCCTAAAGAGTAGAACAAACATCAGTAACTTTTCAAAACCCTTATTTATAAACAGTTGTCATTTAGTGTTCCAGAAAAACACAAGAATTGTAATAATATTTACATCCATTCTCATATTCATGCTATCATTGTGATATATTCTAATTCTATCATGTATCTATACAGATAAATAAATAAAAATGTGCTGGTGTTTTTGGCCTCTACATGAATATGACAGGTGAACTTCCTTGGTAACTCAGTCATTAAGAATCTTCCTGTAATGCAGGAGACCTAGGTTCCATCCCAGGGTTGGGAAGATCCCTTGGAGAAAGAAATGGCAACCCACTTGAGTATTCTTGCTTAGGAAATCCTTTGGATAGAGGAGCCTGGTGGGCTGCAGTCCATGGGATCACAAGACTAGGATACAACTTAGACACTAAACCACCACCATGAATATGATAGGCTAGCATCATATTTTTCTTGTTTGTAATTGTTTTCCCTTGGATCTGATTTCAGCAGTCTTCGTCTCATGAACTGTTTGTTTTTATTTTTATTTTCTATTGAAGCCTAGCTGGCTTACAATGTTGTGTTAATTTCTGTTGTACAGCAGAGTTCTTCTTTAGAAAATGTCCTTTTCTGTTACAGGAAATTGACAGTACTTTTCTGTGCTGTACAATAGAACGTTGTTGCTTAACCATTTTCAATATAAAAGCTTACATATGCTAACCCTAATCTCCACTTCCTCCCTCCCCCAACCACCTCCCCCCTTTACCTTGGAAATCAGGTAAAGTCTGTTCTCTAGGTTTGTGAGTCTGTTTCTGTTTCATAGTTTCATTTGTGTCATATTTGAGATTATACATATAAGTGATATATGATATTTGTCTTTCTCTTTCTAAATTCACTTAGTGTGATAATTGCTACATGCATGCACGTTGCTGCAAATGGCCTGATTTCGCTCTTGATTTTGGCTCAGTCGTATTCCATTGTGCCATGTCTTCCTTATCCAGCTATCCTGTCAGCGAACATTTAGGCTGTTGTTTCCACGTCTTGGCTTTTGTGAAGAGCACTGCCGTGAACATAAGGGTACATGTATCTTTTTGAATTAGAGTTTTGTCTGGATATATGCCCAGAAGTTGGATTGCTGGACTATATGGCAACTCTATTTTTAGTTTGCAGAGGAACCTGCATACTGTTTTCTATATTAACTGTCCCAATTTACATTCCTACCAGCAGTGTAGGAGGACAAATTTTAAAGAAGCATAGCCGTTTGTCTTCTCTTGGCTGTGTAATTTTAGTTTCAATTTCCTTTACCTTTACCATAAAGCAAACCTATTCTCAGAAAACTACATCTTTATCAAGAACCATCTTGTAGTTAGGAAGAATAGTGTTTATCAAAAGCCATCACAGGATTAGGAAGAATACTGTGAGAACCATTCTAGAATGGAATCATTCCAATGCAGTGTATTGTTAAAATCTGTTTTAAGTACTGAAACCTGGATGACAACACTGCATTGTCTATTAATGTACTGAACATTCACTTGTTTTTTTCTTCTTTTAACCATCATAATGAACAGCGTGGCTTCTTCTCTTGCTTCAGTTTTGTGTATAAGATCAAACGATCTTATATGTAAGTGACCGCAGACCTCCAGACATCGTGAAAACCTTTATCAAATGCAACCTTAATGTCCATTTTGAAAGAACTATTTTTCAAGATAGATTTTTATAATTTATTTCAACTTCAAGCATATTCTAGAGTCTCCAAATGTGGACTGTTGCCTTACTAGTCCCTTAGAGATCATATAAAGTGGAGAGGCAAGAAAATCTTCCACAGTAGGGGAGGAAGAGGGTGGAAAAAATTGAGACAGTAGCATTGAGATATTAACATATACACTACCCGAGTAAAATAGACAGCTAGTGGGAAGCAGATGTATAGCACAGGGAGCTCAACCCAGTGTTCTGTGATGATCTAGAGGGATGAGGTGGGGGTGGGGTGGAAAGGAGGCTCAAGAGGGAGGGGATATATGTATCCATAGAGCTGATTCACATTGTTGTATGCACAAACCAACACAACATTGTAAAGCCACTATCCTCTGATTAAACATTTAAAAAAATCTCACAACAGTATTGAGAACACTTATGGAAGCTGGGTAAGAAAAATGGGACTAGAGGGGTGAAGAGATGCTATGCTTCTAAATTCTTCATGTGCTTGCATTTTTTTTTTTTTCCATTTCAGAGGCACTAACTCTGGGTACCAAAAATTTTGTTTCATGGCTGCTGAAACAAGACACTAATATATTCAAAGAACCCTGGGAGTTTAAAAGAAAGCCAATGACTGCAATAACTAAAAGATGGTTTAGGACATTAGGCTTGGTTAAATTCATTATTTTAATTCAAAGATTCAATAGTTCCCATAAAATAAAAATGTTCTTTCTGGCCACCTACTTTCATTTTTTTTTTGTTATTTCAGTCAGGCCCTTTCCAACCTGCCTTAGGCAGTAAGCAAATGATGTTCCCAGAAATGTTTGATATGGAATATACACTTTCAGTTTCTTCATGTGATGAATAGTCATGCCTTTGTAATTTTATTTTTCATCAGATTACAAATAAAGAAAGTGGAAAATGAAACCATTCCAAAAATGGAAGTCATTTCTGACTGCCTACATGCTGAGTTGTGGTTGTTGGCTGTGGCAACCTCTGTAATAAATAGATGCTCTGAAACTACTGGCCTAAGAAGGACCAGAGTAGACTGCAAGAATGGCAGCTGACAAGTCATCTCCTATGGAAAACTCTTGGAACATCTTTAAGGAATACCACATAGATGAAGATGTGGGCTTTGCTCTGCCACTTCCGCTGGTAAGAGAGGACATGGGAATATGGGCAAAATTATTTTCTTATCTTGACTTACCTGGACAAGTTAACTCCTGCTGAATAAATGTGGTTCAGTAATTTCTACTGAATAAATAGATATAGAAGTACCGAAATTGGAGGCAGAGTTTGAATAAAGGGGTCTCAGTTAACTTTCTTAAAATTTTCTTCCTAGAATCTTAGCCTTAGAGGCACTTCTTACTCATCTTACACAGGTACAGACAGTGATGAGATAAGGTAACTAGAGAAGTATTTTAGTTTAAGACAATCACATTTCAGAGGCTTTTTGAAAAAATTTTTAGAAAGTAATAAATGACCCATGAGTCAAAGGAACCCCCTTTCTCAGCTGATAAACCTTAGACTGCACAAAGCATGTGTGCTTGCTTTGGTAATGTTTTTGAGATGGGGCACCAAGCAACTTTGTGTTGTATTAATATTGCTTGGTATTTACTAAGCCTAAGTTTCCAGCTTAGAGAGAGTTAGACCTGCTAGGCCTGCATGCATGCTTTTCCCACAGCTTTTGCTACAAAGGGCAAGGCATTAGAATAAATGTGTGTCTTCAGACTACAGTTTCCTAAGTTATCTTCCCAAGAATGCCACGAAAAGCATCTTATCTTTAATATCTTAATCATCACACACTTTTATCTCATTTTTAACAATTTACAAATATCAATTTACTCCATCTTTGCAACCATCCTGAAAGATACATATGTTATCAATCTCATTTTCCTGATGAGAAAGGAACCACGCAGAAGTCAAGTAATTACCCAAACTCACACAGCTAGTAATAACAGGGATAGGAAGCGAGTCTCACTGGTCTGGTTCCAGAATCCATGGTCTGAAAACCACCATCTGTTATGCGACACTACCCAACTCAAGAGAAGGAGAGAACAGAAGACATTATTTTGGCTTTTGGTCATTGTTTGTTTTTCTTCTCTTGGTTTCAATGAAGTCCATGAGATTCTAGGAGAGGATTTCTAGGAGCCAGTAACAGGTTGTGGCAACGCTCTATACCAGGATGTATCTGTTTGCTTGTGACTGGAACAGAATCCAGACTCTAGAGACAACCTGTAAGTGTGAAAAATACATATTTTAGCCAGAATCTAACTGTACTTAGAAATCACATCTAGTAAATACCTTGGGTAATATAGGCAAATCTAAAGCAAAGTCTTTGCCCCAATCTAATTTTCCTCTGCACATGATGAAGTTAATTGAAGAAAATGAAGCAGATGTTTTAATTTTATTGCTAAAAGCAACTGGCTTACTTTATATTTTCAAATCAAGAATATTCAGACTTACTCTGTCTTCACTAAAGTGTGCAAGTGCCAAGATTGGATGTTTGGAGGAAATATTTATCAATGGTACCAAAAAAAAAATCCTTTTCAGAAATTGCAAAGTCTCATATCAAATTTATTCTTTATTTCTCTATAAAGTTGGTTCTCTTATAAAAGAAAATAATCACAATAATTACGTGAATGAGTAAGTGATAATCATTCAGTTGTGTCTGACTCTTTTCTACCCCATGGACTGTAGCCCACTAGGCTCCTCTGTCCATGGAATTCTCCAGGCAAGAATACTGGAGTGGGTTGCCATTCCCCTCTCCAGGGAATCTTCCCTACCCAGAGATTGAACCTAGGTCTCCTACATTGCAGGCAGATTCTTTGCTGCTGAGCCACCAAGGAAGCCACAGGTAATTACGTAGACCTCTAAAACAGATTCTAACAGGTAAACCCCAAAACTAAATCAAACAAAACTCTTCCTGAGCTATTCAAAAAACAATGCTGCTACTTGAGATGCCTGGAAATTAGATTTAGTATCCTGAAACAGGATGAAAACAAAATTAGAGGTTACTTTTATTTCTTCACTGAAGATCTTTCCTGGAAATTAGAGGTTCAAAAATGTCCATTTCATCTCTTATAATCTATCACCTTCCAGTTGTAGAGCAAAATAATTTGTCTTCTAATTTCATGTAGATGCAGAATGCATTCTCTCATCTAGCAGGAGTTGAATGGCTCTCTGTGTTACTCTTTATTAATTTATAATACGTCATTTAGGCATCCCTTGAACCAGAAGGATATTATTGATTGAATTTTACACTTGTTGAAAGTTGTGTCCAATAAGACACTAATCTGGACACATGATAAAGTACTTCTGTTATTTGGGGAAAATAGCCCCAGTGAAAATTTAAGATGTGCTACATGTGTCACATGTAAAACACAAAATAAAGAAAATATGTATGTGTTACTAAAATCACCAGAGCACAGTAGTTTTGTGGTTAGGGAGAAAAAATTCAGAGCAAACACAAGAAAGGTGATTATCTAGTGAATATACTGCCTGGACCTTTCATTTCTAAAAATTTGCTCTAAGTCTAGCCAATTCTCTCTGCAGCCTCTGAACATGGGGCTTGAAGAGAAACATGGTTTGAAGTTTTTATTACATTTGTCTTCATATTTTACAGCTTCCTTATAATATTAACCTGGTTTTGAATCTTAAAGCCACACTCATCTTGGTTTCAGGTAAACTCAATTTATGCTCTCTCCCCTTAGTTCAGTATTGGTGCCCCTCAGAGCACATCTGGAAACAGCTTAATGAAGAAGGCCTGAGGAGTTTTCAGGACTCTGAAACTCATTTCAGGCTGTGATCTAGTTCTTTGGTTTTTATGTTTTCCCTTGAGACATGATTAGAAACAACACCCAGGGAGGCACTCATTAAAAATAAAACCCAATTGAGTAAAATTTAAAATGTCATTGGCTTCCTTCAGTGATTCATGAACTGGGCATCATCCCAACTAGCAGGAAGAAAAGGACTCTGAGGAGCTGTCCAAAAATGAAAGACTTTTATAGGCAGAAGACAGCAGAAACAATCCACCGCAGAGAGTGGATTGGTTGTATTGGAGGTCACATTTCTTTAGAGAAAAGCAGGGCTCTATGAGCAGATCCATTCACTACTGCTGGCCAGGGGATTCCAGATAGATTGGTTTAGGATTCTACTCTGGGAGAGGCAGAAACTGTAATTAAGTATTGTCTCCATTTAGTGACATGGGACTTAAGTTTCTCCATTCTGATCCTTTTTTTTTTTAACTTTTTATTTTGTATTGGAGTATAGCCAATTAACATTGTTGTAATAGTTTCAGTTGATCAGTTCAGTCACTCAGTCGTGTCTGATTCTTTGCGATCCCATGGATGGCAGCACGCCAGGCCTCCCTGTCCATCACCAACTCCCGGAGCTTGTTCAAACTCATGTCCATCAAGTCGGTGATACCATCTAACCATCTCACCCTCTATTGTCCCCTTCTCCTGCATTCAGTCTTTCCCAGCATCAAGATCATTCTTCAGCATCAGATGGCCAAAGTATTGGAGTTTCAGCTTCAGCATCAGTCCTTCCAGTGAATATTCAGGACTGATTTCCTTTAGTTTCAGGCAGACAGCAAATGGATTTAGCCGTACATACACATTTATCTATTCTCCCCCAAACTCCCCTCTCACCCAGGCTGCCACATAGCACTGAGCAGTCTTATTTATAACACTCTTTTATTTGGATTTCATTTTTACATACTTGACCAAAGGAAGCAATCAACATGTATACATATATATACATATACACACACACACACACACACACATACATATATACACACACACACATATATATACATATATACATACATATAAATACAGCATCTCTTGCATGTGCAGTACTGTGCTAAGAAAAACAGAATTAAAAATATGATAAAAATCCATGCCTTCAGATAGTGAGATGTAAAAAGAGCAAACATCTTTTAGTAGTTGGAAATCCTTATGTTTGAATCACAATGAGCTATGTGTGCAAAGCAAGCCAAAAATCTGCCTTGCTTGTCTTATTTATGACATGCAGATAACTTTGGGGGCCATTATAATAGTTAAACAAGAAAAAATTAAACGAAGAATTGCAGCAAAAATGCTTCATCTACTACTGACATTTAATAAATCTCATTTTCCTTCTATTTGGAAAAATAAAACATCTAACTGAGAAGGGAAAAATATAGCAGATAGCAATAAATTACTTAGGGTTTCCCTTGTGGCTCAGCAATAAAGAATCTGCCTGCCAATGCAGAAGACTTGGGTTAGATCCCTGGAGAAGGAAATGGCGACCCACTCCAATAAAAAATATTCTTGCCTGGGAGATCCCATGGGAAGGGAAACCTAGCAGGCTAAGTCCATGGGGTCTTAAAGAGTTGGACACAACTAAGTGACTAAACAATAACAACAGCAATAACAAATCACTTAATGTGAAAGGGTATAACTCATAGAATTCCTCACTGGAGGCATATATATAGAATGGAATAGTCAGGAAGATTTCAGTGAAATGTTTCAAGGAAGGGACCTTTGCAAAGGAGGCAGATGACAGGAAAAGAGGAGCACAGAGAAAGTTCTGAGCTCTTAGTGTGCGGGTGGCAATGCATGGCCTGGTGGCCCTAAACAGATTAAGTGTGTGTCAGCGTTGCACAGCATCGATACAGAGGCAACATGGACCATCAGTGGAGGCACCACTATTGGATAATACCTTCCACTGGTGAATCAAAGCCCTGTTTCTTCTTTTCAAGGAGGAGCTACCTCATCCTTATGACTCCTGGATTTCTATTGCTAGAAATCTGCCTGAACTGATCAAGAACAACCAACTACGTGCGGAAGTAGAGAAGGTTTGGAAAAATATTACACATTTTCTATTTCAGCTTCTTAAAAGCATTAACTTAGTTTTGTGATGATCACATAACACATTTTGAGTTTGGTCACTCTCTCTATTTATTCTCAGTTAGCAATGCTCAGCATTGATGGCCTCCAAGGCCATAAGGCACAGCGCCTGGCACACTTGGTCCTGGGATACATCACCATGGCATATGTGTGGGGTCAAGGCGATGGAGACATCCGAAAGGTCTGGAGATTTTCTTATATTCTTTTATGCTAACACAACAGACTGACATCCAGTTGACATTTAATGTAAATGAACTCTAAGAGTATTGTCATGGCATTTGTGAAGGTTGAGGATCTTGTGCAGAGGAGTTGCCTAAAAAATATTTGGGGGATGGACGGATGCTTGAGCAAACGGTTGCAAGTGATTCACGGGCCCTTAGAAAGTCAAGAATACAGCCTTGATGTCCTCTGGCCCTCTACCTAGGCTTTGTTCACTCTATGCCCAGATTATGTCCACATCAACACAAATCTCAAATGTAAGGATTTAATAAGTACTGGGCTTAAATTACAAAATGAGAAAGAGGCAATGATAGTGGTTTGGTTTCACAGTGCCCTAATGTAGAACAGTTACTCTTTTGACACCCAGAAAGCAGAAGTGAAAGTGAGAGAGTTCAAAGGTTGATACTAAAAGTCGTGTTTTCATTAGGTCTTGCCAAGAAATATTGCTGTTCCTTACTGCAAGGTGTCTGAGAAGCTGGGACTGCCTCCTATTCTGCTTTATGCAGATTGTGTCTTGGCAAACTGGAAGAAAAAGGATCCCAGTGGGTATGTAAACAGGGATTATAACAGGGATTAAAGGTGTGCACAGTATTTCCATCAGAAGGGAATTAGTCATTGATTTTAATCCCTGGTAGCATGGCTTTCTTCTCTGCTGTTATGATGTAAAAGATACACGCATGAGACAGAGAGGCTTCTAGTCAACTACAATGAAATGTATGATCAGTTTGATCAGTTTGACCTGCTTCTTTTGATACTGGCTTCTTTGGAGATTCTGCAAGTTTCAATTTTAACTATTGAGTGGAATCAGCACATCTTTGGCTGTAGAAATGGCAACTTTGGGCTTTCAAGAGTCTGCTTAGAATCTCGGCCCTTCCTAAGCACTGAGTAATAATCTGAAGTGTCAGAGGCTCCGGGCATCCGCAGAGGCATGTTCTAGATGTGGGAGTACCGCAAAATGAAACAATTTGATCTTGAAAATATCTTATTAGTAACAAGGTTTCTGATTGGTTTTGACAATCAGTGTGTGTTCTTTGCATATTTGTGTCTTTCACTTAAAAAGTCCTAAGTTAAATGTTTGTGACACCTACTTGACAAATATTGAAAAAACACACTTTTACATTTGTATGTATTGTTTTACCTTTGCTAGATCAGTAGCGTTAAATGAAATAACTCAAAACCATTTAATTTTCACATTGGTTTCCTTTCCATCTTCCAAATGATCCATGGCTTCACGGCTGCTCTCCTAAGGCCCATGACTTATGAGTAAGTACTTCTTTTTTATTTGAAGAATTACTGTTATTCAAAGCAAATAAGGATGTATCACTACCCTCCA
Organism: Antilocapra americana; assembly: GCA_007570785.1. Classification (NCBI taxonomy): domain Eukaryota; kingdom Metazoa; phylum Chordata; class Mammalia; order Artiodactyla; family Antilocapridae; genus Antilocapra; species Antilocapra americana. Next base: position 25,778,085 of record ML660774.1, read on the forward strand.
AGTGCATTCTTTTTAAAGACCAATTGATTTTAGGCAAAAAATAAAAAAAAATCTTACTTGTATATGCAGATGATACCTGACTTAAGGACGGTTCAACTTAAAGATTTTTTGACCTTACCATGGTGCAAAAGTGATATACATTCACTAGAAACTCAGTTTGAATTTTGAATTTTGATCTTTCCCTAAGATAGATGTGCAGTACATACTCTCCTGAGATTCTGGGCAGGGCAGTGCAGCTCCCAGGCAGCCCCACTGTCAAGAGGGTAAATACCTGATAATACTTACAACCATCATGCACCCAGACAACCAATCTGTTTTTCGCTTTCAGTATTCAATAAATCACAACAGATATACCACACTTTAGTATAAACTAGACTTTGTGTTAGATGATTTTGCCCAACTCTAGGCTAATGCAAATGTTCTAAGCACATTACGGTAGGCTAGGCTAAACTCGGGCACCCAGGTGGGTCAGTGGTAAAGAATCTGCCTGCCAACGCAGGGGACACAGGAGAAGTGGGTTCGAGTCCTGGGTCAGGAAGGTCCTCTGGAGGAGGAGATGGCAATCCACTCCAGTATTCTTGTCTGGTAAATCCCATGGACAGAGGAGCCTGATGGGCTACAATGACTCTGGCCCCAAGGTCACAGTCAGTGAGACAGACATAATGAGTCAGACACAACTCAGCAGGACCACAAGGCTAATATTTGAGAGGCTAATATCTGATATTTGGTAGGTTAGGTATATTGAATGAATTTTCAACTTATCTTCAACTGAAGATGGATTTATTGAGATATAACACCATTGTAAGTTTAGGAAGACCTGTTGATAAATATAATTAACATGCATACATACAAAATGCATATATATCTGTGTATCCATGACCCCGTGACCTCAGTGGCCAGAAGTAATAAAACTATTTTTTTGACCCAATTCTTACTATTTTTGGCCTAGGTACTAAACAGAGGCTAAGAGGTAGGGAAGCTAAAGTAAATATCATAAGAATAAGCTTACCCTCATGGGCTAATATGGAGGAAAGAAGATACAGGAAAATTATGTAAATTGCTATATGATCAAGAGAAAAATTAAGGAATTAAAGGACTATGAGTTCAAGTCAAACAAAAGGCACAAGGAAAGAATCCAAAAGCAAGGAATTTAAGCTGAGTTTGGAAGAGTGACTAGGTATATAGGTTAGAAGGAAAAGCTGGGACTTCCCCGGTGGTCCAGTGGTTAAGATTCTGTACTTCCAATGAATGGCGTGTCCCTATCCCTGGTTGGGGAACTAATATCCCAAGTGTCATGTGGCCAGAAAAAGTAAAGGAAGAAGAAGGAAAAGCTGAGCATGTTCACAGTGGAAGAAAAAGCAAGAAAGAAGGATTTGAAATGACAAAAATCTGGGTGCACTTTCAAAATTGAAGGAAGGTTAGTGTCCCTGATACATCATAAATAAGGAAGATAATAGTTTAGGAAGGGGATGAAGAAATAAATTATAGAAATATTACATAGGACTTTGGGCTCTGATAAGGGGTTAAACAGTATCTTAAAGGGGAAGCTATGGAAGGTTTTTAAATGGGAGAATGATATCACCAGCCCCATTTGAGGCTGAAACCGATGAAATGTCTTATTCAATGAGCCCCAGGAAGTTAGGTGTGGAAATGGTTTGAGACCATACATTTAACTGCCATAAAACTCATAGGTGTACTGATACTGAGGCCATATTTGCATCAACACAAAACTTCAGTGCAAAAGAAAATAAGGTGTTTCAACTATTTGAATTGCCCAATCAATTTCTTTATAAAGCAGGATATATCACTGAGAAATTGAGTCAGGCTCACAGACAAAATTATGGATATGTTTATTGAAGTAAAAAATTTGCTTTTGTTAACCATACCTCACAGATATCTCTATAAACCTTGAGTTTATAAATTTGTGAAAAACTGATGTGATAATAGGGAAAGAAATGGTCTTGAAGTTTCTAGTTTCAAGTTCTAGAATGGAATTTCAAGTTCCAGCTTAAACTATTGTTAATTTTATGACCTTAGACAGCATACCTAACATTAATATTCCTAACTACATAATGGATATAGTAAACCTGCCATACTTATCTCACAAGATTATTTTGAAAATGGAGAATAAATAAAAGTCTTGAAAATGAATAAGGATCCAACAAATAGATCAATATTGTTACTAAATTCTTTTTTTTTCTTCTTTTTAGCTTTTCTTTCTTTTATTTTTACTAAATTCTTGACTTCCTGGATTGATTTTCTTAGGAACATGGACATTCTATTCTCATTTCCTGGTGGAAACTGCGGCAAAGGCTTCTTTATCGTTTCTCTGTTGGTGGAAATAGCAGCTGCCTCTGCAATTAAAGTATGTCAGTCCAAGAAAATGTGCGTTTTGATTCACGTAAGCAGAACAATTACTTAGCAGCAGAACATTATTAAACATAAAGTAACTTGATCCTGACTGAATAGAGCATTTGATGATTGAATTGGAGATAAGGGATCACCTGGCACAAAGAAATACTTTTATTTTTTGTTTTGTCTCTTCTAAAATATAAAATGTAAGAGCCATATAATTAGAATCAAATTTGAAGCCCTAATAAGAGAGAACTCTGTCTCACAGAGACAAAAAGTTAATGATTTTTTGCCTTAGAGATAGAAATACATAAAGCTATATAAACTTATCTCTAAGTGATAAATTAATAAAGAGAAATCCGAGTTTAATTAAATATGTGGAAATTAGTCAAAAAATCAGAGGGTATCCAACCCACAAAAGAAATGGAAATACCAAAGAAGAACTTTATTCCATGCCAATATTTAGTGTTATGAAATCTGAAGCGTTTGTCTTCCTGTTTTTTCAAAGGCTATCCCCAGTATATTTGATGCACTACAACGTGAAGACTCAGACACTTTGCAGAAGGCACTGCTTGACATATCTTCCAGCCTGCACAAAGCCCTGGAAATATTTTCCCAAATTCATGGCAAGTATTGTGTGCCTTGCAAATACTAGATCATGCTCAGATGTTTCTGGTTACCTAGATGTAGACTTGCAGAGAAAATGGAAGCAAAATCCATTCTCCCTTAGTAGGTATGTGTGCGTTTCCTTTTCTCTCACTGAATTATTACATGTACTTTCCATATGATGGGTTTTATTATGTTCATCTTACAAAGAAGAGATGGAGAAGACAGATAAGATTGTCTAAATTTTAAGAGAGAAGATAAATGACCCAAGATGATATAAGTAGTAAATAGGGAAGCCAGAATTCCACTAAAAATTATGGAAAAACTTGCCAAAAGTGTAGAATATGTTAAGTTCTGAAAAACTTAACTTCTGCTTGATAAGAACTCTCTGCTTTTATGTAAATTAACTACAAAACCATCTAAAGCAGCCATGGGGCTCGAAAGTTATCATAAAATTAATAGCTATAAACAATAACAAAAAGAGGACATAAACAAGGATTTGCAAAAGGAAATGTCCCCTACTGGATGTGCCTAACAAATATGTGACTGCATATCACCGGGCTTTGGCAAGAAGATTGGCCTTCAAACTAAAGACATTAGCAGGCTTGGGGAGGGACACCCAGAGATGTGGTCCTTAGGGCTTCTGGAGGTTTTGTTTCATTTTTATTTTTTGTGTTTAAGTTTGGGGCTTCTTTTTAAAGTAATTTATCAGTTATGCCAGTAAAAACATGTTGTGGTCATGTCCGACTCTTACGATCCCATGGACTATAGCCCACCAGGCTCCTCTGTCCATGGGATTCTCCAGGCAAGAATACCAGGGTGGGTTGCCATTCCCTTCTCCAGGGAATCTTCTCGACCCAGGGATCCAACCCACATCTCCTTCACTGGCAGGCGGATTCTTCACTGCTGAGCCACAAGGGAGGCCCAGTAAATATATGAAGCATTCTTAAGTAAATGTTGGCAGTTTAACTGGTCTCCTGAGGATGAGTGGTGAATGGACCTGGGCTCTTTGTCACCAGATCTGTATTGCTCCCATAGTAGACCCCATTGATTGTTCACAGGTGATGACAGAGGACAGGTGAGTGAAAGCTTGACCTCAGGGAATTTTTCTGCACAGACTGACCTAGCACCTTTCTTGTGTCTTATACTGAAATCCAGGATCAGTTATTTATAACACCTTGATTTTTCCCAATATATCTGATGCTACTTATTAGGTATATCTCATCTTTTTTTTTTTTTTTTTTTTTTGCAGAATATGTGGACCCAAACGTATTTTTCAATGTTCTTCGAATATACTTGTCTGGGTATGTAGCCTTATGTTTGATTCTGTTTTCACTTAGACAGTTAACAAAAAGAAGACAACGAGTTTCCTCTGATGATCCCCACTATTGATCCAGTTTAAGAAACACTTTATATCCTAAAATACATGTTGCAAAAAAAAAATAGGCTATTCTCTCAGTGACTACTTGAGCAGACACACACTGGAGTATGGACAAGAAAGCTAGTCATTTTAAAGAGTGAAATAAACTTTGGTAGTGAAAGGTAAGATTTGACTTAGAGAATCCTTACACTGAATTTGTTCAGAACCATATTAATTATTATTCTCATGCTTGAACATGAGTAGAAGGGAGAGTACGGGAGAAGTATAATGAAGCCTAGCTCATTTCACCTTCCACTCATCCTCTGTTGCAAGATTTGATATACGAAAAATTGGCAGTTGATAAAACACCGATTATTCTTTCCTTCCTGATTTAGTTGGAAAGGCAATGCCTTGCTGTCAGAGGGTCTGCTTTATGAAGGTGTCTGGGACACCCCAAAGAAGTTTGCCGGAGGCAGTGCAGCCCAAAGCAGCATCTTCCAGTGCTTTGATGTTCTCCTGGGCATTCAGCACACTGTTGGTGGAGGTAAGTGGCAAATGACAAATGACCAGGATCGCTTAGGCTAATGGGATAGTATCTAAAAAGTACTTTCCCATCAACATCTTATCTGAGCTTATCTGATACTTTTAGAAGAATCAGTAGAGACTTTACTGCAATCACCTCATTACACCATGAAGAAGTAGAAACTGAAAGAGGCTCATAAACAGACGCCCTGTTAACCAACTAAAAAGTAGGGAAGCCAGAACTCAGACCAAGTTCAACACCACCTTAATCTTGATATTTGGACATGTCCATGAGGTCTGTTTGACCGTGGTGAAGCCAATATTGCATGTCCTGAACATGTAAGGTCAGATTTAGAAAGGGAAAGTCTGCAAATGAGATGAGACCACACGCGGGAGCTGATGAGTGGAGAGGCTGGCACCGTTCTAGTTCCCTGACCTACCTCCCAGGGAGTCCAGGGCCAACACGTGCATCAAAGTTTAAAGATGAGCCGTGTTCATTATATTCCTTCTAGGGGATTAAGGGACCAGAGGAAGAAGGTCCAGGAAGAACTCCTTTCTGCTTTTCTTTCTTTCCTAAACTTCTATTGAACAGTCAAAGGGAAAAGCTTTTGGTTGCATGACAGTAATTTTTTTTCTGAGCTCATTCACTTATTTTAAAATGATTGCTTTAATTCTCTTGGACTCAGCATCACAGTCTATCAAGTATAGTACACCTACCCTGTCCTTAGAAGGATCAAATATAGTAGGAACATGAGAAAGGAAGCAAGACAAATATATAATGAATGAGTTTAGCTCATGCGGTTTTCAGAATTGAGTGTATTTTGCAGTAATTACCATTACTAGTAGCAAGATTAGTAGGATGCTAACCTGATGGTTGTAAATTCATGGCCACCCACTCTGACCCCACTCGGCCCTCCCTCCCTGGATTGGAGATTGCTTCGGACTCCTTACTAACTCATCTTTGTCTTCAGTTCCTTCAGACTTTGCTGCTGAATTTCTCCAGGAGATGAGAACATACATGCCACCAGCTCACCAGAGCTTTCTCCTCTCATTAAAGTCAAGGCCCTCGGTCCGTGACTTTGTTCTTTCCAAAGGCAATGCTACCCTGCAGGAAATTTACAATGACTGCGTGCAAGCTATGGTCTCCTTGAGAAACTACCATTTGCAAATAGTAGTTAAATACATCATGATTCCTGCAAGCCGGCAATCCAAGGCGGCAAGAAGCTCAGAAGAAGCTTCAGAGTCAGAAAGTAAAGGAACTGGAGGTACCGATATCATGGACTTTCTGAAGACTGTAAGAAGTAAAACTGTGAACAGCCTGTTGAAGGAAAATTAAGTGCAATCCAAGAAAGTGTATTTTTGGCATATTTTGTTTATTCTGACATGTGTTAGTTATCACTGCCCATTATATCAGAAATAGCACTGACTTTCATCATTTGAGGGGAGGAAAATGAAACTTATGTTCATACAAAAACCTGCACAGGGATGTTTATTACAGCTTTATCATGATCATTCAAACTTGGGAAACATCCAAGATGTCCTTCAATGTCTGAATGGATGAACAAATCGAAGTACATCCTGACAATAGAATATTATTCAGGGCTGAAAAGAAATGAGTGCTGTGTGACAACCTAGAGGGGTGGGATGGGGTGGGAGGAAGACTCGAGAGGTGGGGACATATGTATACCTATGGCTGATTCATGATGCTTTATTGCAGAAACTTACACAATATTGTAAAACAATAATCTTCCAATTAAAAATAAATTTAAAAATTTTTTAAAAAAAGAAATGAGTGATAAAGTGATGAAAAGACATGAGGAAACATAGCATGCACATGACTAAGTAAAAAAGGTCACTCTGAAAAGGCTACAGATGGTGAGATTCCCGCTAGGTGACGTTCTGGAAAAAGGCCTATATAGTCCAGCCCTGACACTAACACTTTCAAAAGAGTATGACCTTAGGCTCTTACTTAACTTTCCCATGCTGCAGTTTCCTCAACTGAATGATGGAAATAATAGTGGCTGACTTGCAGGGCTGTTTGGGAGGGTTTTAATCAGATACTCTGTAGAAGATGCTAACCTTAGGACTTGGAACAGACAAAAACATTTGTTGAGTGTTAACTGAGAGTTTTTTCTTTTTGGTTTTAAATGCAATCCAACCAGAAGGGATACCTTTGGTTCAGTTCAATTCAGTTGCTCACTCGTGTCTGACTCTTTGCGACCCCATGGACTGCAGCATGCCAGGCTACCCTGTCCATCAACAACTCCTGGAGCCTACTCAAACTCATGTCCATCATGTTAGTGGTGCCATCCAACCATCTCATTCTCTGTCATCCCCTTTTCCTCCTGCCTTCAGTCTTTCACAGCATCAAGGTCTTTTCCAATGAGTCAGTTCTTCATATCAGGTGGCCAAAGTATTGGCATTTCAGCTTCACCATCATTCCTTCCAATGAATATTCAGGACTGATTCCTTTAGGATGGACTGGTTGGATCTCCTTGCAGTCCAAGGGACTCTCAAGAGTCTTCTCCAACACCACAGTTCAAAAGCATCAATTCTTCAGTCCTCAGCTTTATTTATAGTCCAACTCTCACATCCATATGTGATTATTGGAAAAACCATAAGTTTGACTAGATGGACCATTGTTGGTAAAGTATGTCTCTGCTTTTTAATATGCCATCTAGGTTGGTCATAGCTTTTTTCCCCAAGGAGCAAGCATTTCATAGGAAATGTCAAAAGGAGAAGAGAGTTTTAAAAAATTAGTAGAGCAAAGTGCCAAATGCTTGAACTGTTAATCAGAAAGGACTAGGAAGTTCCATTGAACTTATGAACAAAGGGGTAACTAATGAGCTGTACAGAATAACCTTGGTGTAATTCTGTTTGGGCTGATTGAGTTTGGTAACTCAGGTTTTGGACTGAATCAACTTGAAACTAAAACTGAATATAACTGAAATTGTACCAGGAAACATGTAAATGATATCCTAAACACTTCCATTGTGAATGCTTTTCTTCTTTTTCTGATTATTTCTTGGTGCATTTCCAAAAGACCCTAATACCCAGTTTAAGAAAAGGGGAAACTTTGTTGTATACTGAAATCATAATAATTCACCCAAAAGCTGATTATAGAACCCAGGACTCTGCAATTACAAGTCTTACTATTAGGAGAGGAAGTTCTTGAACACAGCTTCCTCTTGGTAAATAAGAAAGATATGAAACAAAGCTTCATGAGGTCACTGTGTTCCTTACTTCAGAGTACATCTCTGGTCTGGGGCTACAATGGAGTTACAGAACAGCACAAACTTCTACTTGGCATCAAGACACCAAATCTAAAAATGAGATGCCAGGAGAGATCATTCATTTCATAAATGTTTATTGAACTCTAGACACTGGGCTTGCTGCTAAACGAAAATACAAAGTTGGGTTAAATGTGGCTTGGTCAAGGAACTTACAATCTAATAGAAAAGATTAGATAAATACAATGTTTGGATATTAGTAGCTGTCAAACCAGGTTTGACATGACCCTTGAAACATTATGTAAAAGAGATTCAAGGTGATAGTAGAATTTTGCAAGCTAGAGGGTGTTTAGAGGTCAGGTGAAGGACATCCTTGAATGTCAGGCCAAGGAAATTTGAACTTTAATTTACAATGAGGAGTTCTTAATGATATTGTGGCAGAACCTGAGATGTTCAGTGACCCACAGGTTCCATGGGCCTAGATCTTGGAAGTAAGAAAGGTCAAGATTGAACATGCAGACTGGAGTACATACACATAGAACTGATGTGGAAATACACAAGAACACTGAGGTGGGGAAGTGGTTACAGTAATACTGCAAATATCTATACACTTTGGTCTGAAGTGGGGAAAAAAGTCAGTGGCTAAAAACGAAAAGATCCAGTCAGAGAGAGAAGAAAGAAAGCCAGAAAAAAAAATGATATTAAAAATGGATCTCTATAGTTTCTGGTCTTACATTTAGATCTTTAATCCATTTTGACTTTATTTTTGTGTATGGTGTTAGAAAGTGTTATAGTTTCATTCTTTTACAAGTGGTTGACCAGTTTTCCCAGCACCACTTGTTAAAGAGATTGTCTTTTCTCCATTGCATATTCTTGCCTCCTTTGTCAAATATAAGGTGTCCATAGGTATGTGGATTTATCTCTGGACTTTCTATTTTGTTCCATTGATCAATATTTCTGTCTTTGTGCCAGTACCATACTGTCTTGATGACTGTGGCTTTGTAGTATAGCCTAAAGTCAGGCAGGTTGATTCCGCCAGTTCCATTCTTCTTTCTCAAGATTGCTTTGGCTATTCGAGGTTTTGTGTACTTCCATACAAATTGTGAAATTATTTGTTCTAGTTCTCTGCAAAAGACCACTGGTAGCTTGATAGGAATTGCACTGAATCTATAGATTGCTCTGGGTAGTATACTCATTTTCACTGTATTGATTCTTCCAATCCATGAACATGGTATATTTCTCCATCTATTTGTGTCCTCTTTGAAATCCTAGAGGAAAATGTAGGTAAAACACTCTCCAACATAAACCAAAGCAGGGTCCTCTATGACTCACCTCCCAGAATATTGGAAATAAAAGCAAAAATAAACAAATGGGACCTAATTAAAATTAAAAGCTTCTGCCCAACAAAAGAAACTAAAAGCAAGGTGAAAAGGAAGCCTTCAGAATGGGAGAAAATAATAGCAAATGAAGCAATGGACAAACAATTAATGTCAAAAATATACAAGCAACTCCTGCAGCTCAATTCCAGAAAAATAAACAACCCAATCAAAAAGTGGGCCAAAGAACTAAACAGACATTTCTCCAAAGAAGACATGAAAATGGCTAACAAACACATGAAAAGATGCTCAGAAACACTCATTATCAGAGAAATGCAAATCAAAACCACAATGAGGTACCACTTTACACCAGTCAGGATGGCTGCCATCCAAAAGTCTACAAGCAATAAATGCTGGAGAGGATGTGGAGAAAAGGGAACCCTCTTACACTGTTGGTGGGAATGTAAACTGATACAGCCACTATGGAAAACAGTGGGGAGATTCCCTAAAAAAACTGGAAACAGAGCTGCCATATGACCCAGCAATCCCACTGCTGGGCATACACACTGAGGAAACCAGATCTGAGAGACATGTATACCCCAATGTTCATCACCGCACTGTTTATAGTAGCCAGGACATGGACGCAACCTAGATGTCCATCAACAGACGAATGGATAAGGAAGCTGTGGTACATATACACAATGGAATATTACTCAGCCATTAAAAAGAATACATTTGAATCAGTTCTAATGAGGTGGATGAAACTGGAGGAGCCCTTTATCCAGAGTGAAGTAAGCCAGAAGGAAAAACAACAATATAGTATACTAACGCATATATATGGAATTTAGAAAGATTGTAATGATAACCCTGTATGCGAGACAGCAAAAGAGACACAGATGTACAGAAGAGTCTTTTGGACTCTATGGGAGAGGGCAAGGGTGGGATGATATGGGAGAATGGCATTGAAACATGTAAATTATCATATGTGAAATGAATCGCAAGCCCAAGTTTGATGCATGATACAGGGTGCTCAGGGCTGGTGCACCAGGATGACCCAGAGGGATGGAATCAGGAGGGAGGTGGAAGGGGGTTCTAGAAGGGGAACTCATGTATACCCATGGCAGATTCATGTCAATATATGGCAAAACCAACACAATAATGTAAAGAAAAGTTTTTCTTGAATTTGTTACAATAAAAAAAATAATAAAAATGGATTTCTAGAAAGGGGGGAGAACATGAGGAAAATAGCATTACTCTTACCCATCTGATTAATGCTTCACTTAATGTTCCTCATTTATCCGCTGAGATAAACATTACTTTTCCTGCATGTGTAGAAACAGAAGCTTAGAATTTTAAGCCACTTGTTAAGACAGCCACTTAAGCTAATAGGATATGAGATAGAACTTTCCACTCAGGGAGGCCTGGCAATTGGGCAGAGTGGGAAATTCTGGGCTGAGAGGCAGCAAGTCCAAATTCTACACCAATTCTGATGGCAACCCCATCAGAATGACATTTGCTAAGTCACTTCCCTTCCACCAACCTCAGGATTTTCTTATGTTTCCTGAGAGTTTGAATTAGATTATGTATTCTATAATGTTCCTTACACTTTGGGTATTTTGATGCCATGTTTTACTAACATTACAATAAATTCTTACGAGAATGCAGAGAGAATGAATGAAAAATAGCTAGACCAGTATAAAAAACAAACAAACAACAAGAAAACCTGCTCCTTCTTTTTAATCTGAGATTGAACAAAAGAACAAGAAGATGATTCAACATATACGCAATTTGACAAATTGCATTTAGGAGGCATCAGAAACTGACCTTCAAAACTGGTTGGATATTGGTCTAAGAGAAAGTGGATAGTTTTTAAAAATTACTTAATTTATTTATTTATCTTTTTTTTTTTTTTTTTTTTTTCTGTGCTGGGTCTTCGTTGCTGCTTGCGGGCTTTCTCTAATTGCAGCCAGGAAGAGCTACTCTTTGCTGTGGTGCTCAGGCTTCTCATTGCAGATGCTTCTCTTATTGCAGAGCACAGGCTATCAGGTATGCGGGCTTCAGTAATTGCAGCACTGCACTCTGGTTCAGTAGTTGTGGCTCATGGGCTTCACTGCTCTGAGGATGTGGGATCTTCCTGGACCAGGGATCGAACCCATGTCCCCTGCATTGGTAGGCAGACCCTTAATCCACTGCACCACCAAGGAACTCCCAGAAGTGGATAGCTGGGAATGACTCTTAGGGTCTAATGAACCATAAATCAATTCTGCTACTTTGGCACACTACCTTCAAAGTCTGAAGCCTCGGTGGGAATGTTACATGAATTATCAGACCACTTCCTACTCTCAGCTTTTGGACTTATCTTAGAGAAACGGAGGGAGGAGAAGGTGTGTACGGACAAGTCAGCCTCCAAAGAAGTTTGTTGACAACCTGACGACCTAAGCTCAGGGTCCAACTGGACAAAAAGGTAGAATCTTTGGAATGTTCACAGTGCAGATCTGTCATCTAGAACTTATCACTGGGCTCCATGTTTCAGTGAATTCAAACCATCATGCACCTTTAATAGGCAGCCTTGCAACCTCATCAAGTGAACAGAGAAATCACTTGGAGATAAAGATACCCCAGCTTTAGTCCATAATTAGTGGAGAGGCAATGGGCAGGGTTATTTACACATGTGTGCTTCAGTTTACTAATCTGTAAAGTAGATCTGGTAGTTCCTGGTTCATAGGTAAAATCACCCATTTTAGAGGTAGATTTTCAAAATATGTTTAATAAACACAGAGGGTAAAACAAATGATACATTAAGCTTTTCTTGAATTTGTTAAGTGTCTGCTACCTTGTTTGTCAAACTTCATGAAATATATATTCTCTGAGTGTCATTGAAGTTTTCAAAAAAAAAAATTAAATAGTATTTCTTAATGTCAGTAAAAGTAATTATAATCTTAGAATATGCTGTTCAAACTACACACTGAACCCTTCAGAGGTTCTGATATGCCCACAGAGTCCTTGTCCCCACTCTACTCATGGCAATCTCTGACACGTCTGTCTGAAAGTAACTAAATTTTGCTGTTAATAGCTTATACCCAAGACCCATTTGTCAAAGTTCATCATGGACCAGGTTCTGTCAGAGTATTTGGGATCAGCAAAAACTCTTGTTTATGTCCCCTTTTCTAAAGAAGAGCAGATTTGTCTCTGGGTTTAAAATCAACCTTCTTGTATTCACATGTACGAAAATATATATATGTATTTTTTTTTGGTGACATGGCTTTGTTTTAACCAGCAATCTTTAACTGTTTACTCAGCTTTGTGTCAGAGAAAGTCCAGGGTAGTGTGGAATTCAACCTCAGAGCAAGGTTCTCCCCTGTTCCTGAGACAACTGGACAGTTAACTGCGAGGAAGAGATGCTATTCTGAAGCTCCCTTTGTCCTTGACATACTCGGAGTGGTTGTTTCTTCAGTAGCAGCCTTGGTACAGATACTTCAAACAACATTATGGAGCCTCAAAGTCAGAATTTGAAGACACCACCACTCTTGACTTTAGGAAGATTTCACATTTCTGAAGATTATGGCTTTCTTCTCCCAAATCCTCTGGTAAGGCTAAGGTCTTAAAGCAGGTCAGTATAGTTTTCTTGAGATGCTGATTGGTGTGTTTGTTGGTTTAATGATGTAGTCATTGAGAGAGATGCAACATAAATGCCAAGTCTTCGATGTGGGATGGATAATACAAATAAGTGAAAGTCGCTCAGTCGTGTCCAACCCTTTGCGACCCCATGGACTATACCGTCCATGGAATGAATTCTCCAGGCCAGAATACTGGAGTGGGTAGCCTCTCCCTTCTCCAGGGGATCTTCCCAACCCAAGGATCAAAGCCAGATCACCTGCACTGCAGGTGGATTCTTTACCAGCTGAGCCACCAGGGAAGCCCAAGAATAGTGGAGTGGGAAGCCTATCCCTTTTCCAGCGGGTCTTCCTGACCCAGGGATTGAACCAGAGTCTGCTGCATTGCAGGAGGATTCTTTACCAACAATACAAATAAGGCACAGTATGATTAAAAGCAAAGACAATTAACAGCTACAGCAGGGAGAGAGCAAGGAAAATGTTTTAATGGTGGGCTTTTTTAATGGATTGCCAGTCATTTCAGTGAATTTGTGAGCAAATATGTAGTTATCAAAAAGAGAGAGAGAATTAGATAAAGATCAATTATATGATCCTTGGGTCTGGAAGATCCCCTGAAGAAGGGAATGGCTATTCCTCCAGTATCCTTGCCTGAAGAGTCTCATGGACAGAGGAGCCTGGTGGGTCAGACACGATTGAGGGACTAATGCAGGAAATTCAGTTTTTCTTGCCTGGCTAGTGGTAGAGAAAAGAGAACACAATGGACTTCAGGAGTGCTTGAGGATAGTAGGAGGGATTAGATGTTCACAGAAATTGCTGAAAAGAGGAAGAACTTTGAGAACAAACTGCACCTATTTCTGAACTATTCTTAATGCAATTCCTTTTCAACACTGTTTAATCTTTGAATGTGGTTGAGATCGAAAATGTTAAAACTTCAAGAGTTCTTAGAAACTGAAGACCAGAAATGGCTTGCCTAAAGTCATATTACTGGAAAAAGCAGAAATAGTACTCAGGACTCTTAATGTCTTTTTTTCTACTATGTTATAAATAAGGGCCAAGACTACTCAGCTAAAAATCTAGAGATACAATGTTAAAATCACTGAAATCATTTATTATTTCCATTTTTTCCTTCTACAGACATAATTGGTGATTTAGATCTTCCCTGGTGGCTCAGATGGTAAAGCATCTGCCTACAATGCGGGAGACCCGAGTTCAGTCCCTGGGTCGGGAAGATCTCCTGGAGAAGGAAATGGCAACCCACTCCAGTATTCTTGCCTGAAAAATCCCACGGTCAGAGGAGCCTGGTAGGCTCCAGTCCATGGGACTGCAAAGAGTCACACACGACTGAGCAACTTTACTTTAATCATTGACCTAGAATTTAATGAACTTGTATGGAGTTCCTACTTCTGAGTGTGACAGAGGAATACTAATGAAGACAGGCTCTATTTGCTGATCCCCAGTGCTACTCTGTAGAACTGTTAGTTTTGAAACCAAGTCACAGATCTGCAAGTAACTTGAGAATTAACAGTAATGACTCCAGGGTGTTATAACAGACAACAGTTGTGGCCCAGAACACTGGACTGTGTTCTCTGACCCTGCCACTAGGGTGACCAAGAATGTCCATTTGCCAAAGGGGATTCCAAGATGCAGGATTTTCTATGCTAAGCCAGGAAGGTCCTGAACAAACCAGAATCCTTGAGTCATCCAAAGTTTTACTTAATAACTCTTGTGACCTAGAATGAATCATCAGCATTGCCGGACCCTCAGTTTTCACAAGCACTGGAGGAGATCTAGCCCCGCTCCCACTTGACTGCTATGGAGCATGAAAGCACTTTCATAAATCCAGTGGAAGGCTGGAAGCCAATTTGCCTGACCTTCAGTCCAGAGCATATTCACGATTTCATTCTGTGTATATAACTGGATTTAGGCATATTCAGATCATCTCTAGTTCACAAGAAAGAGCCAGTCTATGGGCCAACACTCTGTTGGGATTATTGGGATTAAATATATACAATGAACTGAAAAAAAATAATATCAAAATTATTGGGTTGGCTGAAAAGCATTATCAGGTTTTTTGATAACATCTTATCTATGAACATTAGGTGTGGATACCATGATTGTGTTCCCTTCTTCGCTGTTTCCTTTCTTATAAATAAGAAAACCAGACAGGACACAATAACAACATCAAGGGCGTGTGACTTTCTGAGACAATTCAAGACCCCACCTGCCCTTAGAACAAATTTCCATTCTGGAGCTCAGATACAAATTACCTGGCAAACTGGATCTGTTCTCACAGCCACTTGCCAGAGTTCTAAAGACTGCAAGCCTTCATTTCAGTTTTAATTTTCTCTCCTAAACATCTTCCTTTCTGGGAAGAGGAAGGGAAAGAAGGTTGACACTAGAATCTGTCTCAAGTTACTCAACTGATCAGAAGAGAATCCCCCACCCATCACAAAATAGCAGTGGTGTCTCAACAGACCACACGTTGAGAAATATCAGCCTCATCTTGCTAAGGGCTTTGTTTGCCTTTAGGGAAGTGATGGGGTGGCTATTCCATTATGCCAATCAGACCAAAGATGCCCTTCCAGCAAGCTTGGTTGTTTACCATAAATACTTAGAGCATTTGAGTATAACTCTATACCACAGATAGTAAATATTACATTATGTTCCAATGATTTTATGGATATTGGACCCATCTATATGGGATTTCTAATAGCATTTTTATGTAAAGCTAATAAATACAAGAAATGGTTCTGATTTTTATCAATAACAAAGAAGAAAAGAAAGCACAGTCAAACTGATGAATAAGCAATCATTCTGGCTCTGCAGGAAAGGGCTGACTTGGTTTAACATACTCTACTCCACTGTTTCTATAAGCTCTCAACCATGTCTAGCGTCTAACATTTCAGTGAGGGAAATGTGTCTCTTTTAGTCCCATAGGGAAGCCACAAAAATCGCTTGCCGATCGTGTGTATAATCTGTGTATGCATGGGTTTGGGTGGATGGGTGGGGAGAAATTTTTCTTTAAAGAATATGAGGAAGTCAACTGGGCAGGAAAGGAGGAATCAAGATAGATGATAGCAGATTAGATTGGGGTGGGACCAAGGGAACTCAAATGTTAGGCTCAGAAATTTGGATTTCACACATCTGGTAGATGACTTATGCAATGGCGTGTGAATGTATTCCTAGCAGAAGGTTAAGTGAAGGCAAGGTTCTGACAGTGGTTCCTGGATTGTGTACCAAAATTAGCTGGGGAGCTTAAATAAATACTGATGCTAGAACCCCAGCCAGGAGTTAAATTAGAACCCCTAGGCTAACTAGCTCAGTACTTGTAAGTGACAGAATCTATACAAGACAGTGGAGGTTCACATGAGCAATGAGGGTTTTTGAAGGCTGTTTTTGGAAAGAAATGTATTCCCAACTATGAGAAATGGTGAGAAGGGCTTGTGTGCATACTAAGTCACTTCAGTCATGTCTGACTCTTGCCAACCCCGTGGACTGCAGCCCACCAGGCTCCTCTGTCATGGGATTTTTCCAGGCAAGAATACTGGAGTGGATTGCCACGCCTTCCCCAGGGGATCTTCCTGACCCAGGAACCAAACCTGGGTCTCTTAGGAAAAATAAATATGCATATACTCCTGTAAAAATTCAAAGCACTTGTGAGAAGCAGTGGACTCCAGCTGTTTAGAAGGAAAAGTAGAAAAATAATTAACACAGGAGACTATAGTTTTCAAATGGAAAGTACAGGTAGGAAGAAATGTGTTATTTCCTTGAGAAAACTACCATATTTGCTAGTATCTGGGCTATATGCCTTATCATGTCAAATGAGATTTGAGGCAATGATGGTTATATTTAGTTTAGTTCAGTTGCTCAGTCATGTCCGACTCTGTGACCCTATGGACTGCAGCACGCCAGGCTTCCCTGTCCATCACCAACTCCTGAAGCTTGCTCAAACACATGTCCATATTTTATTTTATTTATTACATATTATATTATATACATATACATGGTTTACTACATACTATATAGCCATATAAATGGTTATATTACAAATAGATATATTATTATTAATATATCTACTATATTGCAAAGATATACACAAAGAGATCAGATTTCAGAACACTGAGTGTAGATCAATAAAGAAAGGTGAGTTTAGGGGTGGGGAGGGTTGGACAGGATGTGGATTTCCGTGCCAAAGTTAAGAAACCAAGAGAAAGGTGAGCAAGCCAATGGGGAAGTGGTTGGACAATGGAGATAAAATGGGGGAAAAGCGGCCAAGATGGTCCTAGAAACTGGAATCCAAAACAATGAAACCATTCAGAGTTTTTCACCCTCAGTATACTGAAGCTGTTTACAAGCTTACGATAACATGGGGAGAGCTGAGCTGAGTGATCTAAGAAAGGATGAAAAAATCATGCATCGGGGAAATTACATATCTGCTATTCTCTGTCAAAATGAGGCTCTGGAAGTGAATTAATTTCCTAGGGCTGGTGTCAAAATTACCACAAATATGTTGGTGGCTTAAAGCAAGAGAAATGTACTTTCTTAGACTTCTGGAGGGAAGAAGTCTGAAATCAGGGTGTTGGCAGCACACTCCTCCCCCCACAGTCTCTCCGGGAGAATCCTCCTCGGCTTCTTCCATCTTGTGGCTCCTGGCGTCCTTGCTCCCAGCAGGAGGACTCCACTCTCTGCCTCCATCTCCACACGGCCTTCGTCTCTGCCCTGCCGTCTTCCTCCCCCTCTCTCTGTCTTCTCTTTTAAGGACACATGTCATCACATCCAGGCTTCCCAGGTGGTGTTAGTGGTAAAGACCCTGCCTGCCAATGCAGGAGACGTAAGAGACGTGGATTTGATCCCCTTGGTCAGGAAGATCCCCTGGAGGAGGGCATGGCAGTCTGCCCACTCCAGTATTCTCATCTGGAGAATCTCATGGACAGAGCAGCCTGGTGACACAGCGTCGCCAAAAGAGTCAGACAAGACTGAAGCGACTTAGCACACATTATCACATCCATGCTAATCCAAGGTGTTCTTATCTGGTGGTGACTAACTAAATTATATCAGCAGAGACCCAGTTCCAATTAAGGTGACATTCACAGTTTCCAAGTGGACATGTCTTTTGGGGAGAAAAGGGTTGGTACAAGCCATTCAGCCCACTGTAGGAAGTGAGGCAGAAAGATGAACAGTTAGACAAAGGGAGATCCTGGGCGATGGAAACCAAAGCCTTGTTAACTTTTTTTTTTCAATAATTATTGATCAATTGATTTTTTTGGCTGTGGTGGGTCTCCACTGCTGTGAGAGCTTTTCTTTAGTTGTAGCGAGTCGGCTTCCCCTTGTGGCGGCCTCTCTCCTTGCGGAGCCCAGACTCTAGGGAGCTTGGGCTTTGGTAGTTACCGTCTGCAGCCTCCAGAGCACAGGCTCCAGGGCTGTGATGCACAGACTTAGCTGTGCACGGCATGTGGGATCTTCCCAGACCAAGAGTTGAGCCCATGTCTCCTGCATTGGCAGGTGGATTCTTTACCACGGAGCCACCTGGGAAGCCCCAAAGCTTTGTTTTGCCTTGAGATCCCCAGAGCTGATCAGACAGAAGGGTAAAGGGTAACAAAACATGAGGGCGCAATACCCAAAATGATCAAGGAAACACAAGGGGACTGTTAAACATTAACTGGCTTTGTCAGCATACTATTAACTCGTGTTTGCCACCCTAGGATCTCAGTGTTCTGAAGAAACTGAAGACAATTCACATGCTCTGCTGACAACTGTAGCTTTAAGAGCAGAGAAAAGCTGGAATATGAGAAAACACCTCATGAGCAAAGGGTAGGCAGCTAAGCTAGCCCACATGAGCTCCAAGTCCAGCCTTGTTTTTCAAATGTGAGCAGAGTAATCACATGACCACAGTTACATGGGAAAGCAGTCTCCTGTCCTGTGTAAATATTTTATTGGAATATAATTGTATTGCAATGTTGTGTTAGTTTCTGCGGTAAAAAATGCAAATTAGCCAGACATATATCTCCCATTCCTTTAGCACATCCCTCGCACATCCCCATCTCACCCCTCTAGGCCATCACAGAACACCGGCTTGGGCACCCTGTGCTATACAGCAGTTTCCACTAGCTAGCTATTTTATGCATAGTAGTGTATTTATGGCAGTCCTGCTTTCTCAATTTGTGCCACCCTCTCCTTCCCCTGCTGTGTCCATAACTCCATTCTCTGCATCTGTATCTCTATTCCTTCCCTGAAAATAAGCTCATCAGTACCATTTTTCTAGATTCCATATATATGTATTAATATGCTATATTTGTTTTCCCGACTTACTTCACTCTGTATAATAGATTCTAGATTCTTGCATGTCAGTTCAACTGACTCATATTTATTTCTTTTAAATGGCTGAGTAATATTCCATTGTATATAAGTACCATATCTTCTTTATCCACTCATCTGTCCATGGACATCTAGGCTGGTTCCATGTCCTGGCTGTTGCAAATAGTGCTGCAATGAACATTGGGGTACATGTGTCTTTTTGAATTATGATTTTCTCAGGGTATATGTTGAGGAGTAGGATTGCTGGGTCGTACCATTGTTTTATTCCTAGTTTTTTAAGGAACCTCCATACTGTTCTGCATATTGGCAGTATCAATTTACACTCCCACCAACGGTGCAAGAGGGCTCCCTTTTCTCCACATCCTCTCCAGCATTTATTGTTTGCAGATTTTTTGATGATGGCCATTCTGACCAGTGTGAGGTGATGCATCATCATTTAGTTGTGGTTCGCGTTTCTCTTAATGAGCATTGTACATCTTTTCATGTTTTTGTTGGTCAACTGTATGTCTTCTTTGGAGAAATGTCTGTTTAGGTCTTCCATTCATTTTTCAATTGGGTTTTTCGGATATTGACCTGTATAAATCTAAACGGATAATCTAGAATCATGTTTCTGAAACTGTGGGTTGTGGAGTGGGGAGATGGAAGAGGAGTAAAGATAGGTTCCTAAGGATGCATAAATGCTGAGAGGTCGAGTGTTGTTTTTAATCTCTGAAAGAAATGTTTTCTATCACAGAGGTAATTTGCAATGAAAAAACATTTTCCATAAAAAAGATTTTAGTTTCTTTCTTTTTTCTGACGGAGTTCTTTGAATCTTTGGGAAATTATTCTCTGGGATTCATGAAAATTATTCCTTAAAAGCAATTTTATACATTCCTCTAGTTGAGAAACAGTAGATGATTAACATTATAAATTCTGGCTAACAACACTATAATAGTCACATTGATTTAAATTTGAAGTCTAGATAAATGTCTTACTAGTTTTAAAACTGGCAAGTCATATTTCCTCTCTTTTTACCTGCTTTACTTGTGTGAGAATAACATGTCATGGACACATGAGGAAGATCAAATTAAGAAACTCCCTCATATTTCTGACACTCTGTGATTTCAGTTTGAAACTTAAGACTAAGCCAGGCCCCACTCCAGGTTCTGTTGACAACAGGATAAGTTATTACTATATAATATAGATTTTCTAAATCATGACCAATTTGAGAAGGAATATTCAATCACATTTCATACCATAATTATGTCAATATTTATCAAATGATGTCCTAATTTGATTTTGAAGCATATAATTACCATAATTATCTCCCAACTGCTTTTAATCACAACTTAAGATCCCATTACTGATAAAAAAATTACTTCAATTACATATAATATCAGGATAATGTGTACTATAAATTGACTATCCTCTGCTTGAAATCTTACCTCAAATTTCGTTTACTGATTATTTATTTTATTATTCATCTTTAGAAATTGGGAGATTACTAAAATTCAGTGGCACATCATTAGTGACAAGATTTTTTTATGAAAAAAATCGAAATGTGACTATTTTGTTACCAATTCAATAAATTCATATCAAGGTCACATTGGAAGATTCTTAAAAGTAGGAAATTGATTATTCATACCTCTACCATAAAATCAATATACCTTAGGTATCTGGGGACAATTTAGCTAAGGGTGTGTATGTTTGGCTATGTATTTGTCTGTGTATATACATGTGGCCTCCCTGGTGGCTCAGACAGTAAAGCGTCTGCCTACAATGAGGGGGACCTGGGTTCAGTCCCTGGGTCAGGAAGATCCCCTGGAGAAGGAAATGGCAACCCACTCCAGTATTCTTGCCTGGAAAATCCCATGGACAGAGGAGCCTGGTGGTCCTCTGGGGTCGCAAACAGTCGGACACAACTGAGAGACTTCACATATGTGTGTCTATGTGTTTGCAAAGCTGCAAAGTTGTAATTCTGTTGCATCTCCAAACTTGCATCGTGTGTTTTTAATTCAGTGCTAGAAAATAGACTGCCTGAAATTAATCAGTCTTAACAACATAATTTTAATGGTTTCATTAAATGCTATTTGCGTGATAAAACATTGCAATTTAGTGGCATTAGACATTATGGTTAATTTTAATTTTCCCTCAAACCAAGTCATTCCCACAAAAATTGTTTATCTTGTTCCTAAAATTAACTTGTAATCATGAGCTAATTTGGAGGACGTTTGCTTAGGATGCTTCCCCAATCATCATTCTAACCTCTGGGCATACACTCTCTCTAGTGTCAAATAATGTACCTCCCCTGATTCACTATTTCCTCAATTTTTTTTAACCAATTTTTTTTTATCATTTCAGTCCACTGCATATTTTTGCACTACTTTCCATGTTTTAGAACACTTAGTTTACATATATGAACGATGTGAACTCTCTGCTCCCAGCCTAGAAGACAATTTTGATAGAGGATGAGGCCAGAACAAAAGATGTAGTTCCCCTAGGTGGATGAATCAATTTGTCATCAATGAAAGTTTTTAACGCTTGTCCAATCTTCATCATAGAAATGCCTGAGCTCTTATTCTAAATGGAGACAGGTGGGCAGAGACGGTGAACCCCTCTCTATAGCAGCTGCTTTCCAAAGCTACAGAATCTCAGTCCAAAATCTGTTTACATCCTCCAGAAAAAAATAAAAGACAAACAAAAAGAGACAGTTTAAAAAAAAAAAAGGAAAATTTATCATTGCCAGTTCCACCTTAGAGGGCATTTTAACATCCATTTATTGTTACTTTGGGGCTTCCCTGGTGGCTCAGATGGTAAAGAATCCACCTGCAATGCTTGAGACCTAGGTTTGATCCCTGGAATGGCAACCCACTCCAGTATTCTTACCTGGAGCATCCCCACGGACAGAGGAGCCTGGTGGGCTACAGTCCATGGGGTTGCAAAGAGTTGGACATGACTGAGCAACTAAGTACAGCACACTGTTACTTTGGCATGCTCTCAAACAACTTATCAAAATATTCTTTCTATACATTTTCTTGGCTTTTCTGATTTTATGTGTCGTAACAACTTTCCAGGGGCCTCCCTGGCAGCTTAGCAGTAGAGAATCTTCCTGCAGTGCAGGAGACGTGGGTTCAGTCCCTGGGTGGGAAAGATCCCATGGAAGAGGAAATGGTAACCCACTCCTGCCTTCTTGCCTGGGAAATCCCACAGATGAAGGAAGTTGGCAGGCTTCAGTCCATGGGATCACGAAGAGTTGGATACGTCTCAGCAACTGAAAGACAACAACTTTCCAATGTCAAAATATACTCACAGTAATGCCAAACATGGGTTGGTCTTTCAATATACTGTTGAA
Source organism: Antilocapra americana (assembly GCA_007570785.1). Lineage (NCBI taxonomy): Eukaryota > Metazoa > Chordata > Mammalia > Artiodactyla > Antilocapridae > Antilocapra > Antilocapra americana. Next base: position 25,800,731 of record ML660774.1, read on the forward strand.
TTCAATTTGATAATATTTTATTTAAGAATTACCTTTTTGTATTCATACACCACAGTAGTGTTCCTGTTTCAGGGGTTAGTCCTGAGGGTCTGTTATCTTCATAAATTGCATTAAGTGCTTTCTCATCTTCATCTATGCTCTGGAACAGATATTATCATTCTTAAGAAAGGACAGATTTTAAGTGATAAGTTTTTAATTATATTTTTCCTTTTCTCTATGCTTATTTGTCTATTTAGATTTCATACTTCTAGGCAAAAAAAAAAAAAAAACACGACCTTTTACAGTTTTCCAATTGGGGTCTCAATTCAGATTTTCAAAGTATTAGCAAAATTTATTGATATCATTCTTCTATATTTCATTAAGAATGGAATTTTTCTTATTTCATATAATAACCCCTTTATAATATATAGTAATTTTATAGTAGTAACTATTACTTAGTTGGTACTCAGTTTGTACTAGACCTGTGTTAACTACATATTTTGTGATTGAGTCTTTCAGTCATCTTTATTATTCTCTAATGACTCCTGTGATTATGAATGAATTCATCCCTGTCTCTGAAATTTGTCTCTTGGCTGCCCACCTTTTTGTTTTCCACCCTACTGCAATCCACCACCATTTCTTCCTGGACTGTTGCTTTGTAACCTGTCTTTATATCCCCTCTTACCCAACTATAATACAATCCCTGCATGGCAGTCAGAGTGACCCTTAAAAAAAAAAAATCAAACCACATCACTCCTCTCTTTAGAATAAAATGCTATACTTTGGTGTAGTCTCAGAGGCTGCTCATGCTGCCTACTCATCTCTTCAAAGTCATCTAATATTTCTGTCCCCTCTTTACTTTGGAAAGAGGCTGGTACTTTCCCAGTCTTTTATTTCCCTGAAAATAATCTTTTTCAAATCTACTTAGCTCAGTGGATCACATTCTAATTTTTATGATACTAACATTATCACCCAACTTTTTCTTATTGACGTTTGACTGGTTTAATTTCACTGAAACATTTAATTTTTTTTAGCTTTCTCTCCTATTTTCTTAACCAGAAGCTGATTACATGAACCAGTATAATAGAGTTTAGTGTTTCTATAAAATACATGACTTCTATAAAATCTGTTCTTTTTTAGATTACAAATATATTGAGAATAATTATCCAAAGCAGAGCAAAAGGAGGGCTGAGTTTTATTCAATATCACCTGGAACACTGTCTAATTAGCAGCCTCACTTTAGAATTACTTAATTACCTTCCTTAAGAATGATGCTCCTTTTTTGACATGCTGTTTACTATTGAGTAGGACTAAATTTCAGAAACCACATGTTAACTTGCAAATTTTTGTTCAAAAGAGCTGCAAGTGATTTCTGTTGAGTAGAAAATATAACCCTAAAGCTTGTGATGTACCACATAGGACATTAACCAATTACTATGTCTTTAACTTAGCAATTAAGTTTTTAGCATTCATTTTTTAAAAACTCTAAACACTTCAGTCTATCAAGTGCTTTTGAACCAACTTGGCCATCCTGCTGAGTTCCTCATTAATAAACTAAATTTATTTTGGACGTGCATTCCATATTTGCATGAGTCATTTTTCAACTTTTGGAAACTATACTTTGACAGATATAAAAGCCCAGAAAAAGAAGAATATCAAATAGGAAACTGAAAAATATAGAAAAGAATGCCACAGATTTTATTATTTCTGCCCATCTAATTTCTGGGTCTTCTGATTACTGGAATAAGGGGAAGAAAAGCATGTCAAGTTCCTCTCGACTTTTTATCCCCTTGCACTAAACATCTCCCCACTCACCACTCTCTGTGTGTTTACTCTCAGGAGGTGTGGGAAAGTACAGTGAACTTTGAGTCAGAAGTGGTTTGGCCAGATCGCCAACGAGATGCGTGTAACATGGGAAAGTTATTTAGTTTCTCTGGCTTGAACTTCCTCTATTTTGAAAGGTCACTAATAAAATAAACTAGGCTAACTCACAACACAAGTGTAGATAGATTGAAGAAGTAAGCATCAACAATTAAACTAGAAATATTCTACAAAGAAGTAATATTGGGACAAAAAGAACTTTCTAAGTATAACCAAAAACCCAATGTGTAAATGAAAATGTTGGCTCATTTGACTACCTTGGTATGAATGGCAGTTTCACACCTACACCCAAAACGCAATGACAAAAGCATAAGACAAGATATTCAAACTCATCAATAATCACAGAAATGTAAACAATACAATGATAGAATACAAAATTTCTGGAAAACCACACAAACTTCCTAGGGTCATTACTGCTAGATGAGAGGATGAGAACAGGAGTAATTTTACTTTCCACCTTCTAAATTCTGTGCTTTTTAATTGTCTTGCCATCAACATTGACTATATTATTTTAATCATCATTTTTGAGAGAGGAATATTTTTTGATGTTTATTTTATTATTGAATATTAAAATAGCTACAGAATTTTAGTGCAAAGAATCCAATATATGTATCTTTAAAAATAACAACAAAAAAGTTTGGTAATGCTCAACCTTGTTAGAATCATAAATAAACTGGCACTCCCATTATATATTACATATTATATAAATGCACCTATCAATTCATATAACTTTTCTGTAAGAAAACCAATAAGTAGCTCTCAAACATTCCATGTGCAAAAGTCTCTCATTCAGTAAATCCATATTTATAAATTTGTCCTGCTAATGAGAAAACACCTAAAAACGCACAAATAAGAATGACTGTTTCAGATTTGTTAACGATAGCCAAAAATTGTAAGCAATTACCAAAATTCATTCATAGTACATTAGGATTGTCTACAGGTTTTAAAACAGATGTGATAGAGAAGTATTAACTAACACTGAAAGGGATGCTGCGTAAAGATACACTCATCAGCTGGTCCTGCACCCCACACTGTAACTTGAAAAAGAATCTGGCGGTCAGAAAGTAATGAACATAATTCAATATTTTATTCAGTTCCTAGAGGAAAAGCCCACAGGAAGGGTGAGTACTTTAAAAAAAAAAAGAAAGAATCATTTGTTTATTTAAGTATTATTTTTGGCTGCTCTGGGTCTTCATTGTTGTGCTAGGCTTTCTCTAGGTGTGGGGAGTGGGGAACTATCCTTCCTTGCAGGGTGCTGGCTCCCTATTGTGGTGGCTTCTACTGATGCAGAGCACAGACTCTAGGCACACGGGCACAGGGCACCAGGTCAGATGCTCCTCGGCATGTGGAACACTCCTGGATCAGAAGTCAAACCCGTGCCCCCTGATGGCAGGTGGATTCTTAATCACTAGACCACCAAGGAAACCCTGGTGGGTACATTTTTAATGGATTGTGAACAAGCTTTAAAATCCTTTCTCCCTTCACTTTTGAAGTCCCCACATCAGTGCTTTTCAAACTTTTTGGTTTCATTAGCTTCACCTACAGGGTTTGCTAAAACACAGAAGCTGGGCCTCAGCCCTGAGTTTGGGGTTCAGTAGGTCTGGAGAGGAGCCCCCAAATTTGCATATCTAACAAGTTTTCACATTATCCCTGCTGGATGGGGACTGCACTTGGAGAACCCAGAGTTTCTCAAAGCTCACTGTTTTCTTATATTTTCGGGGTGATATCAGAGTGTAAACACTTGAACTGTTTAAAGAAGGGAGAGGATGAAAAAGAGGAAGAAGGATAAGAAGCATCTAGGAGTCTAAGGGGAAAGGAGATATTAAAGAATAGAGGGTGGCTTAGATTGAGGAACAATGGAGTATTTAAAGATTTCCATGCAAGCCCAAAAACAAAAATCCAGGATGCTGCATATATGTATATACATATATATAGATATACATAAAACATACACACACACACATATATATATTTTTTTTTTGGCTGTGCCATGTAGTTTGTGGGACTGTAGTTCCAATACCAGGCATTGAACTCAGTCCACCAATGTGAAAGTACCAAGTCCTAACCACAGGGAATTCCCCAAGGTGCTTTAATTCTCAGAATATGATCCCTTTTCTAGGTATCAAAGAAAGAAAGCTAGAGGTGATGACTTACAGCTTTTTCTCAAACTCATTTTAAAAAGACCTCCTGAATACTACGAGTCTCCTTCTGTGATTTTCTTTGAAAATATTATATCCCCTTGTCTCTGTTGCTGCATTCAATTTTTGTAAAACAGGAGAAAAACGAGTTGCCAGTTCAGAGTCAGTTAACCATAAATATCTCTGCCTCTGTGAGCATGAGCATTCTTAACTCTGCCACCACCCTGTAAATCCCCAAATTTGGGTCAGTTATCAGCTTTCTTCAACTCTGCATCACTTCCAGGAAAAATAACCATTATGCTTACAAATGTTTTTTACTCTGGGAGAATAGGAGAGTGTAATGGACTCTACCTTTGAGAAATTGAAGGACTGGGTGAAGAATATATGAGCAGAAAATGGTATGGTTTCTTCTTTGTGAATACCCATATTGTTGAGGCCCTGGGCAATTCACCCCTGAATATACCTCAGTCATATTGATTATTTTGTCTTCTGTTCTTTACATTCTTTCTCTCTATGTATATTTTTGATGTGGACTACTTTTAAAGTCTTTCTTTAATTTTGTTACTATATTGCTTCTGTTTTACGTTTTGACTCTTTGACTACAAGACATGTAGGATCTTCATTTCCCAGCAAGGGATTGAAGCCATACCACCTGCATTGGAAGGCAAAATCCCAACCACTGGACCAACAGGGAAATTCTTCATATTGATTATATTGAACTAAAGTTACTAAAGAAACAGTCAGGGTGGGAAGTGGGAGGGAGGTTCAAGAGGGAGGTGACATATATATATATATACATATATATATATATACCTATGGCTGATTCATGTTGACGTATGGCAGGAACCAACACAATATTGTAAAGGAACTATCCTCCAATTAAAAATAAAAAAGTTAAAAAAATAAAAAAGATCATTTAAAAACAGAAAGAAACAGTAAATTCAAAAGGAACTTTGACCCTCTTTTCTGTCTTGCTAGAAGCAGGAAATAAATCTCCCCTATGAAAGATGCCCTCCTTGAATATGGAGATAGGAAGACACCCTTATCACCATAGGTAGGGAATTTGAGCTGAGAAGTCTGAACAAATAAAATCCTGTTAGTTCTTGAATTGATGACCCCAGGACAAGACTGTATAGATTCTTCGCTAAGCACCTGAAGCCCAAATGTCATTGTTTTGTCCATTCATCACAGATTTACTGTTTCTTTGTCTAAAAAGGACAAAAGTTTGTATTTCCATACAAATTGAGAAATTATTTGTTCTAATTCTTTGAAGAAGACCTCTGGTAGCTTGATAGGAATTGCATTGAATCTATAGATTGCTTTAGGTAGTATACTCATTTTCACTATATTGATTCTTCCAATCCATGAGCACGGTACATTTCTCCATCTGTTTGTGTCCTCCTTGATTTCTTTCATCAGTGTTCTATAGTTTTCTATATACAATTTCTCAATTTGTATGGAAATACAAAAAACCTCGTATAGCCAAAGCAATCTTGAGAAAGAAGAATGGAACTGGCGGAATCAACATACCTGACTTTAGGCTATACTACAAATCCACAGTCATTAAGACAGTATGGTACTGGCACAAAGACAGAAACATAGATCAATGGAACAGAATAGAAAGCCCAGAGATAAATCCACGCATCTATGGACACCTTATCTTTGACAAAGGAGGCAAGAATATACAATGGAGAAAAGACAACCTCTTTAACAAGTGGTGCTGGGAAAACTGGACAGCCACTTGTAAAAGAATGAAACTAGATCACTTTCTAACACCATACACAAAGATAAACTCAAAATGGATTAAAGATCTAAGCATAAGACCAGAAACTATAAAACTCCTAGAGGATAACATAGGCAAAACACTCTCTGCCATAACCCAAAGCGGGATACTCCATGACCCACCTCCCAGAATATTGGAAATAAAAACACGAATAAACAAATGGGACCTAATTAAAATTAAAAGCTTTTGCACAACAAAGGAAACTATAAGCAAGGTGAAAAGACAGCCTTCAGAATGGGAGAAAATAATAGCCAATGAAGCAACAGACAAACAATTAATCTCAAAAATTTACAAACAACTCCTGCAGCTCCATTCTAGAAAAATAAACAACCCAATTAAAAAGTGGGCCAAAGAACTTAACAGACATTTCTCCAAGGAAGATATAAAAATGGCTAACAAACACATGAAAAGATGCTCAACATCACTCATTATCAGAGAAATGCAAATCAAAACTACAATGAGGTACCACTTTACACCAGTCAGAATGGCTGCCATCCAAAAGTCTACAAGCAATAAATGCTGGAGAGGATGTGGAGAAAAGGGAACCCTCTTACACTGTTGGTGGGAATGCAAACTAGTACAGCCACTATGGAAAACAGTGTGGAGGTTCCTTAAAAAGCTGCAAATAGACCTGCCATATGACCCGGCAATCCCACTGCTGGGCATATACACCGAGGAAACCAGAATTGAAAGAGCCACGTGCACCCCAATGTTCATCGCTGCATTGTTTACAATAGCCAGGACATGGAAGCAACCTAGATGCCCATCAACTGACGAATGGATAAGAAAGCTGTGGTATATATACACAATGGAATATTACTCAGCATTAAAAAAAAATTCATTTGAAGCAATTCTACTCAGATGGACGAAACTGGAGCCCATTATCCAGAGTGAAGTAAGCCAGAAGCAAAAACAACAATACAGTATATTAACACATATATATGGAATTTAGAAAGACAGTAATGAGAACCCAACATGGGAGACAACAAAAGGAACGCAGATGTATAGAATAGACTTGTGGACTTTGTGGATGAGGGTAAGGGTGGGATGAGATGGGAGAAGGGCATTGAAGCATGTTAATTGTCATGTGTCTAATCAATCGCCAGCCCAGGATTGATGCTCGGGACTGGTGCAGCGAGATTTCCCGGGGGGGAGGGAGGAGGGAGGGGGGACCCGGAGGGGAAGCATATGTAAACCCATGGTGATATCATGACAATGTATGGCAAAAACAATAATAAAAAAAATAAAATAAAATAATAAAAAAAAAATAAAGTGAAGAATAACTGGAAAAAAAAAAAAGGACAAAAGTTGCCTGCTACAGTCACTTCTCAGGTCCCATTTCTTAGGTCCCATTGCTAGTAGCCTGCATGCACAAGCTATTAATAACATTCTTTTCTTTTGTTCCTGTTAATCTATTTTGTGTCAATTGATTATGAGTCCAGACTCAAAAATTTAGGAAAAATAGAGGGGAAAATACCCCCTGCCCCGGACAATATCTATACTAAAAATTTTAAATTATGAAATTATGATAATCTGATATAATTCGAGAAAGCTACAAAAGGGTACCCCAATTTGTCCTGAATTGATAGAAGATAGAAAGCAGAGGAATAAATAAAGTCTATAATTTTCACAGGTTGTGCATTTGATGTTAGATTCACCCCATTTTATTTTACGTTCTGAGAAATAAGTGACTTATTGTTAACTTATAGACCTACAGCTCTCCAAACTAATTGTTTTCAAACTTCCCTGGGTTTTCTAAGTCATAATAATGCGTTATGTCAAACACAAACTTCCCCCTTGTTAATGCCTTATGTTGTTGTTTCCTCGCTAAGTCACATCTGACTCTTTAGCAGCCCCATGGGCTGTAGCCCACCTGGCTCATCTACTCATGGGATATTCTAGGCAAGAATACTGGAGTGGGTTGCCATTTCCTTCTCAAGGGGATCTTCCTGGCCCAGGGATTGAACCTATGTCTCCTGCATTGGCACGCAGATTCTTTACCACTGAGCCACCTGGGAAGCCCTAATGCCTTATGGCGCTCCCAAAAGAGTAATGCACGTATTCAATCTCTACACTCTTACCTGTTCAGCACACTATATTCAAACCCTGTTTCCATTACCCCAATCTGAATGATGTATATGTGTTAGTGATATTTCAGTTTTTACTTTAAATAGGTAACCTTACTTAAAATTATGCATTTGGCCATTTGATAAATAAATCCCTGTTGTTGTTCACTCACTCAGTTGTATCTGAGTCTTGGAGACCCCATGGACTGCAGCAAGCCAGGCTTCCTTGTTCTTAACCATCTCCCAGAGTCTTCTCAAACTCATGTCCATTGAGTCAATGATACCATCCAACCACCTCATCCTCTGTTGTCCCCTTCTCCTCTTGCCTTTAGTCATTCCCAGCATCAGGGTCTTTTGCAGTGAGTCAGCTGTTCACATCAGGTGGCCAAAATATTGGAGCTTCAGCTTCAGCATGAGGCCTTCCAATGACTATTTCAGGTTGATTTCCTTTAGGATTGACTGGTTTGGTCTCCTTGCAATTCAAGGGACTCTCAAGAGTCTTCTCTAGCAACCAATTCAAAAGCATCAATTCTTTGGCTCTTAGCCTTCTTGATGGTCCAACTCTCACATCCAGAAAAGCCTGACTACTGGAAAAGCCATAGCTTTGACTATACAGACCTTTGCTGGCAAACCAATGCCTCTGCCTTTAATATGCTGTCTGGTTGGTCATAGCTTTTCTTCCAAGGAGCAAGTGTCTTTTAATTTCATGGTTGCAGTCACCATCTGCAGTGGTTTTGGAGGTCAAGAAAATAAAGTCTGTCACTCTTTCCATTGTTTCCCCCTCTATTTGCCGTGAAGTGATGGAACCGGATGCCATGATCTTAGTTTTTGAATGTTGAGTTTTAAGCCAGTTTTTTTTTTCACTCTCTTTCACCTTCATCAAGAGGCTCTTTAGTTTCTCTTTGCTTTCTGCCATTAGGGTGGTATCTGCATATTTGATGTTATTGATATTTCTCCCAGCAATCTTGATTCCAGTTAGTGTTCCATCCAGCCTGGCATTTCACATAGTGTGAAATGCATAGAAGTTAAATAATCAGGGTGACAATATTCAGCCTTGACAAACTCCTTTCCCAATGTGGAACTGGTCTATTGCTCCATGTCTGGTTCTAATTGTTGCTTCTTGACCTGCATGCAAATTTCTCAGGAAGCTGGTAAGGTGGTCTGGTATTCCCACCTCTTTAAGAATTTTCCAGAGTTTGTTGTCATCCACAGAGTCAATGGCTTTAGCATTGCCAATGATGCAAAAGTAGGTGCTTTTTTAAAATTCCCTTGCTTCTTCTATGATCCAACAGATGTTGACAATTTGACCTCTGGTTCCTCTGCCTTTTCTGAATCGAGGTTGTACATCTGCAAGTTCTCAGTTGGTGTCCTGTTGAAGCCTAGCTTGTAGGATTTTGAGCATTACCTTGCTAGCATGTGAAATGAGCACAGTTGTAAGGTAGTTTGAATATTCTTTGGGATTGGAATGAAAATTGACCTTTTCCAGTCTATGGCCACTGCTGAGGTTTCCAAATTTGCTGGCATGTTGAGTGCAGCATTTTAACAGCATCATCTTTTAGGATTTCAAATAGCTCAACTGAAATTCCATCACCTCCACTAGCTTTGTTCTTTAGTGATGCTTCCTAAGGCACACTTGACTTCACATTCCAGGATGTCTGGCTCTAGGTGAGTGATCACACCATTGTGATTATCTGGATCATGAAGATCTTTTTAGTACAGCTCTTCTGTGTATTCTTGCCAACTTTTCTTAATATCTTCTGCTTATGCTACATCCATACTGTTTCTGTCCTATATTGTGCCCACCGTTGCATGAACTATTCCCTTGGCATCTCTAATTTTCTTGATGAGATCTCTAGTCTTTCCCCTTCTATTGTTTTCCTGTATTTCTTTGCTTTGCTCCCTTAAGAAGTCTTAAAAAATGTCTGGCTCTCCAAGAAACCATCTAATGTTTTGACTTCCATAGGGTGTTTCTTTTCTGTCTCATTGAGCCTCTGTGAACATCCTCATAATCTGAATTGCTGGATTTATTTCCTCTGCCTACCTTGTAAGATCCCCCAGTACACTGATCTTAGCCTTCTCTTTTCACTTTGCAACTTCTCCTGAACTATCTTTGTTCACTCTTGCTGTTTTAACCACAAAGTGGAATTTGCACTACTGTGATACTCCTGATTGCACATTTCTAACGTTCATTTTCTCCTGAACTCCCAATTGTATATCCAGGTGCCCGGTAAACAGTCATATCTTGACATTCCATGGATATTTTAGGTGCCATTCCATGGATTTTTTAGACAGATCTAAAAGTAAATTCAGTATTGTGTGCCTTGTGACTCCACCTGTATTTCTGTTCCAATTCATGGTTTTCTCACCAATTCATCCAGTCCCCTGATTTATAAACATGGAAATCACCCTCAATGCCTCTACTTTTCTTTCCCCAATTTCTTTTCAATCGGAGGATAATTGCTTCATGATACTGTGTGGGTTTCAGCTGTACACCAGTGTGAACTGGCCATAGGCATACATATATCCCCTCTCTCTTGAACCTCTATCCCACCTCCCCCATTCCACCCCCTAGGTCATCACAGAGTGCTGGGCTGGGCTCCCTGTGTTATATAGAAGCTTCCCACTAGCTCTATAATTTATGCAGAGTAATGTATAACTATCAATACTTCTCTCTCAATCTGTCCCACACTCTCCTTCCCCTGCTGTGTCTACAAGTCCATTCTCTGTGTCTCTATTTCTGCCCTACAAATGGGTTCATCAGTACCACAGTTTTAGATTTCTTATATATGTGTTAGTATATGATATCTCTTTTTCCCTTTCTAACTTACTTCATTCTTTATAATAGGCTCTAGGTCCATCCACCTCACTAATGAAAGAGTGACTCACACTTGTTATCAGTCATTTGTCGCTTCTCTTAAACTTTAGATTTGAGTAACACTGAATGATCTGTCAAGGAAAGTTATGACCCACCTAGAAAGCATATTTAAAATCAGAGACATTACTTTGTTAACAAAGGTCCATCTAGTCAAGGATATGGTTTTTTCAGTAGTCATGTATGGATGTGAGAGTTGGGCTATAAAGAAAGCTGAGAGCCAAAAAATTGATGCTTTTGAACTGTGGTGTTGGAGAGGACTCTTAAGAGTCTTGGACTGAAGGAGATCCAACCAGTCCATCCTAAAGGAGATCAGTCCTGGGTGCTCATTGGAAGGACTGATGTTGAAGCTGAAACTCCAATACTTTGGCCACCTCATGTGAAGAGTTGACTTATTGGAAAAGACCCTGATGCTGGGAAGGATTGGGGGCAGGAGGAGAAGGGGATGAGAGAAGATGAGATGGCCAGATGGCATCACCGACTCGTGGACATGGGTTTGGGTGGACTCCGGGAGTTGGTGATGGACAGGGAAGCTTGGTGTGCTATAATTCATGGGGTTGCAAAGAGTCGGACCTGACTGAGTGACTGAACTGAACTGAATGATCTGTAATCCCAAGAACAGATGATTTATCCATCATCTGCTCTGTTTCACTGCCTTCTAATCTTCAAACTGCCAACTAGAAAAGTCACTTTCAGACCCTAATGCTGGCCCTAACTGTCATGTTTCTATGACCATTTCCCTTTAATCCCCTAGAATAACTAACAGAATTAACCACTCTCTCCTCTGCTAGTTCTTAAGCATGCTGTGCCATGCTAAGTCACTTTAGTAGTGTCTGACTCTTTGTGACCACATGGACTGTAGGCTCCTCCAGGTTCCTCTGTCCATGGCAATTCTCCAGACAAGAATACTGGAGTGGGTTGCAATACTTTTCTCCAAGGGATCTTCCTGACCCAGGGATCAAACCCACATCTGCTGTGGCTCCTGAATTGTAGGCAGATTCTTCACCACTGAGCCCCTGGGGAAGCCCTTTCTGAAGCTTACACACATCCATAACCAAACATATTATACTGCATGGATTATGTCTGATGACACTTTACTTACCCCTTAGTGGTCACATGCTCTTAACCACAGTCCTGTATTTTATTCACCTGTTTATCTGTAGTGGCTCACATAGGGTTCACTGAATCCTCAATGTTTGTTGAATAGAATTGACTTGGATTCTGCCTTAAGCTGAAATCTGAAAATAGCAATGAGGCTGCTTCCTAGAGAGGTCTCAAATACTGAGACATTTGTATTTTCTGAATGCAGAGAGAACTCCCTGGTCACTATAGTCCTTGGATGGAAATTGCCAACAGACTTCCCCAGTTGATTGAGAGCCACCAGCTTCGCGCTCAAGTAAATGAGGTATAACATCTTGTGTTCTTCTCCTTGACCCTTTCTCATGACCCTGTTTTCATCCTCTCACCACTTTTCTTTCTCAGTATTGTAGACATGGGTCAGCTGACCACTCAATGATGGTGACTTTATCCACAGAACTAAAACAATCACACTCTTGATGAGTGGAATAACACTTACTTCTGGTATGATGTGTGTTTCCCTAAAATTTCCAGAGGCTACACAGAACAATTCCTGGACTATATTATATTAAGCACTCAACAAATATTTGTTTAAAAAGAAAGAAGGCAATCTGGTTGAGAATTGCCAGGAAATTGATGGATAAGGTATAGCTGGGTCAGGATAAGTGTGGAATTCTCAGTGTCCTCATGCCAAGCCCCATAGTCAGGGTTCCCCCTCCCTCTGGGTGAAGTCACACTGATTTATTGTTGGAGTCTTACAGAAGAGTTGAGCCAAGAGACTTTCTCATTTATACAGCCAGTGTTAGCAGATTCTTCAGAAATTGTTGATAAGCCTTAATCAGGAAGGAATAACAATGAAACTAGGGGACTTACAGAGAAATATAGGACTATTTATCTATGAAAATAAATACTAAAAGGTAATTTAACACCTATTTGAACAGCTAATTTTTTTTTAAATCAGGCAATAGCAAACACCGGTGATGATATAAACAGACTCATTCACATTGTTGGTGGGAATGCAAAATATTACAGCTACCCTGGCAGGTTCTTTAAAAAAAAAAACTTATAATTTTGTATTAGGGTATAGCTCTGATGGCTCAGAAAGACCTCTGTCTGCAATGGTGGAGACCCAGGTTTTATCCCTGGGTTGGGAAGAGCCACTGGAGAAGACAATAGCTACCCACTCCCAGTATTCTTGCCTAGAGAATTATATAGACAGAGGAGCCTGACAGGCTACAGTCCAAGGGGTCTCAAAGAGTTGGACACAACTGAGCGACTAACACTTTCACTCATAGCCAATTAACAGTGTTATGATAGTTTCCGGGGAAAAGCAAATAGACTTACCCATACACATACATGTGTCCATTCCCAAACTTCCCTTCCATCCAGGTGGCAGATTCAAATACAGAATTACCATATGACCCAGCAATCACATTACTAAATATTTACCCAAGTAAACCGAAATTTTGTGTTCATGGAAAAGCTGATGTGTAAGTGATTATCTAAACCAGAAACCACCAAGATGTCCCTCAGTAGGGGAAAACAGAGGTCTGAACATTTGTGTGGTTCCCAAATTCATACATTGAAATCCTAATCCCTAATGTGATGGTGTTAGGAGGTGGAGCCTTTGGAGGTGATTAGTCAGAGATCACCTGAGAAACACTCTTGTTTTCCTCCTATCTATATAGGAAGAGACTTACTGGAAGGGATTGACTCACACGATTACCAAGGCTGAGAAGTCCCATGGTCTGCCACCTGCAAGTTGGAGGAGGCCCAGGAAAGCTGAGAACCCGGGGAGCCAGGGGTGCAAGTTCCAGTCTGAGTCTGAGAACTAGGGGTGCAAACGCCAGGGGTCAGGGGAAGCAGCTGTCCCAGCTTAAACAGAGCAATGTCACCCTTCCTCCACTCTTCTGCTCTATTTGGGCCCTAAATGGGGTGGTGATTCCACCTGAGCTGGTGAGGTGAGGTTCCTTACTAAGTCTCCAGATCTCTTTGAGAACCTCTTCCAGAATCTCTCAGAGACACACTCCAAAATGCTTGCCAGCCATCTGGGCTTCTCTTAGCCTAGTCAAACTGACACATCAAATTGACCAACACCCAAGGTAATCAGGTCATGAGGGAAGAAGGGGACAGTCGTAAATGGGATGAGTGCCCTTATCAGAGTGACCCCAGGGCTCAGTGACACCCTGTTGCTGTCATGGGAAGATACAGCTAGAAGGCAGCAAGGCGGTTCTCAAGAGAAACCAAACTTGAGGCTTGAGACTTCCCTGTGACTTATCTTGAGGAAGAAGCTGGTGGAGAAGGGAAAAGACCCACCCAGGGTCACCGGGAGGGTTCAGACAAGGACTGAACAGCCTTTGGGCTCCCCTTATAGGAGAAGGAGTACGTCAAGGCTGTGTTGGCACCCTGATATTGGACTGCCAGCTTCCAAACCAAAAGGATTAAATTCCCATTGTTCATAAGCCATCTAGCCTGCGGTACTCTGTTAAGCAGTCTGGAAGACAGTGGGCTGTCTTCATACGATGGAATGCTATTCAGTGGCAAAAATGAATAAGCTATTGGTTTATTCGACAATATGGATGAACTTTATGTACATTTTGCTAAATGAAACATGTCAGAACCGCAAAGCTACATATTCCCTGATTCCATTCGTGTGACATTATAGAGAAGGCGAACACTATGAGGATAGAACACATGTCAATGGTGATCAGGGACTGAGGAGAAATGATTACTAAAGGGGGATTTCAGGATAACACAACTGTTCTCTATGGTATTCCTGTGATGGATATGTGATTCTACGCATTTGTGAAACCCACAGAATTGTACATCACTTAGTGAAGTGTCCGCAAATTTTAAAATATTAACCAGAATGTTGTGAGATGCTGGAATGGAATGCAGACAACAATACCTAAGTGAATCTAGCTGTCCTACAGACGCATGACATCATTTCAGGGAAGAGGGTAGGGAAAAGGAGGTGACCTAGGTTACCCAGGAAAGTGATGCTGTGACTGGTACTGGACTAAAAATGAACCATTCATAGTCACTGTGCTCTAGCTGGTGAATTTGTTTTGCAAAGCAGTGCAGTTGAACAATTCTGAAACTGCTGTGTGTGTGTGTGCAAGCACACACTAGGCTGAGCAAATAAGTAAGTGAATTGTGAATGATATTTCACTGTCAGAGATGAAAGTTATACCTTAGCAAGGGAGGAAGATAAGATCAACCTGGTTACAAGACAGCAGGCTAGGGTTGGAGACATCTGATATGTTTAGCATTTTAGCATCATCTAGTGGGTTCTTTGGAGAAGTTAATGGCAACCCACTCCCATACTGCTGCCTGGAGAGTCCCACGGACAGAGGAGCCTGGCAGGCTAGGGTCCATGGGGTCACAAGAGTCAGATATGACTTAGTGACTGGACCACCACCGCCAGGTGGGTTCCTTACCACTCGCGCCTCCTGGGAAGCCCTTCTGTAAACGCACATGTACACTGATACATAGATGGACAAATAAATTAATGTGGATAAGCAGTGTATATAATAGGTGTATGGGCTTGCCAGGTAGCTCAGTGGTAAAGAATCTGCCTGCCAAGCAGAAGCTGCGGGTTCTATTCCTAGGTAAGGAAATACCCTGGAGAAAGAAATGGCAGCGCACTTCAGTACTCTTGACTGGGAAATTCCATTGACAGAGGAGCTTGGCGGGCTATAGTCCATGGGGTTGTGGAAGAGTTGGACATGACTTAGTGACTAAACAGCAGCAGCAGCATAACAGGCGTACACACACACATCCTGCTGCTTATTCATCCAGTCTTATCGGACTCTTTGCGACCACGTGGACTGTAGACCACCAGGCTCCTCTGTCCATTGGATTCTCTAGGCGAGAATATTGGAGTGGATTCCCATGCCCTCCTCCAGGGGATCTTCTCGACCCAGGGATCGAACCCAGGTCTCTTGCATTGCAGGCAGATTCTTTACCCCCGAGCCACCAGGGCACACCCCCACCCCCTATACACACACTATTTCCTAACTTTGCCCACCGTGAGGATCTAGAAACAGTGGCATTCCAGAAGCAAAGAGCAAACCTAGCACCCATTTATTTGAACTCTTTTCCAATCAATGGAAGTAGGGCTCCTTGGGGAGAGAGTTGATTATAAATCCTGAGCTAGGAAAAACAGAAAGTGACCCCAGAACATCTTGGGACTTTATTCCTTTACCTTGAGGCTGCAGGGTAGATAGCCAACAGGCACTCATGGCCACTGAGCTCTTGAAATATGACTGGGACAAATTGACATGTCAAATATCCACTGGATTTTGAAGACTTACTGTAAAAGGAGAGTATAAAATACCTCAATATTTTTAATATTGATCATATGTTAACATTTTGTATATATTAACCTTGATAAAATGTTATTAAAACTAATTCCACTTCAAAGTTTTTTTTTCCCTTTCTACTTTTAAAATGTGGCTGATAGAAAATGTAAAATGACACACCTGGCTTTCAGATTTCCATCTGGCAGAGCGGACTTCATAGCGCAGGGAAGTGGCCAGCAGGACTGAACAGGAGCCCTGGCTCAGTCCCTCCTGGCTCTGTGACCTCGGGCAACTATCTCATCCTCGCTGACCCTCAGTTAGGGCGTGTGGGTCTTGGGAGAAGATGGGATACCAACCTGAGTGAGAAGCTTTTAGCGTCATGGCTTGGACATTTTAGAAACTGCCTTAGAGTAAGTACTGAATAAATAACGGTAGTTATAATTTTCAGGCTGGTTCTTGTTAAAATGAAACATCTCAGTCGTCCCCCCAACCTCATCTTTTCCCCCTTCTCAGCTCACACCCCCCTAACGCACAGAACTTACAAGATTGTTTCTCAGCCAATTTTTAGGGTGAAATGTGGAACCTGGCACAAAGTGGAAGACGGGGAAAGGCTGCCCCTAGTGGACCGCGGAGGAAGGAATCCCATCCGGAGGCAGAAGCTTCTGTGAGGCGGTGGGCAATAGGAGCCCTGGTCCCATCACACTCCTCTCTCAAAGAGATAACATGCCACGTCCACAGCCGCCCTTCTGGCGCTTGGGACCATGGAGAGGGGCATCTGGAAGGATCTAGATTAGACTATATCTAGAACTGGGGGCAGGATGGGGGTGGGGGGTGGGGTGACGGAGGAAACCCAGCAGGGATGTGCAGGGAAATTAGAGCTCAGAGGTTGTTGGTATCAATCAAAACAGGAAGGGCTAGCCCGATCTAAACTGAGAGACTGGTACTAATTGCTAGGCAGGGCTGTCAGTAATGAAATGTTTGCGTACAGGGTGTTACTTTCAGCAGCATCATGGGCCCCACACTTCCCTGTGACTCATCTTGAGGAGGAAGCTGGTGGAGAAGTGAAAAGACCCACCCAGGGTCACCGGGATGGTTCAGACAAGGAATGAACAGCCTTTGGGCTCCCCTTATAGGAAAAGGAGTACGTCAAGGCTGTATATTGTCACCCTGCTTATTTAACTTATATGCAGAGTACATCTTCCAGCTGGGCTGGAAGAAGCACAAGCTGGAATCAACATTGCCGGGTGAAATATCAATAACCTCAGATATGTAGATGACCCCACCCTTATGGCAGAAAGTGAAGAGGAACTAAAAAGCCTCTTGATGAAAGTGAAAGAGAAGAGTGAAAAAGTTGGCTTAAGGCTCAACATTAATAAAACTAAGATCATGGCATCTGGTCCCATCACTTCATGGGAAATAGATGGGGAAACAGTGGACAGAATGTCAGACTTTATTTTTTGGGGGCTCCAAAATCACTGTAGATGGTGATTGCAGCCATGAAATCAAAAGACGCTTACTCCTTAGAAGGAAAGTTATGGCCAACCTTGATAGCATATTGAAAAGCAGAGACATTACTTTGCCAACAAAGGTCTGTCTAGTCAAGGCTATGGTTTTTCCAGTAGTCCTGTATGGATTTGAGAGTTGGACAGTGAAGAGCATCGAAGAATTGATGCTTTTGAACTGTGGTGTTGGAGAAGACTCTTGAGAGTCCCTTGGACTGCAAGGAGATCCAACCAGTCCATCCTAAAGTAGATCAGTCCTGGGTGTTCATTGGAAGGACTGATGTTGAAGCTGAAACTCCTATACTTTGGCCACCTCATGTGAAAAGTTGACTCATTGGAAAAGACCTTAATGCTGGGAAGGATTGGGGGCAGGAGGAGAAGGGGAAGACAGAGGATAAGAGGGCTGGATGGCATCACCGACTTGATGGACATGGGTTTGGGTAGACTCCGGGAGTTGGTGATGGATAGGGAAGCCTGGCGTGCTGTAGTTCATGGGGTCTCAAAGAGTTGGACACGACTGAGTGACTGAACTGAACTGAACTGAACTAACTACCTCCTGGTACAGAATTTGTTGGATGGATTCCTAACTGTATTGGGCTTCGTTTACCTTTTCACCTAGAAATTATACCGAGAGAGTCACACCCACAGCAGCTGGGCTGTTACTGGACTTTAATGGTACCCATTAAGCAGAAGGCGTTTGATAAGGCAGGATTGTAAAAGTTGCCCTGGGAGACTCCCCATTTGATACATGATGTCAGGCTTGGGACTACATTATTCTGTTAATAGAACACTCCAATCAAGCTGCCACTTCAGTGTTGGTGACCAGTGTCCAGGCACTACCATGGGGACAATTTGGGGGCTTTCTTGGGATGTAGGTATTGGTATTTCGTGAACAATATCATGTGAAAGTCCTCTCTTACTGCAGTGTCCCAAGATCAGGGCAGAAATGAGTGTGTGAGGTTCACCTTAACTAAAAGATAACCTACCAGTTACACCCAAAGGACCCTTCAAGCCACAAAACTCCCACGGCCATTGCACCCCCGCAACTGGTAACCTCTGGATATTCTCCTGAACAGATGCCGCTCTTGAACTGCCAGTTCCTCACGGGTTACCGAGAGTGGCGCCTGGCTCACCTAGTCCTGAGTTTTATCGCCATGGGGTATGTCTGGCAGGATGGAGAGACGCAGCCCAAAGAGGTAGGGACAAAGGGACTCCTGTCTTGTCATCAGGCAAGTTCACTGTACCTGTCTACACTGTTTTCCTGGAAAATGGGTCTTTTCATGTTCTTTCCTTTGGGTCTGAGATGAAGGAAGTGCAAAGGCTTCCCAGGTGGGTCAGTGGTAAAGAGTCCGTCTGCAATACAGGAGAGATGAGAGGATCTCCTGGAGAAGGCAACCCACTGCAGTATTTTTGCCTGAGAAAGCCCATGAACAGAGTAGGCTGGGGGCCTACAGTCCGTGGGGGTCTCAAAGAGTCAGACATGACTTAGCTATTACACAACAGCAGCAGTAAAATGAAGTGCAAAAGGCCCTTTTAAATGAAAGACCATTTCTCCCCACCTGGCCAGGAAGTTAATTTTCTTTAGAACAGGGAGCCCTTTCATTTGTTTTTTAATTTTTTTTTCTTTCTGGCACATCCTCTTCTAGGAATTTTAAACTGTTGCAAGCCATTTATGACTTTGAAGGCAAGTCATAAGATATTATGAAACACTGAATGACTTCCGTTTTACAGCATTTTGTGCTTTTACACCCATCAGTAACCACGGTGTTCACAATCTCATCCACTAAGTATAGCAATGCTATACCCATTTTACAGACAGCTGAGGACTAAAGAAGTTAAATTTCTGGGCCAAGAGTAGGTAGCATTTATAACACTATGCTTATCTTTTTGACATTGCTTGTTACCTACCAAATGCTGGTCTGTCTCTTAAAATGTCATGCAAATCTCTTCTGACTCCTTGCATAACTTTTTACGGTTTCAATTTGAACCTCAGAACATGAAGTCTTTGAGCTTCACTTACCTCAGTATAAATTACTATTGGTTTCACTTTTTTTTTAAATGGACCTTTTACAGAAATCAGGATGTTTGCTGATCTTACTTTGTTTGCCTAAATTTATTCTACCTTTTGTCTCTCAAGTAAATAGAGAAGACTCCCAGTGATGAAAGCAAAGCAAAGTGAGATAGGAGACAGGAAAAAAGCAGAGGGTTGCTGCAGACTGTTTTAATGTCAGGAAGTCTAACTTTCAAGTCATGTGTCTGATGTTGGAAAGTTTGAAGTCTAGGCACACACAGTGGAACATCCCAGTGGAATTTCCCTTCTCTTTCTGTTCTCCAGACCAGCATCCTCAACTGGGGAAGGGATGGAGTAAGTGACAAGGGTGGAGGACACCAGCTTCTGGTGTGTCTGTGACCTTCCAGATCACCACTCATCTCCCCAGACCCACTCCCACACCCCGCCCCAAACCAGCTCTACTTTCCCTGTACTTTTTCTGTTTTCTGCTATGGAGACACCTCATTTCTGCATTGCCCTCTTCATCCACTGCCTCCCAAGGGAAGCTGGCCTTAGGCTTAAATTTGAAAACTCTTTACTGTTGTTCAGTCGCTGTCACGTCCAGCTCTTTGTGACCCCATGGACTGCAGCACTCCAGGCTTCCCTGCCCTTCACCATCGCCAGGAGTTTGCTCAAGCTCATGTCCATTGTGTCGATGATGCCATCCCACCATCTGGTCTTCTGTCCCTCCCTTCCCCTCCTGCCCTGCATCTTTCCCAGCGTCAGGGTCTTTTCCAGTGAGTCAGCTCTTCACATCAGGTGGCCAAAGGACTGGAACTTCACCTTTAGTATCAGTCCTTCCAATGAATATTCAGGACTGATTTCCTTTAGGATTGACTGGTTTGATCTCCTTGCAGTCCAAGGGACTCTCAAGAATCTTCTCCAGCACCACAATTTGAAAGCATCTTCAGTCCAACTTTCACACCCATATATGACTACTGAAAATCCATAACTTTGACTATATGGACATTTGTCTTTGATTTTTTATATGCTGTTTAGCGTTGTCATAGTTTTCCTTCCAAGGAGCAAATGTTTTGTTAATTTTGTGGCTGAAGCCACTGTCTGCAGTGATTTTGGAGCCCGAGAAAATAAAACCTGCCACCGTTTCCACTTTTTCCCCATCTATTTGCCATGAAGTGATAGGACCGGATGTCCTGATCTTAGTTTTATGAATGCTAAGTTTTAAGCCAGCTCTCTTTCATCCTTATCAAGAAGCTCTTTAGCTCCTATCCACTTTCTGTGAATAGATATTTCTACATTAAGGGGGAAGGAAGTTGGAAGTGGGAGAGAGGAGGTATAAAAATGTTCTTTTGGATCTAGACTATTTAGCCTTGTTGATGGATAGAGCCCCCTACTCCCATCCCCATGGGTCCTGGTAATTTTTCTGGATATTTGGACAAATAGGGTTCTTTAGAGTGGTCCTAAAATTACTTAGGGATTGAATGGGGACTGTCCTGAGGTGACTTACTTGCAGTCGCTATTGGGTATGATGAAATGTTCTAGTCTTCTCACCCATCTCCCTGAGCAAAGGATACACACACACATATATATACAAACACATACACATACTTGTTCCTAAAACTAAGACTATACACAAAACACTTGTATGCAGATATCTGTGTTATCTATCTGGATATGTATATATATATATATATATATATATATATATATATATATATACATACATACATACACATACAGAGAGGGAGGGATATTTTCCCACTGCTCATCAACTCAGTCCCCACTTATGCCTCAACATTTGTTCATGCTCTTCATTGTACAATTTTCAGAGATTATTTTATACTATATATGTACATGCATGTTCTAATTTTGTACTTTTCACATATATTTCAGACCACACTCATAAATAATATATCCGCTAGGTTGTTAAAGAATAAATATGAAAGCGAGGTATGTGTTATATTTATAGTAATTATATGGATATGTGTTAATTATATACATATTAATTACATGGATTAATTTTATGGATCACTCATATGATTCATTTTTATTCTCAGGTTGTTTCTTTACCACAAGATTTTTAGGAATAAAAAACAGATTGACACTGTTGCTCAGTCATGTCCAACTCTTTGAGATCCCATGAACTGGGGCTCTGTCAGGCTCCTCTGCCTATGGGATGCTCCTGGTAAGAATACTGGAGTGAGTTGCCATGCCCTCCCCTGGGGGATCTTCCTGACCCAAGGATCGAACCCATATCTCTTATGTCTCCTGCATTGGCAGGCAGGCTCTTTAGCACTAGCGGCACCTGGGAAGCTCATACACTATTGATACTATGTATGAAATAGAGAATAAATGAGAACCTACTATATAGCACAGGGAACTCTACTCAGTACTCTGTGTTGATCTAAATTGGAAGGAAATCCAAAAAAGGGGATATTCGTATATGGGTAGCTGATTCACTTTCCCGTACTAACTACACATGAACTACTTACACAGAAACTAACACAGCATTGTAAAACAACTATATGCCAATCAAAAGAAAAAAGACAGTTTCTTCCTTCATTGCATTCTTTCTGTAATGGGCTAACTGTCTGCATTTGTATCTGTAAGGTTCTGCCAAGAAACCTTGCCCTGCCCTTTGTCGAGGTCTCCAGGAACCTGGGGCTCCCTCCTATCCTCGTCCACTCAGACTTGGTGCTGGCCAACTGGGCTACTAGGAACCCAGGAAGGTGAGACCAGGAGAGGGTGCTTGGGAGCTGAACAAATGAAAATCGGGTAAGGGAGAGGAGGGTGATTTCTCTTGCTACAGGAAAAGCCCAAACTCTGTCAGCTGTTTTGGATGAGAGATGCTTATATTTATTACCTGGGGCCATCCCTGGTGGCTCAGACAGTAAACAATCTGCCTGCAATGTGGGAGATCCCTGGGTCGGGAAGACCCCCCTGGAGAAGGAAATGGCACTCCACTCTAGTATTCTAGTCTAGGAAATTCCATTAACAGAAGAGCCTGGGGGGATACAGTCCACATCGTCGCAAAAAGTCAGACACGACTGAGCGACTAACACACTTGTGGTGCCAAAGAAGGGGTGAACTTAAAGACAAGTCCAAAATCCACAGTTGGCAGGAGTGTCCTCTCAACCCACTCTGAACATGCTGGGACAGGTTGTTACAAAGATGGAAAAGGAACAAGATAACTTGGGCCTGATATATATCTTGAGATTTGGCTCACTCTTTGTTGCACCAAGACCTGTAGGAAAGAAAATTTTGCCCTTCTTCACATCTAGGCTCCTTGGCTAGTCTAATCATAAAACTGACATAAGACAGATGAACAGAGGGGGCTTCCCAGACGGTGCTGGTGGTAAAGAACCTGCCTGCCCATGCAGGAGATGTAAGAGAAGCGAATTCAATCCCCTGGGTTGGGAAGATCTCCTGGAGGAGGGCATGGCAACCAGCTCTAGTATTCTTGCCTGGAGCATCCCATGGACAGAGGAGCCTGGTCAGCTATGGTCCATGGGGTTACAAACAGACAGACACGCCTGAGGTGACTTAGCACTCATGCACGCACAGATGAGCAGAGGAAAAACAAATTTAATTTTGTACATGTTGGACCTCCATAAAACTATGAAGCTGAAGGTGTGACTGAAGCAGGCAGCTTTTATACCTTCTAGACAAGGAAGCAGTACCTGTGTGAAAACTTGACAAGACACTGGGGTTTAGGCTTGGGGTAGCTAATTAGGGGAGAGGTAGCAAGGTTTGTTTGTACAAATTCCTCAGCCCTGAATCCCTGTCTTTGGTGATAAGACTATCTCTCTCCCTCCTGGTACAGGGAGGATGCCCTTCATGGGGAAGATTTATTTCTTACTTCAGGAGCACAAAGAGGTCGGTGTGCCCTTTTGGCACCTGCTGTTTCTCAAGTACCTTTAATCTAAAATAATCCACCAAAGAGGTATATTTGGGATGGTGTATTCTGCTGCCCTCAGGCCCATAGTCTAGTCACAGCCTCTGACATCCAAACTGTGTACTGAGTGTGTGTGTGTGCAGGCTTATTTGCTCACAAATGCACATGCCTTGTGTATACATGACCTGGAAGGGATATCAAGCTTGCAGACTGATTTGTTCCTTTCTTTTCTTTTTCTTTTGTCAATCACTGAAATTGGACTAGACCCCTGGAAATCAGGTAAGCTATCAGAAATCCTTCACTCCCTTTTCAGTTCAGTTCAGTTCAGTCACTTTGTTGTATCTAACTGTTTGCGACCCCATACTCACTTTAGGATTCTCACTAACTGTAAAAACTTACAATAAAATAAACACACAAAAAGGAAAACATCCCATATTGCATGTATAATATATAAATTATAGAAATGCATTTGAAAAGCAGACTAGAAGAACATATGCCTCAAGTCAATAGCCTCAAAGTTAACAGTAATTGTCTCTGCTATGTGTAAATTAAGGGATTAATTTTCTTTGTTACATTTTCCAATTTGTATATTAAAAAAAAAAGTAAAAGCCAATGCAAGAAGAGCAAACAAACAAACCACTCCTCACCCCCAAACACCAAAGCTTGACCAGTTCTCTAATTCTCTGTGATTTTTTTCAAGTTTAATGATCTAGTGGCACTAGTGGTAAAGAACCCGCCTCCAGTGCAGTAATGCAGGAGAAGTAAGAGACATGGGTTCGATCCCTGGGTCAGGAAGATACCCTGGAGGAGCGCATGGCAACCCACTTCAGTACTCTTGCCTGGAGAATCCCACAGACAGAGGAGACTGGCAGGCTGCAGTGCATGGGGTTGCACAGAGTCAGACACGACTGAACCAACTCAGCACACAAACACACAAAATCTGAAAAAGATCTCTGGTCTCACTATAACTTCTATGAAAGGACAAATGGCAGGCTGTGGCTGCTATGGCTACGAATCCCTTTGAAATATTACAGAGACTGGAGCTTGCGGGGCAAGTCTGATTGAGACATTTTTAGACTCTTTCACCAGAGAGTACAGTTGACCTTTAAGCTGACATTTCCTCTTTAATCAACAAATCTCAGCTCAATATGGGGTTCAGCATAAAAACTTTAGCTTTCATGAGATGAAGGGTGGAGATCCCATTTTTCACAGAAATGTGACTCTGCTGAAACTATGAGGGGGGTCCCTGACTTAGTTTTCTGCTGTGTTTTTCATTTCTTCTTGTGTTTAAAATGTTAGAGGCAGAGGTGATTTATGGAATGAAGTTTGCTTGCTTTGTAGACTGGATCCAGCTTTAGGGTATTTGAATCCACATGATAATAGGTCATTTAAGAATGATCCTCTATTACAGTCTTCAGCTTTCATGACTATAGCAGAGTTTGGCAGCGGGTTGGGGGAAGCTGATTAGAGAGAGTCCCAGCCTGAGTTATGAAATCTGGCTGCAGTGTGGGAGACTCAGGTTCAGTTCAGTCCCTGGGTTGAGAAGATCCCCTGGAGAAGGGCACGACAACCCAATCCAGTATTCTTGCCTGGGAAATCCCATGGACAGAGGAGCCTGGCAGGCCACAGTTCATGGAGTCCTCAAGATTTGGACATGACAGAGCAGCTGCCATTTTATGTTCCCTGTAGCTATGACTCTGTGTTCCTAACAGGACGGGTGTGTGAAGCATCAACCCTACTTGTCCACTCCTGCTTTAGTGGTTTCCCGAGGTGGGAGTGGTGGTCTGGGACCATCAAGGCTGTGCCAGACTTTGGAAGTTCAGCTCAGGTGAACTTGGGCTGGAGCAGATGGATCCCTCTCCTTCCTGAATGTTGCTGAAGAGATGTTTGTCCTTGGCCGTCCTGCCGAGATGAGAAGGCTGGCTGCTCGTTCTCCTTTGGACTAGCAGTTACCTGACTCAAGGCCACCCCTGGGCCCTGCATACTCACCATGCCCCAACCTCTCTAACCACGTGGTCATCTCTTCCTCCCAAGGAACTTGGACATCATTGTCTCATTTCCTGGGGGAGAAAGCCTGCGTGGTTTTATCCTGGTGACTGTTTTGGTGGAGAAAGCAGCCGTGCCTGGGATTAAGGTATCTTTCCACCCAAAGCACTTTTTTTTTTTTCCTAAATGAGAAATCCATCTGAGCTTGCCTTCCCACCCTGACCTGTTCCCTGCAGTGACTGAAGCAATATAGACTCCTGTTTTGGTTAGTTGAGCAAAGAGATGGAAGTTCTAGCTCCCTTTCCTCAACTACCATAAAGCTTAGAATTGACCATTTGCCCATCAACAAACAAGCATTGTTCTAGGCAATGGGAGATCTGGGGGAATAAGAAAGACATTGCTCACGCCTCCATGGAGGCTCAGGATCCAGTGGGGGAAGGTGGGTTGATATAGGGTGTAATGTGAGAAAAAGAGTGCTGAGTTTCATGGAAAGACATCTAAAATCTAATTCAGACTTGACAGGTTGGGCAAAACTTCCCACAGGAAATGACAGGTCTGAAAGTTAATCCCTGAGTAATGTAGACATAGAGACAGAGACAGAGGCTGATCTCTGGCAGAAGGAGATGCCATACAAAGGCTCTGAGTTCAAATGAACCATCCTTGAGAACCAACGAAGACCTACTGTATAATACAGGGAACTCTGCTCAGTGTTATGTGGCAGCCTGGATGGGAGGGGAGTTTGAGGGATTAATAGATACATGTGTATGTATGATTGGATCCCTTTGCTGTCCACCTGAAGCTATCACAACATTGTTAATTAGCTATACTTTCAATACAAAATGAAAAGTTTAAAAAATTAAAAAAAAACTAGTTAAACTAAAAATGAACCATCCTTGAGATCATCTAGCCCTTGGGGGTTGTAAACTTGAATTGCTTTAAGGCTCAGGCAGGTCCCAGGAAGGTCAGGTGTCCATAACGCATCCATGTCTTGCCTAGAGATGTTGGAGTTAGAGTTCTGTCCTTCCTCACCACCTTCCCTGAGAAGCATATTTTGGGTGCCTTCCATGTCTACAGTGGGGTGATCAGATTGGGTTATCTTTATTACCGCTCCCTCCTTCACTGTGAAACTGTGTGGTCAGTTTACTCCTCATCTGTGTGTTTATTCCATGGATGGAAACAGAATAAAATACTGGTAAAGGGTTCAGATAAAGTGGAGGCTGCTAATGAAGGGGACTCTGCAGCTGAGGGGTCCACAGATGCTGATTTTCTGTAAGACAGAGTTGAGGAGTGAAGGCGACCTGACTCGACATAGAAGTAGGAAGGATGCTCATGTGTGATAACTCCAGAAGAAGGAAGGAGGGAGGGAGATGAGGGAGGGAGGCCCCTGAGAGGGACAAGAAGGAGCAGCCAGGGGAAAGATCCAGAAAGACCTAACCAGGTCCATCCAGCCGGTGACCAGCCAGACTGTCCTGTCAGGGGGACCTCACAGCCAATCCGGTGGAGGGGCACCTGCGGGGGAGCCCCGCCACACGGTCCAGCAGGCAGAGGGCTGCCCTTCCTGGGTTCCCCACCTCAGTGGACCGTAAGTGAATGCTCGTGTGCTGAGAGACTGAATCTCGTCTCCAGGCCCTTGTTCAGGCCGTGAACGCCATCTTGCAGCCCAGCCCAGACGCCTTGCTTCAAGCTCTGCATCGACTATGGGTCTGCACCCAGGACATCGCCGGCGCCTTGGGACAAATGCACGGTACAGACTTCCGACGCCTGAGGGCTCTCCTGGGGGGGAAAGGGGCCTGAAGGCTGGGCAGCATCCAGGGGATGGTGCTGCTGTGTTAGCCTGGTTTTAAGGTAACTGCCGTTCAGACTATTGGAAAATGACCTCTCAGTTGGCAGGGATATTTTCTTGCTTTTGTCCTCCTTTCCGTTTGCTTGCGATTAAGGTGATTTCCGGTCTTCGGTGGTCCTGTATCTGTGCATTGAGGTCTCACGTGAAGCTTGGGAAGAGGGGCGGAGCACATACATGGCTTATACCTGCTTTATCCAGCAACGACCCTGGTCCCAGAGAACATGACTGATCTTGGCTTCTTCAGTTCTCGTTTTGTGTGGCCAGCGAAGGGATGGGTTATCCTAGCAGCGGTCACTTAGGGTCACACCCTTCACCAACTGGTTAAATATTATTCTGGTGATCACATCATTCGGCAGTTTCTGGGCAGCTATTCAACTTCCTCTCTCAGGAGAAACTCCAAAATTGAAGTGGAAAAGGATGTGATCTTTTTAATAAAGGAAAAGCAGCTGAATATCTGCCCCTTCTGCAAAACAAAATAGGTTCTAGTAAAAGAGAGTGTTTATAGGAAATGGGGCAGGAGGGAGGGAGCTGGAAACCAGATGGAGCTCAGTTTTATCCTTTCATTAAAAGGATAGATTGTCCTCGCAGACTCTGCGAAATTCGTCTGATTACATACTCTTTTCTTTCAAAGGTCTCTTTTTACATGTCAGAGTCACCTCTCCCCATTTCCTTGAATTTTAATTTTAAAGCCTGCCTTTAAAATTAAATGGTCTCCTGCCAAACAAGCTCCCCCAGCTTAGTGAGATGGATTTTAGTTTTGCCAGGGTGCCCTGAGTGTATTACTCAGGATGTCAGGACAACTAGAGAGATGTTGCAGGTGTCCAGATCGTACAAGTGAGCAGAAGTGAGTGGTTCGGAAGGTCATGGGAGGCCCTCCACCCTGTCACGGATATGTCCCAGCAAGGTGGCCTTATCCCTGTCTGGCTGGCTCACGTTTCCCTAGTTCTCATTCTCCAAGTCACTTCTACAGCCTTGGCCAACCCTTAGGCTTCCTTCATCATCCTCTGGTCCTGGGAAAGTGATGGGATAATTTCTCTTGTGTCACCCCAAGGCAAATTTGCCCACAAAGACATCCTATAAAGGTGTCTACTATAAAAAGTGACTACCAAGTCACTGCAGTGAGAGACATGAAGGTCTCAGCCTGCAACTTTCAAAAGCAGTCACAACAGCATCTTCCATCCTCTACGCTCCTTAACCATGTGACTTGGATTCTCCTCTCATCAAAGGGTGAAGTCTCTGTGATGTATGTGGGCTTGTGACATGTCTGTGGCCAGCAGAACTCAGCAGAAGTGACACCGCGTGACATCCCAGGCAGGGTTAGAAAAACTGATGCAGCTGCCCTCTGGGCACTGAGTCACGACGAGAAAGAGTCCGCTGGGGTCACTGGGGCATTGAAGAGGATGTCAGGCTGTTGCAGGAAGGCCCTTCCAGGGCCCGAAGCTGGTCTCTTGTCTAACACTCGGAAATGAATTGTCCGAGGAGACGCATGTGCTGACAAAGCAAGGGATTTTATTGGGAAGGGCACCGTGGTGGAGAGCAGTAGGGTAAGGGAACCCAGGAGAACTGCTCTGCCGCGTGGCTCGCAGTCTCAGGTTTTATGGTGATGGGATTAGTTTCTGGATGGTCTTTGGCCAATCATTCTAATTCAGAGTCTTTCCTGGTGGCGCACGCATAGGTCAGCCAAGATGGATGCTATCGAGAGGAATTCTGGGAAGTGGACGGACACATTTCCTGTCTCCTGTAGACCTTTCCCGAACTCGTCTGGTTGGTGGTGGCTTATTAGTTCCGTATTCCTTATCAGGATCTCCTGTCATAAAACAACTTATGCAAATGGTTACCATGGTGCCTGGCCAGGGTGGGCAGTTTCAATCAGTGTGCTTCCCCTAACAAGGCCACACAAAAAGGCCAAGTGTACGTGCCCCATTTGGCACTTGGCACAGGGGTGAATAAGTTCCCACTGCGCAGGCAACTTCAGTTCCATCTCCTCAGCTGAGGACCCAAGCACTGTGAAGCAGATAGCCATCTCCACAGCAACTGGCCCTGATTCCTGCCCCCCCAGGTCCCTGCTCACAATATAATGGTTATTCTATGCCACTGAGTCTGAGTGGTTTGTTACTTACCCATGGTAACGTGAAAAGTGATATTATAAAAATGATAGATTCTAGAAAGTGCAAGGTGTAAGGAATCACATGAATGTTTTAGTCATTGGCTGAATTTCTTTGGAAGTTGCATTTCTTCTGCCTGATAAGCAGAGCTCAGCTTCACTGCTCTCGCCCCGCAAAGGGAGCTTTCCAAGATTCCTTCTTTCCAAGGTCAGCTTTAGCAGGAACTGTTTCTTCCTTTCTGGGAAAGCCCTCGTTTCCAGGAGCTTTCTGGTCTGGAGTCACGCCTCAAGGAGTGCCCAAGGCAGGGAAGGAGGTGTGGTTGAGGCCGAGCCCCTTTGCTCTAAGGCAGCAGTTGGCCTGTGAGAACTACCCTGCGGTGGCCTGGCCATTGTCAGGAAGTCTCAGTCCAGCTCACACAGGATTTCACTTCACACTTTTACCCACTTCTCACTGCTGACTGGAAAACAAACCCAGACAGTTCTGTTTCCATAGCCTGACTCCCCACAAGACAGAAATCCATCACCATGTCACACTCATGGACCTTCACACTGCACACCCGCAGGACCCGGGTTCATCCTTCCTGTTTTGGTGGAGAACAAACATCAGCTAGGTCAGAACTTTGGGCTCCGTTTGAAGACTAAACTATGCTCTGATTTCCAGGCATCCCAAATATGAGTAAGTCTGGATTTCAAGCCCGTGTGGTTATTAATGGCTCTTGTTCTCCGAGTTTATTTTCTCAGAAAAGCTGAGGGATAATTATTCTCTCTGAAAAGCCGTGGAAACTGTTGCCTTGTAGTTTCTTCCGACGCTACATCATTTCCGGCTTACCCTTCGTCAACTACAAATTGGCACTTACCAAGAGCATTGCCAAAGAGTGAACAACAAAGGCGTTTGCCATCAGCCTCTGTGGAGACTGAACCCCAGGCTGCTATAGCTGTTGACCTTCAACAACCCCAGAGGGAGTTGAGGGTGGAGTGAGGCACTCTGTGCTCCCGGGAATCTGGTGGGACAGGACTTTAGATAGTTCGATGCTTTTAGGAACAGATTTTATGATCTCAAATCCTTGCATCTCCTCATATCTAGGGAAGCAATAAATCCCTTCACGGTGATATCAGATCCTCATGACTAACAAAAACCATTTGTAAAATGGGTGCTTCATGGCATTGAACTCACCCTTCACCAAAACCTTATATATTGACCTTCCCCCACGGCTGCTTTGAAGCAGTCTCTCAGCTAACTGAGGTGTGCCTCCCCGGCTGCAGTCCTCATTTTGCCGCAAATAAAACTTAACGCACAACTCTCTAGTTGTACATCTTTTTTAGTCAACATCTTAGTAGTTGTAGGGATTGTTCTTTTATTAGTGATGAGGGGTCAAAACATTTGCTTCTGACAGTTTGGTAAGTGTGAATGCCCTTCACATTACTGATTACTTCAGTTCGTTTTGTTTAAGATATTTTCCTTCTTAATTTCTGAACGTATTTTTAAAATTTTTATTTTATTTATTTATTTTTAAAAAAATTTTTCTTTACTTTATTGTGTTGGTTTTGCCATACATTGACATGAATCTGCCATGGGTATACATATATTCCCCTTCCAGGACCCCCCCTCCCTCCTCCCTCCCGATTCCCTCTCCCTGGGTCTTTTTATACTTTAAAATTTTACTTAATTTTTAAGCTAGAGGATAATTGCTTTACAGTGTGTTATGTTGGTTTCTGCTGTACAACAGCACCAACCATTCATAATTATTTATATATAGATACGGCTTCCCCAGTGGCTTAGCTGTAGAGGATCCACCTGCAGTACAGGAGATGCGGGTTCAAACCCTGGGTCAGAAAGATTCCCTGGAGGAGGAAATGGTAGACCTCTCCAGTATTCTTGCCTGGAAAATCCCAGAGCTACAGTCCGTTGGGTTGCTAAAGAGGCAGGCACGACTTAGCTACTAAACAAGAGCAGGGTGCGTGCATGCTAAGTCGCTTCAGTCGTGTCTGACTCTGTGCAGCCCCATGGACTGCAGCCCACCAGGCTCCACTGTCCTTGGGATTCTCCAGGCAGAATACTGGAGTGGGTTGCCATGCCCTCCTCCAGGGGATTTTCCCAACCCAGGAATTGAACCAGCGTCTCTTATGTCTCCTGCATTAGCAGGCGGGTTCTTTACCACTTGGGCTTCCCTGATAGCTCAGCTGGTAAAGAATCCATCTGCAATGCAGGAGACCTGGGTTTGATCCCTGGGTTGGGAAGATCCCCTGGAGAAGGGAACGGCTACCCACTCCAGTATTCTGGCCTGGAGAATTCCATGGACTGTACAGTGCATGGGGTCACAAAGGGTCAGACACGACTGAGCGACCGTCACTGTCACTGATCTCACGTGTTCCTTCACTTTTTCTTTACCACCAGTGCCACCTGGGAAGCCCCAGCAAGGGCGATGTGTATATATCCTCTCCCTCTTGAGCCTCCCTCTCCCCTCCCATCCTAGTCCTCTAGGTCAACTTGTGAACTTACTTTGTCTAAATCCAGTTGGAAGAGAATTAACACTGGCAATCTTCTCTTCAAATAGCGTATAGTTATTTGACCAAGGGACCAAGTTCATGTTTCTAAAGTTGTTCTCACTCATGGACTAGTGACACACAGTAATCTGAATAAACGCAAATTATCTGAGCCATTATCTCTTCCCTTAAATCTAATTTCATCCCGTGAGTGGGGCACACCTGAAGGCAAGCACACACATATAGACACAGGGTATTGAACAGTTTTACAAATCTTCACAGAAGATTTCTTAGGGCTGTAAGCAGAAACATGCATTGCACATCATACACTGAAGATATCTAAAAACCTACAGTGATCATTACTGTTTTATATGGTGAAGGCTCACTCAGATTTGCTTATATATTTTTTTTAAATTAAAAAAAATTTTTTTTGGCTGCACTACATGTGGAATTTCACTTCCCTCACCAGGGACAGAACCCAAGGCCTCTGCATTAGAAGTGCAGGGCCTTAAACACTGGACTGTATATTTATAACCCTTGCTCTTCACTCCTATGTATACATTTATTTTTTTGCCTATAGGATTTCCTCCAGTGAGAGTCCCTGTTGCTGGTAAACTCATCTAAAAATTGCCTTATTTTTCCTTTTATTTATTTATATTTTATTATTTTTATGTTTGTTTACATCTTGCATTTTTGCTAGCGACTATATTCTTAGGTGCTGAGTAGATCAGTACTTGTTTCCATTGTTGCTTCTGAGAAGTCTGTCTTCTGTCTTCTTCCCTGTCTTGTCGTTTAGTCCCTCAGTCACGTCCAACTCTTTTTGTGATTGTGTAGACTGCAGCCCGCCAGGCTCCTCTGTCCATGGAATTCTCCAGGCTAGAGTACTGGAGTGGGTTGCCATTTCTTCCTCAGGGGATCTTCCTGACTCAGGGATTGAACCCGTGTCTTCTGCTTGGCAGGCAGATTCTTTTCCACTGAGCCACCAGGGAAGCCCTTCTCCCTGTCTACTTGTCTCCTTTTGTCTGCCTATGTTCTGTGTTGTTCAGTTTATTACCCCTTAACAATATTATGCTTCTTTACTTAATATGATTCATGACCCTAGAAAATTCTCAGCCATGAAACCCTCACAAACTGCCCACCTCACTCCCTTTCTGCCTCCTACTGGAACTTTTTTTTTCTTCTTTAAATATATCTAAACAATTTTTACAATGTTGTGTTGTTTCTGCCCTACAACAATGCAAATCGGCTACAATTATATTAATACTTACATCCCCTCCCTCCCTAACCTCCCCCGCCACCCATCTCATCTCTTCAGGTCATCACAGAGCACCGGACTGGGCTTCCTGTGTCACACAGTAACTTCCTGTCAGCCATCTTACACCTGACAGAGTATCTCTGTTGGTGCTACTTTCTCAAGTGTCCCACTCTCTCCCTCCCTCTCTTTGTCCACAAGTCTATTCTCTACATCAGCTTCCTGCTGGAACTTAAATTCCGGATGTTAGACCATTCCTCTTAGCCTTCCATTTTCCTAAAATCTTGCTGCTGTTTTCCATCTCTTTCTTTCTCAGGGCTGCATTTTGGGTTACTTTTTCTGATCTAATTAAATTGTTTACTCTTCAAACTGCTTCTGACCTACTACTAAACATACACCTTGAATAGGTTGCCTGATTTTTCATTTCCAAAGCTGTTATTCTTTCCAACTCTGTTTTCTTTTTGTTATTTCCTGTTTCCTATAAATGTTTTCAAGCTTGCTTAAATGTAGGTAAGTGTGGTTCTTTATCATCGATAGGTGTGGTAAGTGTGGTAATTTTAACATTTAGCATTTGTTTCTGTCTCCTTTTTTTCTCTGTTCTCACAGTGGTTGTCGTATTTCTTTTTTTCTATGCCTGACCTGTTTTGTTTTTCCACTTTGTAATGTTCGTTGTTCTTAAAATATCATTTGTAGCAGGCTTTTGTGACTAAGGTAGAGAAATATTTGTATTTGGTTCTTTCTGGCTCTTGGGAACACTAAAATTCTAGATCATCATCTTACATCAACTTGAGCAAGTAAAGACCTAATGTGGCAATCTGACAGTTGAACCTGGGCTAAAAATGTGCAAAAACAATGGTCTCAACTTCTCAGGAACAGATTTTTCTTTTTTTTTTTTTTTTTTAAGTCTTGCTTTGCTTGCTGCCAAAGTTAGCACTAATGCTTTCTCCTGTGGCAAGCAGGGGTGAAATGACTCATACAGAAGTTGAGGGTGTAGCATCTGGGGCTCCCTGGTTAAGATGAGGAGAGTGTGAAGTAAAAATCCTCACCAAGGCTGGACGCAGGGCTCCTACCGTAGCCACAAACCAGAGCCTGGGTGAACCTGAATTGATAAATGCTTTCGGGGAAAAGTGTCTCTCCAGTTCAATTTTCTGCATCCCTGAGTTTCTGCTCTCTTTGCATTTTTGCTTAGTGGCTCCTTGCTGTCTTTTTGGCTCTTCACTTGTATTTAGGATGCTTTCATATTTATCCAGCTTTTTCTGTCTGTTTGTTTGTTTGTTTTCAGTGGAAGGATGGGTCCAAGTAAAACAACATTCTGCTACCACAAAAGGGAGTCTCTTTCAGGAGTACTGTTTGCATCTCTGCCTCCCCTTGTGTTTCTACCATTACTTCCTCTGCACCTGGCTGTCATCATCTCTTGCCAGGACTCCTGAAACAGCCTTCTACATCCTGTCTGTCAACTGCCTTTTTCCTAGTCTAATCCACACTCTATACAGAAGCCTGGATGGATGTTTAGGAGTGCAAATCAGGTTGCGTCACTTAAGTTCTGAAAGCTCTTCAGTTTCTCTCCGAGCCCAGTCCAATATGGTAGCCTCTAGCCACCCGTGGCCACTGAACACTTGCTATATGGCGGGTGCAACTGAGGAGTTAAATTTTTAGCTGCATTTAATTTTAATTAATTGAAATTGAAATTTAAAAAACTGAATCAGTATAAAATACTTTTCTGTCAGATACAGCTTTAATGTTAGAAAGATTCACTTTCACTTAATTGTTGAAAATTCAGCATCCATATGAAAATACACTCCAAGTATAAAATAAATTTTAAGTCTATAAGAACGTACACTGAATTTCAAATAATTATTTTTAGAAACCTCATTCATAATTTTGTGTGGACACATTTGAAATGATAATATTTTGGATATTTGGAGTTAACTAAAATATGGTATTGGTGTTATTTTTTCCATTTTGTTTACCTTTTGAAATATCTCTAGTAGAAAATTTGAAACTACATGTGTCCATCAGGCTTCCCAGCTGGCTCAGTGATAAAGGTTTTACCTGACAATGCAGGAGACGTGAGTTTGATCCCTGTGGGAATTATGCAAAAAAAGATACAGTTTGGATGTAGAGTTCACTTATGCATCTACAGTGCTTTGTTTTAGATGTTGGTAACAGGCGCTTTCTTTTCTAAGTTGTTTCAGTCGTGTCTGACTCTCTGTGACCCTATGGACTATAGCCTGCCAGGCCCCTCTGTCCATGAGATTCTCCAGGAAAGAACACTGGAGTGAATTACCATTTCCTCCTCCAGGGAATCTTTCTGACCCTGTGATTGAACCCATGTCTCTTAGTCTACGTCTCTTGCATTGGCAGGCGAGTTCTTTACCACTAATGCCACCTGGGAAGCCCCTTCCTGATCTCTGTGGGACCATCTTGAGCATTAATAATGTCAGGTGAAAATGCTGCAGTGATTCTGGGCCTGTGGTGGTTTTAGTACTGACCCAAAGCAAGTATTTGCTGAATTTTGTTTTGTTTAAAGGACACTTCTCAGTATAAAACCTAAATCTTCTGCCTCTGAAACATTGAAATAGCAAGTTTCCTTTGGTTTTCCAAGCAAAACAAAAATATGATAAAAGTTTCACGAAATGAGTGTGAACTACTCAAGAACAGACATTGTATTTCTCTTCAGATTCACTTAAATGCAGAAGAACAAGATACTCAACCAAAATGGTTTGTATTTTTCAGAACAACAACAAGGAAATCTTTGAAAGACCTCCCCCTCATTCACTAAACGCACCTGAGCTTGGCCAGCAGGCAGAAGCCGCAGTCCACGGGTCATTTCCCTTCTGTCTAGGAAGACACGGGGAAGGACACGGGGCGGCTTAACTCAGCTGTGTCCTTGGCTCCTCTGTGCTCTGTGTAGGATAATGTCACTGGCTTTCCGGAACTGCCCTTCTTAGTGCAAGCGTACACGCATGTGATCCAGAAGTAAGACTATTTACTTGTATTTACTATTTACTGGCTTTCATCCCTCACCAGTCCCGAGTTAATAGAGGGTCTCTGTCTGGTTTAGGGAGAGAAATACGGTCCATCGGCCTTGGTGGGGATTCTGAGGCTTTTCCACGTCGGCTATGGATACACCTGCTCCAGTCTTCTTGCTCCCTCTTGTGGCAGAATTGCTTTAAGCATTGTGCCGGCCTTTTGATCTCCCAAAGCCAGACCTGGAGCTGATACTCTTCTTTGGGTTCCCTCGGTGTGTGTGTTCCCTCAGTTGCTCAGTTGTGTCTGACACTCTGCAGTCCCAGGGACTGTAGCCCTCCAGGCTCCTCTGTCCATGGGATTCTCCAGGCAAGGATGCTGGAGTGGGTTGCCATTTCCTTCTCCAGCGATCAAACCCAGATCTCCTGCATTGCAGTGGGATCCTTTACCCACCGAGCCACCCGGGAAGCCAGTCTTATCCATGGGTGATTCTCTAAATCGATGTTCTTTGTGGGGAAGGGAGAGGAAAACTCCTAGTCAGCCATGAGGATGGCCTCACTCTTGGGTTTCCCTGATCTGTAACCAGTTAACTCTGTGTATCCCAGGCGTAGGGGTGGAGGGGCTCATGCTCTTGTGTGTTCACCACACATGTCCCTGTTTTGTGAAATGCATGGCTTTCCTTAATCTTGGAAATGTCTTTTATCGTTTACTCATTGCCTTTAGTCAGCTTTTTGGTACCCTCTGGAGGGTGATTTTTGTTAGTTACGTGTTGCAAATGTTTTGGATTGTCTTATTCCACTTTTTGAAAGCAGAAGTTCTTAACTTAAATATAGCCAGAGTATTTGCCCTTACTTTGACAGCAGTCTATTTGGATTGTCTTATGCTGCCTTTTGAAAGCAGAAGTTCTTAATTTAAATATAGCCAGAGTATTTGCCCTTTTTTTGACTGCAGTCTAATTTTTAGGAAGTCTTTTTTTTTTCAGTTTCTTTACTTATAATTTTTAAAATTACTTGCACTTTCTAGAATTCCAGAAATACCATTTTCCCAGCTGCTGTTTTTTTTTTTTTTAAATCAGTCTTCACTGAGACTTTTCTTTTCTTTTTTTTTTACATTATTGTGTTGGTTTTGCCATACATTGACATGAATCTGCCATGGGTAT
This sequence comes from Antilocapra americana, assembly GCA_007570785.1. Taxonomy (NCBI): domain Eukaryota; kingdom Metazoa; phylum Chordata; class Mammalia; order Artiodactyla; family Antilocapridae; genus Antilocapra; species Antilocapra americana. The sequence goes on from ML660774.1 coordinate 25,838,037, forward strand.
ACATGTGTTCCCCTTCCAGAAACCCCCTCCCACCTCCTTCCGAATTCCATCTCTCTGGGTCATCCCGGTGCACTAGCCCTGAGCACCCTGTATCATGCATGAAATCTGGGCTGGTTGTTGATTTCACATATGATAATTTACATGTGTTGATGCCATTCTCCCATATCATCCCACCCTCGCCCCCTTAGAGTCCAAAAGACGGTCCTATACATCTGCGTCTCTTTTGCTGTCTCTCATACAGGGATTTTGCTACCATCTTTCCAAATTCCATATATATGCGTTAGTATACTGTATTGTTGTTTTTCCCTCTGGCTTACTTCACTCTGTAGGAAGTCTTATGCAAAATATAATTTCATAATCAGAGGTCATAAATATATTTTTCTATGTTTTCTTCTGAAATTATTTATCTTTCACCTTTCAGCCCTTAATACATGTTTAATGATTATCTCTATAGAGTATGACATAGGAAATACATTCAATTTCCCTTCTGTGAATCATCACTAATCTGCAATATTAGCGTCGTCTTACTCCAGGTTTTCTTAAACGACTGGATCTCTTTCCAGGCTCCCTATTCCGTTTCATCGTTTCTTTGTCTTTCCCCATACTAAAACCATCTGTCATAAGAGAACTGTAGCTTCCCAGGATTCCTCATTTCAGGTAAAGAACTACCCCCTACACACCTTTGCTCTTCTCCAGGGATGCTTGTCTGACCTTTGACGCTTTGTCTTTTATATAAACATACAATCAGCTGGTCAGATCCCAATTTTAAAAAATCTGTTAAGAACTTTGCTCAAATTGCATCAAATCTATATTTTGTAATTTGGAGGAAAATTACGTGATTTTGATGTTCTCTCTGGTCCATCTGATCAGGGCAGGTGGAGAGATGGAGACTGAACACATGATGTCAGCAGTCCCAACCATTTTGGCATCAGGAACTGGTTAATGGAAGACAGTTTTTACACAGGCCGGGGAGATGCTAGCAATGAGGAGTGGCCATAAACACAGGGGAAGCTTCACTGGATCACCTGCCACTTACCTCCTAGTATGGAGCCTGGTTCCGAACAGGCCACCGACCTGCACCTGTGGCCCAGGGGTTGGGGACCCCTGTATTAATGTGCTTCTCAAATCATATCTTTATATTGCTCAGTATTCCTCTATTGTCACAGGGCCAAAAATTTACTCAGAGAACTCTTCTTTAGATACATTTCTTCTCCTAGATATTGATACAGAGTTTTCTTTCCCATCAACAAAGACATTTCTTAAACTTCTTTGATTTCTTTCAAGATATAAGAGATTTAGATATCTTCTACCTTATTTATAATTACTCTATGTTTTTGTTTCTAATGAATATTATCTTTGAATTTGGCAAAATATAGTCCATTATATCTACTACTGTGGGCAGGAATCCCTTAGAAGAAATGGAGTAGCCATCATAGTCAACAAAAGAGTCCAAAATGCAGTACTTGGATGCAATCTCAAAGATGACACAATGATCTCTTTGTTTTCAAGGCAAACCATTCAATATCATGATAATCCAAGTCTGCCCCGACCAGTAACAGTGAAGAAGCTGAAGTTCAATGGTTCTATGAAGACCTATAAAACCTTCTAGAACTAATACCCAAAAAAGATGTTCTTTTCATTATAGGGGACTGGAATGCAAAAGTAGGAAGTCAAGAAACACCTGGAGTAACAGGCAAATTTGGCCTTGGAGAATGAAGCAGGACAAAGGCTAATAGAGTTCTGCCAAGAGAATGCACTTGTCATAGCAAACAGCCTCTTCCAACAACACAAGAGAAGACTCTACACATGGACATCACAAGATGGTCAACACCCAAATCAGACTGATTATATTCTTTGTAGCCGAAGATGGAGAAGCTCTATACAGTAAGCAAAAAAAAGACCAGGAGCTGACTGTGGCTTGGATCATGAACTCATTATTGCCAAATTCAGACCGAAATTGAAGACAGTGGGGAAAACCACTAGACCATTCAGGTATGACCTAGATCAAATCTTTTATGACTATACAGTGGAAGTGAGAAATAGATTTAAGGGACTAGATCTGATAGCATGCCTGATAAACTATGGATGGAGGTTAGAACTAGACATGAAACAACAGACTGGTTCCAAATAGGAAAAGGAGTACGTCAAGGCTGTATATTGTCACCCTGCTTATTTAACTTATATGCAGAGTACATCATGAGAAATGCTGGGCTGGAAGAAGCACAAGCTGGAATCAAGATTGCTGGGAGAAATATCAATAACCTCAGATATGCAGATGACACCACTCTTATGGCAGAAAGTGAAGAAGAATTAAAGAGCCTCTTAATGAAAGTGAAAGAGGAGAGTGAAAGAGTTGGCTTAAAGCTCAATATTCAGAAAACTAAG
>ML660774.1:25840521-25939374 GCA_007570785.1 Antilocapra americana
AGAGAAATGCTGGGCTGGAAGAAGCACAAGCTGGAATCAAGATTGCTGGGAGAAATATCAATAACCTCAGATATGCAGATGACACCACTCTTATGGCAGAAAGTGAAGAAGAATTAAAGAGCCTCTTAATGAAAGTGAAAGAGGAGAGTGAAAGAGTTGGCTTAAAGCTCAATATTCAGAAAACTAAGATCATGGCATCCGGTCCCATCACTTCATGGCAAATAGATGGGGAAACAGTAGAAACAGTGGCTGACTTTATTTTTCTGGGCTCCAAAATCACTGCAGATGGTGATTGCAGCCATGAAAGTAAAAGATGCTTACTCCTTGGAAGGAAAGTTATGACCCACCTAGACAGCATATTAAAAAGCCGAGACATTACTTTGTCAACAAAGGTCTGCCTAGTCAAGGCTATAGTTTTTCCAGTAGTCATGTATGGATGTGAGAGTTGAACTATAATGAAAGCTGAGCACCGAAGAATTGATGTTTTTGAATTGTAGTATTGGAGAAGACTCTTGAGAGTCCCTTGGACTGCAAGGAGATCCAACCAGTCCATGCTAAAGGAGATCAGTCTTGGGTATTCATTGAAAGGACTGATGTTGAAGCTGAAACTCCAGTACTTTGGCCACTTGATGCGAAGAGCTGACTCATTTGAAAAGGCTCTGATGCTGGGAAAGATTGAAGGCAGGAGGAGAAGGGGATGACAGAGGACAAGATGGTTGGATGGCATCACCGACTCAATGGACATGGGTTTGGGTAAACTCTGGGTATTGGTGATGGATGGGGAGGCCTGGCGTGCTGCGGTTCATGGCATCACAAATAGTCAGACACAACTGAGCGACTGAACTGAACTGAACTGATAGTATCTTTGGATCTCTTTATTCCTGGTTTAGGATGAAATTGATATTTAATATGAAGCTTGAATCTAGCACTTTGATAACCACTCATTAATTCTAATAATGGTTTGCTGACTATCTGGGTTTTCTACGTAAAATTAAAGTATTTGAGAATAACATTGTTTTGTTTTTTCATTTACCATCCTTATAACTTTTCTTTCTGTCTATTTTTCTTCTTATTCTTCAGGTGAGGCAGTGCCTAACATAGTTTTGAACAGAAATGCCGATACTTGGTTTTGTCTCACATTTTAAAAGACATTTTTAATATCTCCCTATTAAGTATGATATATCCTGAAGGCTTTCTGTGGATTCCTTTTATCAGTTTAAGGAGGACCTGCCTGCCTATTCCAAATTAGCTAGTTTTTTTGTTTGTTGCAATCATGAATGGATTATTTATATCTACTGAAAATTTTTAATATTAAAATTATCTCACATTTGGGAATTAATGGTCCAGTGGCTAGGACTAATGGTCCTAGTGGCTAGGACTCTGTGCTTGCCACAGAGTGTGGGTTCAATCCCTGGTCTGGGAAGTAAGATTTTACAAGCTGCAGGGCACAGTCAAAAACAGAAAAACAAATTATCTCATATTATTAAAATACTCATTTGACTTTCCCTCCTTAAATATGATAAGATGGGTAACACATCAAACTCCCTCCAGTCATTATTGCTTCAGCAAAAAATTGTACATAGTACTCAGTAAATCTGTGGGAACAGAGCACCAAATGGAGAAGACCCAGAGAAAAGGCCCAGAGGAAAGTCCAGCGCATGGGACCTTGTTGCAGATGAGCAGGGAGGCTGGGGCAGCCCTCAGAGGCCCTGGGAAGCCATGAGGCTGATGCAAGACATGAGCCCAGGGGCCTTCAGAGAAAATGGGGATAGAGGGCCGGAGAGCAGGTATGACCGCGGAAAAGGAAAATTGATGATGTACAGATGACCCAAACTGATGTCATTACTTGGGTCTCATTAAAAAAAAAAAAAGTTTCTGGTGGTTTTTTTTTTTTTTTTGCTCAGAAACAAACATAGACAGGAATCTGGATAAGAGAAACAGAGAAAGAAACATGTCAGATCCCAGAGGGTCACAAGCATGAAGAAGAGAGAATAACGATCCAAAGAGGATGGGCAAAGGGGACTTCCCTGGCGGTCTAGTGGTTAAGACTTCACCTTCCAGTGCAGTGGGTGCGGGTTCTATCCCTGGTTAGGGAGCTAAGATCTCATATGTCTCTCTCAGCCAAAAAACACCCCCAAAGCATAAACCAGAAGCAATATTGCAACCAATCTGCACAGACTTCAAAAATGGTCTGCATAAAAGTAAAGGGGATAAAAAAGAAACCCAAAGGAGCTCAGTACAAATGTGAGGACGTGCCTCCCTGCATCCAAGTGAATGAACCAGTGAAGTCAGCAAGCTGCACACACTGACTCAGGCTCAGAACAAACTGCACAGACTGGTGAATGTAGGGTGGTGAGCCTGTGTCCGGCCAGGTGTGGCAGAGCCTGGGTGGAACGCCCTCCCCTCTCTGCCCTCTGTTGACCATGCCGGACACGGAGGGGTCAGAGAGCAGATCCTCTCTGCTTTTCTCCTTTCTGCTTCCCATGTGCTCTCAAATATCATGTCTTTTTAAAAATACGACACTAAATTTTTTAAAGATGGGCTTGACCTCCTTTTTTGGTTGTTGTTCAAAACAGGGAAGAACCACAGATGGAGAAGGCCAGTTGTGCGGCTGTTCAACACTCCTGGGGAGCACCAGCGCGGGGGCGACAGAAGGGGACATTCTTCCCTTTCCTGATGCGAGGCTCCTTCCAAATTTCTCTACAGATGAGATAGGGGAGGTCCCCCCGGGAGGGCTTCAGAGCCCCAGCACATGGAACCTATTGCTTTTGTTGCCTGTAGTAAAGTTCACATTTTGATTGCTCCTCTAGATTACGTAGATCCAGACATATTTTATGCAGTCATCCGGATCTTCCTCTCTGGGTGAGTACAGTTCAGCTCTTCTCTGGCTCGAGACATCTGTAGCCTTTCCCAGACTTATGAGGGGAGAAACAGACAGAAACTTCCCAGAGACAGAAAGACACCAAGTAACCCTCCATAACAAAGCAATCACCTGGGATCCACTCTTGGATAAAAGCAAAGGGGTGCCATCTGCATGACAAATGACCCTGAAGGGTGACTATTTACAGTCATTGTCCTGAGGCCATCCCTTTAGAATCAGTTTGTATTCACCTTTCTTAGAAAACTACCTGGAGGAAGGGGGAAGAAAAAGCTCGGTGTGCCCCCTGAGCCCAGAAGTGCTCTCACTGAGGAAAGGTGGGGAGAATGAGGAATATAATGATGGGGGGACCAGACCAAGTAGAGGTTCCTTGTTTCCTCTTGGAGTGTGATGAACAGCACGGGCAAGTTCTGAGAAGAGTGACGTGAGCTGTCTTAAGTTTCAGAACATCACTCTTATGTTCTGAGTGAGGGAATAGAATGGACCCAGGGAAGCACTTAGGAAGCTCTGACTGTAAGCCAGGGTGGTGGCCTGGGCTTGGATGGGAGCCGTAGAGACACTGAGAAACGGTCAGTTCTGGATGGATATGAATTGAAGGTAAGGTTGGCAGGATCTGCTCTTGGATTGCACATAGAATGGAAGAGAAAGAGGTCCATCAGAGAGGACTCTAGGTTTATGGCTGGACCCTTGGAAAGAATGGAGCCACCATTGGCTTTTCTCTGAGGGTAAAGACAATGGCGGAGCCAAGCTGGCAAAAGGAAGAGGGAATGGAAAGTTCACTTTGGGGTGAAGCCCTTCCTATGGAGATGTCTAGTAGGCAGTTGAATACATGTATCTGGAATATAAGGAAGTGTCTGAGGTCCGGGTGCACATTTGTCAATAGTCCCAGGATAGCTGGCTTTGAAATCCACGAGGTGAGATGATTTGGGAATAAGAGTAGTGAGAGATGCAAGGGCTAAGTCCTGAGAATGTCCAGCACTTAGAAGCAGTCAGGAAGGGAAGGGGCTAGGGAAGGAGCCCAGAGTAACCAAAGGAGACCATCAACGGATTACAGAGAACAATCCAAATCAGTACTGCCAATGTCTGGTCCACTTACCACACAATAGCAGTCTGGTCTTCAACATTTCTGCCCCATAAAATGTTGTTTGGAAATCTTATTGGACCAGTGCCACAAACTCCCAAAGTCTGATAGGCCATCAGAACTTTCTGGAATGCATTTGATGCTTTCAGCAACTCTAGGTACTAGATACAAGTCAGGAGGGACTTCACAGGGGGCTTAGTGGTAAAGAATCCACCTGCCAAGGCAGGAGACCTAGGTGATGCAAGTTCCAGCCCTGGATCAGGAGGATTCCCTAGAGGAGGAAATGGCAACCCACTCCAGTATTCTTGCCTGGAAAAATCCCATGGACAGAGGAACTGGGTAGGCTACAGTCCTTGGGGCTTTGGGGTTGCCAAGAGTCTGACACTGAGTGACTGAGCTCATATGCACAGGTCAGGAGAACTGAGTCTAAGAAGCGTTTGTATATAAAGTTATAGAAAAATGAAAGAAGGGAGGTGATGTTACAATCAGTGTGAGTAGTATGATAAAATGGCTAATATTTATTGAATGCAATATTTTTCAGGCACCGAGCAGGTATTCTTTTAATTAGTTTTCACAACAACCCAATAAGATAGATACTAATATTATTCCTATGAAGAAACTGGGGTTTCAGGAAGTGAATCAACTCAGCCAAGGCTCAAAGTCACTAAGTATCAAAGCTGAGACTCAATTCCACATCTGCCTAAGACTGAGTCCTCTCTCCTAAGGGCCACAGCAGGTTTTGATCTTAGACTCAGAACCTGCCCTAGGCTCCTCCCATTCATGCCCGGCTCTTCTGTCTGTATGTCATCTCCTTGTGTGGTGATATTTTTCCAATTGCAAAGGCCACTATGATATTCATCCAGTAAAACTGCAGAACAGCCAATGCAAAACATCCCCCAAAGAAAATAAGAGCATTTCCTGTTCAGGGAAGTATTTGAAAAAGGTCGTGGATGCCAGGTGAGCCGTCTGTCTGAGGCTTCTGTATGTGTGTGATGTGTTTCCCTTCTCTTGAGCAAAATGATCTTTAGAATTACAGGAAGGAGGGGAGACATCAACGTAAGTCTGCTATCTGCTATTTAAAGTGTTAACAACAGGATTCCTGGCAATAAGAGAAAAATATCTTGTTCTCAGCAAAAGAAATTAACATGTGGGTGGGTGGGGTCCTGGGAAGTGCAACTAGAGAATTACAAATTTAGGGGTCAAGTTCTAGTTACTGCACTAACAATGGAGGTCCTGGAGACAGCGCCTTGAGATTCTTTCTCTATTAAATGGGTTTTTAAATGCCTGCCTGGATCTACTCCAGGAGGAACAAATGAGAAAATGTAGGTGAATACGATATGCAAACTGCATTGTCACCTGGAGAATTCCATGGAAAAAGGAGCCTGGCAGGCTACAGGCCATGGGGTTGCAGCTTTGGACATGACTGAGAGACTCACACACACACACACACACACACACACACACACACACACACGATGTATTCTTGGGGCTGCTGATTCTGTCTCATGGAAGTTACTCTTGTGGAGTTACCCAAATATATCCCGAGTGTCCAAGGCCCTCTTAAAAATCAGACAGTGAAATGAGTAAAATGGTTGGGGTCTTAGAAAGAGGGAGACTCAGACAAAAAGATGAGGACATGGAATCAGGGAGACAGAAGAGGAGAGAAAAGAAAAGATAGGAAAGGAATGTGTTCTCTTTCTTGCTTGATCTGTATCCTGATCAGAAAAGATACACTTAAATCCTAGTACGCACTTGCACTTCCCTCTGGCTTTTGTTCTTACCTAGATGGAAGGATAACCCAGCATTGCCTGTGGGCGTGGTATACGAAGGTGTCTCCGAAGAGCCCCTGAGTTACTCTGGTGGAAGCGCTGCTCAGAGCACCATATTGCATGCCTTCGATGAGTTCTTGGGCGTCCGTCACAGCAAGGAGAGCGGTAAATCCGACATTTTCTTTTTATTTTTTCTTGTTTTTTTTTTTTTTTTTTCCTTATCAGAGAGGAAGAACAGAGGTGTTTTTACCAATTGATAAGTCCAACTATAAGTGAAAATGTCAGAAAGTCTATACATCTCCTGACTAACCAGGAGACTGTGCGCCTACCAGAACTCAGCTGAATACTGGGTTTTTACTTACAAACTTTCAAACATTGCTGAATTTCCAGCAGTCCTCTGTCACTTTACTTGGATCCTTAGGCAGTAGCTTGCTTTTTCTAAAGTGGGGGAGTGGTCTGGAGACCGAGGACCAGATGCTCTGTTGCCAAGTCAGAATGTAGCTGCTGATAAGACGTGGGCTCCTCCGCTGAAGCCTGTTCCCATAAAACTACTGCAGCCTCAGCCCACATCCCTTTAGACCAGAACCGGGTTCTACCATCTCGCAAGCTTGAAATGCTGCCTTTCCTTACCTGCCGTCATCAAGCCAAATGCTCAACAGCTGCAGAAAGACATTTCCTAGTGCAAAGTTTCTAAGCTGGATTAAGAAAAAAAAAGAAAAAAACCAACTAGAATTTGGTCATAGAATCTAGCAATTCTCTAGAACTAGGATCAATTTTGGGGGTGGATGGGGGAAGCATAATTGCTTTAAGTGTTGTGTTACTTTCTGCTCTACAGTGAAGTGAGTCAGTCATATACACACATATATCCGCTTCCTCTTAGACTTCCCTCCCATTCTCTGCCCCATCCCACCTCTAGGTCATCACAGAGTGTCGAGCTGAGCTCCCTGTGCTGTACATCAGGTTCCCACTAGCTATCTATTTTGCACACAGTAATCTCCATATGTCAGTCTTACTCACCTAATTTGTCTACATTTTTGTGTCTCTACTCCTGCCCTGAAAACAGGCTAATTTGTACCATTTTTCTAGATTCCATATATATGTGTTAATACATGGTATTTGTTTTTCTTATTGTGACTTATTTTACTCTGTGTGACAGACTCAGAGTCCATCCACATCTCTGCAAATGATCTAATATTGTTCTTTTTCATGACTGAGTAATATTCCACAGGCTTCCGATTTGATGATGTTAGTGGCACCATGGTACATGATGTTAATAATGTACTATGATTAATATTAATCCCATAATGAATTTCCTATAAGTGATCTCTGTTTATTTATATTTCCCATAAATATCTATTGACCCAATTTTTAAGCAATTTGACTTCGAGGCAATTACTAAAATAATTGTTCATTCTTTATCTTCTTGCCCTTAGAAACTGTATCACTTTCCTCTTCCTTAGCACACCCTCTAAAATGAAACACTTGGGAAACAAAATTCAGCAGAATATTTAGCTCCTCCATTTAAGGGTCCATGCCTTACCTTTGTGGATACACCTCCTGAGAGAGATATTTTGCCCACATTTCAGAGATGATAACTATTTATACATTGGCTGGAGAGCTGGTTCCAGGTTAGTTATCTGAAATGGGGCTTGCTTTTTTTCCCTTCCTCATTTCCAATCAACGTTTAGAGGCTTTGGAATTCCCTGGTGGTCCAGTGATGAAGACCCTGTACTTCCAACACAGCGGGTAGAAGTTCAGTCTCTGGTCAGGGAACTAAGTTCCCACATGCTGAGTTAGGGAGCCAAAATATTAAAAAAGAAAAAAGAAGAAAAGCTTTGGAGGATGTGATGTCTGTAAGCAAAAGAGGCAGCCAAGCTGGCTGGACACTGTTAGGGTGAGCAGTGGGGTCAGGGTGGCATAATGTCTTGATAGGCAGACTGGCTCGCTCGTCTTTCCACGGGGAGTTACAGCCTTGCCCTGCCATCTTTCTTTCAGCTGATTTTCTGCGCAGGATGAGGGATTACATGCCTCCTGCCCACAGGGCCTTCGTGGAAGCAATCCGCGCGGCTCCTTCCCTGAGGGCCCACGTCCTGTCCTCTGGGGACGGGCAGCTCCTGACGGCCTATAACCAGTGTGTGGAGAGCCTGGCAGCCCTGCGCACCTGCCACCTGGTCCTGGTGACCAAGTACGTCATCACGGCCGCATCCAAAGCAAAGGCCCGGAGGACGAGCCACCTGCCAGGGCCCCCTCAGGCCCTGGAGGAGAGGGGCACCGGGGGAACGGCCGTCATGAGCTTCCTGAAGAGCGTCAGGGACAAGACGCTGGAGGCAGTGCTCCACCCAAGCGGCTAAGGGGCCGCCCTCTCCCGCCAAGGCAAGCCCGGCAATTGCAGGAAGGCGCTCCTTGCCTGCCTCTCACCGGACAGCGGGCGGACCTGGAGAATGGGACTGCTCTGTCTGCAGCAGCCTGAAAGGGACCTCAGTGTCATTCACGTCCTTGCTCCCCAGAACACCACCTTCTCCTTCACTGAGAACTATTCACAGAAGAGAGTTTTCGTGGCCTGAAACTTATCTTTCCCTCTCTAGTTACTGGTTTATAGCAAACAGCTCTGGATTACCCCTTTAGAACCACCGCCCCCCACCATGGGAGCAAGTATACCCCTATTCTGTTTGTCAAACTATAGAAACCCCATCTACATTTCACTAATCAAATAAAATTGCTTATGCATGGATCACCTTGTTGATGTCTCAAAAAAATAAGAAAGAAAACTTTCTTGCATCCATTCATTTACTCAGCAACTCATTAAGTTCCTATTAAGTCCTGGCTTAGGGGCTGTGTTGTGCTGTGCTTAGTCGCTCAGTCGTGTCCAACTCTCTGCAAGACCATGGACTGTAGCCGGCCAGGCTCCTCTGTCCATGGGGATTCTCCAGGCAAGAATACTGGAGTGGGTTGCCAGGCCCTCCTCCAGGGGATCCTCCCAACCCAGGAATCAAACCAGGGTCTCCTGAATTGCAGGCAGATTCTTTACCAGCTGAGCTGCCAGAGAAGTCTGGCGTAGGGATTACAGCAGGGCTTTTCCAGGCCCCAGGCTACCACTATCTCCCTGCATGTGAAGAATCTGGGGGCAGAAAGTTGGAAACCCTCCAGGAGAGGTGAGGAGGGAAGAGGAAGTGGAGGACAAGACTCTGAAATCACCAGCATGGAAACGGGTACTTGATGTTATGGGAACAAGTGAGGCATAGCAACGCGGTTCAGAAGTTTGTACTTTCTATTTCGGTTTCCTTCTTTATTTTTAGAAGAATGGTTCTTTCTTCTTATGCTGAAAGTTTGTATTTGTAAATTGAATGAATGAATGAATTGATCCTTCTGGGCTCTCCTCAATGCCCAAGACCCTTGATAAGAAACTAGTATAATTCTTGGGGTGCCAGGAAGGCCCTACATCCTCCGAGGACTTGGTCTTGCAAAAAAAGAAAAAAAAATGGGAAGGTGTGGGTGATGAGGCCAAGTGCACGTGGTCTGAGTGGACCAAGAAAAACCCTGATGGTGTCCTCTCTGCCTACACTTTAGGTCAGAGTCTCAGCTCAGAAGACGAGGCTCTCATCACTCATAAAGCCTTTTCTCTCCATATACCCTTTTTGTGTTTGACAAGTTGATTGTGAAACTTAAGAAATGTGCTTGGATGTATTTATTTCTCTTTGATTTTCTCTCCTAACCCCTCTAGCTTGGTATCAATAAACCCAGACCGCTTGTACCGCTGGTCCAAGGAGGCAGATCAAGTAGAAACACCATAGCTGGTGATTCAAAACATCGCCCATTGTTGTCGTCATTCTAATTCAAAAAGAACGCAACATTTAAAATACATTTGAATTCTGTCTTTGAATTCTGACTTCTCCATTTTTAAAATTTATTTTGTTTAATTGATGTAGAGTTGGTTTACAATGCTGTGTTAGTTTCAGGTGTACAGCAAAATGATTCTGTTATACATGTATTTATGGATGAATATAGATACATTGACCAAATTTAGAATATTCTTCATTCTCAGCTTCTTGTTTCTTCTTTTTTTTTTCAAATGCACTTTCTTTCCTTAAAAAATTTATTTATTTATTTTAATTGGAGGATAATTGCTTTCCAATATTGTGATGATTTTTGCCATACATCAGCATGAATCAGCCATAGGCACACATGTGTCCCCCTATCCTAAAGCCCCCTCCACCCCCTCCCCACCCCATCCTTCTAGGTTATCACAGAGCACTGGCTTTGGGTTCCCCGCATCATGCATCAAACTCCCACTGGCTATCTATTTTACATATGATAGTTATATGTTTCAATGCTTTTCTCTCAAATTATCCCACCCTCTCCTTCTCCCACTGAGTCCAAAAGTCTGTTCTTTAAGTCTGTGTCTCCTTTGCTGCCCTGCATATAGGATTATTGGTGCCATCTTTCTAGATTTTATATATATGCGTTAATATACGATGTTTGTCTTTCTCTTTCTCACTTACTTCAGTCTGTATAATAGGCTCTAGGTTCATGAACTGACTCAAATGCGTTCCTTTTTATAGTTGAGTAAAAGTCCACTGTATATAAGCACCACAACTTCCTTATCCATTCATCTGCTGATGGACATCTAAGTTACTTCTGTATCCTAGCTGTTGTAAATAGTCTCAACTTCCTGTTTCTTACACAGTCGAGAAGATCTTTCATAATCAAGACTGGTCTCAGGGTGGTTATAAGTCACGAAAGTTATAGTTCTCGTCATGGAGGAAACATTAGTGAAAGTTTGCTTGGTTGTGGGGTGAGGCTCAGAGCATCACGCAGACACCAGTAAAAGAGAGAACACTGTATTCCTCTAGCTTCTTGGATTCACAGAGTCTGCTTGGCAATAAAAATGACCATTTATCATTTGGGGATCCTAGGAAGTTGAAAGTGATCAAAGTGTGGACTTAAAGAGAGGAAAACCCTGGGTCTGTATACCAGCTTTGTCACATTTCATGACAGGCAGGGTATTTAATTTTTCAGAGCCATCGTTCACTCACATGAGGGGAGCTAAACTAGAGAGTAAGTGGAAAACTGGTGGTTATGGTATTTCATTATGTGACCTGGAGCTAGGGGGAGCTGTGGAAAGTTGGACTGTGTCTGGCCCACACTTGGTAAAGGAAACAGGCAACATGGCCTCAAAACCAGCAAGCAGAGTGAGACAGAACCTGGAATTTTCTTGAAAGAAGTAGGCCTGAGTGGGGAGTAATGAAGGGCTTTGAGAACTTAAAAAAGAATGTCAGTTCAGTCTAGGTTTTCAATCCAGGCTTACATCAATGACAAACTGTTTTTCCACTGAGAGTGACCAGATTCACAAAGGATCGTCTGCCCTGGAATCCTTCCAACAGATCCAAGTCCACACAAAGAGACCACAGGGCTTGACACTGAGCAGGTTTTCAGTAAATGTCGAATAACCAAGAAACCAGGTAGAATGAAGGAAGCTGGAAGGGAAGTGAGCAAAGTGTTGCCTCTCAAAGCTTTCAGAATGTTTTGTTTGTTTACATTATACAAGGGTGAAACCAGTGCAAACCAAAGAGGTCCTTTGCCAAGGAACCCTCTCTGAATTCATGTTCAAAGTTTGATTTCTAGGGCCAAGTGCGTTCCACTTTCAGCTTTATGGCAGAGTAGGGAAAACAAAGCTTCCATAACAACAACAGCAAAAATAAAAACACATTTCCCCCAAGAATTCTAGAGATAAAGGGTGTCCACATCAGTGGGGGAAAATAACTTATTGTATGGTCGAAATGATGTGATGATGATGGTATGAGGATGGTAGCACAAGCTTGAAGAAAAAGTAAAAGTATAGGCTTGAGGGCTCAGAAACTCTCTCTGTATCTGTATGCATCTATACTTATGCCTATACCTGTCCCAGGAGGAAGACCCAGGGAGAGCCAAAGCTGTGATTCAAGTCTGAAAGCCGTCTGCTGGAGAAGTCTTTCCTTCTCAGGGGAGGAGGAGCCTTCTTGGTCTATTCAGGCCTTCACCTGATTAGGTGAGACTCGCCCCCCTAAGGTGGGGCTTCCCAGGTGGCACTAGTGGTAAAGAACCTACCTGACAGTGCAGGAGATGTAGGAGACACAGACACAGGTTCGGTCCCTGAGTCAGGAAGATCCCCCGGAGGAGGGCATGGCAACCCACTCCAGTATTCTTGTCTGGAGAATCCCATGGACAGAGGAGCCTGGTGGGTTACAGGGCATGGGGTCACAGAGAGGCAACTTAGCACACACCCACCCTCACCTAGGTGGGGCAATCTGCTTTACTCAAAGTCCACAGACTTAAGTGTTAATTTCATCCCCAACACCCTCACAGAAACACCCACAATAGTGTTTGACCAAATAAATATATGGGCATCATGGCCCAGTCAAGGGGATCAGTTACATTAGCCATCCCAAACTTCCTTGAGAACTTATGGAGTCTAACATGCTCTCCCCATGTTCTGTACTAGCAGGAGAGTCTTCCTTTGTAACGATGGAGAGGAGGTAAAAAAAAATGGCACGAAGTTGAGCGATCCTCTAAGAGAGGCAGGGAAGGGTGCATTGGTGGAGTGAGCAGACGCCACCAGGAAAATCAAGGAGCCCCGCCAGAAAAAGCCGACCTCGATCACATCTGAAAGCTCATTATGCTGGGGATCCATGCAAAGGAGCCACTGTCTCTCTCAGTAGCAACAAAATCCCACTGCTCTGAGGCTGAGAATGTAGGACAAGTCTTCCTTCCTACACTGGTTTATTCACCAAGAAAAAAAGTTCTTCCTGCTTCCTACCTGAGAAGGAGTGACAAGGTGTTAAAGTCCAAAACCCTGTAGATACATCTTTTCCTTGGGGGGCCTCCACCACCCACCACTGTTGGTGACAAGGAAGCAAGGAGTCCTTTCTATCTTCTGCTCTTGTCCAGCTAGGATGAGTTTAGTAATTTTTCCAAGAATTTAAAGATTCAAGCTTTCAGACTACAGGAAGCTTTGTCTTCCAGAAAAAAAAAGTTTGTTATTTTTGTCATGACAGTTTTATTTTTATTTTTGAAAAAAAAGTGTCTTTATTTAGACAAGGGTTTAGGGCTTCCCTGCTGGCCCTGATGGTTAAGAAACTGCCTGCAGTGCGAGAGACATGGGTTTGATCCCTGGGTTGAGAAGATCCCCTGGAGAAGGGAAAGGCTACCCACTCCAGTATTCTTGCCTAGAGACTCCCCATGGACAGAGGAACCCGGCAGGCTATACAGTCCACAAGGTTGGGAAGAGCTGGCCGGGACTGAGCGACTTGGGGCAAGAAGGATTAGTCACTGTTTTCCTCAAAATGATGCATTTATCCAGAGCAAGACTTCGTTTTCTTCACCTTCTTCAGAAGAAAGAGCTGCAACAATGCCCTAAAAGTTGGGGAGGACTTGAAAACTTGGATGATTTTAAAGGAAGACAAGCAGAAAGTGCAAAGGAAAAACCTGGAGATGGCAGAGCCAACGTGACATGCTCTCTCTGTAGGCTTGCAAGCCTCACGCCATCCTGATTCCCAAGCCACCTTCAGGTCAAACCTGGACACAAAGACCTCTCTGTATATAGGGCATCAAGACAAAGGAGCTCAGAGGCAGAGTTCCCCTTTTCTCACTATGGGTCTGTAACTCACTTACTGTAGTTTCCAGACTGGGGTTAAGG
Organism: Antilocapra americana; assembly: GCA_007570785.1. Classification (NCBI taxonomy): domain Eukaryota; kingdom Metazoa; phylum Chordata; class Mammalia; order Artiodactyla; family Antilocapridae; genus Antilocapra; species Antilocapra americana. Next base: position 25,853,922 of record ML660774.1, read on the forward strand.
TCAAAATGAAGCTAATTCACCACAACAAAGGCATGCTTAAAACCTGTGAGATCTTATCCAATTTAAGATCTGGGACAGAAAGCTTTCTGTACCTACAGACCAATTATTCCTTCCATGACACTGGATTGCACCCACCAAATTGTGTGTTTCATTTCCTCATGCACAGATGTTCTATTTGCTTTGCTAATGGAAGAAATGTTTTTCTCTTTCTTTGTTCACTTAACAGTAAACTTAATAAAGAAGTCGGATATCATCACTTTCTGAAATGCCATTGCTAGTTAATTTTTGCAGTTTAGCATCTGTTTGCCAGCAACATTATAAAACTGAGTTCTTGAATACGAGCATCGTCAAAAATAAATGATTCTTTTTTTTTTTTTTGGAAAGTCATTTCCTTTGTAAACTCACAAATCTGTTGGTTCACGTGGTTCTATAGCTGTATATAGATTCCAAACCAAACTCGATTATGTATTTTCCTTTCATTCTCTATAACTAGTTTTTTTTTTTCTTCCTATCAGAGATTGGGCTGCTGTCTCTTGGGGAAACATTTTCAGTATAGCATGAGACTTCACTTTGACCCTTCACAGGCCGCCTCCCGCCTTGCAAGGAAAGGAGAACTGGAACAAGCATGGTTGGCCTTCAGGGTAACCAAATATCTAGAGAACCAAATGGGCAACCCACTTGGGTCACCCTAGTTGCACCCCAAGAACCCACAACCATCTACCCGATTGCCACCTTCTAAATCTTGCTCTGGGTACTTAGAACCCAGAATTCTTGCATAAATGGTCCCAAGATGGCCTCTGAAACCTGCAAACTCTCACCATCTCCATACAAAGAAAGCACCATAGTCAACCCTCCGGTAAAGTTGGAGAGACTGTGACCTTGGGAGTATAAGGCAGTCCTTGGGGGACCCGTTACTGTGAACCACAAACCACAGTTGCCACATCGGCAACCAGTGGCCATGACTATGGAAGAGAGGTAATCTACATTAGATCAATTTTTTTTTCTAAAAGTGTGGACACACCCCGAGGTATATGCAATCTTAGTACCACAGTCAGGGATTGAACACATGCCCCTTGCATTGGAAGACAGAGTCTTAACAAGCGGACCACTCAGGAAATCCTGTATCACATCCATTTGACATTGAAAATACTATCAGTTTCAGCTCCTGTGTGGGGGTCTGTCACGAGGATTTTGCACTTCTCCAGCAATCTATGAACACAAGATTGAAAATGAGGTCATTTATGTCCTAATGAAGAGTTTCCCAAGACATGGAATTTGTCCTTTCCTGAGAGCAGGACAGAATGCAGCAACCCAGTTGGGTCACCCTAATTAACCCCTCAAGAGCCCACACCACCTCCACCACCGCCACCTTCTAGATCTTGCTCTGGGTCCTTGGAGCCCTGAATCCTTGCATAAAAGGTCCCAAGATGACTTCTGAAACCTACACAGCTCTCTCTCCTGGAGTTGCTCCTGGAGCTAGTGCTGTTCATTCTCTGGGCCAACAGCAAGTGTGTGGGGAGCAGGAGCTCATTGTTGCAGAGCCTGGATGTGGCTGGTGCTCTGCCAGGAGACTGGGGTGTTGTGGGCAAGAGGGCATGGTCCTCGGAGGTGTGCAACAGAGTAGACCTGGGAATTGAGAGTTATGCATGAACCCCACTGTCTCCAGGCCTCCAACTTTCATACAGGATTCTCATGGGTCTGGGAATTTTAACCTGAAGATGGGCCTCCAGGTTATTACAAAAGTTTGTTGTTTTTTTTTTTTTCCCTTCCTTTCATAGGTAGGATGACAGAATACCTTTGTATTTAATAATTTTCTCTCTTGATTTATCGCTTTTAAATATGTGTAGACCTGGCAAGTGGATGTACATTTACAAGGAAAGGCCCTGGCAGGACCAGGGGTATGGATTGCTTCACTGCTTCAGACTTGAAGTTGTTTTTTGTTTTGTTTTGTTTTCTTTATTTCTTCACATGTAGTCTTTTTGTTTTTGTTTCACTCACTATCCTAATCAAGAATATCATGAGGCTATAACTTAGAGTTAATGATTGAGTGACAGGGCATCAGTGAATCTCCTAAAATTATTTGAAGAATTTGCATAAGAAGGCATATCTTTTTTCTGGAGAGGAAGGGTCATAATTTGAGCAGATTCATGAGTTTTCATGATACACAGAACATTAAACAGCACATCATAAAATGAAAAGTTGCACTGAAGAACACTTCTTTTGCATGTTTTACCTTTGCTTGCAAGGCTGCTCTGTCACCACGAGAGGGCAACAGTGACCTGCAAGATAGCACCCGCCTCAGCAAGCTGTAGCTTCCCAATCATCTCCCAGGTCAAAGGGTTTTTTTCTATGTTCCAAAACTCTCTCTCTAGTGGTGTGATTCCTGCTCATTTTTTAAAATTTTAATTTAATTTTACTTGGCTGCACCACTTGGCTTGCAGGATCTTAGTTCCTTTACCAGGGATTGAACATGGGGGCCTCAGCTGTGAAAGTGCAGAGCCCTTAACCACTGGGCTGCTGCGGAATTACTTATTGCTTCCTTGGGAGAAATGTCGAACTTCTCTACATAAATGACAGAGTATTAATACAAGTATTTTGGTGAATAAAATTAATAGAATGAATCTTTCTTTATGGCAGGACTGAGGAATTTTGGGAGGTTATCACCCAGGAAGAGGTTATCACTCTTCCTCCTGAGAGAATCACAGCAATCCACCCAGGTAGATCTGTCTGTGTCTAAAAGCAAATCCTATTTTATTTGTAAATATTAATAAAGATATTTTGGGTGGTAGAGCTGTGGATAACTTGTATTCCTCTTTTTTAGAGCTTTCCTTATTAAGAAGAAAAACACTGATCCTTGTTGTTTTAAAAAGTTGGAGAGGAATTCTTCCTCCTGCCTCAGTGACCGGTGTTATCTGTGAATCTTTACTGTCAGGGAAGCTTAAATGCTGGCAAATTGTGAAAGGAAGATTGGTAACAGAACTTAAGATCTAAAAGAAAGAGCATGTAAATAGTACAAACAGGAAAGGCCACGCACTGCCTTGGGCTTAGAAAGACATTAGCTGGGGCTTCACCTAGAAGAAAAGACAGATGTCCTCACTGATTAAACAGTTCTGCCCTCATTGCCCCCTGCACCTCCACTCAGAGCTGCTGCGTCCTCACCCAGAAGTGACTCCTGGGGAATTCCTGCTACGGGGAGAGGCTAGTGGCGGAGTCCGTGCATGCAAACAGATGGTCCGCGTGAAGATGTCCTACAGGGCAACCACTGAAGTCATACTCAAAGTTGGAAGGGGAGCGTTCTGGTGAACGGAGGCAGGAGAAAGAAAAGGCAATGTGACAGCTCACCCGTCTGCTCATCGTCACCAGCTTCAACCTTCTTCTCAAATACGAAACAAGCCTAAAAAGAAAATAAACTTAAAGCATCCTTATTTATCGTCTCCCTCATCCATTAATTCCCAGTACAGAAATTAAAACAGAGAACAAAAATATCCTGATATGAAACGAATGAAAACAACAAATATAGACTCTACATTGCAAAACTGCCCTGTGGCCACGTATTACACAAATTTGGGATTAGTACTCTCAATAGAGAACACGAAGCCTGCAGAAATCTACTCATAGCATCCTACTTTCTGTGTCACTGGTCTGGGTACAAATCGCAGTTCTTCTATTCAATACACTTTGACATTTCTGTGGGTCACTTTCAGAGTGATAACGATACTTACCTTACAGGGTATGATGATTACATGAGTCAGTATTAATATATATATACATCATTTAGACCAGTAACTACAAAGATCAAACACTATGCAACTATTAACTGCTGTGATTGTTGCTATCAGTTATTTCCAGAGACTGGTAGACACACAATTGAACAGTGTGGAAGGAAACTTCTTTTTTGGTTTAATTTTTATTGGCATATATAGTTGCCCTAAAATGTTGTGTTAGGTTCTGCTGACACAGACAAAGTGAATATGTGTGTGTGTGTGTGTGTGTGTGTGTGTGTGTGTGTGTGTGCCCTCTCTTTGGGATTTCCTTCCCATTTATGTCACCACAGAGCACTGAGTAGAGTCCCCTGTGCTGTAGAGCAGATTCTCATTAGTTACTTATTTTACACATAGTAGTGTATAAAATTTCAATCGTGCATTCCTAAACCTAAGGCATAGAGTCAAGAAGAGTTCGGCTCATTTCTGTCCTCTCAGGCTTCACCTAGAAGGGAACTGATGCTCTAAGAAGCCCAGAGGGAGGCCACAGGGAAAACTGAGAAATTTCTGTGGTATTACATGGTCATCTTCTTAGAGGAATATTTTTCTGACTTTGCTTGATTACTGTCTTGTTCACTATAAAAGATCTCCAATCCTAGATTCTAAACACTATAAAATGACTAGTTTTAAACTCTATGGCTAAAATCATGTCATTGTTGTTGTGAAACCTTATAATACTCTTTGAAGGAAATGGAGATACTATAGATTTCAGAAAAAAGCTGGAACTAAAGACTCGCTAAAGACTCATATGTGTGTTGGGAAGCACAGTAACTCTCTGGAAGAAAGAATGTATTATCCTGCTGCTTGACAGGATTGGTTAAGCTGTAAAGTAGGGAAAGTTTAGCTTCCACACTTCTAGTCGTCCCTTTCTGTGCTGTCCACCCCCATCTTGGTGCCATCTCTTCTATCAGGAGAATGTTGCATTGTATATAATAAAAAAGAAAATGCCAAGGAAAGATGCGTGTTTCTCTCTCGTGTTTGAAAATATCTGGGGCTAGAAAGGTGGTTCCCTTCATTCATTAATGACTCAAGTTGTTCCCTCTCTGCCCTGACATCTCAGTAAGTTTCTTCCACCTCGTGACTTAATAGGGGCTGCTGGAGCGCCAGCATTTATATCTGCCTTCCAGGTGGTGGGAAGATAAGGGGAAATACAGACAAATTTGTTTTTATTTTAGAAGGCTTCCAAAAAGGTTTCTGTATATCTTTTACTTTCTTCTGACTATGTCTTAATCACGTAGCCTTCCTAGCTACAATGGAGGCAGAATAGCCATACACCTAGCAGAAATAGGGTTCTGCTAAAAAAAAAAAAAAAAAAAGGCCATGTCTGCATTTTGAGGCAGGCAACAAAACACATTTTTATTGTACCTTCCTTAAATAGTCTAATTTTCTCAGTGCCTTTCATCGTTCTCAAAACTTTTCCTCCAAAAGGAATCCAAAACTCAGTCCGTTGTATAAGAGAGGAATTTGAGGGATAATGGGATTAAATCTTTAAATATAGTTATGAAGCATTATTAGTGAAATTTCAAGGCGGGGAGCAAATGCAGGGAGCAGAGGCTGATGGGAGCAGAGTATAAGGTCACATCACACAGGCAGCTTAGCCCCCACCTTGTGCAGGGCAGCCTGCTCGAAACGGTATGTTATCTTCAACTTCCAGCCACAGTGATATGGAAACAGTCCTGCCTCGGTCAATACAGCTGTTTTCAGACTGGAAGAAACGCTATCTGTTCTCATAATCAGTAGTAAATTCTTAAATGGGTTGCATTCCTTAAGTTTCCCTCAACCTATATCTCAAACTTTAGGCTTATATCAGAATTATCTGGATTTCGATAAAACACAGGTTGGAGGACTCCCGGAATTTCTGACCTGTAGATTTCAGGGTCAGTCTGAATATTTGCTTTTCTAACAAGCTCCCAGGTGATGGCATTACAAGCTACAGTTTGAGATCCACTGGTTCAGGGCATTTTCTTGTCTCTCTTGTTAGCAAGGATACTGTGAGACATTACCTATAATTCACCTCACATTCAATGAAAAAGAGCTTTGCTTCCTGGAGGGGAAAACCTAAATTCTTTATTAGCATCTGAATATGAAGCAAAAAAAAGCCTAAGGCTGTTTTGAAGGCCTGCCTACCCATCCCTCTCCAAAAACTTGCTTAAAGCTATTTGCCTTTATTACAAAGGGAAATACTTCTTTTTGATCATTCTCTTGCATCATTAAGTTTCAACTGAAACAGAACACAAATTCAGGTTTCAGGAGAAAAAACATTACTTCTGTTAAACGAAGGACATACTAAAAAATTCAGGAGAGTTTGGCCAAAAGACAGAGGAAAGGAGACAGATGGCAAAATTCCAAACAGGCTGCTGACTAACCAGGATTTTATCTGAAGGGAGACTGTTGCTGGGACTTGAAACTAGTTTGGTGTGTTTCTTTTTTTTTTTAAAATTTTTATTGAAATATAGTTGATTTACTATGTTGCCTGGTTTTGTAGATTTCTAAGCGATGCTAATATTAACATGTAAAGTATTCCTTCAAAAGTTCAAAGACAAAGAGCATGTGATTTCAGTCATATGTGGAATCTAAAAAAATGATACAAATGAACTTATTTACAAAGTAGAAAAAGACTCACAGACACAGGAAACAAACTCGCACTTGCCAAAGAAGACAGGAAGAGGACAGGAGGGGAAGGATAAATTAGGAGGTTGGGATAAACATATATACACACTGCTATAGATAAAATAAATAATCTTCAAGGACATACTGTGGAGCACAGGGAACTCTACTCAATACTCTGTGATAACCTAAATGGGAAAAGAAGCTGAAAAAAAGAAAGCTGTATATGTCTAATTGCGCCCTACCCACATCACATATTTCACATTCTCGAAGTCAGACACATACATGGCAAAGTTCCACAGAGGTCAAAGGCGAGTGATGTTAGCTAATGCCAGGCTACCCATAGGCCTTTGTGGTAGAATCCATCTTGGCTAAGAGAGGTATATACACACACAAGTGGAGGGTCCTGAGAGATGTTAAGTACAGAGAGTGAAGCAGGCAGATCAAAATGATTGGCCAAAGGAAACCTGGAAGGTGTACCCCATGTAAGTGATTTAAACTACCACGAGGGCATGACTCAGGGACCCTCTCTGAGTCCGCCATGTGCCTATCGACAGGCACTGTACCCTTTCTCCTCTTAATAAATGCTCTACTTGCTTCACTACCTTCCATCTTAGTGGAAATTCTTTTCTGCAAAGCCCAAGGGCTGGGGCTCATCACCACTGGTCTGGTGGCCAGGATTTGGTGTTCTCACCAAATTGATTGGGTTCTCTATCTCTGGCTGAGAACCCAAGCCCTGCTTCAAGCCAAGGCCACCTGAGATCATATCCTCCACCCCACCACGAGCTCCATAAATTCACCTCTGTGTCCCCCATGCCCCTATTCTTGGAATGAATGAAAGAATGAATGAAGAAACTCAGAGAGGGTGTAGAGAGAGCCCACATGAGGCAGCCAGCAATGTAAACACAGTCTGAACATCTGGTCCAAGAGGGAAAATGCCCTTCCCAGGAACAGGAGTCTACTTAGCATTCTCGAATCTGTGTCTTGGGGCAAATTACTTTGTGAGTCTTTCTCTCCATACACTTCTAATCCATCAAATCTTACTTGAATTTGCACCAAGCAAAGCTCTGAACACTGAGAGAGCTTAGGTTACAAGTGTTCAGGGTGTACAACAATGATGATAATGCAGGGGTGATTCCTGAGATGCCTTCACGAACATTTTTTCACTGAACTTTGACCACAGACTGGTGCGGTGAATGCTACAGTTTTCCCAGTTTGGCTAGTAAAGAAAAGGCCATTCAAAGGAGTTGATCAGGCTACCTTGGTGGCTCACAGTAAAGAACCCGCCTGCAATGCAGGAGACCCAGGCAGTCCCTGCGTTGGAAAGATCCACTGGAGAAGGGAATGTCAGGCTACTCCAGTGTTCTTGCCTGGAGAATCGCATGGACAGAGGAGCCTGGCAGGCGACAGTTGATGGGGTCGCAAAGAGTTGGACGCGACTGAGCGACTAGCATTTTCACTTTTCAAGCTCTGATTGAACCGGAAGCTCAACCCAGGTTTTTTGGCTCCAAATGCAATGACCTCTGTATGGTTCTTTCATGAAGTAGTTGTCGAAAGAGAAGTGATTTTAAAAACTGGATGTGTGCTCTCTGGGGGTTGGGGGAGGTTGAGGGAGGAGCGAGCTGTAAACCAGTCTGACTCCTTCCCTCCCAAGGGGTCAGCAGACTCGGTCCTTTAGCCTCAGCTTTCTGTAGCTTCCTCCTGTCCCACTGTCCATCCCTGAGAGTCTGCTGCTTTGGCTGCAGAAACAGACACAGGTCTCAACATGATGGCCCTAACTGATGGCTCCGCACTAAGCCTTTGGGGAGTGAGTCCCCTGCAGTGAGTCCCCTGTCAATCGCCAGGGAGTCAGGCCCCTCAACTCCATCTCTAATCCATACTCCATAAACGGCACCAGTCACTTCCAAAGTCTTTCATTGAAAAGCCAGCAACAAGGACAGGAGCAAAGCCAGGAGCAATGGCAACACCAACTGCCAGAAGTCCCCTCACAGAGAGAAAAGAGAACAGGAAATGGAAGCAGAGGTGTCTTTTTGTTCTCACCAAAGACCACCGTTAACATAGCATCTTCTCCATCATGCCCATCCTCACGGTCACCTCCAGGACATCGCAATGGTGAGAAAGGGAATAATACAAAATGCATCTGCAATCTGTCTTCCTAGCTCTGGGATGTACCCAGGGGCAGGGATCCTCATCAATCACCGTTTATTGCAGCAGGGACAGGGGAATTCCACAGATGTGGCTTTAAAATATCTTCCCCAGCTTTCAGCAGAGCTGCCCTGGGTAGAGGAAGCAGAAGAGGATTTGATTTGGGGCTTCTTTATGATGCCAAAAACAGCCTCTGCGCTCTGGTGCCAAATTGAATCTTGGAGATAGAGTTTTGGGTGAAGCAGAAAAGAACAACTTTAATGCTTTGCCAGGCAAAAGGGGACGTAGTGGGCTGGTGCCTCTCAAAACCATGTGCCTCCAACCCCGGAGGATTTGGTGAGATTTGTATCAATGGTGACTCAGATGGTAAAGAGTTTTCCTCAATGCGGGAGACCTGAGTTCGATCCCTGGGTTGGGAAGATCCCCTGGAGATAGAAATGGCAACCCACTCCAGTGTCCTTGCCTGGAAAATCCCATGGAGAGAGGAGCCTGGCGGGCTACAGTCCATGGGCTCGCAAGAATCAGACACAACTTAACAACTAAACCACCAACACCAAAACCTAGTCCAGGGCCCAGATTTCCCATTTTTTCACTCAAGTGTTGAGGAGGATTCCAGACTGGCTTAGCACATCCATTTTCCATTTCTTCCTGAGTTATATGACTTTTACTCACTGAAGCACTCCCTAGGGGCAACTGTTATATGCAGAGCCAGCCTGGTGTAGATACAGGGAAATTCAGAAGCTCCCATGTTCCCTCCTTTGACCTTCTGTGTCACTATGCCAGCATGGCATCTGTATGTTAAAACTGTGCCATGTGTAGGCTCCTCCCAGGCACACCTCTTTTGACAAAACTCTGAAATAAATGCTCCTTGTCTGCACCACCCTCCTGCATGTATGTTTACTTTTATGCCATCCTTCAAGCATGCAAATGCTTTATGCCCAAGTCCTAATTCCTCACATGCCCAACTCATCTTACCTGTAAGAGTGCCTTCCAGTCCTCTGAGTCCTTTAGGGTCAAGGTGAGAACGGCTTTTCTTCCATTTCAGATATTGCAGTGGGCCCAGTTCCAATTCTTCTGCTCACAAGGTGGGTAGGTGACATCATCACATTTAAACACAGTGCTTTGTTACCCTGGCCACAGGGATAAACAAGGGACCACAGGGTCAATGGACTCTTATTTCAGATATCTGGGTGCTGAGAGAAATCCATGGGAAAGTCTGTGGAAAGAGTCTAATCTGAGGACAAAACCAACAGAAACAGGAAAAGGAATCGAGAGCCGGAGGGGAGGGGAGTGAAAGAGTGGGGAAGGCACGAGAACCAGCAGAAGACACCTTCCAAGACAGAGCCGCTGAGGCGAGCTCTGCCACCAGGCTTTCCTGTTACCTAAACCAACAAATTACATTAAATTAAAAGAAAAAAAAAAAGAACCTAGACACAATGAACTGTTGTCTATGATCATTTGTCCTCATCATGTTACCTGTTCTGGAATGTGAACCTGGCTAGATGTTACCTCAAAGCTATCAACAGAATTTCACACTCACAGATTCCCAGATAAGGTTTTATACCTCCCTGGTGGAAGGCAAAGAGGAACTAGAGAGCCTCTTGATGAAGGTGAAAGAGGAGAGTGAAAAAGCTGGCTTAAAACTCAACATTCAGAAAACTAATATCATGGCATCCGGTCCCATCACTTCACAGCAAATAGATGGGGAAACAGTGGAAACAAGTGAGAGACTCGATTTTGGGGCTCCAAAATCACTGCAGATGGTGACTGCAGCATGAAATTAAAATATGTTAGCTCCTTGGAAGAAAAGCTATGAACAACCGAGACAGCATATTGAAAAGCAGAGATGTTGCTTTGCCAACAAAGGTCCGTCTAGTCAAGGCTATGGTTTCTCCAGTAGTCATGAATGGATGTGAGAGTTGGGCGGTGAAGAAAGCTGAGGGCTGAAGAATTGATGCTTTTGAACTGTGGTGGTGGAGAAGACTCTTGAGAGACCCTGGACTGCAAGAAGATCCAACCAGTTCATCCTAAAGGAAATCAGTTCTGAATATTGGAAGGGCTGATTCTGAAACTCTATTACTTTGGCTACCTGATGCAAAAAACTGACTCATTTGAAAAGACCCTGATGCTGGGGAAGATTGAAGGCGGGAGGAGAAGGGAACAACAGAGGATGAGATGGTTGAGTGGCATCACTGACTCCATGGACATGAGTTTGAGCAAGCTCCTGGAGTTGGTGATGGACAGGAAAGCCTGGCGTGCTGCAGTCTCACACATCCCCGTGACCTCAGCCCATTTAAGCCCACCAGTGTATCAACTTTCTGTCTCATCCTGATTTTCTTCACTTTTCCTGCTTGTCCTGAAAGCACACAGATCATACCTATGTATAGACAGATGGGATTGTACCCCCATTCAGAGTACCAGGTAACTGTCAAAAAGAAAACACCCTAATGGAAGGAGTATGTCTATGTTAGTACTTTAGCTGGGCATCTGCATTCTGCAACCCAAGATGTGTTACACTGGAAAGGCATGAAGATGACATATCAAGCTGTGAGACAGGTCTGCAAATTTAGGAGCTTTCCCAGACCCCTCGGGCAAAGCTGTAATCACGATGTTGGTCATTTCCTGCTCTGTTCCCTGCTAAGGAAATCTGCTCCACCTACAGTCCCCACTACTAATGGGCCATGTTTTATACTGTGTTACTCTGTCCTCTTGGGATCCAGAGTCAAACAGGTGACAGTTGAAAAGCCAGGGAGAAGCACCTACATTTTCAACAGTTGACTCAGGCTGAAGGAGGAACACTGAACTATTTCAAAGGAAGTACATGAAAAACCACTTTGGGTCAAAACATGCAGTTTGTAGATCCTGATTTTGAATAATTATGGAAAGCCCTTTTCCCAAATTACTCTACATGAAAGAAATTAATATTCCCAACTAAACTCCTGGTGCTTACCTGGCTTGGTGACTTTCTGCCCCAGGCAATTATGTATTTGTATTAATATGTTCAGTTCACTTCAGTCCCTCAGTCATGTCTGACTCTTTGTGACCCCATGAACCACAGCATGCCAGGCCTCCCTGTCCATCACCAACTCCCGGAGTCCACCCAAACCCATGTCCACTGAGTCGGTGATGCCATCCAACTATCTCATCCTCTGTCGTCCCCTTCTCCTCCAGCCCTCAATCTTTCCCAGAATCAGGGTCTTTTCAAATGAGTCAGCTCTTTGCATCAGGTGGCCAAAGTACTGGAGTTTCAGCTTCAACATCAGTCCTTCCAGTGAACACCCAGGACTGATCTCCTTTAGGATGGACTGCTTGGATCTCCTTGCAGTCCAAGGGACTCTCAAGAGTCTTTTCCAACACCATAGTTCAAAAGCACCTGTTCTTCAGCACTCAGCTTTCCTTATAGTCCAGTTCTCACATCCATACATGACCACTGGAAAAACCACAGTTTTGACTAGACAGAATTTTCTTTGCTGGAGCAGCTGTGAAGAGTTACTCCACGTTCAAGGTGAGAGAAACCAAGTAAGATGGTAGGCACTGAGAGAGGGCATCAGAGGGCAGACAGACTGAAACCACTATCACAGACAACTAGCCAATCTGATCACATGGACCGCAGCCTTGTCTAACTCAATGAAACTAAGCCATGCCGTGTGGGGCCACCCAAGATGGACAGGTCATGGTGGAGAGGTCTGACAAAATGTGGTCCACTGGAGAAGAGAATGGCAAATCAACATTCTAGGAATCGGCAAAATCAGATTAATATGTTCAGTAAATGCTATAAAATTAGTGGGGAAAAAAAAGTAGTGTCTCCTTACCAAATGTAAAGATGACTCTGATTTTTGGAACAGATGCAGAAGGGTGGCACTTGATGGGATTTGCTAGTGAGGGTATGTGTGTAAAATGTATTATTATATTCAGCAGAATGGAGAACACAAGTCAAATTTAACACAGTCTGACTTAGAAGACATTAAAGAAAGAGGATTTCTGATCCCGTTGTCCCTTGCATATCTTCTTGGAAACCTTTTTCTTACCTCTCTTCCAAGGATAAGATGAATAATTTATATAAATTTGAATACCAGGATAATTTGGATGAAAGCAAGACATGCTATATTAAACAGAAGAGGGATTTATTGAAAGGATATTATGAACTTATGAAACTGAAGGAAGGTTAGATAACCAGCACTGAAAAACTTTATTTATATACTCACAGATTTGCATAAAGTTGCAAAAGTGGTTCAGAAAGGGTCTATGTAACCTATACCCAGTTCCCCTCAATGATTATGTTTTTTGTAATTAATAGCACAATATATAGAAACAGAAAACTGAAATTGGCATATTAGTGTGTATAGTATGTAAATTAACCATCTCTGCAATTAAAATACAGAACTATTCACTCACCATCAAGGCATCTCTTTTATTTTTTTTAATGATCTCATTCATTTCCCCCTTCCCAAATCCCTGGCCCCCTGAAGTCACTTACCTGTCCTCCATCTCTGTAATTTTGGCTTTCAAAACTTGCTATGTAAATGGAATCACACAGTGGGTAACCTTTTCAGAATGGCCCTTATCACTCAGAATAAAGCTCTTGAGATCCATCAAAAGTTGCTATTTGCCAAAAGCTTATTTATTTGAATCGCTGAATAGTGTTCCATTATATAAGGACTTCCCTGTAGCTCAAATGGTAAAGAATCTGCCCTCAGTGCAGGAGAGCAGGGCTCAATCCCTGGGTACGGAAGATCCTCTAGAGAAGGGTTTGGCAATCCACTCCAGTATTCTTGCCTGGAGAATCCCATGGACAGAGAAGCCTGGTAGAGTCACAAAGAGTCAGACATGACTGAGAGACTAACACACACATTTCATTATATTGATGGAGCGAAGTTTGTTTAACCATCCACTTGTTGTGGGACATGTTAACTGTTCCAAGTTCTCAGTTATTACAAATAAAGTTGCTAGGAGCTATCCATGTACAGTTTCTATAGTTAGAATTAAATCTTTAAATATCTGATAGACTTATCTGGTAAAAACTTCAGGGCCTTAATGTTTCTATTTGAGTGGTTTGGTTTTGTCTTTGGTAGCAATTAGATTTCTTCAATAGTTATAGAGATATTCAATCATCCCTGAAATATACTTTATGTTGGATAAGTTGTGGTGGTTTATGTTTTTCAAGTAATCAGTCATTGTTCAAAAGTGTATTGAGCAACCTGGGGCGACAAGCAAAGTGACTTTAGTACCAAGCATGCTTGTCCACCTCATTACTAAGATTCCCTTTTGGACTGCTGGTGATATTGTATATGAAATAGAAGGTTTCATATATAATGTGAAATTTGTATAGGAGTTTATTTAGAGTATCAAATCATCTACCTAAAAAAATAAAGCTCTACTTCCTAGCTGGCATTGCATCTACGCGTAGCCATGTAACTAAATTCTGGCCAAAGAGATGTAAATGGAAATACCATATGGAATGTTCAGGAAGATTGCTGACTTAGCTGAGAGACACTCCACTTTTTGCTTCTGTTTTCCAGTCTTCTTTCTGACATGATAGGCGGAGTTCCAGCAGACATTTTGGACCAGGAAGTAACCAGGATGCCCATGGAATAGTTCTATCAGTCCTGGCTACACAACTGCAACTTCTTTTACATGTAAACAGAAAACAAAGCAAACTGAAAAACGATTTTGCTTCTTGTTTGGTTACTGTTCTGTAGGATTTTCTGTTGTAGTAAGCTGAAACTAATGCTAAACATGTATATATGAGGATCCATTCATCAGGATCCATCCACATACTTCTCCAAACGTCCTTGTCATCAACTCCTTCATCAGGATTCTTCCAAGATCCTCATCCTCTAAGCTGAATATCTGCTGCTGTCCAGGATAAAGGGGAGGTCTTGTCTCTGACCATCTCTCCTAAGCAAAGGTGGTGAAAAGTACTCTTTAGCATTTGGCTCGTGAAAGAAGTTTCTTTCTTCATTACACTTCAGGACTATGCCTGAGTGAGGTTAGGGTGATGTGAGAATGACAAGAATAATCTCATAGCAAGGGAATTTGATGGAAGAGACTAAGATTAACAGATTCCAATCATATTTCCACCACCTGCCTCAGGTCGTCAACAGTCAAGTGACAACCTAGAGAAGTGAGATGGTGGGGGGGTGGGGGGGGGCGAGGAAGCTCAGGAGGGAGGGGACACAGGAATACTTATGGTGGATTTATGTTGTTTGGAAAAAACCAACACAATACTGTAAAGCAATCATCCTCCAATTAAAAAAAAATAAATTCAAGTGCCTGAAAAAACCAAAATGTACTCTGACTGTCAAGTTAGATGATTGGTCCACATTTTGTCAACACCAGTCAACTGAAGGTAAAATCTGACCCCTGCAGTTTCTTTAGTAAAAGGTAGAAACATGGGGTTCACTATCCCAACTCCAGACACAAGAGAAGAGGTAATCCTTCCCAACCCCCCAAATGCCAAATTAAGATGTTGATAAGAAGGGGGAAACAGATGCCATGCACACAAAGAAATGGTCGACTTTGATTACCTACTTTGGCAGTTGCCACCTTGTTAGTTGCCACAGAGTGTTAGCGGGGTGTTGTGCAGCTAGCTGCAAGCTCGGACAGAGTGGGTGTTGGTCAGAGTTCTACCACCCAGTTTCTGATTATCTATAGCAAATCACACGATATTTAGGAGCTCCGATTTTCTCTTCTCTATAAAGGGGCTATTGTACCTAACTTATTATGTACACAGCCTAAATTTTACATGAGACCACTTATATTACAACACAACATCTTAAGAGAGCTGCTATTAGTCCAAGTCTCAGTTTTTAAAATGATGGTGTTAATTTCAGCCTTCTGTAGAGCATTCCTTCTGCATGCAAGTAAAGTAATTAAGAGCAAAGAATGTGAATCAAATAGACTTCTATTTACCATCTATAAGATACTGATCAAATTACCTCTCTAAATTCCCATTTTTTGGACATAAACTGAAAATAATAAATGCTTCAAAAACTTAATTCAAGGAATAAATAAGATTATGCATATAAAGCATTTAGTACAGAGTCTAACACTTAGAAGGCTTCTCTGGTAGTGCAGTGGTGGTGAATCCAACTGCCAATGCAGGAGACATGGGTTCGATCCCTGGGTAGGGAAGATTCCCTGAAGTAGGAAATGGCAACCCACTCCAATATTCTTGCCTGGGAAATCTCATGGACAGAGAAGCCTGGCAGGTTATATATAGGCTACTGGATGGCAAAGAGTCCGACATGATGGAGCATGCATGCACGTATGCACACTAATATAGAAAATGTTCAAAAATGGCAACTACTCTCACTATTACTATATTATTATCATTACATAAGAGATGTTGACTTATGCTATACAACTCTCTGGAAATAGTCAGTGCTGTATGAATGTAGGAAAATCTGTCTCAGTTCAATAATATTATTCTAAAGTGAAAAAAGAAGCTTTATTTGATGTAGCACTTTGAAGCAGCTTTATATGGATAAAGATAACAATGACTGATTGTCCCTGTTACTCTAATATGGTCTTATAAAATGTATTGCATGCCCACAGTATACTATAGATAACAGAGCTGGTACTTGCCCATGGGGACTAATTGCCTACACTTAAGATCACAGACCAACTCTTACTCAATTATGGAATTTGTCTGGAACCTAATTATAACCCTGATCTTCTCCCCCACTATCTAATTCTTCCTAGATGCCTCAAAAGACTAATATAAAATAGAATATGGGAAAAGGGCATATGCCAAAAGCGAAAGCACAATGAAAATGATGTGTTATCAGCCTCAGGAGTGCAAACGGCCACAAAAATCACTTCTACGAGACTACACTCACTCAGGGATTATGGCATAAAATCTACCAACAGCAAGGTGGGGCGCAGATCCACTGGCTTCCGTAGAGATTTATTTCTTTTCTAGGCACACTATTCACATTTATAGAGCATCCACTATGCACAAAGCTAATTATTCAGGAAAGATACGCATCACATTAACCTCAATCCTTCAAACTCAAAGAATTAGGCGTGCATTCATTAATCCATTCCTGTGTGCATCCACAGACTCAATGAGTATTTAATGAACATCTCCTAAGTGCCATACCCTCTACGTAGGAAAGGGATATGAAGATAAATAAGAGAAAGTTACTCAGATGCCCAAAGTTTGATCCAATGTAAACTACTGCCTGTGAAACACATTTGCTTCTTGGCACCTGTGAGTTCTTCCTGTTGGGGTGGTGGGAGAGGATTCTGGGGGTTGGGTTAAGGTCATAGAGAATGAGGAAAAGAGAGAAGTCATGCCCAGGGACTCTAAACATGGAGCCACCCTTCTCCCGGGGGAGAGCTGAGAGGACTTGAACAAGAAGCACAAATTTCAGGGCAGCGATGTCACTGACATGCATCAGTGGAACTGACCTTTGGAATTTAGAGAAATGCCCCTTGAACAAACAAACATTTCAGCAACTCTGGGAGATTGGGTTTCAGAAACCCGTTGTGCAAGAGTTGACCTGGGGCAGTTGGTGTCCGTTCCTGGGCGTTTTGCTGTGTAGGACTGTGTTTTCTCCTGTACTGTCTCCACTCTTGTTCATAGGCTGTTTGCAATTAAATGTGCACATCTGGAAGTTAACGCTGTCTTGTGCTGCTGGCTCCAGCTGCCCCAGCTCGTGGACTGGTGATGGCCGAGATTGTTTGCAATGTCTGTCCTCCCTTCAGGGCTTCTAAGTGGTAATTCCAGCCAGTTATGATAAACAAAGGACACAGGGAACCGGCATAGAGGTTGGAAATTGCTTGCTCTGTTCCAGTTACGAGGCTGCTGCAGGTCAGTGCCTTGAGCAGCTATAAGAACCTGCATTGGGAAGGACAATTTTCTCCAAGCTTGGCATTTGGTGGACAAAGTAAGGAAGGCCTGGGGTAGCATGGGTGACCTCTTGGAGATGAAAGGGACCCTGAAGTGTCATTGGGTGAGGAGGCAGGTGAGTGGCCTCCTTTCCCTAGCTTTTCCTACTTGTTATGAGTTTGTCAATATCTTCTCTGAAAGAAGTTCCTGAGTCAAAGACTCGGGTGGGAACAATTTATCTGTGATGTCGTCTCTCCATGCACAAATGAGAAAGTGATGACAGCAGATCAGGGAGGGAGGAAATCCATTCCAAGGTATGCTCTTGTGCAGCCCAGCTCTGCAGGAAGCTGGGGCTCCATGGAGACCCTGCAAGGAACTATGAGGAGAGAACCTACCTCATGCCTGTGCCGCCAGAGAGTATGGTGTGACTCATCCAACAACCTCCATCCCCATTAATCAGGGACTGCTTCCCAGGTCATTGAAACCCCTTCCCCACACTGCTGAGTTACACTGGCATGCAGGGGAGCAGGTACAGGTCGTGCAGAGAAAACCCAGAGCAGAGGGGAAGAGGCATGGAGTGGCTTTTCTTTTTTTAATTAAATTTTATTGTAGTATAATTGCTCTACAATGTGGTAGGTTCTGCAGTACAGCAAAGTGAATCAGCAGGAAGTAAATATATTTATGTCGAGCCATGCTAAGTCACCTCAGCCATGTCCGACTCTTTGCGACCCCATGGACTGTAGCCCACTAGGCTCCTCTGTCCATGGGGATTCTCCAGGAAAGAATACTGGAGTGGGATTCTCCCCAAGCCAGGGGTTGAACCCATGTCTCTCATGTCTCCTGCATTGGCAGGAGGGTTCTTTACCACTAGAGCCACTTGGGAAGCCTATACATATATTTATATCCCCTCCTTTTTGGATTTCCTTCCCTCATAAGTCCTTGCAGAGAATTGAGTAGAGTTCCGTGTTCCATACAGTAGGTTTTTATTAGTTATTCATTTTATACATAGCAGTTTATATATGTTAATCCTGATCTCCCAATTCATCCCACCCTCCAGATGGGCTTGAGGTGAAAAGTTCCCCACATTCTGTAAGCTGTCTATTAACACCACAGACAGACTCAGGGAGGGACCATGTGGACAAGGGGTAGGGCATCAGCTGTGTCAGCTGCAGTCAGCAGACACAGTATTTGCATTTGGAAAGAAATCAATGAAGAGATACTTAGAGAGAAGGAACCTCCTTTATATGAAGGGGGAAGCCAAGATGTGAGGCCTTGTGACATCAACAAAGGCTCCAACAAGAGGTCGCCCTATCACTTTCTTTCTTTGTGGCCCTCCACTGCTGCCTGAAGTTTCAGAGCTCGCAATCTGCATGTCTGTGAACCGAAATCTACAAGATCGGTTCCATCTTGCTGGCAGGAGTTTTAAGAGTACAAAATGAGGAAGTGCTTGTGCAGATATTTGCACAGAACCGAATGTTGACTCAGATGGTAAAGAATCTGACTGTAATGTGGGAGGATATCTGGGTCGGGAAGGTCCCCTGGAGGAGGGCATGGCAGTCCGCTCCAGTATTCTTGCCTGGAAAACCCCATGGACAGAGAAGCCTGACGGGCTGCAGTCCATGGGGTGGCAAAGGGTCGGACACAACTGAGAAACTAGCATGAAAAGAGTATTATACACTGAATTTCTTTATTCCTCCAGTATTATCAGATGCCTGTGTACTGGAGGTCAAGGCCTATGCTAAGCATTAAAGATAGCACAGTGAATAAGACCAATAATGTTCCCGTTCTCACAGAGCTAGTAGTTTATTGAGGGATATAGAAAAAAAATAAGAAAGTTTAATGAAGCGTAGTGATAGTGGGAGTGTAGCCACCATAATGGAATAAGTACAAGATGCTATAGGAATGCGAACAGGAGCATGAAGGAGGCCTAAGGGAGCTCAGGAAAAGCTTCCTGGAGGATGTGATGTCTAGGCAGAGTCCTGGAGGAAGGTAAAGGGTTAGCCTGGTGATGGGACGTCCCAGGTGGTCTAGTGGTTAAGACTCAGCACTCCCAGTGCTGGGGACCTGGTTTCATCCTTGGTCAGGAACTAGATGCCCACAAGCTGCAGCTAAGAGCTTGCATTCCACAACTGAAAGAACCCACAAGCTTCAGTGAAGATTAGAGATCCTGCCTGCACAACTCAGACCTGGTGCGGGCAACTAAACGAATGACTTTTTTTTTTTTTAAGTTAACCTGGTGAATGGAGAGAGGAGTGTTTCAGTAAGGGCTGGTAGAGAGCCCTGGGGAGAAAAGGGGTGTGAAGGAGCTACAGGCCCAGCAGAAGTCTAAATGAATGAGGAATGATGGAGGATCTGAACAGTTTAGGAGGGCTGGAGTGAGGAGCTAGGGAGTAAGGGGTGGAAAAAGGCAGGAATTAGAGGTCCCTGGGGTTCCAACAACAGAAGATCTTGGAGCTGTGTTAGGGGCTGTGACTTCATCTGGAGGGAACAGGGACTCAAGGTTATGTTTAGAGAGGAGGTGTGATCATGTTTGGCAGTGCAGAAAGATCAGCCTGGCTGCTGGCAAAGGAAAGGCTAATTATGGATGTGACTGCCCTCGTCCTAGGGCTTTGCACCGAAGCCACCCCTGGAACTGGAGAAGCACAGACCACAACCACCTCCTGCCAAGGGTCTCCTCCACCATCGGGCCCCCATCCCCTCCAGCCTCTACAGCCCTCTCATCAACCCAGATCTTTGCCTTTGCTATATGAGCTCAATTTTTTTTCAAATTATGGTAGAATACATACATCATGTTTACCATCTTAACCATTTTTAAAATGTATATTGTTGTATAATGATCACCACCATCAATCCATAGATCTCTTTTCATCTTGCAAAACTGAAACTCTCTGCAGAAAGTCCCCTACATATAACTGAGTTCTGTACCGAGAGCATGTTGATACAGAAGTCCAACTTGTTTCTAAGTCCGACAATTTAGCCTAGGTGCCCAACTAATACAATCAGCTATATAGTACTGTACTGTGATAGGTTTATAATACTTTTCACACAAATAATACATAAACACACAAAAATATTTTAATCTTACTGTGCAGTTCCTTCACCAGTACGGTAGTACCGGAGAACAGTTGGCATACAGAGCTGGCATCAAATGAATAGGCAAGAAGAGTTATGGACTTGAGGAGGGGAAAGGAGCTGGGAGATGGTAGAGCTGATGGACTGTCAGCAATGGGAGGGCAGGCTGCAGTCTCACTCATGCCCGACGTTGACGGAACACATGTTTGCACCTTCAAAAGTTCACGACTTGAAGGTTTGTATGTGGGGGACTAACTGTACCTACTAAACAACAACTCCCCATTTCCGCCCCCAGGTCCTTTCTGTCTTTATGACTGTAATTACTCATATGGGTGAAATCATCCAGTATTTGTTCTCTCATGACTGACTTATTGCCCTTAGCATGGCAAGGTTTGCTCATGCTGTTTGTCAAACTTCCCTTCCTTAGAAAGGCTGAGTAATATCCCATTGTGTGCATGGACCACATTTTGATTATCCATTTATCTATTCATCAGTTCAGGGACAGATTTTGCTCTCACCTTTGGCTTCTGAGAACGGTCACTGTGAACATGGGTGACAAATATCTCCTTGAGTCCCTGCTCTCAATTCTGAAACTTTGATCTCTTGCCATCCAGTGTCCACTTAAGAATGCACATCTTTTCTTCTATACTGGAGAATTTGGAGACTCTTGCAGAAGACAGAGGTCTCTTCCTGTTGGGAGTATTCATCAAAACCCCTGTCAGTACCGTTTCCCCAGCAGACATGTACAATGAGGAGAGTGCAGACGACTCCCGGTTCCAGTTCTAGTGCTTCCACTTATTAATCGTGTACAATTAAGCAAGTCATCTTACTGTTCAAGTCTCAGGCTCTTAGTCACTCTGTCCTGTCCGACTCTGTGTCCCACATGGACTGAAGCCCACCCAGCTCCTCTGTGCATGGAATTCTCCAGGCAAGAATACTGGAGTGGGTTGCTGTTCCCTTCTCCAGGGGAACTTCCCGACCCAGGGATTGAACCTGGATCTCCTGCACTGCAGGCAGATTTTTTTTTTACCATCTGAGCCACCAGGGAAGTCTCAGCTTATTGTTCTTTAAAATCAGGAGGCTGGTAATCTGTCTTTTGTCAGTTTCATTTGCAGTGCCCCAGAGACTGAACTTATGAGGATAGAGGGAAAAAATAGACAACCAGTAGGAGTTTGCTGTATGACTTAGGGACCTCAAACCTGAGCTGTGTGACAACCTAGAGGTGTAGGATGGGGTGGGAGGTGGGAGGGAAGCTCATGAGGGAGGGAACATATGTATACCTATGGCTGATTTGTGTTGATGAATGGCAGAAACCAACACAATATTGTAATTATCCTTCAATTAAAAATAAATAAAAAGAGGAAAAAAGAGAATAAAATCCGGAGGCTGTAACTAATCTTGGGGTTTCCCAGGTGGCACTAGTGATCGAGAACCCTCCCGCCAATACAGGAGACTTAAGAGACATGGGTTCGATCCCTGGTTCAGAGATACCCTCTGGAGGAGGGCATGGCTGCCCATTCCAGTATTCTTGTCTGGAGAATCCCATGGACAGAGCAGCCTAGTGGGCTACAGTCCATAGCGCCACACAGAGTTGGACATGACTGAGTGGCTTAGCACACAGCACAGATACACAACAGAAATTATACAATGTGTTTATAACCAGCGTAGTTTAGGAACTCAATATGTAAACAGCGATGTTAAAAAAAAAAGTGACTATTAATCTTAAAGGTGTTTAGTGAGATATTTTGAATTCACAAGTGTAGGAGTCAGCAAGGGAATGAGTGAGGTGGCTGGAACATCAGGACTGATCCAACTGGGGGCATCCTGACCCCCCTGACCTGAGGCAGAGAAAGCATGGCCGGGAAGGGGGCTCCACTCACCTTGCTGCAGGCACACCCCAGGTCTGGGTGACTCAGGACTCGCGTGGCACCCTGCCACACAGCTGCCAAAGTCATCACACCGGTTTAGAACACATATTTGGGGAGGAGAGGAAGACACACAGAAGGTGACCCTTCCCATGGTTCTGCCTCAGTCCAGCAGAGCCTGGGGAGGGCTTTTCCTCAGAGACGCTGCCTCATTTCTGTACAGGCTTTTTAGCAAAGACACATTCTCCTCCCCCATAACCCGCTAGACTGTCTTCTAACTCTCCCCACAAGCTCAGTCTTATATTCCTGTCAAAACTTTCCCTTGCAGTTTGGCAAAGGGCTTGAATCTTTCATGGAATGAGGCACAATACAAACACTAGCGTTTAACCATAGTACTTGACTGTCAGAATACAAAATACATGATTTTAATTGGAGATAGGCATCCTGAAAATTTGATGTTGTAATAGTTTAAAAATGCTTTCAGGCTTTAAAAAACATTAGTCTACTTTCTGTCATTGTTTGATGAAACCAGAAATCACCATCACACAACCAAAATGTGTGTGTAATGAACTTTCTCGAAAGGTTAGCAAATCTTAGTCTCTAAGGTAAGAAACAAATCAAGGGGAGCTTTGTTCAACTCTTGGAAAATAACTTTGCAAGGCGGAAACATGCGGTCACTTTGTCACTCCAACTTCAACATAAAAAAAAAACATCAAAACCACAGCCCTCAGGTCCAGAAGTCAGAGCACCAGAATCTGTAACTAGTCATTAGGGTGTTTAGTCCAAGGCATTTTTCTTCAAAGTTTCAAGAGCAAGCAATCTCCAAAACAAACATCAAAGGTTTCTGAAAATGAGGGCACTTGTCTGCAGCCTCTCACTTCCTATTAGAAAGTGCAAATAGCAGGTGACTCAGCCTGGTGATTCTTCTACCAGAGTGCCTTTTGCTTCAGGAAGGGCCAGCTAACTGTGATATTCGTTCAGGGAAGCATGGGGCTTTCCGTTCCCAGACCTCAGTAGAGGCACTTAGAAAGGGAAAATGAATGTCAGATATTTTTCCTGAAGTCTCAAAGAGGAAAATGCCCTGTTCCCTCAAAAGTCCCACTTCTGAGCACAGAATCATAATATATTGTTGCAATATACAACATGCAGTGAAGCCTGTCAATAGTTCCAGGCTCTGAAAAAGAGGCAGGTGAGGAAGAACAAAGGGTGGTGAGACTTAGAAATGACTCTCTCCTCCCATGATTCCAGATGAGGCTTCTTTTAGCAACAGATGTGATAAATCATATGTTAGAGAGTTTACAATATCTCCTAGGTTGTAGCCTGTGGGCAAAAGGTCAATCAGCTGATCTAAGAAAGAAATGAGAAATTTTACGCCAGCCAAATTTGAGGATTATAACGCAGGGAGAGCACCTTAGAAGGTTCTGAGAACTGTTCTGCTCATTATGTAAGTGTTTTGAGACAGAGGGCTGTACATCAAATGATGTAGTTTTGATGGTTCACATAACATGGACCTAAGTGTCCTGATGGTGGGTCATGTGATCCCCTCCTTACAAGCTCAAGAAGGAACGTTATTTTTAAGGGGTTGTCTTGTTGATGATGGGAGAATGTTGCTCTTTATAATGAGTAAGTATTTCTGTCAAAGGATGCTGTTTGGTGATGCCTAATACAGATACATGATGTGCAGTAGGGTGAAAGAGGCGGCCACAGGGCAGAGATCATTTTTTTTATGATTGAATTATACTTGTCTTGCCATAAGATATGAATTTTATTTTACAAACCATTTTTTGATGCTTGTCATATGTATATATATTGCGTGAACATGTAGGCAGCTAGGGCAGGACCTGGATTAGAATACTGGACAGAGTCCGAAAGTCAAGGGTCATGAACCTTTGAGTCAGATCCCTCTCTGTTCAAATCCCACCATTCAATCAGCTGCTCTGAGGCAGGCTCAGCTGTCTCCTCTGGTACTGTTTTCCTCATCTTTCAGATATTAATACTGAAAACAAAGCCATCTAGTACACTATTTAACTCACAGTTAGCTAAAATAAGTGGATGAAATAAAAGAAGTGCATGAAATTATACATAAAATGACTGACATGTGGATACTACTCAATATATGAAAATGTTGTTATTTGTATTGTAATAGTAGCAGCATAGCCTCCCTGGGTTTGCTGATCTAAAGTATAATTCATTGTGATCTTTTAAGCTTTCTCGGTTCTCCATAGTTATTTATTGAATTTATCTGGCTGTGTCAGGTCTTTGTAGCAGCCTGCGGGATCTTCCGTTGCAGCACATCGAGTCTCTAGTTGTGACCCTCCAGCTCAATAGTTGAGGCGCACGAGCTTGGTTGCCCTGTAAGCATGTGGGATCTTAGTTCCCTGACCAAGGATCCAATCTACATCCCCTGCTTTGCAAGGCAGAGTCTTAACCACCGGACCACCAGGGAAGTTCCATCTCTTCAGTTTTATGATGTGATTTACACTTGGTCAGCAGTGGAATCCCCAAAGTAGGAAGTTATCCACCAGTCTCCTCTGAGATCTCTCTAGGCCAATATGTATCAGAATAACACAAGATTAAGAATGATTTTCGGTGTGCTCATCCCAGACCATCATTAAAGGTCAAGGTGACAGGTTCAAAAGCAGCGGTAAGAAAACAGGATTTCTAGAAAAGAAAAGCTAGATAATCAGCAGTTTAATGTTTCAACTTGATTTTTGAAGTCAGCTATCTTATGTATTAAATTATTTTGCCATTCATCTGGCCATACGTATTTATTAAGTAGCTAACATATTTTGGGCTCTGCGTAAATAATGATGCATGAAGTCGACATTTCCCCTAATGAATGGGACTGACATTTTAAAAATAAAGGAGACAGAGAGTTGCCCATTGTGTGATACACAAGGAAGATATAGGTTTTATGGTTTGTTCATCAGAGCGGAGATGATGTCTCTGAGGAAGGTGTGGTGAAGTGGATGTTGGAGAACTAAGTGGGAGTTAGTGGGCAAAGGAAAGAAGGAAAAGCATTCCAGACACAGGAACCCACATACTGAGGACCTCGAGGAAGGAAAAAGCATGAGAACTTGAAAGAAGACTGGAGTGAGGTGAGAAGAGCAGCTTCACTGTAAACCTGGGGAGAGGAGTAGAAGCTGGGGGAGTCAACAAGGTCAAAACACGTGAGTGATGCTCTGGGGGCCAGCAGGGAGCTAAATCCAGAGATGCATTGACCTTGGCGCTGGGACAATGGTGCCTGAGTTGCGAAGGGGTTCCTGACTTCAGATGTTTGAAAAAGCAGTATGTCATTCAGACTCAGGCATAAAGTCCAGAGCAGGAGAAGGTTGCTCACTGAGTGAAAGGAAAGCTAAACCATGTCCACCCTTAAGATGGATCCTTAAGATGGACAACATCCTTAAGATGGACAACAAAGATCCTCACTACCTCCCGGAAATATAACTGGAAAAAAATACTCTTTGGGAAATGAAAGCCTCAATCTACGCTCTAGAAAAAGTGGGAGAAAAAGCCGGCATAAATATTGGTCCCATAAAGATGTACTAAGATCCTGATTTAAGCAGATAACTAAAGTGAAAGTAAAGTCCCTCAGTCCTCTCTGACTCTGCAACCCCATGGACTGTGCCCACCAGGCTCTTCAGTCCATGGGATTTTCCAGACAAGAATACTGGCGTGGGTTGCCATTTCCTTTTCCAGGGGATCTTCCTGACCCAGGGATCGAACTTGGGTATACCACATTGTAGGCAGACGCTTTACCATCTGAGCTACCTTTGACCTCAAAAGCTAGCTAAAGCAGCTAACTAAACCAACTGTTATTTGGGAGGACTTTTCTCCGAACATGAATATGCGAACGCGCACACACACACACACACACACACACACACACACACACATACATGCACACATCTCAGCTAAATGAATGGGAACACCCAAAAATTACAAACCACTCAAGAAAATAATCTATCCTGAGGGGGAATCTGCCTGAAAAGTAATACTAGGAATAAATTTTCAAGAGTTACAAGAAATAGAAAAACCATAAAGTATGCTTCAAATTGTTAAAGATTTAAAGATATAATAAATTTATAAGAAAGGGCAACATTTTAAAAATAAGGTTTTCTGAAAGAAAAACAAAACTAATTTTAAGGAACAAAAATATAATCAGCAAAATTAGATGTCCAAGGTTTTGGTTAAACATCATGTTGAACACAATTAACTGAAGAATCTTGAACACAAATGATTAAAGAATCAGCAAACTGAAAAAATAGTCTGCAGCAATTACTACAGGATATAATAACTCAGTGGGATATGGAAAAAGTAAAGATTGAATGTCATGGCAAGTAGAATAAAGACAGTTGTGTCTCATAAGAACTCTGGGAGAAAAAAATAAGGGGAAAACTGAGTAAAAACATTTGTGCTCAGTTATGTCTGACTCTTTGTGACCCCATGGACTGTAACCTGCCAGGCTCCTCTGTGCATGGAATTTGCTAGGCAAGAATGCTGGAGTGGGTTGCATGCCCTCCTCCAGGGGATCTTCCCCACCCAGGGACTGAACATGCACATCCTATGTCTTCTGCATTAACAGGCAGACTTTTTACCACTGAGCCACCTGGGATGCCCTAAATCAACTACACTCTACCATAAAATAAAAATAAAAGAAAAGCTGAAAAAAAGAATAAGTTGGAGATGAGGAAGTAAAGTCAGCAAGAAAACACCCTAGAGAAATATTTATGTGTTTTTTAATGAGACTGCAGGAGGTTGAGAACTAGAAAAGTTCCTTTACAACTTAGGTTCACATTTTCCTTCTTCTGAATAAAGACTAATGTGCCCAGTAATGTGATGAAATTACCCACCACAATATATTCTTAAACATGCACATCACACTCTGGTTCTTACCGCAGGCACCTACAGATCGTGCATTGTGGGTCCTCCTCAGTAAATACTTTTTATTGAGCCATTCACAATCTGGTGTTAAAGCATCAACAACCAAATCAAACTGTATTAATTCAGAAAAGGCCTAATAGGTGTTCCTTTAGTAACGAAATTGATTTCCTGGGTGTTGCATTAGGAAAAGAGAGCTGGTGGCCTTCATCTCACTCTGCACGTGTGTGTGCTGAGTCACCTCAGTTACGTCTGACTCTTTGTGACCCTAGGGGTGTGTAGCCCACCAGGCTTCTCTGTCCGTGGGATTCTCCAGGCAAGAACACTGGATGGCTTTCTGTGCCCTCCTTCAAGGGATCTTCCAGACTCAGGGATCAAACCAGCCTCTCACATCTGCCTTGGCAGACGGGTTCTTTACCACTAGTACCGCCTGGGAAGCCCTCTTTTCACTCTACTTGGTAGCAAAACAGATGAGAAAGTTTGCACAAATTGAGCTTTAAAAAAGCTTCCTTTGAGAAGTCTGGGATGTTTGCTGATTCTAGGCATTTCTCTCTCCACTCATGTGCTCAGCTAATATTTCTCTCCAACCAGCTCTGCCTAACCTTGAATGCCCTTCCCCCTGCTGAGAATTCCACAAAGCAAAATTTCCTTTTCAAGCATAACCCAGGGCTTCTGAAACGGTCCCTACCGCTTACAGTAGCTGCCTGGTCCTCACAGTGATGCCATTTGCCTTCTTAGGGGGTATTCCAGGGTCCCTGAAGCCAGTCTACACAAAACAAAGACACCTTCCTGCTTCTCTTTTTTAATTGTAGATTCATGATTATCTGAAACTGAACTGGGTTGGAAACACTTGGATTGGAGATGCTTCCTGCTTTTAACTGTTTCTATCACATTTGGTTAATTTCCTGCAACCAGACTGTGTGGCTGCAGCAGATGATTCTGGCTTTGTTGCTGACTTGTCTGTCAACTAAAAAAACTGCACAAATGAGAGTTGCCAGTTAAGTTTTCCTTGGAGCAAAATAAGGACTGCAGCCTGAGAGACAACGCCACGGAGAGCTCTGAGAAACTGCTTCAAAGAGATAGGGGGAAAGGATAGTATTTTTGTGATTTGGTGAAGGGAAAGTACATGCAATCAAGCTCATGTTTTTCCAGAAAGTTTCTGCTCTTCTCATGAGGCTTCCTGTTAGTCACAAGGAGCAGTAGTCACTGTGAATGATTTTAATGCTTTTCTAGATATGAGGAGATAGAAGGGTTGGGAGCATAAAATCAGCTCCTGAAAATATCTGACTATCTAAAGGCCTGTTCTACCAGTTTTTCCCGGAGCACAGAGTGCCTCAGTTCTGCTCTCCACCCTGAACTGCTTTCAGGGGGTGTTGAAGGTCCGCAACTTCAGAGGCACCTGATTGAATTCTTGTAGAGGTAGAAGGTAAATGCCTACCACAAGTGCCAATTTTCTAGTTTCTTTCAGAAAACTGTATAGAGAATACCTCTGCCCTAGCTTTCCATGTCAGGCATGCTTTGGTACATACTCTCACTGCTAGGATGTCTTTAGATTAATCAATATTCTATTTAGTCTCTCTTCTTGATGTTTGACCTGTATGCAAATCAAAAAGCAACAGAATCAGACATGAAACAACGGACTGGTTCAAAACTGGGAAAGGAGTACATCAAGGCTATATATTGTCACCCTGCTTATTTAACTTACATGCAGAGTACATCATGCAAAATGACAAGCTTGATCAATCATAAGCTGGAATCAAGATTGTTGGGAAAAATATCAATAACCTCAGATATGCAGATGACCCCACCCTTATGGCAGAAAGCCAAGAGAACTAAAGAATCTCTTGATGAGGCTGAAAGAGGAGAGTAAAACAGCTGGCTTAAAAGTCAACATTCAAAAAACTAAGATCATGGCATCCAGTACCATCATTTCATAGCAAACAGAAGGGGAAAAAGTGGAAACAGTGACAGATTTTATTTTTTGGGTTTCAAAATCACAGTGGATGGTTATTGCAGGCATAAAATTAAAAGACTCTCTTCTTGGAAGGAAAGCTCTGACAAACCTAGATAGCATATTAAAAAGCAGAGATATCACTTTGCCAACAGAGGTCCGTATAGTCAAAGCTATGATTTTTCCAGTAATCAAATATGGATGTGAGAGTTGGATCATAAAGAAGGCTGAACACTGAAGAATTGACGCTTTTGAACTGTGATGTTGAAGAAGACTCTTGAGAGTCCTTTGGACAACAAGGAGATCCAACCTGTCAATCCTAAAGGAAATCAACCCTGAATATTCATTGGAAGAACTGATGCTGAATCTTTGGCCACCTGATGAAAAGAGCCGACTCATTGGAAAAGACCCTGATGCTGTGAAAGATTGAAGGCAGGAGGAGAAGAAGGGGAGGCAGAGGATGAGATGATCAGATGGCATCACTGACTCAGTGGACATGAATTTGAGCAAACTCCAGGAGACAGTGACGGACAGTGAAGCCTGATGGGCTGCAGTCCATGGGGTTGCAAATAGCTGGGTGTGAGTTAGCAAATAAACAACAGCAATTCGATGATTGAAAGACTTCCAGTTGTGAAGATACTCCTTGGGAGACCAGGGTTCGACCCCTGGGTTGGGAAGTTCCTGTAGAGAAGGGACTGGCAATCCACTGCAGTATTCTTGCCTGGAGAATTCCTGGCAGAGAAGCCTGGTGGGCTACAGTCCATGGGGTCACAAAGAGTTGGACACGACTGAGCAACTAACACACACAGACATTCCTGAGGTGTCTAATGTCTTCCTTAAGTTACTTGAATTGCTCTCTTGACTAATGATTTATCCAAAGAAATTTTCTCAGAATCAATATGTTATTATTATTTCCCTCTGCAAGTCATTGGCACCCTTAGTTCTGAATCTTAAATTTATATTCTCCTGTTTGGCTTGCTTCATTGGAAATCTCTTCCGCTTCAGTTCAGTTCAGATCAGTTGCTCAGTCATGTCTGACATTTTGCGACCCCATGGACTGCACCACGACAGGCCTCCCTGTCCAGCACCAACTCCAGGTGCTTGCTCAAATTCATGTCCATCGAGTCAGTGATGCCATCCAACCATCTCATCCTCTGTCGCCCCCTTCTTCTCCTGCCTTTAATCTTTCCCAGCATCAGGATCTTTTCCAATGAGACAGTTCTTCACATCAGGTGGCCAAAGTACTGAAGCTTCAACTTCAGCATCAGTCCTTCCAATGAATATTCAGGACTGATTTCCTTTAGGGTTGACTGATTGGATCCCCTTGCAGTCCAAGGGATTCTCAAGAGTCTTTTCCAACACCACAGTTCAAAATCATCAGTTGTTCGGTGTTCAGCTTTCGTTATGGTCCAACTCTCACATCCATACATGACTACTATAATGACTACATGATTCTTCTGCTTATACCTGTTTTGAATATACTTATGATTTTGACTATCAAAACTCCATTAAAGTGGCAATCATTGAAGGCTATGTTATCTGCAAAAAGGTATTTATAAAAAGAGTCCAGAGACTGGACCCTGTGGTGGTCCAGTGCTAAGACTTCAGGCTTCCAATGTAGGGGGCCCGGGTTCAAACCCTGGTCAGGGGACTATAAATAGATTCCACATGCAGCAGCTAATGATCCCACATGCCACAGCCAAAGATCCTGCATGCTCTACCTATGACCCAGTGCAGACAAATAAATAAAAATAAATATTTAAAAAATAGTCCAAGTCAAAGAAAGCTCAAGTGTGTCAACTCTGTAACTTCCTATATTGTCATTTCTCATTCTTTACATTACATCTTCTTCCTTTGAGAACACAGAGTGTCTCTATAAAACATTATCTTTACACCCATAGAGAGTTAGAGTGCTTGTACAAGTTTTTGGAAATTGTGAATATTTCTTTTTGTCTCTCTGTGTTGCAAACAGACTTCTGCTCTCACACTTTCTCCACTTTTCTTTTCCCAAGCACTTGTTACATTCTCTTGCCTAAACACTATACTCAATGGCCATGTCCAAAAATAAAGTTCAAAGTTCAATATAATGTATTCAGTTCAGTTCAGTCGCTCAGTCTTGTCTGACTTTTTGCGACCTCATGAACCACAGTATGCCAGGCCTCCCTTTCCATCACCAACTCCTGGAGTTCACCCAAACCCATGTCCATTGAGTTGGTGATGCCATCCAACCATCTCATCCTCTGTCGTCCTCTTCTCCTCCTGCTCTCTTCCCACCTTCCACCTTTACCAGCATCAGGGTTTGTTCCAATGAGTCAGTTCTTCACATCAGGTGGCCAAAGTATTGGAGTTTCAGCTTCAACATCAGTCCTTCCAATGAATATTCAGGACTGATTTCCTTTAGGATGGACTGATTGGATCTCCTTGCAGTCCAAGGGACTCTCAAGAGTCTTCTCCAACACCACAGTTCAAAAGCATCAATTCTTTGGTGCTCAGCTTTCTTTATAGTCCAACTTTCATATACATACATGACCACTGGAAAAACAATAGCCTTGACTAGACGGACCTTTTTTGACAAAGTATTACCTACTTTCAAGAACTCATAGTCTACTTGAGAGAGAGATGTGTAACAAATAGCTATAATATATTACATTCTATAAGAGAATTTTGGTCAAAATGTATGGCAAACTTTGCCTCTAGATGCCAAGAAAGGCAGTACAGAGATAGGAGTTAGCATCTGAGCTTGTTCTGAGGTAGAATCACATAGTGGTTAATGGACTTAGAGTCAGCACAAGGCCTACATGACATCTCAGATCTATTACTAATAGCCATGTGATTCTAGGTTAGTTTATTCCTTATCTCTATGCATCAGTTTCTTCACTGTCTGATTCCCTTAATGATATTTGTCTCAGAAAGTTGTGGGAATTAAAAAAGTAGGACATATATATAATGTATAGATCATTGTCTGGGACATAGTAGACACTCAATAAATAGTAGTCAGCCGATGCTCTGTTTTGTCATATGTAGGATACCTTCCAGGCATCTAGGTGGTGCTAGTGGTAAAGAATCCACCTGCCAATGCAGGAGACATGAAACTAGGGTTTGATGCCTGGATCCAGAATATCCTCTGGAGGAGGGCATGACAACCCACTCCATTGTTCTTGCCTGGAGAATCCCCATGGACAGAGGAGCCTGAGGGGCTACGGTCCATAGGATCACAAAGAGTCAGACACGACTGAAGCAACTTACACAGCATACACAGGACACTTTTAGGACAGGTCTTTGCTAAAGGAATAGTATTTCCAGTAACAGAGTTCACACACATTTGCAACATGCTGAAGAAAAAGCAGTAAGTGATGCAGTGAATTTAGTGCATGGCCCAGAAGGAGTTAAAATTTCACTGAATAGTGTAAGTGGACCCAGATAAAGTTTCCTTTAGCCTGCTGAGGAGTCAAAGTTGATTGTTTTATCTGAAATTTAAAATGTTTTTCAGTAGGAAAGCAGCTTAGGCAGACTGTTGCAGGCAGACTGCGAGGTAAAGGAGGAGATTTGTAGTCCAATTAGCCAACGATGGGCATTGTCTAAGCAAGAGATAATGCGTTTCCAACTTAAGCCCCTAGAATTGGAGAGTAGGTGAGTGTGAAGTGTGTTAGCGATGGAATTCATAGCCTTCGAAAAGAATTAAATGCCTACGGGTATGTGTGTACATAATATCCTCCACTTGGCTACCAAGAAATGAGTTAGTTACATATGCTCCAGAATGGTATGTCTTTAGTCCAAACTATTGATAAAGATTTCATTTAATTATCAGTCCTTTCACATCTGTTTTTCCACTTAATAACAGTTTATTGACATTACTAGCAGAGGAATGTAAAAATAAGATTTTGTTCACTCCTGTCTCCCAGGATTTTTTGCTGATAGTGAGAAAAGAGAGAAAATCCATTTTTCTAATGTTGAACCACAAAGACTTGTTAAGTCAGAAAAAGTCCAAGAACTTGAGATTTGACTAGTGTTTTGCTTTCCCCATCTTCCCAGCTCAGTGGGTTATAGGAAGTCCCTCTGCTCATGACCTGCTGCACAGAGGGCTAAATTAGTTATTTTTGGATGACCGTGAAAATGTCACAGAGCAGCTTGAGCTAAATCCCATATTGCCAGTTCCTTCCCGAGACAAGCTCCCACAGATAGCCATCACCTGCATTTTCTCCTTCTAATTCACTTCTCCTAGACTTCATTCTGTGTGTGCCCCTGCTAAGTCGCTTCAGTCACATCCCACTCTGTGTGACCCTATGGACTGGAGCCTGCCAGGTTCCTCTGTCCATGGAATTCTCCAGGCAAGAATATTGGAATGGGTTGCCATGTCCTCCTCCAGGGGATCTTTCCAACTCTGCAGTCGAACTTTCATCTCTTATGCCTCCCGCATTGGCAGGTAGATTCTTAAGCACTAGCACCATGTGGGAAGCCCAAGACATCTCTCTGATCTTCTCTTTAAAAAAAGAAAAAGTAACTATAGGGGTTTCCTTGGTAATCCAGTGGTTAAAAATCTGATTTCCAATGCAGGGGATACCTGTTTGATCCCTGGTCAGGGAATGAAGATCCCACATTCCACAGTGCACCCTAGCATGCCACAGCTAGAGAGTCTATGAACACAACTAGAGAGAAGCCTGCATGCAGCAACTACAACCTGACACAGGCAAAAGTAAATATTTAATAAATTAATTCATCTAAAGAAATAACCATCTAGGTAATACTCTATGTAAGCCCTTTGCGATGGCAAGATTATGATCCATGAAAGGGAAAATGAGGAAAGCAATAGAATGGGAAAGACTAGAGATCATTTTATGAAAATTGGAGATGTCAAGGGAACATTTCATGTAAGGATGGGCATGATAAAGGACAGGAACAATAAGGATCTAACAAAAGCAGAAGAGATTAAGAAAAGGTGGCAAGAATACACAGAAGATCTATGCAAAAAAGTCATAATGCCTCAGCTAACCACAATGGTATGGTCACTTAGCTAGAGTCGGGCATCCTGGAGTGTGAAATCAAGTAAGCCTTAGGAAATATTATATAAACAATGCTAGTGAAGGTCATGGAATTCAAGCTGAGCTATTTAAAATCCTAAAAGATGATTCTGTTAAATGCTGCACTCAATACGTCAGCAAATTTGGAAAACTCAGCCATGGCCACAGAACTGGAAAAAGTCAATTTTCATTCTAATCCCAAAGAAGGGCAATGCCGAAGAAAGTTCATACCATGGTACAATTGCACTAATTTCACATGCTAGTAAGATAATACTCAAAATCCTTCAAGCTAGGCTCTAGCAGTAAGTGAATCAAGAACTTCAAGATGTACAAGCTGGGTTTAGAAAAGGCAGAGGAACCAGAGATCAAATTGTCAACACTAGCTGGATCCCAGGGAAAGCAAGGAAATTCCAGAAAAACATCTGCTTCTGTTTCATTGGCTATGCTAAAGCCTTTGACTGTGTGGATGCAACCAAATGTGGAAGACTCTTAAAGACATGGGAATACCAGACCATCTGACCTGTCTTCTGAGAAATCTGTATGCAGGTCAAGAATCAACAGTTAGAACTGGACATCTAACAATTGACTGTTTCAGAACTGGGAAATGAGTAAATCAAGGCTGTATGTTTAATTTAATTTCTCATTTACTTTCTGTGCAGAGTATGTCATGTGAAATGCCAGGTTGGATGAATCACAAGCTGGAATCAAGGTGGCCAGGAGAAATATCAACAACCTGAGACATGAAGATGATACCACTCTAAAGGCAGAAGGTGAAGAGGAACTATAGAGCCTCTTGATGAGGGTGAAAGAGGAGAGAAAAAGCTGGCTTGAAACTCAACACTCATAAAACTAAGATCATGGCATCTGGTCTCATCACTTCATGGCAAATAGATGGAGGACGGATGGAAGCAGTGACACATTTTATTTTCTTGGATTCCAAAATCACTGCAGATGGTGACTGCAGCCATGAAATCCAAAGATGCTTTCTCCTTGGGAGAAAAGCTATGACAAACTTAGATAGTATATCCAGAGGGATGGAATCGGGAGGGAGGTGGGAGGGGGTTCTGGAATGGGAACGCAAGTATACCTATGGCAGATTCATGTCAATGTATGGCAAAACCAGTACAATAATGTAAAGAAAATAAATTAAAAAAATAAATAAAAATAAAATAAAAAGCAAAGACATCACTTTGCCAACAGAGGTCCTTATAGTCAAAGCTATGGTTTCCCCAGTAGTCATGTACAGATGTGAGAGTTGGGCCATAAAGAAGGCTGAACACGGAAGAATTGATGCTCTCAAATTATGGTGCTGTTGAAGATTCTTGACTATTCTCTGGAAGGACTGATGTTGAAGCTGAAGGTCCAATACTTTGGCCACCTGATGCGAAGAACTGACTCATTGGGAAAGACCCTGATGCTGGGAAATAAGGAAAGCAAGAGGAGAAGGGGACAACAGAGGATGAGATGGTTGGATAGCATCACCTACTTGGTGAACACCAGTTTGAGCAACTCCGGGAGTTGGTGATGGACAGGGAAGCTTGGTGTGCTGCAGTTCATAGGGTCGCAAAGACTCGGACATGACTGAGGGACCGAACTGAACTGAGAAGATTCTTGAGAGTCCCTTGGACGGCAAGGAGATCGAACCAGTCAGTCCTCTGGTCCAAATTTGGGATTTCTTGATGCAGAGATTTAGGAGGCAGAAGGCAAACCCATGCAACCTTTCTCAACACATGTAGCCAATATATGGAAGAAGAGGAGCAGGAAAGCAGACTAAGTTCTGCTTTTTTGAGAGAGGAAAAATGGGAAGCACATAGTTGGCAGAGGTCTGCAGAAATTCCTAAGTGCCAAGGGGGCAATATATCTAGAGGGCCCCTGTCTGGGGAGTGTGGAATGTTTGAAATGTTCCCTGATTAGGTTCCAGGGAGTAGCTTGGGATCCTCTCGCCTTTGTCCTCTGTGGTTCCCTAAAAGTTTTGTTTTCATTATTCTCCCTGACTGATGATGAGAAAAGCTTAGGGAATTCCACCCTCTTTAGGGGCTAAGAAGTTTTTTTGGTTCCACTTCTTGCCCAGAAACTGCTGGATCATAGAAGGGTTAATTTAAAACAGACAGACAGTTGAGGATTAACATATACACATTATTATATATTAAACCCCAGTCTTCCCTGGTGACTCAGGATGCAGAATCCACCTGCAGTGCAGGATGGATTGGGAAGACCCCCTGAAGAAAGAAATGGCAATCCACTCCTGTATTCTTGCCTGGAAAGTCCCACGGACAGAGGAACCTGGAAGGCTGCAGTCCATGGGGTCACTAAAGAGTCAGACATGACTAAGCGATTGAAAACAATGATAACAATATATAAAACAGGTAATCAACAAGAACCTACTCTATAGCACAGGGAACTCCACTCAAGATTCTGTAAAAATCTATATGGGAAAAGAATTTGAAAAAAAATGGATATATGTATCTGTATAACTGAATAACTTTGCTGTACACCTGGAACTAACACAACACTGTAAATCAACTATGAAAGTGGAAGTGTTAGTCACACCTTCGTTTCAGACTCTGCAGCCCTGTGAACTGTGGCCGGCCAGGTTCCTCTGTCCATGGAATTCTCCAGTCAAAGATACTGGAGTGGGTAGCCTTTAGCCTTTCCCTTCTCCAATATAAAACTTAAAAAAAACCAAAAAAAAAAAAAAAACCAAACTGAATAGACACAGTCTCCTTTAGTCTAAGTAGATGAGTCTCTTGATCATAAAATTCAAACAAAAATCATTTTAGAGTTTTGTCAGTTTAGTTCTAACTTTCAGAGCAGTGCTAAGCTCCATTAAATATGGAATATCTGGTTGCATTTATGTGTACCTGTCATCAATAGATAAATATTAAAGAAACTGCAGTGTTTCTTCTCTTGAACAAATGTCAGGATGCTTTTATCTATATTAAATATCGTATTTTTATATGTCGTTCTGAATGAGTATTATACTGGGACCATCTTTTTTTCCATATGGAAATCAAAATTTCTCTTTCTGTATATAATTTTCTTTATTTACTCTGACTGCCCTTGCTTTCAAATTGTATATCTGGTTTCATTTATTATCTCTTCCCTTTTCAAAAGGTATGTTGGGATTGGCTTCAAATATGTATTATCACTCCTTGCTGTTCTATCAATAACCCCTGATGGGCCTTATCTGACCCTCCTCTGAACAACCCATTAACATCAAGAGCAGTGATAGCACCTGAAATGCAGGTAAAGGGCCCTTCTTTGCCGTGACACAGATTTATCATTGATTTCTTGAGAGAAGTGGCATTTCCAACTGATCTTGGGAAGCCAGATGATCTGAAAAAATGGGTACAAAAGAAACTCTGCCATCTCTCAGAGATGCAGGGCTACTAATAATATGGAATATCACTATAATAATAATAGTGATTTATCAAGCTTATCTCCTTTGAAATTCATAAATGGGAGACAAACTTTTATGAGTACACCTGCCTCTCTTCTAGGCTCTGGGAATAAATTGGTAAAAATAAAAAAGTCTGTCTTCATTGTGAAGCTTAAGCTCTGATGGGAGAAAGCAAGCTGTCAACATCTAGATAAGGAAAATAAATCATATGCAAGTGTATATTGTTTGTTGGTGGTTTTACTTTTTAAAAACCTTATGGATTTCAAAATAATTCTTGGAAAGTTGATTGTGGTGGAGGGGAATCTTGTGTGGGACTCAAAAATAGAAGACAGCCTGTAAAACTGACACATTTAAACTGAGGTATGATGGTGGTTGAGTTTCTTATTGGTGATGCCATTCCTCATTTCTTCTTGAATGCAGACTTTCACTAAGATCTGCTACATGGTAAATGAAATTTTATGATACCTTAATATATGGGGCTTCCCTGGTGGCTCATATGAGAGAGAATCCATCTGCAATGCAAGAGACCTGATTTCAATCCCTGGGTTGGGAAGATGATCTGGAGAGGGAATGGCAACTCACTCCAGAAGTCTTTCCTGGAGATTCCCAAGGACAGAGGAGTCTCGGGGTCACAAAAAGTCAGACACAACTGAGCAACTAAGCACACACATACACACCTTAATCCATTTCCAGGTTTTACAACTCTGTGAGATGTAGTCTTAGAAAAATTTCTGTATATTGACATGTATCTGGTTGATCCATAAAATTTGTATTGGTTGAATTCTTCTTGAAGTAGATTACTATATATTTCACTCTGAAATTTGCTTTTTTGTTCACAAAACAATATACCTTACAGATACATGTTAACTGTATATAGTGTCAGATAGCAATTCCCATATTGATGGATTTTTCTGATATTTCCTTATAACAATAAATCTGCAATTGATATCACTGTATATGTTATCAGAACATTGCAAATAATTCTCTTGAAAGTGAAATTGCTGAGACTTATGAGATACATTTTTTTTCTTTTAATACTGTTAAATTTTCAATAAAAAGGCCATGCCAATGTCCCACCTATGGCAAGCAGTTTCCATGGATCTGCCAATATGTTCTGCTGATTTGGTCAAAAAGTTTGTTTGGGATTTTCATAACATCTTACGGGAAGACCCAAGCAAAATCTGTAGCCAACCCAATATTATCAAACTTCATGTGTTGCCATACTGTTGGATGGAAAATGTTCATTTCTATTTTCATTTGCATTTTTTTCTTGATTACTACAGAGGTTAAACATGTTTTTTTTCTTTTTTAGTTTTTATGTGTTTAAAGCCCATTTATGTTTTTTTCCTTTTGAATTTCTTCTTATATAGATTGCTAGTTTTCCTATGAACTGCACATTGTTTATTTAAACAATGTATTTATGAGAAAAGAAGTTTTATTACAGTACTACAACCAATATTTCCTATAGTCTATGACTTACAATTCTTCTATTTTTGTCTTGTGTTTTATCTTACAAGATTTGAAGTTTTATTGAACTCAATAGTTTTCATGATATCAATTGCTTTATGTTCCCACTTTAAGAAGGACAACCATGCCCTATGTTTGTAAATGTATTATTTCACAGTTTTTTCTTGTATTTGCATACTTTCTTACATGAAGGTCTAAAATCCATATAAAATGTATTTCTGTGAATGTTGAAAACTACTGATTAATGTTTTCCCAGATGTGTAATTAGTTTCTACAATACCATCTAATGCGTTAGGATTTCTCTTCAATATAAAGACAGCATTTATCATGTAAGAAATTCCCTTGTATACATAATTGCTGCTTCTGGATTCTCTGATATTTTTTTCTATTGGCCTATTTGTGTTTATTGGTTCAACTGACACACTGCTTTGATATTTAAAACTTAAATACATCATGATATTTGTTAGGACAAGAAATCCTCTCTCTCTCTTTTTTTTTCAAAGCTGTCTTAATTATCCTTACACATTTCTCTTTTACCTGAATTTTAGAAATAGTGTCCCAAGTTTCATGAAAATTCCCCTTTTATTCATGATTTTTGCCTCTCTTTTGATCATAGTTGCCAAAGATTTATTCATATTATTAACCTTGAAAGTACATATCTTTTCTGGGTATGGAGTTTCAAGCCCAAATAACTTCTTTTTAAAATCCAATTATAGTCTTATTTTTCCAGTCATTGTATCAAATTCCATTTTGAATTTCTAATTGATGTGCTGAAACATTCTAATTGAGATGAATTGAATTGAACATTTTAAAAAATGAACATTTCATTTATCTTGCTTGGAATTCTTTAGGACTTTCATTTAGAGAACTCATTTCTTGGATTGGAAATGAGGTTATTGGTTAGAACTCAGTTTTTGATGTATAGTACATAGAATTTTAAATAAATACAAATGAAAATTTGTGTATACACACACATACATCTTTTAACTCTACCCACTGAGAACTTCTTAGAACAGTTACATTGTCAATTAATACATTTAGCTCCAGATCTTGGATTTCAGGTACTGCTTTCCAATTAAAATATTAAGTCTCCTTATGCTGTTCTACGTGTTCAGTCACTTGGTCATGTTCGACTCTTTGCGGTCCCATGGATTGCAGCCCATCAGGTTCCTCTGTCCATGGAATTTTTCAGGCAAGAATATTGGAGTGGGATGCCATTCCCTACTCCAGGGGATCTTCCTGACCCAGATCAAAGCTGTACCTCTTGTGTCCCCTCCATTGACAGGTGGATTCTTTACCTCTGTGCCTCCTGAGAAGCCCCTAAAGCCCCTTGGAACCTGTTCAAGCAGGCTCCTGTGTCTTTCTGAAACATCCCATTATTCTTTGAGCACTTCCTTGCTTTTTGGTATAAAAATATATTCCAAAGTTATCTTTAATAAGTTTGGTATTTTATACTGTGAAATGCAGATGACACCACCCTTATGGCAGAAAGTGAAGAAGAACTAAAGAGCCTCTTGATGAAAGTGAAAGAGGAGAGTGAAAAACTTGGCTTAAAGCTAGACATTCAGAAAACTAAGATCACGGCATCCAGTCCCATCACTTCATGGCAAATAGATAGTAAAACAGTGGAAACAGTGGCTGATTTTATTTTTCTGGGCTCCAAAATCACTGCAGAGGGTGATTGCAGCCAGGAAATTAAAAGACATTTACTCCTTGGAAGGAAAGTTATGACCAACCTAGACAGCATATTGAAAATCAGAGACATTAGTTAGTCAACAAAGGTCCATCTAGTCAAGGCTATGGTTTTTCCAGTGGTCATGTATGGATGTGAGAGTTGGACTGTAAAGAAAGATGAGTGCCAAAGAATTCATGCTTTTGACCTTTGGTGTTGGAGAAGACTCTTGAGGGTCCCTTGGACTGCAAGGAGGTCCAACCAGTCCATCCTAAAGGAGATCAGTCCTGAATATTCATTAGAAGGACTGATGCTAAAGCTGAAACTCCAATACTTTGGCCACCTGATGCGAAGAGCTGACTCATTTGGAAAGACCCTGATGCTGGGAAGGATTGAGGACAGGAGGAGAAGGGGATGACAGAGGATGAGATGGTTGGATGGCATCACCGACTCAATGGACATGAGTTTCGGTGGACTTCGGGAGTTGGTGATGGACAGGGAGGCCTGGCTGCAATTCATGGGGTCACAAAGAGTCGGACATGACTGAGCGACTGAACTGAACTGAACTGTGAAATGGAATCTACTGCCATATCAGAGAATGAGGATGTAACAGACATCAGAGATTTTGGGTCTCCAAAAATGAATGGAGCCTCCTCAAAGGGAAAACAGTACCTGTGATCCAGCAGATGCCACCACCACCCCCCACTCCGCCACCTTACTCCATGGTGATTGCTGAGAAGCTTTGGGTGTGGGGAGTATGTGAGAAGTCAAAAAACAGGATGCTGGCCCCAGATAGCTGAGATGCATATGAAAAGAATGACTTCAATAATCCCAGACTCTTGTATTTTCCCATACCTAGAAGGGTATGGGAATATAAATAAACACTAAATTCCTTAACTTGATATCTGATTTTCCTTACTTAAAATAATTTCTGGTGTCCCCGGGTAAGGAATCTGCCTGCAGTGTGAGAAAACCCAGTTTCGATACCTGGGCTGGGAAGATCCTCTACTGAAACAGCAACCCACTCCAGTATCCTGGCCTGGAGAATCTCATGGACAGAGGAGTATGGCAGACTACAGTCCGTGGGGTTGCAAGAGAGTCAGACATGACTGGGTGTCCAACACCTGATGTTCAGACTGCCTGCCTGCTTTGTTGCGAACTTGTATATAGCCTGGGCTTCCCTGGTGGTTCAGATGGTAAAGAATATGCCTGCAGTGCAGGAGAACTGCGTTCGATCCCTGGCTTGGGAAGATCCCCTGGAGGAGGGCATGGTAACCCACTCCAGTATTCTTGCCTGGAGAATCCCCAGGGACAGAGGAGCCTGGTGGGCTACAGTCCATGGGGTCACAAAGAATCGGACATGACTAATCACAGACATATAGCCTGACTGCCTCTCCCACCCCCTCAGAGCAGTCTCTCAGGGCTATCTAAGTCCTAAGATTTTCCCACCCAATTAAACACTCTCTACTTTGAGGCTGTGACTAACTTTTAAGTGGACAATATCAAAAAGTAGGAAGTGCTCAAAGAATAATGAGATTATCAGAAGGATGCAGGAGCCTGCTTGAACACGTTCCAACCAAATCTGACATAATTTGGGTATCAAATAATAATTCGGTTTTGACACACAAAATGGGAAGTCACAAATTCATATTATATATGAATGTTAATAAGTACACTGGTAATAAACAAGACGGGAAAATATTTTTTTAACTGCTTATTTTTTTTTGGAGCATAGCTGATTAACAATGCTGTGATAGCTCCAAGTCAATGGGAAGGTCTTCTTTAAAAGTAGAAAAAGGCAAATAACAAATAGAGATGGCCTGATAAAGTCAGAAAACCCCTACTTGACACCATATTGATAATTGTTTTAGTCAAGAATCATCAGTGGATACTAAAGCAATGGGTGGAAATTTGATGAGAAATCTTAACAAAGTGAATGAAATTAGCATCACCATTAATGAGATAAGTAGATACCTCTTGATGGGTGTTCTGCCAATCTAAACACAGAGAGGCTTCAGAAAATTCCCAATTGAGGATTATTCTTCAAAACAAATAGCCACTACTCTTCAAAACTATTAGAGTCCTGAAAGACCATGACAGGCTACGAACTATTTTGAATTATAGATCATAAAGACACAAGTAAACCAAAAGCCCTTTCTAAAACCAGTTTGAAAATTCTTAAAGAGATGGGGATACCAGACCACCTGACCTGCCTCCTGAGAAATCCATATGCAGGTTAAGAAGCAACAGTTAGAACTGGACATGGAACTGGTTTCATATTGGGAAAGGAGTACATCAAGGCTGTATATTGTCACCCTGCTTGTTTAACTTATATGCAGAGTACATCATGCAAAATGCCCAGCTGGATAAATTAAAGCTGGAGTCAAGATTGCCAGGAGAAATATCAATAACCTCCGATAAGCAGATGACATCACCTTTACAGCAGAAGGCGAAGAAGAACTGAAGAGCCTCTTGATGAAAGTG
Source organism: Antilocapra americana (assembly GCA_007570785.1). Taxonomy (NCBI): domain Eukaryota; kingdom Metazoa; phylum Chordata; class Mammalia; order Artiodactyla; family Antilocapridae; genus Antilocapra; species Antilocapra americana. Next base: position 25,897,081 of record ML660774.1, read on the forward strand.
AAAGAGGAGAGTGGAAAAGCTGGCTTAAAACTCAATATTCAGAAAACTAAAGCATCTGGTCCCATCATTTCATGGCAGATAGATGGGGAGACAGTGGAAACAGTGGCTGACTTTATTTTTCTGGGCTCCTAAATCACTGCAGATGGTGACTGCAGCCATGAAATTAAAAGACGCTTACTCCTTGTAAGGAAAGCTGTGACCAACCTAGACAGCATATTAAAAAACAGAGACACTACTTTACTGACAAAGGTCTTTCTAGTTAAAATTATGGTTTTTCCAGTAATCAGGTGTGTATGTGAGAGTTGGACCATAAGGAAAGCTGAGCACTGAAGAATTGATGCTTTTGAACTGTGGTGTTGGAGAAGACTCTTGAGAGTCCCTTGGACTGCAAGGAGATCAAACAAGTCAATCCTAAAGGAAATCAGTCCTGAATATTCATTGGAAGGACTGATGTTGAAGCTGAAACTCCAATACTTTGGCCACCTGATGTGAAGAACTGACTCATTGGAACAAACCCTGATGCTGGTAAAGGTGGGAGGTGGGAAGAGAAGGGGACAACAGAGGATGAGATGGTTGGATGGCATCATCGACTCGATGGACATGAGTTTGAGCAAGCTCCTGGAGTTGGTGCTGGACAGGGAAGCCTGGCGTGCTGCAGTCCATGGGGTCGCAAAGAGTCAGACACAACTGTGCAACTGAACTGAACTGTAACCAAAAGCAACATTAATAGCGCCTTGACTTCTGGACCAGAAAAAAAGTATAAAGTCCTTGTGCTATAAAGTAGTAATAAAAATGACAAAACTTGCCGAAGGCCTGAAGATTACATAACATAGATGCACTGATGTAAATTTCCTGATTTGGAAAGCTGTACATACTCCAGAGTTGTAAGAGAATGCTCTTGTTTTTAGGGAATACAGCCTGAGGGAAAAAGACATTGTTTTTGCAACTTACTCTCAAATGGCTGAAAAAAGAATTTACATACACACATTAAGAGGGAGAGAATGATAAAACACGGAGCAAATATAAAGTTATTTCCAAACAAAACAGATAAGACGAATTCCTTCAAAAATGAACTGTTGGTAAAGTATCGTGTAATCTCTCTGGGAACAGAAAGCAGAAGGATACATGTTATAAATATTCTGTCTTGAGCAAATTACTAGAATTACATGTTGTCCCCGTCCTCTGAAGGATGGAGTCAGTGGGAACAACAGCCAACTCTAGATGATTCTATCTCTACAGTGCGTTGGCAGAACAAGAATATAGTTTGAACAAATGCATGGTTTTGACATTTGCCAGCTGAAAGCAGGCAATGAACAAATGCCATGTAAATAGTTGTTAATCTTGGCTCAGTTTATAACAAAGAAGGTCACTAACAGGGCACCAAGGCAGGCAGACTTGTTTCAGAAAACTGAACCTGTCCAGGGACTTACCTGGCATTTCAGAGGTTAAGACTCTCCTTCCAATGCAGGTGGGTGAAATCAGGGAACTAAAATCCTGAATGCCACAGGGTGTGACGAAAAAGTAAAACAAATAGGCTGAATCTGTCCAAGTCCAGGGATCACTCATACAGACGTCAGGTGGAACTTTACAGTATGTTTTCCAAAACCCTTAGACACGGAACAAGATGAAATATCAGGCAAAGGCAATCTTTCCCCTTGTGAAACTGCAGGACACAAAGAAAACATGAGATTTGCCTCATCTGATCTTCGGGTGACTGGTGGTGACATTAACGAATTATACTTTGAAAGAATAGGGCATTGGTGAGTGGGTGATACCTTTATGAGAAGGTCAACAGATGAATATTTTCCCCTGCTTCCAGTGACAAAAAAGTTTTACACAAACAGGAAATGGAGTCGTTTGAGCTCCTCATTCCTAGGAATGTAGACTTAATTAAAGAAAGATGTTCAAGAGTTATTTTTCTCTTGGGCTCTGGGAAAGGAAACTTATTTTAGATTCACCTCCAGTGACTTTTTATTGTCTGTAAAGGGCTGTTAATGTGAGGATCCATGTGTATGGAATCATTCATATTTCCTTTGAAGTCCTCTCACTTTCTTTGCCATGACAAGTTCGAAACAGCTGAGTTTTTCAAATATATCTAAATTTTTTAAAAAAATTCTATTTATTTATGGTGGTGCTGGGTCTTCTTTGCTGCATGTGGGCTTTCTCTAATTGTGGTGCACAGGGTCGCCCCTTCATTGTGGTGCTTTATTGGGTTCTCACTGCGGTGGTTTCTCTTGCTGCAGAGCACAGGCTCTAGCATCAGGGGCTCAGTAGCTATGAGCTTAGTTGCTTAGTTTCTCTGCAGCACATGGGACCTCCCCGGACCAGGGATCACATCCATGTCCCCTGAACTGGCAGGTGGACTCTTAACTACTGGTCCACTAGGGAAGTACCACTGCCCCCCCCGCCCCGCCAAAAAAAATTAATTTTTATCTCTAAAGAAAGCTGAGAACTCTGTGGGAAGGAGTGTGCTGGGCCAGGGAAAGGCTCCTGCTTGGATTCTTTGCTGTGCATTCTCATGCTTCTTGCATTTCTGTGCAACTGTTAGCTCAGGGCACCCTTTCATGCCTGCATTTACTCATTAACCTATATGTTCACCCAGCAGGGGTTCGCAGAGCAGGTGTGTGCTGGGTCCAGCACAGCTGTAAACGTTGAAATATAAAGGACTTGACAAGACATTGTACTTTAGCAAACGTCTACATAACACACACAGAAAAGTATAGTGTCCCGTCCATTTGTTGCTCCTCAGTTTCCAAGTAAGTTATGCAAACTGTGCATGCTCAGTCGTTTCAGTCATGCCTAACTCTTTGCGACCCTGTAGACTGTAGCATGCGAGGTTCTGTGTCCATGGAATTTTCCAGACATAAATACTGGAGTGGGTTGCCATTTCCTCTCCAGGGGATCTTCCCAACCCAGAGGTAAAACCTGTGCCTCGTGCACCTCTGCATTACAGGTGAATCCTTGACTACTGAGTCACTGAGGAAGCCCCTATGCAGACCAAAAGGGGTCAAAATTAAGACGAGTTTCTTTCCTAAACTCACTTTGTGGAAGGGGTAGAGAAGACGATACCAGGATGGGTGGGAAATGCTTGGAAAGGGACCATTCAACTGGACCGTGAAAATAGGTGCAATTCAGAAAGTTAGAGTGAAAAGGCAATTGTGGCGAGAGATCAGATGGAAGACAATGTGTTTGGGGAACAGTGGTGAGGTTGTTCCTGGGGGAGACTAGTGTGGAAAAAAGTGGGAAAATGTCTTGTCATGGCCACTATGCTGGGCTCCCACTGGCCATATCAAGAGTGTAACACAACGTCCTTCCATCCCCTCTTTTTGCTTCTGCCTCTCCTCCTTCCAGCATTTTCTCCTTTCCAACAGAATCCTGTTGGTAGGATAAGATAAGACTTCATGTTGCTATTCTAAAGCTATGGGAATTTAGACTATAAAATGTACGGATGGTGATGCATAAATTCCTAACATACCCTTTACTGTCTTTATCAGATCTTGGATGATTTTATAACTGAAGAATCTCACTATTCTTTTTTAGAACCCTTTTACTGGAGTATAGTTGATTTACAATGCTGTGTTATTCTCAGGGCTGTAGCACAGTGAGTCAGTTATACAGATACATGTCCACTCGTCTTCTAGATTCTTTTCTCATATAGACCATTATTGAGGAGTAGAGTTCCCTGTGCGATACAGTAGGTCCTTATTAGTTTTCTTCATCATTTGAAAAGATACATGCACCCCAATATTCACTGTAGCACTAGTCACAATAGCCAGGACATGGAAGCAACGTAAATGTCCATTAACAGAGGAGTGGGTAAAGAACATGTACATGTATACCATGGAATATTACTCAGCCATAAAAGGAACAAAATAACGCCATTTGTGGCAACACAGATGGGCCTAGAGATTATAGTGATGAATGAAGTAACTCAGAGAAAGACAAATATCATATGACATTGCTTACATGTAGAATTGAAAAGAGTACAAATGAACTTATTTACAAAAGAGAAATAGAGTCACAGATACAGAAAGCACGCTTATGGTTACCAGGGAGTAAAAAGGGAGGTGAGATAACTTGGGAGGTTGAGGTTGACATATACACCCGACTATAAACAAAATAGATGACTAATTAGTCCCATTATTCTTTTAAAGAGGTTTATGGGGCCAGAGTGGGTTCATTTCAAGCCACAAAAGCAGGCACTAATTATATGTCAGGTGATATTACTCAGAAGTTGAGAAAATGTCCTCTCTCATCTCTTCTTTCCTTAAATCGATAGAAATGTTGAAACTCCCCAACTCTGGGCTCTTATTCAAGGCATACGGTAAGCTGGGAAGAAAAGTCAGAAGTAGGATTATGTGCATGACTGTTTGCACATTTATTTCCCAGTGAATTCTGAAGTCTTCTTGGTAAAGCCCAGAGAGTCCTGTTTTGTTTCACGATGAGACTGCATGAAGTTGTCAAAAGAGAACTCAGTGGTCAATTCGCCAAAAGTCATTTTGCCAATAGATCAGGGTTTTTTTTTTTTTTTTATCCTATTTGCCAGTTATTGAGAGTATTTCAAAGTTTTGATATTGTTTCAGCCCTTACCTAGGGCTTCCCAGATGGTGCAGTGGTAAAGAATCCCCCTGCCAGTGCAGGAGACACAAGCGGGATGGGTTCAACCCCTGAGCCGAGCCGATCCCTTGAGGTAGGACATGGTAACCTGCTTCAGTGTGCTTGCCTGGAAAATTCCGTGGGCAGGAGAGCCTGGCAAGTAACAGTTCGTGGGGTTATAAAGAGTCAGACACAACTGAGTGACTAAGCACACACGTGCGTGCGCACACACACACTCACTAGCAATTGCCCCGGTCCAGCACTTAGCTCGACATCATCTCCTCTTCCTGTTCTTGCCACTTTATCTGTCAATGGAGAGCCTTCCCTCTCATGCTTATTAGTCTCCTTATTTTTGTGGATTTAAGTCCTGCCACTGCCTTCAACTCTGTACTGACCTTAGCCCGAGAAGTTATTAGAAACTTTACACTTCTATAGGATCTGGCACTATGCCATAACTTTTTCTGTGCCAATGATTAAAGGAAAATCCCACTACCTTTGTAAAAAATTAATAGGCTGGAGTAGAAGCAGCTGCAAGTAAGCACTGCTGGAAAGGATTGCGGAAGTCAGGGGCAAGGGTTCAAGTTAGAGGAAAACTATGAAAGAGACTTTATTGAATAGCTAACTACTAAATTAACTATTAATTAGTAACTATTAATATGTAACTGTTGAATAATTAATGAAATTATTTGTTAAATTAAAAAAATTAATCATTTGTTGAATAAGTTGATCGTTCACTTGGATTCATTTTCAGGACCCTACTTTTAAGCAAACTGACCTGAGTAAGTGTCAAGCCATAAAGCTCCATGATGAAAATGTCACCCTGAATGATGACTTTCACCCCTCCTCAGTTATGAGGTCTTCATTTATTTTTCCAGACCTCTAATATAGACATATGGCTCAAGTGATACAAAGATGGTTTTCAAGGTCACTTCTGGAAAGGGGCATAAACTTTTCCTGTTAGTACTTACTATGCTTTCTTTTTGGAGTTTACTTTAAATATTACAGTTGAAAAATTATTTGAATTCTTGCAACTGCATGAATACAATTAAGATACGTTTCTGCTTTAACCATTTTTTTTTAAAAATTGCTGTTTGTTTCACAAAGCTTAATGCAAGCATGAAAATCTAGTACCTTCAAAGTTACTCTTTGGACTGGACTAAGTGGAAAGAGGTGGGGATAGAGCTAGGTGTATTTATTCTGTCCTGGGCCTTCTCAACAATGCAATGCCCTTATTCTCTTTCAGTAATTGTAACTCCCCTTTGTTTCTGAGCATCGTGGGCTGCAGCCCCATGCCATCCCTTTTCTGTAGAACAATTTGCTGTTGTTTTCAAAATTTCACTCTACTGAAACCCATGGTCCATAAATTAAACTTAATGAAGAAAAGAGTGGGCAGATAACTAAGCTCCTTTTTCTAAATACTTGGAACAGGCTGGCTATGGCAGCCTCCAGACTATTCATCACCAAACCTGGCAGAATTTTAATGTTACCCTTCTAAGTAGACACGTATAGATTCTTAACTTGTAAACCTAGTCATCGAGAAGACAGTAACAGGGTGGTTGTGCATATGGTGAAGATTCTTTTTTGAGTTTTTTCAACACATTTTTTTTAATGCTATCAAAACTTTTGTCAACATTTTCTTATTTGAATCCTTTTTAAAATAAACTTTTTATTTCAGAACAGTTTTAGAGTTACAAAATTATTATGATGGTAGTACAGACAGCTCCCATAGACTCCAACCTGTTTTCCATTATGGTTATGATATTTTATTGGTATGGTGCTTCTGTCACAATTAATGAGCTGATATTGATATAGTGTTATTAATTATGGAAAATGCTTAATTCAGACGTCCTCAACTTTTCCCTCATGTCCTTTTGCTATTCCTGGATCTCATGCAGGATATTCATTGTATTGAATAGTCCAGTCTCCAACAGACTGGGCTAATTCCTGGAAAGATCATGGAGATAAAGTGCCCTTCTCATCACTTCATGTTGAGGGTAGAAACTATCACGTGAATATGATGTTGATGTTAAATTAATCTTGAGCAACTGGACTTCCCTAGTAGCTCAGATGGTAAACATCCACCTGCAATGCAGGACGATCCCTGGGTCGGGAAGATCCCCTGGAGAAGGAAATGGCAACCCACTCCAGTATCCTTGCCTGGAAAATTCCATGGACAGAGGACCCTGGCAGGCTATAGTCCATGGGGTCACAAAGAGTTGGGCACGACTGAGTGACTAACACACACACACAGATAGTGGCTGCCAGTTTCTTTGTTCTAAAGTTATTCTTTTTCTCTTCCAGTTTTATTGAGAAATAATTGACATATATCCCTGCATTAAATTCCAGTGTACAGAATGATGGCTTGATTTGCATATATTATTAAATGTTATCTCAGTAGGCTTAGTTAGCATCCATTGTCTCATGTAAGTACAATAAAAAGGAAAGAGAAGAAGACTTTTTTCTCCATGTTATAGGAACTTAAGGATCTAGTCTATTAACAGCTTTTCTACATATCATTCAGGAGTGTTAACTGTAGTTATCATGTGGTATATTACATCCCTAGTACGTACCTTATAGCTGGAAATTTGTAGTTTTTGACCACCTTCTCCAACCCTCCCTTTCTTCACTCCTCCCACACTTCTGGTAATCACAAATCTGATATCTTTTTCTATGTTTTTGTTTAAGATTCACATAAAAGTCCTAACATACCAATATTCATCTCTGTCCATTTGACTTATTTCATTTAGCATAATGCTCTCAAGGTTTATTTGCACTGTCATAAACAGAAGTATTTTCTCATTTTTTTATGACTGAAAAATCTTACATTGCATATTCTTTATCCAATCATTCATTGATGGACACTTAGATTATTTCTGTGTCTTAGCTATGGTGGCAAACATGAGGGTAGACATATCTTTTCCAGTCAGTGTTTTTCTTTCCTTTGGGTATATTCCCAGAAGCAGACTTGCTGGATCATATGCTCGCTCTATTTTTAATTTGTTCAGCAACACCCGTGCTGTCTTACACAGTGGCATCAACAACTTACATTCCCATCGACAGTGTACAAGGCCTCTCTCCTCCATACCCATGTCAGCATTTATTATCTCTTGTCTTTTAGATAACGACCATTCTAACAATCAGGAGGTGATATCTTATTGTGGTTTTAATTTGCATTTTCTTAATAACTAGTGATGTTGAGCACCGTTCTTTCATGTGCCCATTGGTCGTTTGTATATCTTCTATGTAAAAATGTCTATTCAGGTCCTTTGTTCATTCTTTAATTAGGTGGTTTTTCTTGTTGTTGTTTGCTATTAAGCTGTGTGAACTCTTTATATATTTTGGATATTAACCACTTATTGGATGTATGGTTTACAAATCAGATATATGGTTTACAAATACTCCTTCCCATTCTGTAGATTGTCTTTTCACCACTGGTATAAGGCAGGTTTTAAGGTTCATTCTTTTACATTTGAATATCCAATTTTCCCAGTACCATTTATTGAAGCACTGTCATTTCCCACTGAATATTCGTAGCTCTCTCACCAAATATTAGTTGATTGTATATATGTGGGTTTACTTCTAGGCATTGAATTCTGTTCTATTGATTTATTTGTCAGGTTTTATGCCAGTACCACACTGTTTTAATTAATATAACTTTGTAGTATAGCTTGAGATAAGGAAATGTGATGCCTTCTCCTTTGTTCTTCTTTCTCAGGAATTCTTTAGCTGCTCAGGGTTTACATTTTAGGAGTGATTCTATTTTTAATTTTTTTCATTTCTGTTGAAAATGCCACTGGAAGCTTGATAATGATCATATTGAAATTATGGATGGCTTTTGGTAGTGTTGACATTTTAACAATATAAATTCTTCCAATCTATGAACATAGGATCTCTTTCTATTTACTAATTTTTTTTTATTTCTTTCATCATTGTCAAATTGCTCTTTTTTTCCTATCTCTTTCTATACTATCCTTCTTGGAAATAAATTGCTCTGTGAAAACCACACTTAAGGAGCTAGGAGGTATAGCACATGGCTTGTTAGTGGAGTATCTATCTTGATGTTTGGAATTTCTCTGCACAGGAAACATCCATTCTCTCCATTTATTTATTTATTCACTCACTTATTTAAATAAGTATGGATTCATGGACATTTATTTTATACTTTCTTAATTATAATCCAATACTACTTTCTTTGGGGTTTCCCTGATGGCTCAGTGGTAAAGAATCCATCTGTGCAAGAGACAAAGGAGACATGGGTTCAGTCCCCGGGGTCAGGAAGACCCCCAGAGGAGGAAATGGCAACCCACTCCAGTGTTTGCTTGGAGAATCTCATGGACAGAGGAGCCTGACGGGCTATCGCCCATGGGGCTGCAAACAGTAGGACATGATGGAGTGACTAAGTACACACACACTTCATTATTTATTCTGCTGCTCAAACTGTTCTCGATTTGACTGTTGAGAGTTTTTTCTTTGGCATTCATCTTCCTTCAACATACCCCCATCAGTTTGGACTTTTTAACTTCTGAGCAGTTTTTTACTTTCTGAAACTGTAAGATGACCCAGACTCATCTTGTACATTTCCTGCCTTAACCAAACAATCAGCCATTTCTCCAGGGATCTTTTGTTTCTTTGGCTGGAGAAAGATATTGTAAAACAAGAGCTGGGTGCTAGGTGTGCCCCGTGCTATTGTTATTCCTATGAACATTTAACATCTGAGTTTCACCTGGAACATTGACACTAATCAACTAAAAATGAAAACTTGTTTAATAATCATCCTTCAGAAGACTACTAATTCTAGGATGATGAGATAGCCTAAGCACTTCATTAACACCTATTTCAAGAAATTCTTCAAATAGCATGAAAATCGAGCCTAGTCTTGGGAATGGAGGAGATTAAAAGGAAATTTGAGGTGATAGTATAAGAAAGTATAAGAAATGTGGGAATTATTTAAGTATGTATACTCAACTATAAGGTAAGACAAATGCCTTCCTCTTCATTAAAAAGAAAAGAAAAAAAAAACTTACTTTCTAGAGTGGAATTTGCTTTTCTGAACTGTTTCCTGGATTGATTCTTAGTTCTAGGGCCAAAGTAAGGCGAACTTCAGGAGTAAGTGGAGAATACCTTTAGTGTACTGCCCCCAGATTCTGCCATCTAGTTTTTCAGTATTTATTTTTTTGTTCAGTAAAATATTATTTGAGCACCTTCTGTGGAGGACAAATTTTGAAAGCCAGGTGTTCTGGGGGGCTTACCTCATGCTCCAGTGGTTAAGACTCCATGCTTCTACTGCAGGTGCTGTGCATTTGATCCCTGGTTGGGAAACCACATGCCACATGCCATTCACGGCGTAGCCAAAAAGAGAAGAAAGGCAAGAAAGAAGGAAAAGAAGGGAAGAAAGACAAGAGTCTGGTATTCTGGTTACTGTTGCTGCAAGAGAAGTTATCCTCAAACAAAGCAGGACAGCAGCCATTTAACTGTGCAATTTGTGAACTGGTTATTGAGGAAGAACACAGCAGACAGCAGAGGCAAGTACCTGGAGTGCTAAGAGCATCAGTAGGCTGAAACCAATCATCGTTGCTGCTGGAACAAAGCTAATGGGCACTAGAAACAGGAGGAATTGCCTTCTTCCTTCCTTCTTCCATTCTGTCTCCCACTGCCTTCCACTGTCAGATGCTCATCAGAAACAAAATGGTAAGGGATACCCTGGCTCCAACGTCATAGACCAGAGGGCAGAGAATGCGCTTGGAATGAGAGCAAATAAATAGCACAGAAAAAGTTATGAGCTATTGAAGACTTCTTTAAACACCAAACTTTGAATTGTATCCGTCTTAAATAAAAATTTTTAATTGCACTCTTTTTTCACAGAAGACTCTAAATTAAATTTTTTCTTGGTGTCTTATGATGGGCAGTTCAGTTCAGTTCAGTCGCTCAATTGTGTCCAACTCTTTTCGACCCCATGAACTGCAGCATGCCAGTCCGCCCTAACGATGGGCAGGGTTTTATGCTACTTATCATACATTGCTTCCTTAGCACCTATCTTTCTGGGTAAGATCCCTGTCTGTCCCCCAGTATCACATGTTCTGTGTTATTTGAGATACTACTGATTTGTGTAGGTTTTCCCTTTGTCTGTCAAATAGGTTCAAATGAGTTATGTCATTGTTGAAACTGGGGCCTGACTTTATCCTAAGGTCTGTATCTTAAACTGATATTGGCTCAGCTTTCAAATAGGAAAATGTATTTAATATGGTATAAAAGAACAATAAATAGGCTTGAATAAATGCCCAAAAGGTTTGTGTACAAGGCAAGTGGTTAAATCTCAGTGGAGGCACCATCCTTTACATAGAGGCTTTGCTTTCAAGTTCTGAGTATGTAACTATGTTGGACAAATGATTTCTGATTTGGGATAGTGTTAAGTATAACTTGTTTTCAGTATTTCTTTCTCTCTTTTCTTTTCCTTCTTTTTTTTCTGTTTAGAAAAAAACATTAGGTTTTAACCTTGAAGACAACTGCTTTTCTAGTATATGTCTAGCCTAAGTCTAATCTTATGACTTTAGGTGGGTGGGTGTTTAGAAGAGCCACAGTAAAAATTTTACCTTCTCATTTACCTGGTTACTAGGTGTCTCCATGTAGCACCTGATCTAAGAGATGACTGGGAAAAATTGTTGGGCCAGGTACCTTGGGGGCTTCCCTGATACCTCAGCATGGTAAAGAATCCACCTGCTATGCAGGAGAACCCTGTTCAATTCCTGGGTCAGGAAGTTCATCTGGAGAAGGGATGGGCTACCCATTCCAGGATTCTTGGGTGTTCTAATGGTAAAAAGTCTGCAGTGCGGGAGACCTGGGTTGGGAAGATCTCCTGCAGGAGGGCATGGCAACCCACTTCAGTATTCTTGTCTGGAGAATCCCATGGACAGAGAAGCCTGGCAGACTACAGTCCATAGAGTCGCAAAGAGTTGGGCACTACTGAGTGACTGAGCACAGCACAGCACAAGTACCTTGGATGTCAAGTCTCCATGCCCAAGATGTCCAACTGTGCCCTCCACAGCAGTAGCCTGTTTATTTTTTGTCTTTCTTGCTCTCTAGGGCTACAGAATAACTTAAAAACATATTTATTTATAACTTGTGGCTCACTGCAAAGCTTTCAATGTAAGTTCAAAGTGTAACTAACACATTTTTTTATCAAAGAAAATGCCTTGACTTAGCAGAAGTTATTCAAACCAAATAAAAATAATTTCTCTTTGATGAATGCCATATTTGATTTTTGCTGGGTCATTATCAGCCAGTTCTTTATCCTCCACATCAAGAAAGGCTATTCCATTTCAGAGAGTTTTAGTAAGTTTGGGAATGTCTTCCTTAACACAGAAATATGTCCAGATGACATTTCTTACATTGGAGTTATTTTTATAATACATCCATCCCTCCCTATGGATTTGAGTGCCCTGAAAAGTTGTCTAACGATCTGATTGAAGAGTATTTACATTGAGAAAGTCCTGTGGATGGTTAAAAGAGATCTGTGATCTCTGAGATGATTCAGCGAAACATCAGATGTTTCTTTTTGTAATAGATGTTATATATTGAACACACAGGAATTGTCCTTGTTACAAAGTAAGTGAGCCTGAACTAGTATTGTGCAAATAATTTTCCATAGCAATTAGGAATAAACTACAAGTAATTCACTAAAAGATTACCTAAAGCTTCAAACTATACAGAATTACAAGTGATGGGCAACAATCTATACAGCATTGTTCTGGGGTTAACTGCAGTACTTTCTATTGTGTTCTCATGAAGGTATCAATGAGGCAGCTGAAAATTTCATATTAGGGATATTAAAACTACAAGGGAAAATGAGATGTCCGTATAAAAGCTGCCCAGTGTGAAGACAACACAAAATGGAATTCTGGGGTCAAAGGAAAGAAAACTGAGGAAGTGTTAGATATTTAGGAGGAGAATATAAGACAGTGAGATCACAAAGTCAAGGAAATAATTTCAAATAAAAGTCAACGCTCAATCAAAAGGTCAGGAACTCCCCTTGTGGTCCAGTGGTTAAGATGTCACCTTCCAACGCAGAGGATGTGGGTTCGACCCCTGGTTGGGGTATTAAGATGACCCAAGTCTCATGGCCAAAAAAAACCAAAAACATAAAACAGAAGCAGTACTGTAATAAATTCAATAAAGACTCAAAAAAAAAAAAACCAGAATGCTTTAAAAAAAAAAAGGTACATATATGGTTTTTAAAAAGTAAACTGTATTTTTTAAAAAACAAAGAGGTCAAAGAGACTGAGAACTGATTATCAACTACTGGTATCTCTTCCATCTGAATCTAGACAAATAAAATAAAGTGGTTCAATAAAAACTCGTGTGTCTAGTTCCATAACCTGTGGTCTTTCCACCATTCCATGCTGCTGCTGCTGAGTCACTTTAGTTGTGTCCTACTCTGTGCGACCCCAAAGACGGTAGCCCACCAGGCTCCCCCATCCCCAGGATTCTTTAGGCAAGAACAGTGGAGTGGGTTGCCATTTCCTTCTCCAATGCATGAAAGCGAAAAGAGAAAGTGAAATCACTCAGTCATGTCCCACTCTTTGCAACCCCATGGACTGCAGCCTACCAGCCTCCTCCGTCATGGGGTTTTCCAGGCAAGAGTTCTGGAGTGGGGTGCCATTGTCTTCTCCAATTCCATGCTACTATCTATTAAAAATAAACATACAAACTTGAGATGCTAAAAAGACAAGTCAAATAACTACAGGTATAGAAATAGTTGCACTAAGTATGTGCTTATTCCATGGTCATTAGATTCTGCATGATCTAGACACTGGGCAGAAATTGGTCAAGAGTGTAGATGTGTCTGTCCTTTGTGGAGCTTCTGGTCTTGTGAAGTTACTAGATATTAAACAAACAGTCATATTTAACAAGAGCTAAGAAGGAAAATTAACATTGGGTTCTAAAAGGATATAAGAGGAAGGGCCTACTTGGTATGACTTTCAACTGTGGCATCATCAGTTCAGTTCAGTCACTCAGTCATGTCCAACTCTTTGCAACCCCATGGACTGCAGCATGCCAGGCTTCCCTGTCCATCACCAACTCCCAGAGCTTGCTCAAACTCATGTCTATCGAGTCAGTGATGCCATCCAACCATCTCATCTTCTGTCGCCCCCCTTCTCCTCCTGCCTTAAATCTTTCCCAGAATCAGGGTCTTGTGAATCAGCAGTCAGTTCACAATATGTGTGGCATCATATTGGAACTGAAATCTCCAGAATGGTAGAAGTTGGTGAGATGGGATGGGCTTGGGTGGGGGACAGATGATGACAGGAGCATCTCTATTTAGGGCTGAGAAGCCAGGGGTGTCCAGGAATGGTTAGCATGGGTAAGATTATGCAAAAAAAAAAAAAAAATGTTTGTAGGTCTTTGTTTAAGGTCTCTTGTGTAAGGAGAAGCCTTTACAGGGTATTTATTTTACATTTAATTCCTACACCTCCCTGAGACCATGACCAAGGAACAGCACTGCTTCAAACAGGAAAATCAACATGATGACTTCTCCTGGAGACAGCATGCCATTATTGTTTTTCTTTTCTTCTTTTTCCTTTCTTCCTCATCAGTAAGTCAATGTAGAAATCACTGAACTCAACTTTGTAACACTGGCAATATAATAATAGCCATGACTGACACAAATCTGAGAGCTAGTTGCTGGGAGAACACTGCTGGTGCAATTCTACCAGATTCCATTCTGCAAATGTCGCATTATAACAGAGAAAAGTGAAAGCTATCAGAATGGAAGAGACTACAAGCTTCCTTTGATTTTGTGTGTGTGTGTGTGTGCTCAGTCACTCAGGCTGACTCTGGGCCATTGTGTGGACTGTAACCTGCCAGGCTCCTCTGTCCACGGAACTTTCCGGGTGAGAATACTGGAGTGGGTTGCCATTTTCTACTCCAGGGCATCTTCCAGACCCAGAGATTGAACCTGCACCTCCTATGTCTTCTGTATTAGCAGGTGAGTTCTTTACCACTAGCACAACCTGGGAAGCCTTTGATTTTAAGATGCAACAACCCCACACATTGGTCTTTGGAGAAAGTAGTGCCAGTCTGGCTCCAGTAATATATCAGGTGACAGTCACATACCCAACATCTCTCTTGTCATCCAGGAACTCACCACATCTGCTTGCTTTCTGAGTCTTTTCCTGGAAATGCGGTGTAGCTTGACTGAGTAATGGTCCTGAAACCCACACAGTGGGGCAAAGTTTGGGAACTCCTCTGATAGATGCTGTCTGAATTGTGAGCTTAGTAATGACTTAGCTCATTCTCTGAGTTATTTCCTGGACCCACCTAGATTCTGTGGATCCCAAATCTTATCTGAGACACTCCTATGTTTATTCATATATATGTTTATGTATATATACACACACATATATTTTCTATTACGAGCAGGTTGGTATGTAAGACTATACATCTCATGGTGTCATCCACCCCTTTTTTATACAGTTCGAAAGTTAAACAAGACTTTATCAGTAACTGACTAGTCTACAAAAGAAAAAATTCAGTGAGCATATGGAAAATTTGAATAACATGACTAGCAAACCTGATAAAGTTGTCATGGTTATAATACTACAAGCCAAAACTAGAGAGTACATAGAACATTTGCAAAAGAAGACTATGTTATTATCTTTAAGAGAATATCAGCAAATTTCAAAGAATATTGTGTGGAAAAATTTTTCTGCTTATAATAAAATGCAGCTAGAAATGGATTTAAAGATGGTTTGGGGACTTCCCTGGGCTTCCCTGATAGCTCAGTTGGTAAAGAATCCACCTGCAATGCAGGAGATCCTGGTTCGATTCCTGGATCTGGAGATCCGTTGGAGAAGGGATAGGCTACACACTCCAGTATTCTTGGAGTGTGGCTCAGCTGGTAAAGAATCCACCTGCAATGCGGGAGACCTGGGTTCTGTCCCTGAATTGAGAAGATTCCCTGGAGAAGGAAAAGGCTACCCACTCCAATATCCTGGCCTGGAGAATCCCAAGGACTGTATAGTCCACGGGTTCGCAAAGAGTCGGACATGACTGAGCAGCTTTCACTTGGAGATCCAAAGGCTAGGGCTCCGTGTTTTCACTGCAGTGAGGACAGATTCACTTCCTGGTCAAGGAACTAAGATCCTTTACGCTGTACAACATGGCAGGAAAAAGGACGCTTTTAAAGTCCACAGATCATAGACAGTTTTGTAAAATGTAAAACAAGCTTTATTATTGCATTTTATTTATATTGTAAAACCCTTTCTATTGTGTAACAAAATCATTTATACCATTTTTTTTAGATTCCATATGTAAGTGATGTCATATTGATATTTTTCTTTGTCTGACTTACATCACTTGATATAAATAATCTCTGAGTCCGTCCATGTTGCTGCAAATGGCATTATTTCATTTCATTTTATAGCTGAGTAACATTCCATTGTATATATTTATCCACTCTTATGTTCTTCAAATCACTCTTCAGCTTGGTCCTCTTCCCCAGGTTATAATCTTAAATTCCCAGATTCTTGTGGAATGTGCATTGGGATAGTCATCTATCATAGGCAGAATTGTGCCTCCCTCTAAATTCATTGGAGGAGGAAATGGCAACTCACTCCAGTATTCTTGCCTGGAGAATCCCAGGGACAGAGGAGCCTGGTGGGCTGCCGTCTATGGGGTCGTACAGAGTCAGACACTACTGAAACGACTTACCAGCAGCTAAATTCATAGGTTAAAGTCTTAACCTCCAATATCTTCAGAATATGATTGCAATTAGAGACAGGGCATTTAAAGTGATAAGGTAAAATGAAGTCCTAAGGGTGGTGTTCTTATACATAGGGATGTTTTCCTAATGCTGTATGACTGATATTCTTAAAAAAAAGAGGAAATTAGGACACAGACCAACACAGAGAGAAGACCTTTTGAAGACACAGGGAGAAGACGACCTTCTGAACCCAAGGACAGAGGCTTCCGAAGAAACCAAACCTGTCAACGCCTGGCTCTTGAAGTTCTGCCTTCGAGAATTCTAAGAAAATAGACGTCTGTCCTTTTAGCCGCCTAGTCTGTAGCACGTCATTACTGAAGCCTGAAACCCTTCGTGCCTCAAAGTCGTTTCACAAAACTGAGCACATCACCTTCCCCCAAAAGTGATTCCTCTTTCTCAAAAAAGACAGTTTTAAGTTCATTGTTTCGTTCTCACCCTTAGCGTGCAATGGGAAACTGGGGTGATGGGAACTGGGGTCCGAAGATCACTTGGTCACAGCGCCTCGCCTCAGAGTTCCTGCAGTCCACGCACCCACTCTAGCTGATTCCTGTCACTGACGCTCCATCCCTGGTTGCCAGCTTTGGTCATTTTCCACTTCTCCTTTTTTCAGCTTTCACTTCTGGTCAGTCCTAGGTTTCTGATGAATCTTGCACGGCTGTGCTTTTCCCCTTCTACTCTGAGTGCCAAGTCTTCCCTGGATTCCTGGCAGTGTCTTCCACTGGACTGTTCTTTTTCTAGTTCTTGGCCTCATTCACATCCTATCCATCTTACAGGTCAGAAAACATCAACTTTCATCAGGTTACCCGCTACTCCTTCCTTGAAAATCTCTTTCTTACAGGAAATGTAAAAGCAGAGTATGCAAATCTGGATCATTTAAGGAGTACAGTTTATATTTGATGTTTGGCACAGGTGTAACTTCCCTCATGAGCAATAATCTGAGGCATCTTTTATTAATGAATATATCTTTCTACAAGGTTCTTACACTGTCTACTTAAGTGGGCCAGGAATATTTGAATTTTGATTTGGGTAAATGTTTCAACTGTAAATTGCTTTGACAAATGAATTTCTTCTCCAAAAGTTCTCCAAAGTTGTGTGAATATATATGACCAGTTCAGAGCACAGAAATAATTGAAATCAGTAATAAAAGGTTGCATTTACCACTTAAAGCTTCATTGACTACAAATTTTATTATGTCTCAAACTTCTAAGTTGATTTTATTTATTCATGTTATTTATTTCTTCATGATAAAGAAAGAGCCTCAGATTTACTATGAACAGTATCAAGGATGGAAGCATAGCTCCAGACTTCCTGGGCCCAAATACAGGTGGTGACAGCTATTCCGCTGGCATACTTCGGTGAGTTCTAACCTTTCTGAGCCCCAGTTTCTCTCTCATAGGATTGTTATGAGGATTCAATGACCTTAAGAATACAGGGTGTATATACCAATATGCGTATATACCAATGCTATTATTATATACACCAGTATAATAGAAATATTATATTATATTTATATATTTAAATATTATTCTAAAGAGAATGAGAAAGGAATCCTTTCCCCTCGTTTCACCTGCCCCCTCTCTCAAGCTGTACACCAGTAACCACAGGTCTCATTTCCAGTCTCCAACATCTTCACTTCTCTCAACGCTCACCCTCCACCAACCCGTCAAATGACATCACCCTTACTAAAGAGGCTTGATACATCTGAACAAACACAGTTAGCGGTGATGTAAGGCTCTCGGAAAATGAATGTAGAGAAAATTTCAAAGGACGGGTGTGAGGTTTATGGTATTCCATCAGAACGGGTAGAACTCCAGACAAATGTAAATCCGTGCTAAAAATGGAGGTCAACTAGTGCTTGGGAGAGGTGAGTGAAGAATGCAATGCCTCCTCCTTTCAGGAAATACCAGAACTTCTTTCAGATCTATAGGAATGGTCCCCAGGGGCCAGGATGAAGCAATCTTTCTGGTAGACAAAATTCCATATTTCTGACCTAACCTATATGTCACAGGCTGTAGTGAAACCTCACGCTCTCTCTTTCTCTCTCAGCTGCTATAGGACTTTATATAAAAGTAATCTCTACCAGAAGTAAAGGAGAGACATGCAATGAAAACCATTCTTCTGTCTTAACCTCTAGATCTCCTCATTTGTTTCTATCTTTGGTCTCTATGTTCTAGTCTATAAAAGGGGAAACTCAGTTTAATGATTCCTAAAATGCTGTCTACGTATGGTCATCAGTATTCCAAAGCGTTTGATGGTGTGTCGGGAAGCAGGAAGAATGTTGAAGGTCCTCCCCTCTGGGGATATTCAGGCTAAAGTGTGACGACAGTAAATTAGATGAAAATGAGAAGCTGTGTGTATTTTACCTAGGTAATGTATTTTGCCACTAATGGCAAGCAATGTGGAAAAAATATATATATATATATATAGACACGGGGTAGAAGAGAGGAAAACCAAGAGACTGGGGGCTGCTGTTTAGTCCTTAAGTCGTGTCTGACTCTTTGTGGCTCCATGGACCAGAGCCCTGCCAGGCTCCTCTGCCCATGGGATTTCCCAGGCAAGGATACTGGAGTGGGTTGCCACTTTGTTCTCCAGGGCAATCTTCCCAGTCCAGGATTGAACCTGAGTCTCCTGCGTTGGCAGGTGGATTCTGTACCACTGAGCCACCAGGGAATGGGGCTGAATTGGGAGAACCTGATGTGAAGAAGAAGAAAGAGAATCCTGGGAGGAAAACTGGTTGAGGCCAGTGTACAGCATGACGTGACATCCAGTGATGGGGTGGATGGCCGGCGGGTGTTCAGATTTCACTCAGAAGGGTAGTGGAGAAAATTGGAAGAGGATTATCGAGGCCACAGTAGTCATGGTTCTGGTCCTAGGCTGGGTCTGTCCTCTACCCTTAGGTTAATGCCTCTCAGAATTTTCCACAGAAGGATCCCCAAGGCTGATGAGGAAATGAGGAATGCTTCTGTCAACTGGAAAAAAAAAAATCACATATTTTATGAGGCAGACTTTCTGAGGGCTTAAGCCCAAGACACTTACATAGCTCTGAGCGACTATGCCAAAGAGGTAAGGGAGGAGCCAGGATATATAGGAGCTTTTGCAACAAAAACCAGGCAGTTGGAACACCAAAAGATGACTGTTCATTAAAGAAAACGAGACATGGCATCCCCACTGGCTCGGCAGTAAAGAATCCGCCTGCAATGTATGAGACTCTGGGAACACGGGTTCAATTCCTGGGTCAGGAAGATCTCCTGGAGGAGGAAGTGTCTCCCTACTCCAGTACTCTTGCCTGGAAAGTCCCGTGGACAGAGGAGCCTGGATGGCTACAGCCCACGGGGTCGCAAAAAGCTGGACGTGACTGAGCATGCATGCGTGCATGTTGCCTTTACAAACTCGAAAGTTCTAAGGAGGTCAGTCTTCCATAAAAACAGGTTATCATTTCTCCCCATGTATACTTCTCTAGCTAAGGAATTTGGACTTTTCTCTATGAAGGAAGCTGCAAGAGTCTGGGCTCATTGAAATTATTCCTTTGATCTGTACATCAGCTATCTGGAACCTGTATCCTGTTCTTTAACACCCTGAGTCCCTGTGGGGTGCATGGCTGGGCATGACTGCAGAGACTGAGGGCTTGGCACTGGGCACCCTGTCTTGTCTCCATCCTGAGTCCCCTCAAGGCTCTGTTGGCAGTTGCAGGGTCTGAGGGCTGGATGGCCTCACCAGTCTTTGTTTGCTGATAGGGCAGGCAGTATTTTTCATTCACACTTCTATTCTCCTTTGACGATAAAGGGAAACATTTTAAAGTTTCATGGATAACAATTTCTATGGATAATTTTCAAAATGTCTACCTCTATAATATCTGGTTTCATTTTGTGATAATAATTATGACATTCTTTTGCTAAAACTTCCTGAAAATCCAACCTGCAGGTAAATATTATATTTAAGGACTTTGTTAGTGTCTCAGTCATGTTAGAGTCTTTGTAACCCCATAGACTATAGCCTGCCAGGCTTCTCTGTCCATGGAATTTACCAGGAAAGAATGTTGGAGTGGGTTTCCATTCCCTTCTTCAGGCATCTTCCAGACACAGGGATCGAACCAGGGTCTCCTGCATTATAGGCAGATTCTCTACCATCTGAGTCAAAAGGGATGCCCTAGAACTCTGAACACTAGAATTTATTTATTTTATTTCTTTTTTTTTTATTATTGTTTTTGCCATACATTGTCATGATATCACCATGGGTTTACATATGCTTCCCCTCCGGAACCCCTCTCCCTCCTCCCTCCCCCCAGGGAAATCTCGCTGCACCAGTCCCTAGCATCAATCCTGGGCTGGCGATTGATTAGACACATGACAATTAACATGCTTCAATGCCCTTCTCCCATATCATCCCACCCTTACCCTCATCCACAAAGTCCACGAGTCTATTCTATACATCTGCGTTCCTTTTGTTGTCTCCCATGTTGGGTTCTCATTACTGTCTTTCTAAATTCCATATATATGTGTTAATATACTGTATTGTTGTTTTTGCTTCTGGCTTACTTCACTCTGGATAATGGGCTCCAGTTTCGTCCATCTGAGAAGAATTGCTTCAAATGAATTTTTTTTTAATGCTGAGTAATATTCCATTGTGTATATGTACCACAGCTTTCTTATCCATTCATCAGTTGATGGGCATCTAGGTTGTTTCCATGTCTTAGCTATTGTAAACAATGCAGCGATGAACATTGGGGTACACGTGGCTCTTTCAATTCTGGTTTCCTTGGTGTATATGCCCAGCAGTGGGATTGCCGGGTCATATGGCAGGTCTATTTGCAGCTTTTTAAGGAACCTCCACACTGTTTTCCATAGTGGCTGTACTAGTTTGCATTCCCACCAACAGTGTAAGAGGGTTCCCTTTTCTCCACATCCTCTCCAGCATTTATTGCTTGTAGACTTTTGGATGGCAGCCATTCTAACTGGTGTAAAGTGGTACCTCATTGTGGTTTTGATTTGCATTTCTCTGATAATGAGTGATGTTGAGCATCTTTTCATGTGTTTGTTAGCCATTTTTATATCTTCTTTGGAGAAATGTCTGTTAAGTTCTTTGGCCCACTTTTTAATTGGGTTGTTTATTTTTCTAGAATGGAGCTGCAGGAGTTGTTTGTATATTTCTGAGATTAATTGTTTGTCTGTTGCTTCATTGGCTATTATTTTCTCCCATTCTGAAGGCTGTCTTTTCACCTTGCTTATAGTTTCCTTTGTTGTGCAAAAGCTTTTAATTTTAATTAGGTCCCATTTGTTTATTCGTGTTTTTATTTCCAATATTCTGGGAGGTGGGTCATGGAGTATCCCGCTTTGGATTATAGCAGAGTGTTTTGCCTATGTTATCCTCTAGGAGTTTTATAGTTTCTGGTCTTATGCTTAGATCTTTAATCCATTTTGAGTTTATCTTTGTGTATGGTGAACACTCGAATTTAAATACCAAACTTTAGGTAAGACCATTCTAACTAAAAAGTGTAAGCTTTATCCTATAGATAACCATTGCAAATATTTTGAAAAGAGGATCACACGCTATTTCAGAACATTGCATGTATTAAAAAGAAATAAACCCTGCAGGCAAATGCAAACTCCTTTTGTTTTAGGAGACCCTTGCTTTTTCTGAATTCTTCCTCACAGCCTGAGGACTTTGCAGAAAAGAAGACTATCGCTATCTTTCCTAAAACTCAGACAATCTTGATCTCTTCAAAGCACTTGCACATACATTATTTCATTTTTATTTCAGCATATTCTTCCAAGAATGGCTCAGAGGCCAAGAACAGGGTACAAAGAGCTAGAGAATTAGCCACTAGAAAAATGTATGGATTTTGCCCCTCATTTCAGCACACTCTTTTTTTTAAGATCAAAAAGTCAAAACTTTATTTGAGAAAGTTTCTGCTTTAGGAAATACTTAATTTCTGATACGGGTTCCCATAATTTATTTGTATGTACAAGATTAAGAATACTGTCACTGAGATTCTGTGCATGCTGGTGAGTCCTGGTTCTTAGGAGCTGGGCAGAGATTCTTTCTTGGAGGGACAGGTGTTTTTGCGACTGTTGTGAGGAATTCACTATCAAAACTGGGTGCTTCCCTCCCACCCCTCATTGTGGTGATTAACAAACCTCATTTGCATGTGTCTTGATGTCTGGCTATCGTATCTTTCCATGATTTACAATTGTGGATTGTAATAGGATACTGGAGTGTGCCTGTTTCTTCTTATGAATGAAAAGTTCAGTTCAGTTCAGTTGCTCAGTCATGTCTGACTCTTTGCAACCCCATGGACTGCAGCACACCAGGTTTCCCTGTTCATCATCAACTTCTGGAGTTTGCTCAAATTCATATCCATCGAGTCGGTGATGCCATCCAACCACCTCATCCTCTGTCATCCCCTTCTCCTCCTGCCTTCAATCTTTCTCAGCATCAGGGTGTTTTCTAAGGAGTCAGTTCTTTGCATCAGGTTGCCAAGTATTGGAGTTTCAGCTTCAGCATCAATCCTTCCAATGAAAATTCAGGACTGATTTCCTTTAGGATGGACTGGCTGGATCTCCTTGCAGTCCAAGGGACTCTCAAGAGTCTTCTCCAACGCCACAGGTCAAAAGCATCCATTCTTTGGTGCTTAGCTTTCTTTACAGTCCAACTCTCACATCCATACATGACTCCTGGAAAAACCATATGTTTGACTAGACGGACCTTTGTCGGCAAAGTAATGTCTCCACTTTTTAATATGCTGTCTAAATTGGTCATAGCTTTTCTTTCAAGGAGTAAGCGTCTTTTAATTTCATGGCTGCAATCACCATCTGCAGTGATTTTGGAACCCTAGAAAATAAAATCTGTCACTGTTTCCATTGTTTCCCCATCTATTTGCCATGAAGTGATGGGACCAGATGCCATGAATTCAGTTTTTTGAATGTTGAGCATTAAGACAGCTTTTTCACTCTTTTCTTTCACTTTCATTGAGAGGCTCTTTAGTTTCTCTTTGCTTTCTGCCCTAAGGGTGGTGTCATCTGGATATCTGAGGTTATTGATATTTCTCCTGGCAATCTTGATTTCAACTTGTGCTTCATCCACCTTGGCATTTTGCATGATGTACTCTGCATAGGAATTAAATAAGCAGGGTGACAATATATTTTGGCCACGAACAACAGACTGGTTCCAAATAGGAAAAGGTGTACTTCCAGGCTGTATATTGTCACTCTGCTTATTTAACTTATATGCAGAGTACATCATGAGAAACGCTGGGCTGGAAGAAGCACAAGCTGAAGTCAAGATTGCCAGGAGAAATATCAATAACCTCAGATATGCAGATGATACCACCTTTATGGCAGAAAATGAAGAGGAACTAAAAAGCCTCTTGCTGAAAGTGAAAGAGGAGAGTGAAAAGGTTGGCTTAAGGCTCAACATTAATAAAACTAAGATCATGGCATCCTGTCCCATCACTTCATGGGAAATTGATGGGGAAACAGTGGGAAAAGTGTCAGAATGTATTTTTTTGGGCTCCAAAATCACTGCAGATGGTGATTGCAGCCATGAAATTAAAAGATGCCTACTCCTTGGAAGGAAAGTTATGGCCAACCTGGATAACATATTGAAAAGCAGAGACATTACTTTGCCAACAAAGGTTCTAGTCAAGGCTATGGTTTTTCCAGGAGTCATGTATGGGTGTGAGAGTTGGATAGTGAAAAAGGCTGAGCACTGAGAACTGTGGTGTTGGAGAAGACTCTTCAGAATCCCTTGGACTGCAAGGAGATCCAACAAGTCCATCCTAAAGGAGATCAGTCCTGGGTGTTCATTGGAAGGACTGATGTTGAAGCTGAAACTCCAATACTTTAGCCACCTCATGTGAAGAGTTCACTCATTGGAAAAGACCCCAATGCTGGGAAGGATCGGGGGCAGGAGGAGAAGGGGAAGACAGAGGTTGAGATGGCTGGATGGCATCACTGAATTAATGGACATGGGTTTGGGTGGACACTGGGAGTTGGTGATTGACAGGGAGGCCTGGCGTGCTGCAGTTCATGGGGTCACTAAGAGTCGGACACAACTGAGCTACTGAATTGATACTGATACTGAACTGATACGAAGAAGTGACTCATTGGAAAAGACCTCAATGCTGGGAAAGATTGAAGGCAGGAGGAGAAGGGGACAACAGAGGATGGTTGAATGACTGAGGAGAAGGGGACAACAGAGATGGTTGGATGGCATCACTGACTCAATGAACATGAGTTTAGGCCATCTCCAGGAGTTGATGATGGACAAGGAAGTCTGGCCTGCTTCAGTCCATGGGGTCGCAAAGAGTCGGACATGACTGAGAGACTGAACTAAACTGAACTGACAATATACAGCTTTGATGTACTCCTTTCCCAATTTGGAACTGGTCCATTGCTCCATGTCTGGTTTTAACTGTTGCTTCTTGACCTGCATACAGATTTCTCAGGAGGCAGGTCAGGTGATCTGGTATTCCCATCTCTTCATTGTAATCCTCAGAGTCAAAGGTTTTGGCGTAGTCAATAAAGGATGCGTACCTTATTCCAAATATCTTCCTCTGTCTACCTGCCAGTATTCTGCCAATATTAAGGTGTTCAAACATCCCTTGCTGAAACATGAATACATTTTGGGGAGGAAAGATTTAAGGAGGTGGTGAGGTTAAAGCCCAGTTCACTGTTTGCTCCAGTTTAGAAGCTTAGAAACTTCTAGGAGTCATATATAAGCAGTCAGCCTGCTCAAGCTTTCACCTAAGAACAACATGTCTTACAGTTGCTGAAATTATTCATCCAGCTTCAATACAAGCAAAGTGAAGACCTAGTAATTCACCACTGAAAGAAGTAATACCTTCCATTATTACACCATAATAATGGTATTTATCTTAGTATCGGGCTATACAGTTTTCAGCACTCATTTGTGCCTGTAATACCTCATTCATTTAATGTAGTTATATCAAGACAACTTCTGAGTGTTGAACTCTAATCTCCTTGCATAAAGCTTCCATCCTGTGATCTCATCTGCCCAGAACAGCACATAAAATATGGTTGCCATGAATACTCTTCGTATTAAAGATCATTCTGGAGACTTTGTAAGACAGTCTGGAGAAAGAAGAGAAAACACCAAGGGAAAGGAATTGTTAACCATCAATGTCAGTAAGTGCTTAGAGAAAAACATGAAAAATTATACATGTATAATGTTGCTTCTTGAAATTCAAATAGAAAAGAAATCACCAGTTACTAACCCTGGGAGATCGGTTAAGAAAATTACAGTCTGTGTATATCATGTGATATGATGTAGCTATTGACAATGATTATCTCATGATAAATTTTGACTAGAAAAGCTATTTATGGCATATTGAGTGGAAAAAAAAGCTGCTTATAGAAAATATATATGATCCCATTTCACAAAATTATAAACATATGTACTTCTAAATATGCATGATGAGATAGCAAATGAATGGTTAATAGGGGTTGTATTTGGATGGTGGTATCTGAAAGATTTTTTAAGATTTTTGTCCTTTAGATTTTTCAGCAAAGACCCTTTATTTTCCCCCCAAATCAATATTTCAATATAAAATAAGAATAAAAGGCTGACTGGTAAATAAATTGGTATTCAGTATGTTTCTTTTTTTTGCTTTGTGTCATACGTTCTATTTTATTTATTGTGGTAAAAGTCACATAATATAAAACTACTTTAACCATATTTAAATGTACAGAAAGTGGCACTAAGTACAGTTTACATCATTGTGCAATTCTCAGTATCATCCGTTTCTTGAAGTTTTACCTTTCCAGATTGAAACTCTGTACCCACCAAACACTAACCCCCCTTCCCTCCTCCACACTCCCCACCCCTGACATCTACTAGTGTACTTTCTGACTCTATGAATTTGACTATTCTGGATACTTTGTATAAGCAGAATAAATATTTGTCTGCTTCCATGCATGCTCAGTTGCTTTAATCCTGTCTGACTCTTTACAACGCTATGGACTGTAGCCTGCCATGCTCCTCTGTTCATGGAGTCCAGGCAAGAAAACTGGTATGGGTTGCCATACCCTCTTCCAGGGGAACTTCCCAACCCAAGGACTGAACCCACACCTCCTACGTCTGCTGCATTGCAGGTGAATTCTTTACCCACTGAGCCACCTGGGAAGTCCCATATTTGTCTGTACCTAATACATATTGGAATGAGTTTTTAAAGTTAACTTAATATGTAGTACATCTTTTTGAGTTGAAACTTGAAGGTATAAATGAAACATTGCCTATGTCTTTTAAAATCAGAGGGAGAGAAAGAGCAAAAGAGAGAAGCAGGTGTGTGTCTGTGTATGGAAAGACAGAAAATAAAGAAAAATATGTTCTGGGTGGTCTAAAAGAAGCAATAAATTAAATAATAAAAATAAAAAACAAATTAAGAAAACAAAATGTCAAAGCTGAGTTTAAAGAAGTAAAATTCCCAATGAGAGATGCATTGGATGGTGAACCAGAACCGCAAGGGAAGTGGCGGGAGTCATTACTTGAGTCATGATAGAAAAAACACACACAACCCAAACCCACTGTTTCATCTTTTCCAGCTTCTAAATATATTGACCTTTCAGGGACCTGTCTCTATCTCTTCTTTTCACTATGAGGAAGTTGAAAAGGGCTATAATTTCATGTTGGATTTCTCCTAGGTGACTGAAGCTTTAAGGTGAAACATCTCAGTGTTGAAGAGGGATCACTTATTACTCAGCGATTCTCACACAGCATGACTTGTTCTTTGTAAAATTCTAGCCTGAAGCCTTTGCAGCTGGCTGAGCCCCTACCCTGTGGGTACATCATGGAAAATGAAGGCCTGCATTAGTGACACATGGGCTGTATTCAAGCAGTACGTTATGGCCTCCTGCCTGTGTGTAGGTTTTGAGAAGGTTACAACACATCTGGATTTAGTCTGTCCCCACAGTTTGAGCAGGAAGTAAATAGGCTCTGAAGATGCTGGCTTCCAACCGGTTCAAAGGAGGCTGTGAGGCTGCCTTTCACAATGACATTGAGTCCAAAGAGTAGCTGAGCCTCTCTTCTTTCTCCCTCTTATTAATGTGAAATGCATCCTTCAAACTCATCATTTCAAGCCACAAGCATAAAATAAAAAATCAGCTTATAGCAGTAGATTCATTACAAGGTCCATCACAGCACCTTAGACTACTATATTTCAAAATAGGTAGCCTCTCAACTCCAGGTTCAAAAGTTTTCCAGAGCCCTAGGAATCCTGAGCCCTAAAATAAACACTTTCAGACTCCCCATAGCTGCAGTCTCCTTCATACCCTGCAGTGTCTCCCTGCTTCCTTACCTCCTCCTAGTCCACTTTCAACTGATGTGTTTTTTATTTTTTATTTTTAACTGCTATATTCTGACATCCAATTCAACCATTCCACTGACTGCTCCATCCAAGGTGACCAGTTCTCAAATTTCATGTCCCTGACATTGGTAAAACGTTTGACTCTGGTATCCATCTCTTCCTACCCCTCTTATTTCCACAGAGTCGCACCATTCTGCTTCTTTCCTACCTCTCTTCCTTTGCCTTCACTCTGCTTTCATGACACATTTTTTTTTTTTCTCTTTTCTTCCATTCAGGGCCTTTCTTATCCCCTCTGGTCTTCTCGCGCGTTCTTATTTCCCTGGAGAATTAACCACTACTGATATTTTTATCTAGCTGACTCGCATACTCCTCACATAGTTGACTAAATACAACCAGCTGGATGCCCTACAGTCATCACAAACTCCACACTCCCAAATCAAATCGGCCTTCCTCACCTAAATCTAAATGCAAACTATAAACATTTCCAAAGAGCTTACTTGGTCCACCACCTGAGTTTTGAAGGCAGGAAGCTTTGCGATTATGCTCTTCTCTTCCATCTCCTGATAGGTCCATATTTCCACCAAGTCTCCTTTCTTTTAAAGTCTGAATTACTGTTCAAGTTTATCTTCCTGTCTATTCCTCCTCCTCATTACACAGGCCCTTATTGCTGTATTTGTTGTGGTTCAGTCTCTAAGTCACGTCCAACCCTGTGACCCCATGGACTTTAGCCCGTGAGGCCCCTCTGTCCATGAGATTTCTCAGGCAATAATACTGGAGTGGGCTGCCGTTTGCTTCTCCAGGGAATCTCCCCAAGCCAGGGATCGAATCCCAGTCTCCTGCATTGGTAGGCGGGTTCTTTACCACTGAGCCACTGTTGTAAGCCTACTGCATTTCTACTTAATCCAAATTTTTTCCTCTTTGTACATAGTTCAACTAGTATACCATTATCAGGCTAATTGTTTCAAAATACTGCATGTATTGAGTTATTTCATTTACTATTGATGATTTCATTGACTAAGGGATGATTTACTATTGATAAATGAAAAGCAGTAACTTTTCAGTCTGGTTTTCAAGGCTCTCCAAAATCCAATCCTGTCCTATTGTTCCCACATGTTAACCCTCACCCCACCACAAAAATCAAGCAAGACCATCTACTGGGTCTCTGGTCTAGTCATTCCAGCCAATATCCTTTATTCTCTTTTGCCTTAGAGACTCCAAACCTTCTGCCTAATCATCTCCAGTGGTCAGATGGGACTGAGTCCAAGTAGAGAGCACCTCTTCCATGATTTTTTCAAAACTCTAAGTGACTTTAAACTCAAAAACCACAGTGAGAAGGAATTTTACTTATGAACTGTAGAAAAGAATTCCAAATGGGGAATGAAGTACTTTCATCTTACTTATTGCCCGAAGCACCCAAGTATAAATCACTGCTGAGGTTTCATATGAATAAAGTATTTTCTTCCTCACATTTGAATTCACATTGACTTTAAACTGGAACTAACAGTTGTAAATGTGAGTTTTTGGAGAAAAGAACCCAATTCAAAGAGATTTAATAATAAGGTCTCTACTCATTTATATTCTCAGTAAGAAATGAGTATAACACGAGTCTAATAAATACATTTCTGTTTTCATCCTTGAAACTGTTCCCCATTGCAGGTCAATCTCAAGGGATCTTTTTTCACATAAGTCAGGGAAACTTTCTGTTTAGAAAATAAATAGAATGCCAAACTTCATCCACCTTGGGTTTTTATAAGCATTCTACATTGTTTCTAGAACAAAGAATAATTTCAAATGTTCTTTGCTTTTGATAGCAAGGGAGATGAAAATATCATAAGTATTCTCAAGCTAGATATCTTAAGGTTATTTTACAACTTGGCAGTAGTTTTGAGTTTGCATTCATTGAACTATAAAATTTCCTGTTAGTGATTAAGAACTCTTTTAAGAAGATAATAATTACTTATTAAAAACACTCTTGGCTCACAAATTGATTTGAGATAGCAAATAAGGATGTTTTGCAAAATGAAAATCCACAGTCTGGGCAATCTTTCCCAATATTTTTTTTTCTGGTTACATTATTTCCTAGAGTATTGCTAGCCCATTTACACCACTTTTCCACACTCCTGACAATATGTGAAATAAAGGATGAACCTTTCTATCTCACAATCCTAGTCTGAAGATTATATAACAGAGAGTTCATGGTAAAATAATAAGTTAGTAAAAAATTCTGCAGAAACAAATCTTTCCAAAAAGGGGGCTATTAGGGACACTCTATTTATATTACAAAGACAACCAATTACATTCTTTGTGGTTGAACATTATCTTTCTTTCCCTCCAGCCAGAAATGGGAGCATTATGGTGCTTTTGTCCTCTTTGAATCTGTCTCTGTCCTTAAACCCAACTTCTTTCTACAGTCTTTCCTTCAAGGAAAAAAAAAAAGAAAAGAAAATAATTTCTCCTGGAGTTCCATAGTAACCAAACAGTCCCTTGGATGGTTTATGGTTCTGACATATTGCATTAACAAAGAGTTTCCAACAGCACAGAAGGATCAGTTCCTCTTAAAACTTGCAGATAGTCATCAAAATAAATCATGCTAATCGGACACCAGCAACTTAACAAGCCAAGTGTCTACTGAAATGTGATGCAAAACTGGAAAGCTGAAATGTCTAAAATGGCCATTTTCTTTTGGAGAAATCATGGCTTCCTAATAGATGGTCTCTTAACAGTTTCTATCACTTACACTTTCATATCAAATGGATGGATTATTGAGAAATGTTTTAAACCTATGGACTTTGGGGCTTGGATTTTAATTTTTTTTTAAATTGAGGTATAGTTGGTTTATGATGTTGCATTAGTTTCAAGTGTACAGCAAAGTGATATAGATACATCTGTATATGTCTCTGGACTTCCCAGGTGGCTCAATGGTAAAGAATCTGCCTTCCAAACAGGAGACCCAAAAGATGCAGGTTTTATCCCTGGGTTGATACCCTGGAGAAGGAAATGGCAGCCCACTCCAGTATTCTTGCCTGGGAAACCCCCTGAATAGAGTAGACTAGTGGGCAACAGTCCATGGGGTCACAAAAGGTCAGAAACAACTAAGCAACTAAATAGGAGCAACAGCGAATTGTATATGTATCTGATTATTTTCCATTGTAGGTTTTTA
The DNA here is from genome assembly GCA_007570785.1 of Antilocapra americana. Classification (NCBI taxonomy): domain Eukaryota; kingdom Metazoa; phylum Chordata; class Mammalia; order Artiodactyla; family Antilocapridae; genus Antilocapra; species Antilocapra americana. The sequence goes on from ML660774.1 coordinate 25,927,915, forward strand.
CCAGATAATGAGTACATTTTTCTGTGCTATACAGCAAGACCTAATTAAATTGTTTTTGTAGTATTCTAATTTAAATAAGATCTACCATAGAGTTGTGATCAAATACCTAGGTTTTGGCCTCAATTGTCTCAAATGTAAAATGTTACTGAATGGTCTGACCGTCTGAAGAAAGGAGGCTGGACAAGAGATTCCCTTCAGATCACTTCTCAAAACCCTGTGAAAGTGGCTCTCTGGTCTGCCTTCTTCTGTGATGAAGCAAGCCTCGTTTCTAGTGTGGCTCATTTGCTGAGTCAGAGTCCAGCTGGAGTCAGTGAACCAGGAGACTCTTTACATCTTATAACTGTAGGAGAACACTTTTAAAATATCTTTATTTCTCCTTAATAGGATACAAAGCCATGATCCAACCCACTGTTACAAAGGCATAAAAATGCTAATGTAATCTTTATAAGCTTGTTATTGCTTCTTTGGGAGTAATACAAGGTAAATCAAACCTATAGTGATACTGCGAAATCCAAGGCATTTTGACAGAAGTTCATTTTCCTTGGTTGCCACCAACAATAACGGTTGTAAACAGCATATGGCAAACAGCTGTATCTTATGTTTGGCGGGTCTGACCTACCTTCCATCTCTATTTTTGATTCCAAATATGAGTTTATCAGCTTTCCCAAAGAAGTTATCTTTCAATAGTTGTTAAACGTAAGTAGCACAGAATTCAACAACCTATTTTTTTAATTTGACTTAATTTATAGAAAGATGATACATTTCTACACTTTTGCTTCCAAATCTGAGAATTGAAAATATGTGAAGTGCCTAGCTTTCTTTAGTTTTTAAAGTGTTTGGTTCCCAAAGGGGCTTAGTAATTTCATCTTGAATTGAATACACCCTCCCATCTGTGCTGTTTTCTCATCTTTGAAAATCAGAGTATGGAAAACTCTCCTTAGCTTACAAAGTTATTATGATACTCATAATAAAGTTAACCAAAAGTAGCTGAATTTATTGAATTTTGTTGTTTAATTAAAAGTAGCTAAATTTATTGAACCTTGTTGGATAATAAAGAATTTGACTGGTATTTGTCCCCAGTTCCTGGGAGGGAGACTCTAAATCCTTAGACATTTTCAAGTGATAAGAATGTGTTTGTTATTTGTGGTAGAACCCCTGGGATCAGACCTGAGTAACTCATGAGGACCCTCTAGTTAGTTTCATGGTCTAGCCATCATGGGGGCTGGACGTGAGGGAAAGATCAACCTTGAGATCATGAGCCAGGTGAGGTCGGACCAACCTCCCAACCTCAGGGGAGTAAAGGCGAGGAGAGATTCAGTTGAATCTTATGGCCAGTGATGAATCAATTGTGTCTGTATAATTGTTACAGAGCAAGGGCTTGTGCATCAGAAGTCAGAAAGTCAAACTCTGACAACAGGTGTTTGTAGCAAAGTCAGGGTACCAAGCAAATGGAAAGGTCAGCTTGTGCTCAAAAGGCCTGAACTCCCCATGGTTTTCAGGCAAAGGTTTTTATAGACAGTGTTAGGGGAGGATTGTAGGATGGATGATCAGTTTATGGGCCTTCTACTCATTGGTTGGTGGTGAGGTAACAAGGTGATGTTTCAGGAACCTCAAACTCCTGGTCTTAAACAGTTTGGGGTCTTTTTGCTTATGGGCTTCATGTCATCACCAACCTCCATGGGGGTGGTGGTGATTAGTTTTTACTGAACAACTCAGAGATATGCAATAGACTGTTATTTAGATCTCTTAGGAGGAACTAGAAGTCCTGTCTGCTTCCCTGGTGGCTCAGATGATAAAGAATCTGCCTGCAATGCAGGAGACCTGGGTTTGATTCCTGGGTCAGGAAGATCCCCTGGAGAAGGGAATTGCAACCCACATGAGTATTCTTACCTGGAGAATCCCAAGGACAGAGGATCCTGGTGGGCTAAGTCCATGGGGTTGCAAAGAGTCAGACAGGACTGCACGACTAACGCTTTCACTTTCCGGAGTTCTGAGGTTCCATTGTCCTAATCTCTGACTGCTTGAGTCTGCTCTTTGGAACTTGGGGAAGGCCCAGGAAACTAAAGCCTTTTATTCTGGGAACAAGAAATAGGGAACACAGAAGGGCTTTGGTACCCAGGGAGGCCCCTCAGGGTCTTGCCTGGTTTCCAGACAAAACCCAATAAAACTTTGGACACGGAAACTCCCGGGTTTTCCTGAAGGGTGAACAAATCAGAACACGTAGTGAACTACAACAGAGAGATTCAATATTAAAAGGCATATTGAAAAGTTGGAAAGAAGCTGTATTTTTTTTTTTTCCTAGCAGTGAAAAAGTCATTCTTGTCTGTGTTTCCCAGACCATTTTTACTGAGCTGAAACCCACTCAGCCTTAGCGTTTATGTGCATCATGCAGCTTTAATGACAACAAAACTTTTTCTTCTTAAAACTGACTTTGAAGTGAGAACAAGACTCTGCAATATATAAATTATATGCAAACTACAAAGAGAACATGCAAGTTGAAAATTTCAAAACCGAAAGTTCACACACAGCCGAAACTTTCTCTAAGTTAAGAATGAAATCACCATTTCTTTTCCCATTTGAGAAAATTAATATCCAAAGATTTGACCAGGGTATTCCTCAGATGAGCAGGTTTTACATTTTAAGTTCTTGAGGAAAGGTATTTTGTACAGTAATAAAGAATATAATTGAAAATTATTGTACTTGAGCCTGTTGGCCCTTGCTTTACATGCCAGGAATTCTGACAGCTGTGAATGGCAATCAAAGGACCCAACAGAGAGATATTGGAGGATTTTATATTAAATTTTTTTGAAATGACAGAGAGACAGATTTCAGACAGAAGTAGCATCATGGGAAGTAACCAAGATACCAAAGAAGAAAGATTAACTCCTCAGATTCCATAGGATTTAAAGAATAAATCATTGAAGCTGAAGAAATAAGCAATAGTACACTAAACAAAAATGAACTGAGGAGGCACAACGAGGCTTTTCTTTAGAGCACAGAGAACTATATTCAACACCCTATGATAAACCATAACAGCAAAAAACACAAGAAAGAACACATATGTATAACTAAATCACTTTTCTGCACAGCAGAAACTAACTCAACATTTATATGTCAATACGAAATAATAAAAGAATTAGGTGAAAGGAATAACAATATAAAAAATAAACTGGGCAGAGAGAAAAACAACTTAAAATGTATTCAAAGTGATCAAATAACTGAACTGGGGACAAAAATCATTGCCAAATGCAAATTGTTTAGAGCAGCTGAATTCGCAAACAAATAATGCAATGGACATAGCAACAAGCTCAGTTTATTTTACATGGACATTTTAATGACGTCCCTGTATGTACAGCTTTGTCAACCAGCAATAATCTAGGGCATGAACCAGAGTTTGTTTACTCTGACTCACTGATTTAGAAGTAGTGGAAAGTACCTTTGTTGTTGTTTAATTGAGTGGTGTCAATCTCTTTGTGGCCACACTGACTACAGCCTCCTCTGTCCATGGGATTTCCCAGGCAAGAATACTGGAGTGGAGAACGGCATTGAAACATGTTAATTATCATATGTGAAATCAATCGCCAGCCCAGGGTTGATGCTCAGGGCTGGGGCACCGGGATGACCCAGGGGGAGGGAATCGGGAGGGAGGAGGGAGGGGGTTCTGGAAGGGGAGCATATGTATACCCGTGGCAGATTCATGTCAATGTATGGCAAAACCAACACGATAATTAATTAATTAATTAATTTTTAAAAAAAGAATACTGGAGTGGATTTCCAGGTGATCTTCCCAACCCTTGTCTCCTGCATTGGCAGGCAGATTCTTTACCACTGAGCAACTAGGAGAGCCTAGTGGAAAGTATCTAGTTTAAGTTTAAATGACATAATGATTTTTTAAAAAATTAAATTGTTTGACCTGCATCAGGCTGTCTTTGCCATCATGCATTTTTTTTTTTTTTTTTTAAGATGAGAAGGAGCAAACTTCAGTGACTAGCTGAGAGGAAATTCTTCATCAGAAATATTAGAGGATTACAATAAATAATTTATCTTTTTGTTCTACCAGTTTCATCATTCTGTAACGTAGGCAGAGCATCTTATTTGTCTGAAAATAGATTATTTAATGTAAGTAAATCACTTATCCTTTTAAGTAATTTTAAACATTCCTACTTTAAATTTTAATTTGATGATTCATTTGCTTTGTAAGCATGATATTAATAATGAACGAACACTTGCTAAGTTTCTCTTCTTAAACATTGTTTCACCTTGTCCCTGAGTATCTCTAAAAGTTTCTCTATTTCCTAGTGGATGGAGCCCAACATTTACCATAATGTAGCCTCACACAAAGGATTTAAAATGCTATTAGTTCTCTTTTATTGCAAGGCTTTTATTTACTGTTCTCTCCCAACATGCATTCAAGCTTTTGCATACCCTGTTTCTTGCTGGAATTGATTTTGTTTTCCCTCCTACTTTAAAACTCCCTAAACTTTAACCCCTCAAGTCCCTCAACACCTTGAATTCCTCCCTTGCTATAATCCATGCAGACTGAGAAATTAGGTAAGCTCCCTGATGGCTCAGATGGTTAGAATCTGTCTGCATGTGGGAGATATGGGTTTGATCCCTAGATCAGGCAGATCCCCTGGAGAAGGGAATGCAAACCACTCCAGCATTCTTGCCTGGAAAATCCCATGGATAGAGGAGCCTGGTGGGCTATAGTCCATGAAATCACAAAGAGTTGGACATGACTGAGTAACTAACACATACAGGCCACATTATCCTCTAGTTGGTTGTCTTATGTTTTCCATCCATTTAAGGCAGATTTCGCGTCAGAAACTTTTCTGGTTTCTTTCTTGTACATTAATGAACACAGCACTGGAAGTGTGATATTGCAAAAGACTGACAATTTATAGAGTGCTTCCTTTATATGAGAAAAATATATAATTTGATTGATGCAGAGCTTTCCTAATATGATGGAAAGAATGGAAAAAACTCTACTTGAGAATGACAGGTGAACAGGGGAGGAGGTGCCCAGGAAGACCTGGCTGAAATGTCTCAGGTCAGGAGAGAGAGGTACACGTGCCTAAACACACAATTCTACCCAGTGTCCAAACAATAGAAGAATAAAAATTTATGTCCCCAAGTTCCAATGACATGATTTACAGAGGCCACCTGAAACTTGGCACACGCCTGTCTGGAAGAGTGACACCGAGGCTCCAGCAGAACAATAAAGCGCCTGCCTCTCGTAAGCAAGATTAAATCGAAAGCCCCAAAGAGGGAAATACAGGATTTCCCCTGGCCGTCAGGAGGGTGAGTCAGCGTCGCCTGCCCTAAACAATGGATGGAGACATAGCCACTTGGAGACCTTTCATCTTCATCCTTTTTTAGCAAAGCCTGTGCCCTATTTTCATAGGTAGGATGCCTGACGCCTTGCCCACTGCCCCTCTTCACTATTATTAAACAGGAAATCAGGCAGCATTCTTTTCAGGAATGGGGAGGGGTCTGCTGTCAAACAAAATGAAGGCAAAGAGACAAAACATTTTAACTCAGTTTGAGTGACATCCTGGATCACTGAGATTTCTGATAGGCTATTTTAGACAAGATTACAAAAAAGTAAAGGTATGACTCTAAAACCTAGAAACCTACCTTCTGATAAGAAATATGCATGCCCAATTTTCAGCCAGAATTGCTTTGTTTTAAACCTAGCACATGAAAGAAAAGAATGTTGTTTCTTAAACTCATACTTATATTGATTCAATGCCATTACATTAGGACCCAATAAACACATAAACTCACACCTCAGAGCAAAGTAAAACCCCGCATTCTGTGCTATAACCTGTCACTTTCATTTCTAAGGAAAAGTTGAAAGTCTTGAGCATATTTCACTCTGGGACACACTAGACAGTCCTAGTACCTAAGAGGACTTTCCATGAGTCTGTCAGTTAGGAATTGCATTTGGCTGCTAGCAAGCAAAATTCCAAACTCACTGGCTTAAACAACTGAAGGGTTACTTATTTTTTTTCCATTGAAAGTCGACAGTCCAGAGTTGGTATGGGGGCTTCTCAATCCCACCCGGGAGTCAGTCTCCTCTGACCTTTATGCTTCTCCATCCTTAGGGTGTGACCTTGTCCTCAGATTCTCAAAACCTCCTCAAGAGCCATGGTGTAGGGCAAGAGGGTAAGGAAAACAGCATGCCAACCGTGCTAGTCCCCTTAAAGAGTTTCCTGGGGGTTCCCACTCAGTTCAAAGCTCAATCACTTTGGCCATGTTTTACTGCTGGCAAAGCTTGAAGTGTGTATTTTATCCAGGCTCTGTTAGAAAGGAAAAGATGGAGAAGAGATATTATACAGGTAACAGCCTCCACTACAGCAAAGATGCCCATGGCTGTGGCTATTCCTGGTCAGAAGCCTGCCAAGCAAACAGCCTCAAGAGACCCTCTCTCTCCCCATGAATTCATGCTTAGCTCACAAGCAGAGTGAAAATATGAGTAACTGCCCTGAATTAGACATGACCTGCATTGGGGCAGGAGGAGAAGGGGATGACAGAGGATGAGATGGCTGGATGGCATCACTGACTCGATGGACATGGGTTTGGGTGGACTCCGGGAGTTGGTGATGGACAGGGAGGCCTGGCGTGCTGCGGTTCATGGGGTCGCAAAGAGTCGGACACGACTGAGTGACTGAACTGAACTGAACTGAACTGAATCTTAACTTTTGTGATACTTCTTCATTTCTACAACACCTCTAACAACCCTCAAAGCAACAAAATTCTTTTAGTATCAAATGGAGATAAAAATACCAGCATCACAGAGTGTTTCTGTGCTGTCTTATGTTCATTGCTTTTGGCTGTGTTGCTTAGATTTTAGCGGGGCTTGTTTATAGACTGCTTGGCCTAGCTCCGAGGAGCTCTTTCAAATAAAGTTCTGCACTGAGACATATTAGGATTCTTGAAGAACTCAACCTCGGGACAGCTCTATTTCTCTGGTGGTTTTTTTTTTTTTAAATGTTCTTTACTTTATTGTGTTGGTTTTGCCATACATTGACATGAAACCGCCATGGGTTGGGTTTTTTTTTTTTTTTTTTCCCCTTATCCAAAAGGAAGACCCAGATTTTGTTGTGGTTCTGCCCAATTAGAGGATCATTATCTCACCTTCAGAAACAGTGTCGAGTGTTTCACACCGGCCAAGGGACACCTCCAACATCACGGAAGTAGCAGTTCCCTAGAGGAACTTCATTGCCCTCTTCACCTGTCAAGTCGGCATTTTATATTCCCCATGTATGCCACTGGGTGTAAATGTTCTAGGCAATTTTAGAAAGCATTCTCATTGCTATGTGAAACAGGCCTTAGGAACCATCTCTCTGCTTCTTCCTGATACAGAATAGTCATGATTATAAATGTGGAACTGAGAATTAGATTCAACTTATGTCATCTCAATTTGCCCACTAATATATATACGGGTTAACCCTCCTTATTCATGGATTCTGTATTGTCAGTTCATGGACTCACTAAAATGGATCTGTAACCCCAAATCAATATGCAAGGCACTTTCACAGTCATTTGCAGACTGCAAGTGGCAAAATAAAAAAACAAATTACAAAGATAGCTCAACACACGTGCCCATCTGAGGTTGAACAGGAAGTACTGTGCCTATTTGTTGCAACGCTCAGGCTGTAAATAAGCATCTTTTGGGGGCCTCTCCTTGGTGGCATGTTTGTGCTGTTTACTGGTGATTTTGCTATCTTAAAATAGTTTCCATATGTAGTGCCAAGTGTTGTCCAGTGTGATCTCCATTAAAGAGAAAACATACGCTAAATAACCTTCCTTCGCACATGAGTTAGAAAGTTGTTGGCTGTGAGCTCAATGTTAATTAATCTACAATGCACGTTAAATGCTGTTGAGCAGATATGCACCATAAAGTCAGTTATATGTTGATTGATTGATTGATAAAAATGTGGCCAGAGGCTCTCTGGAACCTAACAGAATATTTCCTCTAGAAGCAGTGATTCACTATTCTCACTGGGTGTCCACGGGGACTTCATAGACCATAACGGCAGAGATAAAGAGAATCAATTGTATTCTGTTCTGATTAACCCCTAGAGTGGATTTTTCTTCGCAATCGAACCAGAGTACTTAGGTGTTTATTATCCTTGATTTTCTGTCTCTGTGATTTAACTGCCTATATTGTTGAACCTGAAAAGTTATTCTCTGCTTTAGAGAGATAAGGGGGGAAAGGTTTTCAAATCCCTTTTTTATGAATCAGAAGAAAAAAAAACAATGAGAGTACGTAATTTTGTGCTCTACCATTCAGTCTTGTAATCTTATTTAATTGCTTTAGTTTTCCAGCTATTATCTATGTGGAGCTGATTTTCAGAGACAAACCAACTCATTTCCTAAAATCAGGCATAGATGCACTCCAGCAGTCAAGGACACCCAGTGGTTCTAGCTGATGATATCTCTTGAAACAGTAGTGTTGTTTAAGTGTTAGTCACTCAGTCATGTCCTACTCTTTGCGATCCAATGGACTGTAGCCCTCCAGGCTACAGTCCATGGAATGCTCAGGCAAGAATACTGAAGTGGGTAGCAATTCCCTTCTCCAGGGGATCTTCCTGACCTTGGGATCAAACCTGGGTCTCCTGCACTTCAAGCACATTTTTTACCATCTGAGCCACAAGGGAAGACCATTCATTCATCTTCCACCACGATAAATTTCATGGTGTCTGCTTTGATAAATTTTCTCCTCTCTATCCTTCCCCCCCCTCTGTCTCTCACAAACACACACCCACACCCACACACCAGTCACAGAGACACACAAAGTTTTACATGCTTAAGACAATTCTGATTCAGTATCATTCATTCCTTTAATGACCATGTATCTAGCATCTGTGTTGGACTATGGAAATCGTTGTGGGAGACGAATGAATGGCTGAGATCCCATTGAGGTTCTCATTGAACTCCAAATCTAGTGGAGCAGTAACTAAGAGAGATTGAGGAATACTAAAAAAAAAAAAAAAAGAAAGAAAGAAAGAAAATAAGGAGGAAAGGCAGTGGTGTGTGCTTATTCTCAACCCCCTTGACATTACTGTGACTTGGCTAGATGAAGCTAGATGCCTGGAAGCAGAAATGTGTGTACAGTGACAGTAGAGAGGCTGTGTATGTTTGCATCTGTGTTTGTGTGTGTGTGTGTGTGCCCTCAGCCTCCTGCTTCTGTGGCTGGTACAATATTATCCCTTGGACTGCAAGGAGATCCAACCAGTCCATCCTAAAGGAAATCAGTCCTGAGTGTTCATTGGAAGAACTGATGCTGAAGCTGAAACTCCAATACTTTGGCCACCTGATGCAAAGAACTGACTCATTTGAAAAGACCCTGATGCTGGGAAAGATTGAAGGCGGGAGGAAAAGGGGACGACAGAAGATGAGATGGTTGGATGGCATCACTGACTCAATGGACATGAGTTTGAGTAAACTCCAGGAGTTGGTGATGAAGAGGGAGGCCTGGCGTGCTACATGCAGTCCATGGGGTCACAAAGAGTCGGACATGACTGAACGACTGAACTGAACTGAACAATATTATTCTAGGCAAGGAGATCCTTTTAAAAAAATATGAAGCAAGACCCATGTGTAGGTTCACAGCTGCCCCTTTCTTCCTCTTTAATTGGGAGTTCTTTCATGTGGCCTTGTGAACACTTTTTAAATGTCACAACTTTCAGCTTTGTTTTTCAAGATGAGCAAAACTCTGTAATTTCCTTAAAGCCACTAGCAGTGTATCTTGTCCTGTTCTGCAGTATTAGGAAATCCAGAGATGACTCGAAATTTATGGGAAGTACCAGAATTTTAAGTCTCAATGAGAATCTAACATTTATCATATTCCTTCTTCCTGGCTTTGCATAATGTGATTAACTTGTGCTTGTATAAGATAAAGAAAAACTAAAGACTGGTTGACATATCCAAAACCTCTGCCTAGTGATGTCCCTGCAAGAGCCATGCTTCTTCTGGGACCTTTTAGTATTTTCTTTATTGTATGTAAAACTCTGTTGAATGAAAATGAGCCCTTATACCTCGTCCCCTTGAAAAATCATATAATAACACCTGAATTTAATCCAAGTTCTCTTTCTGCATTCTAAGAAGTGAGATGTGCACACAAGAAAGAAGAGAGAGAGAGACAGAGAGAAAAAGAGAGCCTCCCAAAGAGAGATCGAGAAAAGAAACAAAAGCTGTGCAGCAGCTGTACAATGATCGCAATAATACCCTCTATTTACACTCAACCTACTTTCAGGAGTTATTTGAGATGGCCTACAAAATTAAATACTGAATAATTAAAATAATGAGCAATTTTTTAAAAAGAAGAAACAATAATGAAGGGGAAGTAGTTAGTTATGAAGCCAGAAAACACTGAGCAAAGGTAATTATAAAAACTGACCATCACAGTTAAACTCTGAGCTTCCAGCAACCAAAGCAAAAGTTGAAGAATCCATAAAAACAAATTCTTCACTAGCCTATTAATGGAGAAAAAACCCATTGCACTAGGAGATCCTACTTCTTCTTGAAGTTGGGTGTCCTAATAAAAAGTGCATCGTGTGAAAGAACACGCACAAGTTGGAAACAGACTCACAGACACAGAGAACAGACTTGCGGTTGTTAAGGGGGAGGAGGGAAAGGATTGGGAGTCTGGGTTTAGCAGATGCAAACCATTAGCTAGAGAATGGAAAAACACTGAGGTTCTGTTGCATAGCACAGAGAACTATATCCGGTCCCCTGGGATAAACAGTAATGGAAAAGAATGTGTTAAAAAAAAAACATATACGTTTATAGCTGAATCACTTTACTATAGAGCAGAAACTGGCACAATAATATCAGCTATGCTGCTGTTGCTGACCTTTAATTACTAAGCTGTGTCTGACTCTTTGTGACCCCATGGACTGTAGCCCACAGGCTCCTGTGTCCATAAGATTCTCCAGGCAAGAATACTGGAGTGGGTTGCCATTTCCTTCTCCAGGGAATCTTCCTGATCTGGGGATTGAACCCACATCTCCTGTATTGCACGTGGATTCTTTACCATCTGAGCCACAAGGGAAGCAAATCAATCATATTTCAACTTTTTTTAAAAAAGAGTTCTTTTTTAAAAGTGAATCATGTGAATCATTACAGGAACCAGATTTAAATCCATGTGTGTCCCCCTACTACCTTCGGCTATATGAACAAGGCATAATCGCCTTCCATTCAAGCATTATTTTTTTAGAAGGTGGAAGGACATCAGTGGCCCTTACTCACCAAAGGCATGGAATGCCACGTGAGATGGCATCTCATACACCCACTTCTGTCTGCGGACTTGCCTCATGAGCTGGGGAAACAGCTGTGTCTGCAACTCCACCAGCTCCTTCAGCTTCCACTGGACCTTGTTTTTCAGCTTTGAGTCCTAATTGGAGTGTGTGTGTGTGTGTGTGTGTGTGTGTGTGTGTGTGTGTGTGTGTG
>ML660774.1:25939384-26025209 GCA_007570785.1 Antilocapra americana
GTGTGTGTGTGTGTGTGTGTGTGTGTGTGTGTGTGTGTGTGTGTGTGTGTGTGTAGCTCCATGGCAAAGGACAATAATTTCAATTCCAGCTAACTGGTGTCATCAAAGTCAGAAGAGGTGGGTTGCAGTTTATAGTTCTGGATTTGTCCGCAGAGGATCTAAACTGTCCTCCCTCTTCCCTGGCTCATTTCTGGTTTTATCCCATCTACAGGTCTTAGTGACCCTATGGGGTCATTTTATTCCCACTGCTAGAATCATAGACTTCTTCACATGCTTTTATAAATAAATAAGTTCTAACTCCCATAATAAATCCCTTAGTTCATATCATTCTTAGTTCTGTTTTGCTTGATCAAACTCTACCTGATAAGTGTCTGGTGCCTGGAATTGGGGTGCTGCCAAAACGGAACCCCAAAACATGTAGCATTCTCTTCTAGACTATATGGTGGGCAGAATCTAGGATGTTCTTGATGACTAATAAGCCTTAAAGACTGAGAAAATTGCTATTGGCTACTAAAGAAAAAGAAATTTGTGTTACATAATGGCAGAAATTTTGACAGCAATATGGTCTTTAATGAGAATCCCATGGACAGAGAAGCCTGGTAGGCTACAGTCCATGGGGTCGCAAAGAATGGTCTTTAATGAGCTTCCTTGGTAGCCCAGCGGTAAAAATCTACCCACCAATGCAGGAGACACAGGAGATGTGGGTTTGATCCTTGGATAGGGAAGATCCCCTGGAGAAGGAGATGGCGATTCACTCTAATATTCTTGCTTGGAGAATCCCATGGACAAAGGAGTCTGGCAGGTCATAATCTATGGCATTACAAAAGAGTCAGACATGGCTTAGCAACTAAACACCAATGCTCTTTAATAATGTGGAAAATGGAAAAGATACCTAATGAAGTAGAGTGGTTGGTCAAGGAAATTTCTAGGAATAACTTTGAAAATGCCAATTAGTATCTTTTGGTCACATATGATAAGATACCCATAGATACATAAGCTAAAATAAAGTATTAGATGCATTTGCAAACCAAATTTTGAAACAATGAAAGAGTCTTGCTGGATCTGAAAATAAAACTAGCTCTTATTTCCAGCTTCACTAGATGGCAAAATATTCTCAATGTGAAAAATAGCTTCAGCACAAAGAACAAATCTAGGACTGTGGTTGTAAGACCCTTTGTTAAAACTTGAAAATGATTTACGGGTAGGTCTCGTAAACTCTCTCAACTAGACCCAAAGGATTCCAACCAACAGAAGGGTATTTAGCCGGAGAATTGTGGGCATCGACTTTGTATAATGGAATAAGTGCTAGTAAGATTCATAGCAAATATATAAAATGTTTTAATATAATTACACTAGCAGAAGCTTTGTACACTTGGATTAAAGCAACAGAGGTAGGGCTTCAGGAAGCAGGATGAGAAAACTACTAACCTGGAAAAAGTGAGTCATATCCTATGACAAAGGAAATATGTTCCAGAGTGAAGAGCTTACAGTTCTGAGAGCAGAGCTGAGATGGATAAAAAATCATACCCAGGGAGACTCTAATTAAGAAACTGTTCTATGTGCCCAGGTAGATTTCAGTGTTTCTGTGGACCAATGTGTGCTGTGCACCTCCCCTTCCTGTTCTTATTAAATGAGAATGTCTATTTCAGTCCTTCTTGTACTCATTTATTAGCATGTCATAACCAAGTACCACACAGTGGGTGGCTGAAGCCACAAAGACGTATTGCCTCATGGTGCTGGCAGTCTGAGATAAGGATAACAGCAGGATGGGTCTTCCCTGAAAACTGGGGGAAGGATTTGTTGCAGGGAAATCTCCTGGGCTTGTGGCTGGCTGTTCTCTCCATTCTCTTCGTATTACCGTCCCTCTCTGCATGCTTGCGTGTCACTTTAGTCGTGTCCAACTATTTGCTACCCAACCCAGGGTCTCTTATATCTCCTAAACTGGCAGACGGGTTCTTTACCACTAGCACCCCTTGGAAAGCCCTCCTCTCTGTATGCCTGCCTCTCTGCATGACTGTGTCAAAATCCCACCCTTCCTTTTTAATTAAGTCTTGTAAGAACAGTTAACTCTTGACTTTATTATTTATTTTTAAATTTTTGGCAGCTTTGCCTGACACCTGGGATCTTAACTCCCTGACCAGAGATCAAACCTGTGCCCCCTGCAATGGAAATGTGATATCTTAACCACTGGGCAGCCAGGGAAGTCCCTCCCCCTTTTCTTAAAAGTTATATTGAATTAAAGACTCGCCCTCCCTCTTGTATGACCTCATCTTAATCAGTCTTATATGAAATGGCCTTGTTTCTAAGCGAGGTCCCATCCTGAGGTACTGGGGGTTAGGACACCACCATGAGAATTTGTAGGAGACAGGCTTCAGCCCATCACAGTCCTATCTCTGTATCACCATTGTAAAATAATGTAAAATGTTGTTTATTCAAAAAACGAAAATCATGGTATCTGGTCCCATCACTTCATGGCAAATAGATGGGGATACAATGGAAACAGTGACAGACTTTATTTTCTTGGGCTCCAAAGTCACTGCAGACTGTGACTGTAGCCATGAAATAAAAAGGCACTTGCTCCTTTTAAGAAAAGCTATGACAAACCTAGACAGCATCCTAAAAAGCAGAGACATTACCTTGCCAACAAAGGTGTGCCTAGCCTAAGCTATGGTTTTTTTCCAATAGTCATATATGGATGTGAGAGTTGGCCCATAAAGAAGGCTGAACACCAGAGAATTGACGCTTTTGAACTATGGTGTTGGAGAAGACTCTTGTGAGAGTCCCTTGGATTGCAAGGAGATCCAACCAGTCAATCCTAAAGGAAATCAGTCCTGAATATTCATTGGAAGGACTGATGCTAAAGCTGAAACTCCAATACTTTGGCCACCTGATGAGAAGAACTGACTCACTGGAAAAGACCCTGATGCTGGGAATGATTGAGGGCAGGAGGAGAAGGGGACGACAGAGGATGAGATGGTTGGATGACATCACTGACTCGATGGACATGAGTTTGCGCAAGCTCCAGGAGATGGTGAAGGACAGAGAAGGCTGGTACGGGTCAGCCCTTGGGGTCGCAAAGAGCCAGACATGACTGAGTGACTGAACAACAGCAATGACCATTGTACATCAAGTGTGTACATTGGCACTGGGGAGGCTAACGTGTTTATAGATTTACAGATTGAGAGGAAATGTTTTTGAGTTACTGCACCCAAGTAATCTCCTCTGCACCTGTATGTGACTTGGATGGAAAGAGACCAGACTTCATGATGACACTGTGAGTGCATCAGATTTTAGGGATCGTAAAGGAAGTGTGAGCGTAATTTGCATAGGTCTGAATGTGACCTCGAATAGCCTTGGTAGTATCTCTCATCCCACATGGTCTTCTGGAACCTGACCTTGCCACTCCTCCATCAAAAGATGGAACAAAGCTGAGGATAAGAAGCAATTTTATTTCCAGATCCAGCAGGATCTGATTTCTTTGTGTCTTTCCAAAATCCTGTTTAAAAACAGACATTCAACTTTATTTCAGCTTCTCACTTTCTTGAATTCTCCTTCCCCTGAATCTGTGCTGATTTTAATGACTCAGCCAGGAGAATGTGGGGGAAATGATGCTTGAACTCACAAGCAGCTTTGTCATTTCAGTCTGGATCTCTTAGAGCATTAGGAAAACTCTCTCTTGGAAAACGGTTGCCATGGTGGGAAAAACTCATGGAAAGACCATGTTCCAAAGGGATAGACACAAAGATTTATAGACAAAAATCTTTACTGAAACATCATTTATAATTTAGCAATAGGCTACGCTTTCAACAATAGACTGCTGATGTATACAATATTCATGTCATTAAATATTGGGCAACCTTTTAATGTCATATTCACACGTTAAAAAATTCACATAGACTATGAATAAAAGATATTTATATAACCACCAATGAAAGTAAAATACAAAAGCTGTATATTGTATGCCACATGTTCTTAATTTTATGAGAAACACATCCACATTTCCATGCTCATATATATTTTTTTAATATGTAGACACAAAGCCAACTGGAAGAAAATAAACTAACATGTTAATAGCTGTTATTCGAAGCTGGTAAGACTGGAACTGATTTATATTTTTGGTGTTCTATTTTTTGCATTTTCTATATTGTTGCTATAAACCTCTATTACTTTGATGATGATCTTTAAAAGAAAACAAATGCCATGAAAAACAATATGTCATGCTCAGAAAATTAGGGTCATTTACTCGTAATTATGTGGTACATGGTGATTGAAATCAGAGGGTTTTGAGCCTTGAAGCCTAAACTTTGCCAAAGGGAACAGACTTGATTTTTCTACATTAAGACTCATCTATTGATATGATATTCGATACATCTGCAAGGCCTTATACTTAGGAAACAAAAGTGACATCAGAAGAAACTTAATTAAGCCCACATGAGGAATCAAAGCACTAACTGCCATACTCATTTTAGCCAAACTTAAACTCAGATTAAAAAATGAACTTATTTTTGCCATGTCATAGGAAAACTCATATCTATTTGGGTCTGTCCTGTTCGAGTTCTTAAAACTGGAGATAGTTAAAAGTAAAATAATCACATTTCTCACTTGATACATGTAACTCAATTTGATTTTTGATTTTTTTATGAATTATTTTTATTGGTTCAAATTCAGACCTTTGCTGTAGGATTCATGTTGAAATATATTATATATCCCTTAATGGATACAAAATCTTGTCTTTATAACACTCTGCATTTCCCTGGAAGGTTAAATAAATGGAACAAAATTAGGATTATTAAATGAAACATTGGAACAGTACTCAGTTCCATGTTAACAGAACTAGATTTATCAAATGAAGCATTGAAATAATATTTTGCATTGAGATAGCCTAGCTTTCAGTGAGGAAAGAGCTTTACAATAAAGGCTTTTGTTGAGAGATTATCTGGGCATAGTTCTATAACTGTACTCACAGTTTACCCAGTCATTCAACAGATGTTGATATAACGTTATTGAACACAGAAAATCTTCCAGGTGTTCAGTGAACCAGACAGACACATTTTGTGCTTTGAAATATCCACATAATAAACATACAAACAGATACAAACAACATAAACAGTAGTAGTATACAGGTATAAATATTGTTAATGTTTGAAGTTCATTGGAAGGAATGATCTTGAAGCTGAAACTGCAATACTTTGGCCACTTGATGCAAAGAGCTGACTCATTGGAAAAGACCTTGATGCTGGGAAAGATTGAGGACAGGAGAAGGGGACGACAGAGGATGAGATGGTGGACTCCGGGAGTTGGTGATGGACAGGGAGGCCTGGTGTGCTGCAGTTCATGGGGTCGCAAAGAGGCAGACTTGACTGAGTGACTGAACTGAACTGAACTGACAATGATATAAAGGTAATTTCACAGCATGATAAATGCTATGGAAAAAATAAGACTGGGCTATGGGCCAGAGAATTAGTTGGGGTGATCTTTTGATTGAATTATGTATTCATTTCCAGGATTGCTATACCAATTATCACAAACTGAGTCAGATAAAACAATAGAAATTTATTCTCCCATGGGTCTGGAAGCTAGAAGTCTGAAAAGAATCCTCTGGCAATACAGGAGACCCAGGTTCAATCCCTGGGTCAGCAAGATCCCTTGGAGAAGGAAATGGCAACCCACTCCAGTATTCTTGCTGCAGAAAATCCCACGGACAAAGAAGCCTAGAGTCCATGGGGTCGCAAAGATTTAGCGACTAAACAACAATAATACATATAGATATTTTAGTGACTAAACAATAGCAAAATACATAGGATATAGATATAAATATGGTTAAAAAAAAAAGCTGACTATGAATGTAGGCTTGTGAGAAAAGTAGAGGAAGAAACAAAACCCAGGATGAAAGCAACATGGTGGATGCAGCAGTTTCATGCACAGGCTCTCTGTGGTTTTGGATTCAGACAGATCCAAATAAGAAACAAGACTGTGTGCATTTAGTTCTTAAATTAACCTCACTTTCCACACATAGCCAAGTCCCAATTTTACAGGACTCCGTTGATTGGTAAAGAGTAGGAAAGTTGCTTGGAATGGGAGGAGCCTCTGAAACATGACCTCCCTTCCCTCTTCGCTCTGCCCAGAGCCCTGCCTGCCAGAACCCTGACTAGTTCTGATCATCACCTCGTGCTACACTTCACATAGTAATTTTTCAGACTCTAACCTTTCTCCAGAATTTTTCTAAAAGAGAAATGAATATGCCTTCTCCCGCCTCTCTCATCAAAATAAAAAATAAGAGAGAGGACAACACAGAAGCGTTGCCCAGGCATGCAGGGACAAAGTCAGGAGAAGGTGCAGCTTCCTGTTGACAGTGGTGATGGAGGAGCCTGAACCAGGATCTGCACACAGCTGGCCAGGTGTCTCGTGACCCCTTGCAGTCCAGGGAGTCTCTGAAATACTGAGTCCTGGGTCCACTGCAGCCTTGCAGGGCTCCAAGAACTAGCAAGCTTTGCAATCAGAGGGTGAATTGAACCCGAGGGCCAGGACTCTGCCTTACATCTCTTTTCTGAAAGACTCTGCAGCCCCTCTCAGTTCTAAACCGCAATGACACGTTTGGCGTTAAGTGTGAGGGGTCCCATGACAAGGTCATTCTCAAAATCCTGTTGCACAGAGAATGCCTCTGATGCCTTTCACAGGGTTCCTGGCTTCTAGCTCAGATGGTAAAGACTAGGCCAGCAATGCCATAGACCTGGGTTGGACCCCTGGGTGGGGCAGATCCCCTGGAGAAGGGAATGGCAAACCCACTCCAGTATTCTTGCCTGGAGAATCCCATGGACAGAGGAGTCTGGTGGGCTACAGTCCATGGGTCGCAGAGAGTTGGACACGACTGTGTGTGACTAACACTAAGGCAAGCTGAACATTAAACTAAATTCAAGATTTAGGCAGCATTCCATGACTCTTTATTAATATTTTAAGTGGAAGCGTGTGTCAGTGACTTCCTGCCAGGAGTGCAAAGAGGAAGGAAGGTGAGGAAGCCAAAACAGCAGAATTTCTTTTTGCACAGTATGAACCTTTCTGATGGACCCCAGGGGTTTGGGAGTCAGAAGGGAGCACAAAGGGCCAGTGAGCCACAACCTCACAGCTGCTGGGGCTGCAGCCTCTGGCCATGCTTTCCAGCTGCTTCCTTCTGGATTAGAAGCCGGTGGGCACGCCAGCCAAGAGCTGAAGTCCCCTCTGGGATGTGGAGCTAGGTTGGACCAGAGGAAGGTCCGGGAACACGGTGTCCTGAAGCGCTTTAAGGTTAGACAAACAGAAGGCTGGAGGGAGCTGGGAACTGGAGACAGAGGCCCCATAGTTCAAGTGTGTGTAGTTCATCCTGGGGCTTTGCATCTTTTCTATTAAAAGTAAAAAAAAAAAAAAAAAATCAATGGGCAGCATGCTAGACACTGAGCATGATATCCTTTGTGATTTATTGATAACCTTCACTGCTCAGGTGTATAATCCTATGTGGATACTAGTCAAGCAGCTGAGTAGAAACTGACCAGGAAGGAGAACTGACTGTGTGTTTCATTGACACGTTGACTCCAGGAAGGTCTACATGACTTCCGGAGGGAAAACAAGGTGTAAATGCAAATACCTCTCTCTAAAAGGTACATGGAAAGTTATTCTTTATCGCTTTGAAGTGTAAAGTGCTGATTCTCAACCCTGTTGGAGGGTAGGCTTGAATTGAAGGGGAGGCATCTGTTACCTGGAAAGAACCTGGTGAGATGCTTCTTACCAGGAAGGAGCATCTGAAACAGGCAAGACAAATCTGTCCACAACTCTAATTTCAGACCACCCGCTGGTTTGTTTTAACCTTTGCTGAGCCACCAAAAAGGGCTTATATCCCCCCAAAAGTCGCCTCCCTTCCTGGAGACCCACCTGTGAAATAGGCAAAGTGTTGCCATTTTGGCCGTAAAACCTGTACGATAGAACAGAGGACATGGCTCCGACAGCAGGTCAGTTCGACTCATTTTTATCACTAGATTTATTCAACGCACATCAGAACTTAGAACATAATTAACTAGAAACACAGTTTGACAAGATTTGAGAGCTCGTGTAGAGCTCTGTGCCTTGAAAAGAAAAAGACAACATCGTCCAATGATGCCAGGTTTGTTTTCTTAAAAGGCTGATTATAGGAAAGTTAATACAGTCTAAAGGGCTTGGTAAACATTTAATCAGTCTTCTTCAACGACTGTGGACCGATTCTTCAAAGTTCAAAACAAAAATTGACAACGTCAGGGACCATGATCGGTTTTCCTCTGCATTTGAGTCATAAAATTCATCGTAAATTCTTACTGAGTTCATTCGATCCTGAAACTCATGTGAAGACACTCAGTGCTGCTTTCCCTCCCTTTCCGGGCTGTCTGAAAGCTTACATTTGACCTGCTTGAGTAGAAAAGTAAATTAATCTAGAGAGACAGGAGCTTGGATTGTATAGCAGCTGGGGAATTTTTCCATCATTTTAGAAACTCTCATATTCAAGTGTCAACAAGCAGGAAATTAACAAAGGGTCAGTTTTTCACTTTGTGCATTTGAAAATGGGCTTCAAGTGAGATCTACTTTGTTAATTTTCACTCAAGGCTATTCTCTCTCTCTCTCTCTTTTTTTTTTTTTTTTTACATTTTTATTGGAGTATGCTTGATTTACGATGTTTGTTGGTTTCTATTGTACAGCAAAGTGAGTCAGTTATGTTGTTTAGTCCCTAAGTCATGTCCAACTCTTTGAGGCCCCATGGATTGTAGTCCGCCAGGCTCCTCCATCCATGGAATTTGCCAGGCAGGAATACTGGAGTGGATTACCATTTCCTCTCCAGGGGATCTTCCTGACCCAAGGATCGAACCTGTGTCTCCTGCATTTGCAGGTGGATTCTTTACCACTGAGCCACCTGGGAAGCCTGAGTTATACATATACATATATCCATGCTTTTTTAGTCTTTTCTCATATAGGTCATTCACTGAGTATTGAGCAGAGTTCCTTGTGCTGTGCAGCAGGTCCTTATTAGTGACTGTAGCTATATAAACATACAGACACCCACACACACATATACATACACACAGTTTTTTGTAACATCTTACGGAAAAACTTGAACGAACATTTTGACCAACCCCATAGTACTGTGTATACGTCAATTCCAGTCTCCAAGTTTATCCTTCTTCCACTCAAGGCTATTCTTGACCTCTACCCTACACCCAGCAGCACTATCCTTATCCTGTATTATGGTTCCCTTTTTAAATGCTTGGTCCTCCAATTTCTATCTTATTATCCCTATAAAATGGAAGAGGAAACCCTTTGGCAAGTTTGCAGGCAACAGGACAAATAAGCAAATATAGTATTTGTTTCTTTAGAATATAGCAAAGTGGACAGGAGGCTTTTGAAATAAAATAAACTTATGTTGAATTAAATGAACAAAGAAATAAATGAATGATTGCCCTTGGGGTCCAAAATACTGATACATTTTTATGTGATTCTACTACCTAGTTCTAGAGACATTCAAAAAAAATATTCCCCAAATAATTATAGTGATGGCAGCTGGACTGGACTGTCTACTATTTCAGGGAGTTTATGCTGGAATCTTTCCCGTATGTATATTTCAAAAACAACAGCACAGCCACAAAGCAACAACTAGATATGTAAACTTTACTGAACCAGAGGTCACAATCTTCTCTGCTTAGCATCAAAAGAGTCATTAAAATTGTCTAGTCCAGTGGTTTTCAAACTGTAACTTGTGACATTAGTGAGATTGAAATCAACTTAATGGATTGTAACCAGCCATGTTTTAAAGAACAGATACAATAAAATAGAATGGAAAAGTGATATAGGATTGTACACTATATTTTATTGTAAAGACCTTGGTAATGTATACACAAGGTTTTGTTTCCTCTTGCTGTTGCATTTAGGTTATGATAAACTTTTCACAGTGTGATCGTTATTCTTCTAAATCACTATGCAAATCTGATATTAAAACATACATTGTTTAAAAATGTGTTTCAGCGGTGTATGTACATTACTTATTTATTCATGAAACATATACATTTCTTATATATAATAACTGAAACAAAAATGTTACACACTTTTGTATGTGTGGATAACTAGGTAACACAAGCTATAGATCATATAGAATAAATCAAATAAATATAAAAATAAGCACTGGTCTGTTCTCACTACTTTCAGTCCTCTGTGATACACCTACCAAGTGGTCATCCTGACTGCACTTGAATTACGTTATTTAATGTAAAGGCATTAAATAAATGTCTTTAATTACACTGAGTCAAAATCTGTCTTCCTGGAACTTGTCTATTGCATTGACCATATTTCTACCACTAGGCACTTTTCAGATAAGCCTGCTTTTTCTTACACTTAATAACCTTTCAGTATCTAAACCGAGATATGCCGTCCCTGCTAAGGGACCTTTGCTTCACGTTATGAAGAATTTAAAGGGTCCAGTTGTCCTTCAGTGAAGTTCTGTGGCCAGATTTCTCTATGTCCTTCATGGGTTTGGGCTATATACAGTTCTCAGAAAGTCAGACAGAATTAGCTTAGTCCAGGGAGAGGGGAGCCTGGTATGACTGTATCCTTCTCAGGAAAGGAAAGTCGAGAAGGGCCTTTAGGAGTGGCCATGTGTATCGTTTGCTACGCTACTTATAAAACCTGAGAAGCACATGCCAGGGGTTCTCCTCTCTCTGTGGAGCTCCTTTTAGAGAAAATTCGAAATCCACCAGTGTCTCAACTCTAGCTAGAAGCACGCACTGAGGGGAAGGGAGCAGCAAGTGGGAGGAGATGGTTAGTAAAGACTTATTTTAGCTTTAGTCATAGATTACAGCAATACACACTACTATAAATACATATAAATATCTCATGCTCACTTCCTGAGAAAAACATGTTAGTTTATGTTCACAACTGTTTCCTTTTGAAAGAAGCTATTAATACCAGAAGCTCAGTATCTGAATCTGAACAACTAATTACAACGTTAAAGAAGAAACGCTTACCTTCAGTTCCTTTTTTTAGGAGACTGTGCAAATATAGACAGTGGCTTAAGTAAAGACAGCTGTTTCATTTCACACGCAAAGGCACCCTTTAAAAAGCAGCACTTTTAAAAACTGGTCTTGGCAGTCGTTCTTTGTGATAAAGTTGTGGATTTTTTCCCCCCATGTTTCAATGGAAAGGTTTTGCAAAAGCATTTGTCTATTTTGTTTTGATTTTTTTTCTTTCTTAAAATTTTTAGTGCTTCAGAATGCCTAATTTGTTCCTCTGTATGATGGAAAGGAAATGTCAGAATCAAAGTTTCTTAAAAAAAAAAAAAGTCATTCTTTCTCATCAGCAATAATTAAAGATTGAAAATAGGTTTAATAGAGTTTACAGAAATAAAAAGTATCTCCTGATTAATTTTTAAAGGGATTAACCACTACAGAAGAAATGGAAATCTAGTATAGGTTTTATGTCACCTTATGTAATACAGTGGGGCTTCCCAGGTGGCTCAGTGGTTAAAAATCCACCTGCCAATGCAAGTGCCAATCTTGCTCCCTGGGTCAGCAAGATCCCTTGGAGAAGGAAATGGCAACCCACTCCAGTATTTCTGTTTGGGAAATTCCATGGAAAGACGACCTGGGTGGGCTACAGTCCATGGGGTCATAAAAAGTCGGTTGGACATGACAGAATGCACGCACACGCACACACATGGAATAAAATAAAGACCCTCAAGGCAATTACTTAAGAGAATGACCACTTCAGTTGTCAAGTATAGAAAAATGAAAGGAATTTCAGTGTCCAATGAAATGAAGTCACCTACGTGACCATTGATAATTGCCCATTGTTTTCACATGTAATTCAGCCCTCTGTGGGCCTCAGCAATTTTCCTTATGCAAAATAATTCTAAAACTATTTATATGAATTCTACTTTGTGCCAGACATTGTTCTAAATTCTGGATTTATGTATAAATAGGATAAAGAAAGCTGCAAGCAATGCTGATTTCTTGACAGTTATTACTGAGAAAAAATAAAGAAAGTTACATTTCAGACCTCTCCTCTGAGCTCTAGGTTCATATACTCAACTATCTTCTTGGCTTTTTCCCAGGCATTTCAGATTTACTCTATACTGAACTGAATTTGTTTTTTTCTCCTGAAATCTCTCCACTTTCACCTCCTCCAGCTCAACTACTCCCCAGAGTAGTCCTTGATACTTAGCCCATCCCCTGTTCAACTCATCACCAAGTCCCTTAGAGTTTATTTCCAAACTACATTTAGAAAAATCTGTTTAACCATCTGAAACCATAGTTGTTCTCTTTAGTTGTCTCTGATGGTCCAAAAAGTAATTTAAAAAGCTAGATTAGAAAAACCCAGCTGTTTCCCTTCCCGGCGTATAACCTTTTAAAGACTGCCCATTGCACTTTGGATACAATTTTAAATCTTCAGCCTGGTCATCAGCCCTCCCCACCATTTGGCCCTACCTACCAGTGTTGCATCATTGTCCTCTCCTCGCCTTGCTGGCTTCGATTTCCCACCAGCATTGTCTCTAGTGTCGGATTTCCTGTCCTTCAAACTCATTCCCACCCCAGGGCCTTTGCACAGGACTCCCTCGGCATACAAAGCTCCCCACTATGCCCTCTCCTTGTTCATGTCAACATTCACTTCAAGTCTCAGCGTAAACGTTTCTACTTCAAAAAAGACTTATGACTCAAACAATTTAAATGAAGCCTCCTTGTTTCCTCCTTTATGTCACCTGAGGCTTTTCATTTTCCAGCACTTATGCAATCTTCTCCATATATTGGCATATTTACTTTTCCATCTAAAGTATCTTTTCTTCTCCAGGCCTCACGTTCCACACACACAGGGACCATGTCCATTTTCCCCAGCCTACTTATTCCTCAAGCTCATGGCACACAGTCAGCATTCAATAATGTGTTTGTGACTGAATCTATAAATCAATGAATAAAGGCATAAAAAGACATGCAGCACTATTTACAATAGCCAGCCTGGAAGCGACCTCAGTGTCCATTGACAGATGAATGGATAAAGATGGGGTACATACACACCATGGAATACTACTCAGCCATAAGAAGGAACAAAACTGGGTCATTTGTAAAGAAGCAGATGGACCTAGAGCCTGTCATTCAGAGCGACTTCAATCAGAAAGGGAAAACCAAATGTCATATATTAACACATGTGTGTGGAATCTAGAAAAATGGTACAGATAAACTTATCTGCAGGATAGGACTAGAGATGCAGATGTAGAGAAAGGATGTGTGGACATGGGGGGCGGATAGGGGAATGAATTGGGAGACTGGGATGGATAGATATACACTACTATGTGTCAAGTAGACAGCCAATGGGAACCTGTTGGTTAGCATGGGGGGCTCACCGTGGTGCTCTGTGATGACCTAGAGGGGTGGGATGGGGGGAGGTGGAAGGGAGGTCCAAGAGGGACGGGATATACGTATACATATAGTTGGTTCACTTGGTTGTGCAGCAGAAACTAATATAACATTGTAAAGCAACTATATCCTAATCAAAAAAATGGAAGAAAGTTAAGAAAAAATTTCAAACTATAAGAAATAAATAATGAGCAATAATTAGGAAACCATACAACAGTAGGAAAAAAAAACCATAAGATTTAAAGATAAAAAAAAAAGAGAGAGAGAGTTCCAGGGCTGATTCTGTAATTTAATTAGCTCCAAGATTTGGGGAAACTTACATAACTTCTGTTATACTCAGTTTTCTCATCTGCAGAATAGGGATGATAATACTAGTGATGTGTGAAAGGCAAATGAAGTAATTCATGTGAAAACACCTGGTAAATTATAATGCAGTATGAAATTTTTCTTGTTAAAATGTCCAAGGATAATTCACTGAAAGTGTAAGGTACAAATTTCTAGTTTCTGGCTTCTAGCCTCTTCATTTACAGGAGATTGCCAAGGAGAAAAATTGGAATACAAAACAGGATGGAGGCAAATTCTACATGCTTATTTTCACTCAATTCTTCACGTAATAATTCAATAAGTATTCATTGGATACATTCTCTGTACCAATCACTATACAGAATATCTTTGGCCCTTTAAAGGTATAATTAAAGGAATTTCCTGGTTGTCCAGTGGCTAAGACTTTGCCTTCCAATGCAGACAGTGAGGGTTCGATCTCTGCTCAGGAAACTAAGATCCCATATGCCTTGTGGTCAAAAAACTAAAGCAGAAACCAGAAGTAATATTGTAACGTATTCAATAAAGACTTTAAAAATGGTCCACATCAAATAAACTTTTTAAAAGTTATAAATAAAATAATTTATACTATTTTTTATCTGAAAAGGTAACTCTAGAGTCTTGTTGAAGCAAACAATAGTGGCAAGTAGCCCAGAAAAAGGTCAGGAAAGCCTTCCCCTGAAGAGATTTTGAGGATAAGAAAAAAAAAATCTGGAAATGAATTCCGTTTTTACCACTTACTTTGGACAGATTGTTTAGCCCAATTCTTTGTTTGTGGTGAAAATGGAGGTAAGTAATAAGTACTTCCAGTATTGTTATGAAGAATGATTTAGTTATATGAAGAAAACTAGGTATGTAGTGGTTTAGTTGCTAAGCCGCATATGACTCTTTTGTGACTGGACTGTATCCTGCCAGGCTCCTATGCCCATGGGATTTCACAGGCAAGAACACTGGAATAGGTTGCCATTTCCATCTCCAGAGGATCTTCCCAAACCAGGACTCGAACTAACGTCATATGTCACTTCATACATTTTCTTCTTTCCCTCTGTTTTCTCAAATCTTTTCATTATATGCAAAACTAAGCATACTGTTCACTGGCAAACAGGTCCCTTTGTGTGATGAAAAAAAAAAACATAATGGAAAACCTGTGCTTGGAAGAATATACACTAGCCTAGAATCTGCTTCTTTTAAACAGCCCTCCTTATGTCCTGTCTTGACTACAGGAAGCAAACATTCTGGAAGGTACCTACCTACATGGTACCATCCCATCCACACGCAACTTGTGAATCACTGCCAATCATTTTTTAGAGTCTGTTGTCCACATCATTCCCTGAAAATATTTATACAAAGAAGGGAAAGAACAGAGGGACAGCAGCAAAAGGCTTTCCGAGCACATATGGAGTGACCTTTGGCAAAGAGCACCAGCGAGTCACAATCTAAAAGCTTGTGTCACATGTCTGGGCAACAGAAACTGACCTTGTTTCCCTGTGGATGGTCTTGTCCTCTAAACAATTCTGAGGCGCCTTAATCTCTCAGATTCATCTGAAAGCTTTTAGGCAGTCCTCAAGGAGACCTGCTCAGTGTCATGTGGGAACATTACTCAGGTTTTTTTGAAGAGAGAGCTTGCAGTTGATCTGATAGCAATTCCAGTAGAGAGGTTAACATCGTGGGCCCTAAAGTCAGATAGCCCTGGGTTCAAGCCATCTCATCACAGCTGAGGGATCTGCAGAGTGAATTCATTTCCTTTTGCCACTGTACCAAAATGCCACAAATTTAGTGGCTTAAAACGATACAAACTTACTTGTCTTACAGTTCAAGAGACCCCATGTCTAAAATGGGTCTACGGTGATGTGCTTCATCCTTCGACTCTACAGAAGAACCTGTCTCTTTGACTTTTCAAGTTTCCAGGGGCTGCCAGTCTTCCTTGGCTCATGGCCCCATCCCTCCATCCTCAAAGTCTGTCACATCTTCTCTGCCCTCTGACTTCCTTCCTCCCTCTTACAAGAACTTTTACGATGACATGGGTCAACCACATAGTAATCAGGATAAACTCCACATCTGGAAATCTTTAATTTACCTACACCTACAAACTTCCTTTTGCCATTTAATCCCTTTTTCAAATATAAAGTTGCTTTTAGCCTGTTCTTGTAGGTTATAGGGTTTAGAACATGGACTTTTTTGGAGGGAGAGTAGGATATTCAGCCTATTTCAGGGAGCAAAGTACCATTGCCTCACTTGTTTTACTGATCCCACAAGGATTGCAATAGTTCCTACCTCACAGAGCTGATGTGAAAATTAAATAGAGTCACACATATTGTTATTTAACACTAATATGAAAGCATGTTAAGTGGCCCAGGAGCTTTAGACACATTAAAGACAAGAGTGCATCTGATCCCTGCTCTTGGTTGTTTTTGTTGTTCAGTCCCTCAGTTGTTTCCAACTCTGCGACTCCATGGACCACAGCAAGCCGGGCTTACCTGTCCTTCACCATCTCCCAGGGTTTGCTCAAGCTCATGTCTATTGAGTTAATGATGCCATCCAATCATCTCATCCTCTGTCATCCCCTTCTCCTCTGGCCCTCAATCTTTCCCAGCATCAGGGTCTTTTCCAGTGAGTCACCTTTTTGCATCAGGTGGCCAAAGTATTGGAGCTTCAACATCAGTCCTTCCAATGAATTCAGGGTTGATTTCCTTTAGGATTAACTGGATCGATCTCCTTGCAATCCAAGGGACTCTCAAGAGTCTTCTCCAGCACCATAGTTTGAAAGCATCAGTTCTTTGGTGCTCAGCCTTCCTCATGGTCCAACTCTCACATCCGTATATGACTACTGGAAAAACAATAGCTTTGATTATACAGACCTTTGTCAGCAAAGTGATGTCTCTGCTTCTGAATAATTTGTCTATGCTTGTCATAGCTTTCCTCCCAAGGAGCAAGCATCTTTTAATTGCATGGCTGCAGTCATCATCCACAGTGATTTTAAACAAAATTTCCCCATCTATTTGCCATTAAGTAATTATGCAGTTAGTTAAATAAATGAGTCTATATTTCAGAGGACAGTGGCATGTTAGGAATCAAAATTTGTGATTAATTAATAAAAAGAGGATAAGAAGCACAAGCCTACATGAGTCACGTCAACAAACGGCAGAGCTTAAAAAGGTTTATGAAGCCTTGAGTGATGACAGTTAACACAGGCAATGTATATTTCTTGGCACTGTGCATGCCATGAAGTAAAAATTCAGTAAAAATACTATTGCTGTAATAATAGCTATTTTTATTTTTTAATGAAATGCAATTGATTTACAATGTTTTCTTAGTTTTGGGTTTATAACAAAAGGATTCACTTGTACATACACATAGATCCACTCTTTTTAAAGACTCTTTTCCTGCATAGATTATTACAGAATATTGAAGAGTCCTATATAGCAGGTCCTTATTGGTGTCTATTTTATACATAGTAGTGTGTCCATGACTAACTTCTAATGTACCCCTCCCCCCTAATTTTCCCCTTTGGTCACCATAAGTTTGTTTTTGAGATCTGTGTCTCTGTTTCTGTTTTGTGAATAAGTTTGTTTAGACCATTAAAAAACCAGATTCTACATATGAATAATATCATATGCTATGTCTTTCTCTGTCTGACCTATTTCAATTACTATAATCTTGAGGTCCATCCATTTTATTGTAAATGACATTATTTCATTCTTTTTTGTCATTGAGTAGTATTTCATTGTATTTATATATATAAACTTATTTATCAATTTATCTGTCAATGGACATTTAAGGCATGTCAATGTCTTATTGTAAATAGTGCTGCAGTAAACACAGATTCATGTGTTCATTTGATTTATAGAATTCTCTGGATCTATGCCCAGAAACGGGATTGCTAGATCATATGGTAGTTCTATTTTTAGTTCTTTGAGGACCCTCCATACTGTTTTCCATAGTATCTTCACCAATTTAGATTCCCACCAATGATGCAGGAGAGTTCCCTTTACTCCACACTCTCTCCAGCATTTATTGTTTATAGACATTTTTATAATGGAATAATCACCATTTTTATATTAGTGAGGCTGCCTCTAAGGAGTGCTGGATATGCCACTAAATCCCTAGTCATGGGCAGAAGAACATATGCTTCTTCTTTGAAAAACCCAGAATAAGCATCGGCTTCCATGGCTGCGGAGATGGGTACAGCTGGCCTAGAAATTTCTCTCAAGGAAGCATCTTTCAGGAAGAATGTGTGCTGGGCCCCTGTCTGTCTTATTCACTATGTTGAAGTTGTCAGCAATCCTTCCAACTCACCCTTTGCAATGCGCTCAGAATCTGATTTGCTTCCCCAAAATCTTGACTAAGAAGTCATTGTTATTGATTTATTTATTAAAATTTTTGATGTGCTTTTAAGCTTTATTGGCATTGCACATATTTGTTTGTTTCATTTCTGGCCATGTGGCATGTAGGAATCTTAGTTTCCTGACCAGGGATTGAACCTGCACTTCCTGTGTTGGAAGCACAGAGTTTTAACTGCTGGGAAGCCCCTTATTTTTTAATTATAAGTTAAATCATGTCATTTCTTAGCTCCAAACTCCCCAGAGGGGTAGCTCAGTTGGTAAAGACCACCTGCAACACAGGAGACTCAGGTTCAGTCCCTGGGTGGGGAAGATCCCCTGGAGAAGGAAATGGTGGCCGACTCCAATATTCTTGCCTGGAGAATTCTATGGACAGAGGAGCCTGGCGGGCTACAGTCCATGGGGTTGCAGGGAGTCGGACATGACTTAGTGAATAAACCATCACCACCGATGTTTTACAGAGTAAAAAGGAAACTCATGAGAAAGCCTACAGGGGTGTGCTCTCTCTGTCCCACCCTCCTCCCCCTGCCTTCTTACCCCAAGTCACCTCCTCAGTCTTCCCTGTTAGTTCTGCCCCAGCCATGCTGACCTTGTGGCTGTCTTTCCTCATCCCACTTGTGCTCTTATCTTCAGGCCTCCAGCTTGCTGTTCCTCTGCCTAGGACACCCTTCCTCCAGGTGTCTGCACAGCCTACTCCCTCAGGTCTTTGCACAAGGTCACACTGAGAAGCTTTCCCTGAACTTCCTAAGCAAATTCCAACCCTCCCCCACCTCTCCTGTACAACCTGCTTCATGCTTTACCTTCTGATGTTATCTGGACTACAGATGCATCCTTTCCATTGTCTGTTTCCCAGAAGAATGTAAACTCCGTGAAGGTAAGTTAGGGAAGTTTTGTTTTTCACTTGATCTAGTGTGATTCTCTGTTATATTTCCAAAGTCTAGAAAGGTTCCAGCTAGAAGTTGTGTGCGCTAAGTTGCTTCAGTGGTGTCCGACTCTTTATGGACTGTAACCTGCCAGGTTCCTCTGTCCATGAATTCTCCAGGCAAGAATACTGGAGTGGGTAGCCATGCCCTCCTCCAGGGGGATCTACCCGACACGGGGATTGAGCCTGCAGCTCCTGTGGCTCCTGTGTTGCAGGTGGATTCTTCACCATGGAGCCATGGGGGAGGCCCAGCTGGAAGTCAACCTTGAATAAATATTGATTAAATAAATGAGTGAATGAGTGAATACCCGACAAGTGCCCCTAATTCAGTTTCTAGAAAGGTATCTTCTCCACACGTTCTCCCACTGTGAATTTTTTTTTTAAGGCTGTGCTGTGTGGCTTGTAGGATCTTAGCTCCCCACCCAGGGATCGAACATATACCCCCTGCGTTGGGAGTGCAGAGTCTTAACCACAAGAACACCAGGAAAGTGCATGTGTATTTCTCTAGGTGACTAGACTGGAGGAAAATGAAGGCCAGCTCTGTATTTGAGAATGCAAGGACCTGGCACAAGGTCCCTGAAGAGGAGACTCTGGGGCATTTTCAAGCCGACACTGAACTTTGGGCAGACTGCAAGTATTACATACATCACCAGGGAGAGTGGGTGGCTGAATGTGGTGGAATGTGGAAAGCACAGATTCAAAATCTTGCAAAGAATGTATTGCTTTGACTGTGTCTGACTGATGCCAAAATAAATATGAAAAGGAAAAGTCGATTCATCCCTTTGGAGTGCTGTATACATTAAGCACCTTTTAACTCTTCCTTCTGGCTCTTTTGACCTTGCTGTTGATATATACACAAGCCTAAGGAGAAATTGCCTATTGTCATTATTTTTTATCAAATTACAGCTTTGTCCAGTAATTGCAGATTAGCTCTTAGAGGCAGTCTCTGCGTGGTCACTGACTCAGGCTGTGTCATCTCAGGTTTTGTAGTGTCTGAGCCGCAGTCGACAGTCAGACTACAAATCAACGTCTTTGATTGTCAAGCTTTTTCCCAATAGCTCCGGGGTTGCCCTGCCTAGGGAAGTCCAGAGGGCACTGATGTGGGTCGCCAAATGTTTGGACTGTACTTTTATAACTTCTCTGGGAATTAAAACTTTCCGGTGGCTGGCAGAACCTTTCGTTTTGGTTGTTTGGGAAGATTTTCAGAGGCTAAACGTTTTCACCGTGTTTGTTTCTTCACTTTGCACTGTTCTGGTTTAAGCTCTTTTTTTTTTTCCCCTACAGAGGAGCCCAAACCTGTAATTCTATTGCCACAGATGCATTAAATTTCTGCCCCGTCATTGAACACAGCTTTCAGTAACACTGAGCACAAGAACAGGATATTGGCAACTCAACTGTTAAACTGGTCTGCGATTATGCTTCCTTGAGATCACTCTGATGTCACCAATGTAATCTGAGCCTGGAGCCTTTGTTCACACTTTAAATAGCAGTCCCCGGAATGATTTTGCCACAGACTCTCTGGAGAGCCTGGGAGCTGAATTCCCGAAGAATCCCCCA
Source organism: Antilocapra americana (assembly GCA_007570785.1). Taxonomy (NCBI): domain Eukaryota; kingdom Metazoa; phylum Chordata; class Mammalia; order Artiodactyla; family Antilocapridae; genus Antilocapra; species Antilocapra americana. The sequence continues at coordinate 25,959,916 of ML660774.1, forward strand.
TCCATGAAAGCCAAGCCAAGCCACCCAGCCTTCAGCATGTCCACCTCGCTGCGAGTCAGCCCCTCCATCCACGGCTACCACTTCGACACAGCCTCACGTAAGAAAGCTGTGGGCAACATCTTCGAAAACATAGACCAAGAAGCATTACAGAGGCTCTTCAAAAACTCCGGGGACAAGAAAGCAGAGGAGCGAGCTAAGATCATTTTTGCCAGAGATCAAGACCTGGAGGAGAAGACACGGGCCCTCATGGCTCTGAAGAAGAGGACGAAAGACAAGCTTTTCCAGTTTCTGAAACTGCGGAAATATTCCATCAAAGTTCACTGAGGACCAGAGGATGGATAAGGACATTATCCAAGAATGGACATTTTAAGACCAAGTGAGTCTGTAAGACCCTGACACGTACAGCATCTTGCTGTTGCCTTGTAAGTTTCTCTTCCGTCAGGACTCCGGGACTCGGGGCAGGAGAGGAACAGAATGAACTGGTGACAAAGTCTCCAACCAATTTCATGCCTGTGCTGTTCCGGTGGAGATGTGCTTTCAGCAAGGATTGGAAAACTCTGCCTGCAGGAAAAAGACTGACGCTGATGTCAGGAGGAGAGTCTGAACAGACAGAATGAGAAGATGACAGATGGCTATGAGAGACTGGCAGCCAGGGTCTCCTGGTCAGGCCCTAAGACTGAAATTCAACCCGATCATTTTGTTTTCCTTAGACAAACTGAGCAGGGAGGAGGGAGGACGGAGACGGGGAATAAGAGAGAATTCCATGCTGCAATCGTTTACTGAATTTTTTATTTGAATGTTCCAAGTGTTGCCAAGATTCAATGTTGTCTGTTGTTAGATCTTTTTTCTTGTTAAAGATCAGTTATTGATTATTTATTTGCATTTGTGACAATGCCTTAAAAAGTGCACCATATGGTCTAAGAACAAATTCAAGGAACTGCAGTATTTTCAGCATCTCGGTGAAATCGTATGCCACCTTCTGGTTTGTAAGGAGTTTTTAATGCATTTCAAACTTTTGGTTACCCAAAAGTTAAAATAATGGGGTCCTTTATAATTCTGAAGTACTGTGAACAAATTTTATATATTTTTTTAAAATCTTCTGACTAATGCGAAAACATAATCTAAATTTCTTACAGTTACTGCAGCAAGCATTAGGAAGTGAATATGAGACACTTAATAGTTTATAAAGATGCTATGGTTTCTATAATTTATTATTCATGACAAATGATATGCAACTTTAATAAATTAATATAAAATTAGCTGCTCTTGGTGTTGGTGATTGATCTAAAAGGAAAAATAAGATGGTGATTTTTATAAAGTGTTATGAACTTTTCTAAGGATTTTACTCCAAGAGTAAGAGGTGCTTTTATACTCTTTGCCACACTTATTCAAAGAAAATTCTTGCCTCAAGTACCTAGGAAGTTTTTCTGTCCCAACTTTAAACTATAAAATACAGACATAGAAATGCATAGATTGGCTCATCAATATTGTTGATGTACCATAGGAGGTAAGTTGTAAAAGGTTGTTTTCTCCATATTTTTGAAATTTTTCCTCTGTGGCTATAGAGTTGTATACATTTATTTCTCCCAAAGCAATATATTTGAGGGTCAGAGTCTGAATTACGATCAAGATTTTGTGACTTATCAATGCCTATTTATTACAAACCAACATGGGAATAACCCTACAGTCTTTTTGCTTATTTCCTCATAGAATTATAATAAAATATTACCAAGAGGCCATATAGCAATGCCTGCTGCACTTTCCTACGAGAAAGAAATTTTAAAACTCCCTAAATTTTTCCCCTAAATTTTAAAAAAACACCTTAAAAGATTTTTGAAACTGCTGATCATAGTAAAACAAAAGTGAAAGATCTGAAATCTTTTGGGACAGTTTTAAGTCAGGTTTTTAAATAGCACATTTTATAAAAAGAAATTAAGTAGTTAAGTCTTTTAAAATATTAATTGATTTGTTTGCTACAGATAAAATAAATCATTCCATGAAAATGGAATTTTTTACATGACAGCATCCGTAAAAACCACAAATCAACATGCAGAGTTTTGTGCATGCATGTTTGTGCATTTTTTTGGAGGAGAATTTATCATTTCTGTCTGGTTTGCAAAGATATCCATGAAACCAAAATAAGTTAAGAACACAAAAGAAACAGTTTTGACAGGCGAGAGGCTTGGTTAGTGATGGTATTTGGAGATTATCAAACTGAAAGCTCTGGAAACGAATAAGTTTCCTATCTCTGATTGGGCCTGTCAGTGACACATTTTCTCTGTTCACCCAGGATCCCCCAAAGACACTGATGAACTGCTTGAGAATAAAATTTTAGTAACTTAACTCCTCCAGAGAAGGTATCCTATTTCACGGTCCCAATGAAAGTGTTCAAATTATTTTCTACTCAAGGACTTTAAACACATCTCAGATGCTGAACAGTTAGTTGTTCAAAGGTTGCGTTTATTACACATACTCATAACCATATTCTCTGCCTCTGTTGTTTTCAATAGAGTGCATGCGTATCCTACTACTTTTCACATAAGCATGCACTAACTCAGTTACCTCACAAGATATTGCCATTATTTTCTGGTTGCAAGACCATAACATGGGGGCAGGGGGTGCAAATTGAAAAGCAGTTGGATATGGTCATGATCCCTGATGGTGTAGAGAATAATTTCTCTTCCTGTGGATTATTACTCAAACCTGCTATCTTCCTTCCTGGAGAACAGAAGTTGGCATCAATGCACAAGGATGATTTTTAACCTCATGGTATTTATTTTTTATTACTTCATATGAGGTGAAGGGATCCATCCCTAGAACAGGTGGGATTAACTCAGTTCAGAAATCCTTCTATGGCACAGGAATGACCAAATATACCTCAAGACATCTCATTGTAACTGAAGAAATCAAAGCTGCAAAGGTGAAATCACTCCTTAATACTTCCGTATCATCAGATCGGAATAGTAACAACTAAATGTCACTGAATGCTTGCTATTTAGCAATTTTCTAAGTGTTTTGTGTGTGTGTGTGTGTGTGTGTCTGTGTGTGAGTGAAATTGCTTATTTAGTAACATGGTATAAAAGTGTGTTTGTGCATGCGTGTGGCTATGTAAGTGTAGTCATGAGAGTGAAGCATCAGGAAGTACAGTGAACTGATCAGAGACACACAGTGAATGAGGATAGGAATCAAACGCAGTGAGCCTTCCTTCCTAACTACTAGATTAGACTGCTTTTCTACAAGGAACTAAAATTCTCTTTCATCCTTTGAAGTGAGAAGTACTTATACACTATCAATAGTAAGAAAGACAGGAAAGCAGCAAGGCCTCTGCGAAGTTTGACTTGTGTCTGTTTGTCTATTTATTTGGCACTTGAACTCCATGAGCAAAGCTTCTCGATCATTTTAATTGTATCCAAGATTTCTCAGCCTTTCAAATCTACATTACAGTAGCCCCTGGTTAGCATCTTGGAACATAAGGTCACATCTAAGTTCTCTTCTGAGTTGACAGTCAAGGCTCTGGGTCTAGATTAGCTTGTTGGGGGAAATCAGAAACTAGGGCTTTGTGGTTATATTCACTCAGTGTAGACCTCCTCAGCCACCCAGTCCCGGTCCACAGCAAAGGAGGGTTTGTGTCTACAGGAGTCTCCAGCAGATGAAGTTTGCTGAGAAAGGCCCAGGATATGTGGCTGCCTGATATTTTTCCCCATTGTCTAAAAGCAGTCGGAGAATGTGACTGCTGTTCCCTTGGAGAGTCTTCCTAACAAACAGATGATTCAGCCGTGGTCTAGGAATCATGCCGGCTTTCAGAATGCCTAAATCTGCTCCTCTGAACTCCATATGAGGGCTCCCCAGAAGGGCTTGTAACTCAGTTGACTCCCTTTCCCACACTCAGGGAGCTCTAGAGTGGAGTCACGGTTTCTACCTCCTCCATTTGCGCAACAAAAATGTAGTAAGCACCAGTGTGGGAATCACCATAGTCAGAAAGCATCTCTAGTCTCCTTGTCAGAGAACCAGGAAGTGTTTTACAACGAATACAGTGAGATACACGATGGCAGTTTCAACAGGAAGCAATGGGAGCACCCATGTGCATGTGTGTGTGTGTGTGTGTGTGTGTGTGTATGTGTGTGTGTGTCTGGAGAGTACCAAAAACATTGAAGAAAACCTATCCCGACCTGAGGAGATCCCAGAAGATTCCATAGAGAAGTTTCCAAGTAGCAGTTAGGAGAGTGGAGGGGGAAAATGTCATTCTGGTGTTCAGGGATAGTATTTGCAAAGGCAAGGAAGTGGGAAGAGGGTAAATTGTATGAGAATTTCTATGCAGTTCCTGGTTAGGGGGCGTAAGCATTTGGAACAACCATTAGGGAGGCAGTGGATCTTAAAAGCAAGCCTGAGTGTTAATTTTACTCCAAAGGGAGAAGGAATCATGAAGGACTTTCAATAGAAGGGTAACACTTACTGCCTGACTATATGCACATAACTAGGTATTGGGCCTCATGAAAAGAGACAATGGACGTTTTCAAAAGTAATGCAGAACCTGACAACTGAACACATGGAGTCTATAGGGATTTGTTTTTTTCCAGACTTGTCTCACAGTTGGCCTACCCAGGTGAAAAGCCCTACATAATTTTCCACAACTCAGTGATAAATGGGTAAGTATGTGGAAGCTGAAGATGAAACAGACTTTAGAAAAACAGTGTTGGAGACCAGACTGAGGGGACCACAGACTAATTCCTAATTACATTTGTAAGAAATTGTGTCTACGTTTGAATCTTAGAATGTGTCTAAGAATCCTAACGCATCTTAGAATGTCATTCAACAAATAGTATAGATTAATGGCTACTAAACTCTCTCTCCCTTTAAATAACTTTTCTTCAAACAAAGTTTCTGAATATTGTCAGTGATCATTACAGACACACAAATGTGTCCTGGTTTAATGTATCCACACATTGACAGTAGATTTGGTTCAGTCATGTATTGACAAAACTATCGTATAGAGTTTTGGAAATAAAAATCCTGTCCCAATAAGGTGCAGAAGTGCTTTTAAAAAAGTGGATAAGCAGTTGGAAGACTTTGTGGGCACCTTCTTCTTCCGTCTGCCTCACACACACACACACACAACATACAGAGTCCCAGGAGGAGCACAGAAGTTTGATTCCTGAGCCTTTATTTCCTGCTCCGTGGACAGCAGCATGGTATTGAGCAAACGCCACCAGACTGAGTCTGATGTTCTGGGGTTTTTCCCAACTCTGCCTGAAGCAAATTCCTTTTTTTAATCTCTGGATTTCATCTGTAAGGGGGAAAAAAAATAGATCTGCCTGGATGATGGCTGTGACTCTTTTAGATCTCAGCTTCTACATACAGGGGAAATAACAGCTGTACCTACCATCTTACATGATAGAATTTCTTTCTGGATCTGTTAGTATTCCACATACGATAAGGATTTCTCTTCAATAAACCAAACGTCTAATTTAAAAGTTTTGGTTGTTACTAGTGGTTGCTGAAGGCAGAATGTGAGAGAAGTAACTTTGTGTGGATTCTTCTTTTTTTAAGACTTCTTTTATTATGTAAGTTTCAGGTGTACAGCATCATAATCTGACACTGGTATCCACTACAAAGTGATCATCATCAGCAAGTCTATCACCACGCAGGTGACCCCCTTCACCCATTTCACCCGCTCTCAACTCTCTTCCCCTCCTAGATCCCTCATTAGTTTCTTCTCTGTATCTGTGAGTTTGTCTTTATTTAATTGTGAATGTTCATTTGTTTTGCTTTTTTAAAGTCCACATATGAGTGAAATCATACCATATTTTTTTTCTGTTGACTTATTTCACTTAGCAAAATACATCCAAGGTTGATCCACAATGTTGCAAATGGCAGCATTTCTTTCTTTTTTATGGCTGCATAGTATTCGTGTGTGTGTGTGTGTGTGTGTGTGTGTGTGTGTGTGTGTGTGTGTCTTCTTTTACTATATGACTAAAAAGGATTTGATTTGATGACATTGGTCAGAGATTTTCCTAGCATACTAATTCTGTCATTAATTGAAAAACAGACCCCAAAAGGGATATATTTTGAGGGGAGTTTAATTTCTCTTGGATTTTAACAATTGTAGTGTGTATAGACTAAAGCTTCTGCTACTTTTCTGAAATTTCTTGGGATTTCCTTGAATTTCAGTCTGATACTTCTCTGCTTTGATACATACATGTTTTATCAGGAGGAAAACATCTGCTCCCTACATTTTCTTTTTCTTCTCTGCAGTTAGTCCATGTTTATTACTCAAGCTCAGGTTTGACCATCTGAAAGATTTTGGAGAACCCTGCTGATCCCGGAGTCACAGAAGCTGCAGCATCTGAAGTGCTATTACCAGGGCATCTTCTCCAACCAGCTTCATGGAATACCTCCAGCAGGTCAGTCATTTCCAAACCTACTGTTCTCAGCATCTCCTGGGGGGCACTTTAAAATCCAGGTCCTTGAATTTAACGATTCAGAGGTTCTAGAGCTGGTCACCTGTTATCTCTGTTCTTAAATCACTCCCCAGGTGATGTTGTTGCAAAGTCAGAACCAGAATCACTGACTCAGATTAAAGTCCCCGACTGTGCACAGGGAGGCTGGGGCTCATTTCAGGTCCTTCACGTCTCCCCAGGTACACTGCAGGCCTCAACACAGTTTTGAATAAACCCACTGTTGATCCAAGGTGTGCCTGTTACCTCATTCTGGAATATGTGATGCCTCTGATCTCCTACTCAAACAATACCATTCTTCTGACTTTGCACATAAATTCTACGCTCTAAGAAATTTTACCTGATCATCATTAGCTGAACTCCCTTACGGCATACAGCCTTAGCAGTGCAAATACACATTTTCAAGTGGATGGAAGGCCTTTTTCCTCCTAAATATATTTCCCACTTGCCTGCTATCCTGAAGAATTCATTCCTTAAACCAGACAAGTCAGTGTTTTCAAAAAGGTTTGGCACTAATCACTGACAATCACTTATATGATTTAGCACATTAACATGTGATGAAATGCTTTTGTCCTAAAAACCAGCATCCTCCACTTAGAAAATGCAATTTTCATGTTAAGGGGAGAATGGACAGGGAGGAACACTGAAACCAGGGACAAGAGAGCATCTGAACTGGGGAGGAAGACAAGGTAGTGGTGACCTGGAGAAAAACAACAGGCCCTGACTTTCTCAGCTCTGCTCTTGGCTGTTAGAATGCTGATAGACAGATGTGCTACGTGGTGGACAGTGGAAAGATTACAGTTTTTTGGGCGTAAGAACTGTATTCTAATCCAGCCTTGGCCATTCAATACCAAGTGTAAATTCTGAGTAAGTTATTTAGTCTCTTTTTCTTTATCATCTATAGACTGAGGATTATAATATCTCCTATATTAGTTTCCTAGGCCTTCTCTAGTAGCTCAGACAGTAAAGCATCCACCTGCAATGCAGGAAACCTAGGTTCAATCCCTGGGTGGGGAAGATCCCCTGGAGAAGGAAATGGCAATCCACTTGAGTATGCTTGCCTGGAGAATCCTGAGGACAGAGGAGCCTGGCGGGTCACAGTTCAGGGGGTCGCAAAGAGTCGGACACGACTGAGCCGCGAAATATACACATGCACACACGGTAGTTTACTGGGATGGTCATAATAAAGTATCACAGGTTGGGTGGCTTAACAATTGATCTCCTCGCGATTCTAGAGGCCGGAAGACCAAGTTGTCAGCAGGGCTGATTTCCTCTGAGACATCTCACCTTGCCATCTTTTCTCTGTGTCCTCAGGGCCTTTGAAGTGTCCCAGCATCGTGTGGAATCTTAGTCCCCTGACCAGGGAGCAAACCCACACCCCCTGCTTTGACAGCACAGAGTCTTAACCTCTGGGCTGACCAGGAAAGTCCCCATACTTATTCTTTTGACGATTAGAAGCATGAAATAAATGATTGGGTGTTAAGTATCTATAAGGTCAAGATCCTCGGGGACACGTGTGGCACTACGCATGTGGTTGAATGATGTAAAAGTTTCCAGCACAGAGCCTAACCTGGGGAGGTAGTCAATAATTACACTTGACACGTAAGCACACGATATTTGATTTATCACCTGATCAATCTCTGAAATCAACACGCACTCCTCTGCATCCTTTTTATCTCCTTTTCATCTCCCTCCGCCTCAAAGAGGGGGCTCAGCTGGAAGGGGTCCACTGGTGTTGAGTCGCTGAGCCATGGCCTGGGCCGTGATGGTGTTAAAAGAGTTGGGTGGGGAAGGGGCTTCTGCCTCTAAGCACTTTCTCTGCTGCTCCTCACACGTGAATGGTTTGTGTCAAAATGTTCAGTGGAAATGAACGCGTTCTCTGAACATCTGTGAGCAGAGTTTGCTGACGGCATCTAATTCTGTTGTTCTGGACAAAATTTGGGGGCCTCTGGTTATTGGTCTAAGGCTGAAAAGTGCTGTTTTTCCATGGCTCCTTCCAGCCTCAGGCCTGTACCGTGAGTCACCGCCAGGTCATCGCCATCTCATCTGAGCCAGTATGGAGAAAGGAGGGGATGAGAAAGTCAAGGTTTTAAACACTCCCCAAAATAGACCCACTGAAAAAAGACTGTGCTGGTCTCCAAAGGAGTTCTCTACCTTGTACCCTGTACGGCAAGAATTTCAGAAAGAGTGGCACAGATTTTAGAGGGTTTTCTAATCTGTACTGGAGAAGCCTGGGAACCTTTGTGGAATAAAGCCCTGTGGTATGTTTTTAGAAATGGAATGCCGTGGGTTATTGTCTGGTTTCAGTTGGGAAACTGAGGGAAGAAAAAACCTAAATGTATTATCATACCAACAGCTAACATTATATTAGTACAACATTAAGCAAGCTTTTCATAATTTGACTAAAATATGTCACCCCAGTAAGCATAGGAAAACATGGAGGCAAAATAGAAATCCAGATGTCTGGTTTTTAAGTTTATCAGAATCATACTATATAGGCGAGGGTAAGTATTATCTTCTCCTTTTCGTTTGTTTGGCTGCACAGGGTCTTAGTTAAAGCAAGTGGGATCTAATTTCCTGACCAGGGATCAATCCTGGGACCCCTGCTTTGGGAACTTGGAATCTCCACCAGTGGACCACCAGGGAAGCCCCATCTTCTCATTCCATACATCTTTGGATGTGAAGATGTCAATGTCTTCACACTTCTGATGGGGTCAAAGGGCACATGGATTCTCCATCATCCTCAAAACATGTCAAGCCCAGATCCTGTATTAACTTCACTGGCTTTCACACCTGTTTCAGCAAACCTTTACTCTTTAAAGGAAACCACGGTGGCTCAGATGGTAAAGGATCCTCCTACAATGTGGGAGACCCAGGTTTGATTCCTGGGTTGGGAAGATACCCTGGGGAAGGTAATAGAAACCTGGAGAATCCCATGGAGGCGGGGGAGGGGTTGGGCTCTAGTTCATGGGATTGTAGATTTGGACACGACTGAGGTGACTAACACTAACTTACTCTTTTATAACATTTTCTGGTTTTTTGAAGCTGATGTAAGAAACAGATTCATTTTTCAACTCTAAAAATTCAACATCACTGTTAGGGAGGCTTGTAACCATTCAAGCACATGGGACAGAGCTGGTTGCTTGGACAGGACAGGGACAAGCTGGACATATTACTGCTCAGAACTCCGCTCCTCAGCTAAGAAAGGTCAGAATCTCAGTGTTGTGGGCACCAGGGTTGAAAGAGAGACTCACTCACCTTAACCAAACTCACCACCTGTGTGTGAACAAAGTCACTCATTGATTCACTCATGGGAGAAGCTGAACTGCCAAAGCAGGAGGGTAAATGATAAATGAAAGCAAAAAGGAGAGACAGTCTCTCGAGGGCACATGTGAGCTTGGCTTTGATATGAGTTGAAGAACTAACCTCGCAGCAGAAATCTCTTCTCTGCTGATCACTGCAACATTAAGCTTTTGCTATGTAACAAACCTTCCCAATAGTTAGTGACTCAAAACGACAAACGCTCGATTTAGCTCAGAATCCTGTAGGGCAGCCTGGGGATTATCCTGGCCTGAGACGACTCAGCCATCCTCGACTGGGTTCTCATATGCACCTGTGGTCAGCTGGCAGGTCAGCTGGTAGCTGGATGGTGTGGGATGGCATCATTCATACGCCTGTCGATCGGCAGGCTATTGGCCGAGGCATCCACCAGAGAAGTGGATTACCCTCCACTACTTTTTTTTTTTTGCAATATTAGCTCTCAGGGGCTCTTACCATGAAAGTGTTAGAGAAGAAATTGTCAGATTCTGTTTTTCTGTCTCTCCTATTTGTACACACAATGCCCAGGATCCATCTTCTTTCGTAACTCAGTATAAGATTTTTTCTTTTTACCTTATTTCTGGTAGTCACTCTGTAGACTCATCTTCCAGTGATCAAACCCAGACTAGTTCACAAAACTCAGTCACTTATTTAAAAACACTTTTTTTTTCAGCTCTTTCTGTTGCTAGTTAATTTGCTTCACACAAAACTAAGACATTTATTTAGAACTTTGGTTCACAAAACTCATTCATTCATTTAGAAATTTTTTTTTTTTTATGGACTCCTATGGCTAACTCGTGGGCTTCCCAGGTGGTTCAGTGGTAAAGGATGCAGGAGAAATAAGAGACATGGGTTCGATTCCTGGGTGGGGAAGATCCCCTGGAGGAGGGCATGACAACCCACTCCAGTACTCTTCCCTGGAAAATTCCATGGACAGAGGAGCCTGGTGGACTACAATCCATGGGGTCACAAAGAGGTGGACACGACTGAGCGACTGAACATGACTTGGCTGGCTCATTCACTCCCTAGGTGTGAGCTTTGCCAATGTCCTAGGCAGCGTATATTCATTGCTGGCTTTCTGCAATTCCTTAGTGAGTCAGGAAGGATAGAGACTTTACTCTCATCCCCATGGACCCCACGGCAGGACCAGAGTGGTTGATGGGTGTAAGCAGAATACTGGAAAACCCTGTCTGCTTGACCATACTCTTTCATTCTTTATTAAATAAATAAGTGCAAAGTCCCTGAACAACTAAGCCTGTTCCCCTCCTGAAAACCACAGTGTTTGGAAAGGGTGTAAAATTAACTGCTAAAAATGCCTGTCCTGTTCTCTGGAACAGTGGACCACAAGCCTGAGGGAGACAGACTGACTCAGGGCGAAGAATTAATGGAAGCTCGTGGCTCCTGCAGGCAGGAAGCGCTTTGATAGGCCCTTTCCTCTTTTTGTTACCAGGAGGGCCTGGACAATAGTCTCCACCTTGGAGCAGCTGTCCACTCCCCGTGTGATGATCGCAGCACATTTTCCTTGTCAGACTTGCAGTCGGCACCCGGGGAGGGCGCAGGAAGAGACACACACAATGTTGGGGATCTGCCCTTGAGCCTCAGAGCAGTGTGATGGGTGGAGACGTCACCCCTAAGACACACAGCCGGCCCTTTGGCACACGTTTCCGGAAGGCCATCTGCTTCTGTGGTTCCTCTGACCTTTAGTTAGAACGCACCAGAAACTGGAAAGAAAGAACCAGAATAAAACTAAGCCGAAGGCAGCCTGAGACCCCGTTGCTTGTGAAAGAAGTCAAACCAATGAGTCTTGGTTTAGCACCTAACGTGAGCCCACCATTAGGGCTCCCCTGGTGGCTCAGTGGTAAAGAATTTGCCTGCCAATGCAGGAGAGGCCAGTTGGATCCCTGGATGAAGAAGATCCCCTGGAGGAGGAAATGGCAACCCACTCCAGTATTTTTGCCTGGAGAATCCCATGGATAGAGGAGCCGGGCAGGCTACAGTCCATGGGGTCACACAGAATCAGACGTGATTGAATCACTGAAGAGCAACAGCAGTGAGTCCACTATTAGGCTACCTCTTGGCTGATGGAGGGGAAATGAATATGTTTTCAATGTCTACACAGCATCAGGCACTTGTAGAATGCTGGCTAGTTTCATGTAATCTTGTAAGTAGCTTTGTAAGGCAGGTTTTAGTATCACTGTTTTATAAATGAGGAAACTAAAGCTTTGCGAGGTTTGCCAACTTTTCCAAGGATGCTCCAATCTCTTAAGAACACAGGGAAGGGCAATGTAAGAATTCTGCCTTGACCTCACATTTGGTTTGATTTGAGCCCCCATGTGTTCCTTACTCTGATGCTTAACAGTTTTTATTCCTCACTCTTGTATTCAACGTCCAAGAGGTTCCATGAAACACAGAATCAGGAGACCCCGTTCTAATCTCTGATAGATGCCTTGGGGTGAGTCACTTACTTGCTGGGTTTCCACCTCCTGATAATATAAGGGACTGGGACTAAATGAGATCATTACCCTTCTAAATTCTAAATTTAGGTCTTCCCTGGTGGCTCAGGGGTAAAGAATCTACCTGCCAATGCAAGAGACACTGATCAATTAAACAAGAAGTTAAAAAACATGGTCTGGATCCTTTTGTTTTTTTAACAAAACGTTAAGTGTATTCCTTTTCTTGAATGTGAGCTTCATTCAATTTCCTAATTATTTTCAGGGACTTGCCAAATATGTACTGATGTACAGATCTAAACTCACTTGTAATACAAGCCACGGTATACAGGAGTAGAAGCCATTTTTGACAAAGGATGGAGAAGAGAGAGTTTCAAAGAATGGGACTAATTCACAGCTAGATTTTGGGTTGGGAAAAGCATAGATTGTCCAAGAAAATGGGAAGGAGTTGGTATTGCTGGAGCCCAAAGAGTAGGCATGAGGACAGCCTGTGCTGGAGACGGAGGCAGGGCTGAGTCACCGAAGACCAGTATTACAGGTGACAGAGTTTGTATTGTGTCACATGGAAACAGAGACAGTGACTGATTTCACGCTGGAGAAGGCACTGCTCTGGTTTGTGTTCTCAAAAGGTCAGCATGTAGCTGAAAGGGCCAGTGGGTAAGCAATAGCTTGAAAGGGTACATGTCTTTTAGGAGGCGATTGCCATTGTACATAAGAGGTGGGATGGAGAGAAGTAGTTAGATTTTAGAGGTAATGGCAGCCGAGCCATCGACAGGACTTCAAGGTGCATTGGCTTTATCCTTTGTGCTATTTCTCTAATCAGTCATTTTCTCCCAGCGCCACGGTCACCCTACCCGGGGGTCTGTCACCGTCCACTGGAACACCGCTGTTATTGATGGAGTTCATTGCCTTGAGCTCTTACCCCTGATGGTGTCCTTGACAGCAGAGCTAAACTTTTCTTTCTAAAATGCCACTCTTCACACACAACTTGCCAGCTCTAAACTTTCAGTGTTTACCCACTGCCTCCGGCATCAGGCCCCCCCTCCTTAGCCTGACAAACAAAATACTTTATGATTTTGTCTTTCTTAATGTATCTATTTAATACCTTAACAGGGACTCAGTAAAAATGGTTTATTCAGCACCTATTACAGGCCAGATTAATTGCCACCAGCGCCTTGTTATAAAGCATTTCTCTCGCTCATGCTTGCACTCATTCTGTCTTCTGAGAACGCCCTCACCCGCCCTTTTCACTACTTATGGAAATGCTCCTCTTCCTCATCCTGGATCAGAACTCATTTCTAAGGAAGCATCTGGTGAGCCTTGAACTCAGACTAAGCACAACTAGCCACTGTCTCCACGCCCCAGGGCACCGGCAAGCCCCGCCATTAACTGTTAGTAACCTTTAATGTGTCAGTGGAAGCACAAACCTTATTTTCTATTGAGAAGGTGCAGAGTTTGTTGCTGATGACATGATCAATAATGGCATGCTTTGTTCAGAGCACTAAGTTAGACTTAGGGGCTTCAGATGCTGACAGGCAGTAGAAGAGGAAAACATCCACATCAGAAAGGGAAGGTAGAAAATGCCTGGCATTCAGTAATTATTGAATAAATAAATAAACAGATGACTGACAGCTTCATCCAGCTGCAATATTGAACTGTAAGTCATTTGGGACAAGCCAGTACCTTGGTTTTTCGTTCTTTTTTATTCTACTGCCCTGGGTCTTTGTTGCAGCTTGGGGGCATCTCTAGTTGCAGCTCAAGCACTTACTGCCCTGTGGCATGGAATCTAACTTCCCTAACCAGGGATGGAACCCATGTCCCCTACATTGGAAGGTGGATTACGCCAGGAAGTCCCCAGTGCCTCACGGTTAATGACTGCATAACTACAACTTAGATAGTTCTTTCCAATCATCTGTTGAGTACTTGCTTCAGGAGATGCAAAGACAAATATTAATGGTGGATTTTGGGGAAGGTGGGAAGTATGCAAACCTCATAACAAATAACATAGGGCAGTAAGTAAGAAAAAGACACACGATAGCAATAACTCGGAAAAGAAAGGGGTAGACCTCTTGGGGAAATAAAGATGGACTAGAATTTGCTCACATCCCAGTTTAACTGAAGGTAGTACCCTGATTCCGCTGCAAGCTTTCTCACTCCTTGGGCAGCCTGTCTGCCATCCATACCCTCTGGACTCCAGACACATTGGTCAAGATTACTGTCTTCAAACTGGCCCACAGCTTACCTAGGAATCATGTTAAAATGTAGGAGGCTTAGGAGGTCTATGGCGAGGCCTGAGGTTCTGATTTACCAAAAAGATTCCAGATGACATCAAGGATGCTGGTCTGTGGACCTGACTCAGAGTAACAAGATTCTGTAGTCTCCCTGAATACATCTTCCCCCATTTACCCAAGTCTTCTACAGTTTTATGAGCGAAGTCAAATGTCTGCCCTATGAAGGGAGTTCCTAAAATTTAGGACTGTGCTTCAGTGCTTTTTTTTTTTTTTTTTCTTGCACTCCTTGGCAAGTATTTCTCTCCAAGTCGTATCCCCCAATTTCTCCCCAAGGCATTAACTTCTTAAGGGAAGGACTTGGTCTAATTCATCCAGACTTGATCTAATGCACCCAAACTCCATAATGGTATCTGTTACAGAATTGGGGCTTCATAGATATTTGCTCAGTTGAATTTGAACTGAATTTAAATTATGACTGTGTTTGACATAAATATGCACATGTTCTTGAGTATACCCTATTCAGTGTAGGAAAGTGTTAGTCGCTCAGTCGTGTCTGACTCTTTGTGACTGTAGCCCACCAGGCTCCTCTGTCCAGGAAATTCTCCAGGCAAGAATACTGAAGTGGGTTGCCATTCCTGTCTCCAGGGGATCTTCCCACCCCAGGGATCAAATCCAGGTCTCCTGCATTGCAGGCAGATTCTTTACCAGCTGAGCTACCAGGGAAGACCAACCTCATCAAGGTAGGAAGACCAGATCCAAGTACATAGAAGAACCAAGTCATTTTAATATTGTGTCACTGTGAATTATAATCAAACACGAATTCTAGTTATCAGAGTAGGGGCAGTCACCCAGAAAATAAACTTAATGAAAGCAAGACAGTTTTTTTTTTTTTTCCTTATAAGTCACTAGGTCCTCAAAGTCTAAGCCTGGGCCTTGCATCTACTAGATAATCAATAAGTATCTGTTGAATGCTCAGCAAATGAATAGAGAGGATATTAAATCAATTTCATGAATAATCATAATGCCAATCCCTAGAAAATGAAATAAATGAAGCCCTATTAAGATCTTCATGTTTCTGAAATAAAGTAAAACCAAATAATATTTAGGCCATTTCCACTCAAGAGAAGAAGGGCCAAAAATAATTGGAAAATCTTCCCCTATAGTAAATACGCATGAAGTAATATGATCTTTTTTTCACTAAGTGTGCTTGCATACATAGCAGCAAAACAAAATCTTAGACATTTTTCCATTTGAATTATCTTTCCCCTAAAATACCAAATTGTTTTAGATCAACAAAAGGCTTTGTTTTTTTTCACTATTAAATATCAAGAGATCCACTTAATTGCAAACATAAACACTTTTTCCTTGCCTCTTCCTTCAATTTTGCTGATGAGGAAGATTTTGCATCCTTACTTGGTACCCAAATAGCTCTGTTTTGCTGACCATTATCATCTTCACAGGGCGGAGCAATGGTAATGAACTTAAGACACAGGAAGTTTACCATCTCACAGGATAAAAATAGAATTTCTTGTTACCAAGATACTTTTCCCACAAAGGAAAAGCAACTAGAATATTTTTCTTCTTTTATTAACTGACAGAGAGTTGATTTCCAATATTATATTAGTTTCAGGTATACAGCATAGTAATTCAGTATTTTTACAGCTTATATTCCATTAAAGCTTCTTACAAGATAAAAGTTATAATTTCCTATGTTATGTAATATGTCTTTACAACTAGAATTTTTATTTTCTTCAACTTGTTCACACTATTATTCTGTATTCTTATATTAAGGTATTCATGTAGTTAATACTTGGTGCATAATTTTATTCTAATGATTTTTTTTATTTCAAAAATTTTCATTGTCTAATAAGCATTTTAGTCACCATGGCTTAGCTAAAGCCATTGTTACAAACAACAAACATTTTAGGGTTCCATGTTTTCCTCTAAAAATTAGGTAGTAACAATTATTTTTATATGGTAATCCTTTCTACTGTCATGTTTTACTTTCACTTTTTATTTTATTAAAAAATGCATATTTTATTGGAATATAGTTGATTTATAGTGTGGTGGTTTCAGGTGTACAGCAAACTGACTCAGTTACACATATACATGTGTTCATTCTTTGATAGATCATTTTCTCATATAGGTTATCATGGAATATTGGGTAGAGTTCTCTGACCTATTCTGTAGATCCTTGTTGGTTATCTGTCTTATGTATAGTAATGTCCATGTGTTCATCCCAAGCTCATGATTTATCCCTCCAGCAATTCCACTCTAAGCAAGCATATAACCAGAGAAAATCATAATCCAAAAGGATACTGTCACCCTAATATTCATTGCAGCACTGTTTATAATAGCCAAGAAATGGAAGCAACCTAAATGTCCATCAACAGAGGAATAGCTAAAGAAGATGTGGTACATTTACACAATGGAGCACTACTCAGCTATAACAAAGAATGAAATAATGCTTTCACTTTTCAAATGGTAATTTAAGAGTAGAGGCGTGAGTCTGGAATAACATTTGCTGAGTACCTAGGGTAAGAGTGTGTGCTAAGTCGCTTCAGTCATGTCCAACTCTGTGTGACCCTACAGACTGTAGATAGAGCCTGCCAGGCTCCTCTGACCATGGGATTCTCCAGGCAAGAATACTGCAGTGGGTTGCCATGTCCTCCAGTGGATCTTGCCGACCCATGGATCAAACTCACGTCTCTTATGTCTCCTGCATTGGTAGGCATATTTTTTTTTATCACTAGTGTCACCTGAAAAGCCCAGGGTAAGAGTGGTCCATTCCATCTTCAAAGTTATCCATGCAGGGATCAGCTTCCATTTCCTTCTCAGAAATGAGAAAACTCAGGACCAGAGTGGGTAAGTCACTCGCCCAAGGTCTCACATGGTGAGCCCTGGAGGGAAAATCTGACTTATCTTCCCGACTCCAAAGTCCAAGATGTACCAAGATGTCTTTAGAAAGCTACCTTCTATTTTATTAAAATGCTATATCTTTGCATAAAAAGTGTAGCAAGCTGGGATGTCTGCAGCTTTGATAATATAATTTGGCTCATTCCTTCAATAAACATTTACTGGATTTCTACCGTGTAATTGGCAATATGCTAAGCGCCAAAAATAGAGATAAAGTATTGTGGTGTCAGGAGAGACAGACCATTCAAAGACAAATGCAATTTGAAACTACCAACATTTAGCCGCTTTTGAGTTGTAAAAATGTCCATTTCAAATGACTTATACTAAAACTCATTATCCAATAAAGAGACTAGCACACTTTATTCTAATTATTCTAACTTAATATTTAGAAACAAAAACATTTACATGTTATTTCTCAACATTTTGATGATATTGGCTATATACTGGATGAGTAAATAAGGTGTGTGTGTGTGTGTGTGTGTGTGTGTGTGTGTGTATGTGTGTATGTGTGTTCTGGTTAATTGAAAGTCTGAGTTTCCCCAAGAACACAGCCCTTGGAGCAAAAACAGGACCTGAAGGAGCCCTAGCACTGAGTTTCTATCCCAGTTCTGTGACATTGGAGAAGTCATTTAACTACTCAGCTTCATTTTCCTGATTCAAATAATGGAGAAAACTTCCCCTATTTCAGGGAATTAATCATTCTTTAATTAAGGAGCTGGTGAATACTTACCCAATAATTTGTATTCTTCCCTGCTCCCAATCCCTTCATCCTGACTTAAATGAGAAGGCATTGCAGCAGAAGCAAGCAACCTTTCAGGTTCCAAGTACTTCGACTGTCGTATTTTATTATCTTCCAGATCCGTCTGAATGAACTTACCCTGTAATTTTGCCATGACTTAATGAGGGAGAAATAAAAGACAGTTTATCACCAGGCAAATTATTTTTCCAGAGGACCTCTCTGTGGCAGGGAGTTTTAGTCAGCCTGGAGCTGACTCACCAAGGCCAGACCCTGGGGCTTCCCTGAGAAATGCTCTTGGATCACTGAGGTTCTCCCCTCAGGGCAGGGCTGAAGTGCCGGAGCCAAATCAGCCTGCGAAATAGCCAGATTCCACCCAAGCAGGTCTGGTTCTGCACTCAAGGCGTCTCCAACGCTGACAGGAAATGATTCAAGCCCAAGGTTGGTCAGAACAAGTGTGACCATTTCCTCTGTGCATGAGATGACAAAGAACTTGCATCATGGACCTTTCCTGAATAGCCTACCGATTCAAAGGGTTCCAAGTAGTATGAGATAAGGCACATCTTTTACGTGGGGTACTTTTGTCTTCTCTACTTGAGGACAAGCAGTACTTCGGACTGTAAATACGGCCCTTTCTACACCTCCCCCACCAGGCTTAAACAGGATGAGGCAAACTCACTTCAACTGGTAAGCGTGTAGCTCCTACCCAGTAACATACGTGTAGCTGTGTTAGACGCTGGGTATAAAGCGACCCAACATAGGTTCCTGTCACTTTGAAGCTGAGTTTGCAGGAGCACATATGAGTCACACATGTAACTAAACGTTATTGTTCCAGAATATGATAGAGGATCTAAAGGACAGGGTGGGGCTCTGAGGAAGATGGTCAGGGAACATCTGGTTTAGGCTGGTTCTTACTCTGAAAGGGACTCTCTCAGTGGTCTCTAAAGGAGCCAGGAGAAGAATGGGAGGGAAAGGTAGGAGAACCTGGACAGGCAATAGCTCTAAGACGAGGCAGGTAGCTTGGTGGCTTGGAGGAGGAAGCAGCCTGGGGTCTGGGGTGGAGCCTGTGCTCTTTGAACTTGAGCAATGCAAAGTCAGTGAAGTGTTTCAAAGAGAAGGGTGCGGAAGTGGATCCATGTTTTTGGGGACTCAGCATGGTTGCTGTGAAAGATAAGATAAGAGGCAAGAGAGGATGTCCTGAGACTAAGGGAGGGGCTGCTCTGATGGTCCAGTGGTTAAGACTTTGTACTTCCAAAGCAGGGGATGAGAGTTCTAGCCCTGGGCAGTAAACTAGGCTCCCGCGGGCCATGCCCTGTGGTCACAAGACAAGCAAAAAAGAAAATATGGTGACTGTGAGTGTTAAGGGGAGTTTTAGAAGGTGAAAAGGCTCTGTCAGAGTAAGGAGTTGTGCACAGTCTTTGAGATACGGTGAAAAAAAATGTCAGTGAAGGCAGAGAGGCAGGCTCCTCTCAAGCGACTTGGAGCAGGTGTATGACGGGGGTGGAGGGGAAGGGATGAGCATGCTGGTAGTTTCTGAGCCTCAGACTGTCTCTCAACAAGATCTGAATATACCTATGGCTGATTCATGTTGATGTATGACAGAAACCAAGGCTATATGGTAAAGCAATTATCCTTCACTTAAAAGTAAACAAATGAAAAATAAAAGAATGATGGATAACAATAAATAAATAGAGGACATGAGGTTGCAAATGTAAAAAGAAAAATCTGGAACAAACTGCCTCATTCTCTTTCTTACACCACTGCCACCCTGATCCAGCAGAACTAAGGATCTTTGTCTTTTCTGGGTTCGTCCCAATCTCTTGGCAACATCTCCAGTTGAATCTGAATAGCCCCTGGGTTTACTTTGGGAAATATGAACTTTAGAGAGATGCTTGACAGATTTTTTGCTGCTTAACTTCTTTGATGATAATACAAATCTCTGAAGCTCAGATACACCCTAAAAAAAAAAAAAATCACTGTCCATGTCCTTGACCCCAATCAGCCATACAACAGGGTCAAGCAGTAACAATCTGATGTTCTGTAGCATCCAGGTGACACCCTTTGACCGTGGGGACTTTGGAGGGAGCAGCTAGGGGTGAATACTAGGGACCCCCAGTGTTCCTACAGATGAATGAATACAGCCCCTAGGTCACTGATGGAAATGGCTTTGTGACTGAGGAAAGCTTTGCCCTTGCGTGTGATTAGTGTGTGATTACTAAGACAGAGATGACTCTATTCTTTCAAATGCCCCCCATGACCAAATTTGGCCTCCAGAGAACCGGGTAGAAACATTTCATATGAGTCACGCCTGTTTGCCTCATGTTCTGTCATTAGTTGCTATGGAAACCACTCAGCGCAGCCCATGGGTTCAGAATTCCTGCAGTGAGCCTCCAACTTAGCCCCAGTTTGTACAGCAAACAAGTTTGCTTACTTTGTTAATCTTTAGCTACTTCCTGCCTGGTTCAAATTGGAAGCTGAAGAACTCAGAACAGCCTAGAGCACAGGCTGCCCTTTTCAGGTGAATCGCAATAAGGGGCATGCCCTTGTGTTCTGCCCCAAGGTTGGTATACATATTTAGAAGGATTTCAGATTACTTTCTGGGTGATCGGGTTGTTAGATCAGAGCTGCTCCCTTGTTAACCTGGACACTGTACACATGTCAAAGGCATTTAGAGATTCCTCACATTGTCTTTTCTGGGTTCATCCCAATCTCTTGGCAACATCTCCAGCCGAATCTGAATAGCCACTGGGTTTACTTTGGGAAATATGCATTTCAGAGAGATGCTTGACAGATTTTTGCCCCTTGAACTTCTTTGATGATAATACAAATCTCTGAAGCTCAGATACAAGAAATGTTTGTGTGCAGGGTGCCTCCTGGTGACTCAGAGACCGATGGTTTGCCTGTAACTTATTCAGCAAGGGATTTAAATCAGAAAGACCTGGACTCGGGGTAGGGGGTGGGGGAGGGACAGACTGGGAGTTTGGAATTAGCAGATGCGAATGTGTGCGAGCTAAGATGCTTCAGTCATGTACGATTCTTTGCGATCCCATGGACTATAGCTGGCCAGGCTCCTCTGTTCATGAGATTCCCCAGGCAAGAACTCTGGAGTGGGTAGCCATTCTCTTCTCCAGGGGATCTTCCAGACCCAGGGATTGAACCCAAGTCTCCTGCATTGCAGGAAGTTTCTTTTTGTCCGAGTCAGAGTGGATAAACAACGAGGTCTTAGTGTATAGCACAGGGAACTATATTCAATATCCATGATAAATCATAATGGAAAGGAATATGAATGGGGGGGGGGCTTCTTTCTATAGTCTCGTCTGCATAGAACTCATTACCAGTTCAGAGAAGAGACAGATATTGACTCAGATCCACCTGCTACATGTCTTCCTCTTTCCAGCCCCAAATATCCATGAAAATAATCTCTGAAGGCCTTGTCCATTATTTATTAAGCACATTCAAGCATATCAGAATATCAGTTTTATTTCATGTTAGGGCCTGACACTAAGGAAAAATAGAACTAATTTAAGTGAAAAGAACACTTTAGTTGAATAAAAATTAAGAAATTATTGTGATCTGAAGAATACATAATAATTCAAGTCTTAAGAAATCATAAGAAATAGGGCCAGATTAGCAAAAACATCAAAGCTGGTGAGTTTATACGGAATCTGACAGGACATAGAATCACTGTAGATGAAAGAGAAATAGTTGAAACGCAAGTCAATTTCTGTATTCCATTTTTTTTTTAAGTTTAATGATTTAGAATTAAATTCAGATCTTCTGAGTGCTATTGTCTACCTTTGTATAAACAATACGCACTTTTAAAGCATCGGTTTGTTTTTCTGTGATGCTGGGGTAATTCTATTAGGTTGGTGTAACAGTAATTGCGGTTTTGTATTGTTGAACTCTCCCGTTTGATATTGGAATACACAGTTAAATAAATGTGGTTATGTTATACATCATTTTAATGCACATTTATCTCTTTATATTTTTTTGCTAGTGACTTATTACTTGCTGTTTATATTTATTTTAGTCTAGGGAAATGCTATTAGAGAAAAAGCAAATATGCACAGTGAGTTCAAAATGGGTTATAAAGTAGCAGAGACAACTCTCAATATCAACAGCGCATTTGGCCTAGAAACTGCTAGTGAACGTACAGTGCAGTGTGGATTCAAGAAGTTTTGCAAAGGAGACGAGAGCCTTGAGTGATGAAGAGCAGAGTGGCCAGCAACTGGCAGGTGACAGTACCCCAAGGAGAGGATCATTGAAGCTGATCCTCTTACAACTACACGAGAAGTTGCCAAAGAACACCATGTCAACCAGTCCATGGTTGTTTGGGCATCTGAAGCAAATTGGAGAGGTGGAGAAGCTCGGTAAGTAGGGGCCTCATTCATGATCAGATCAAAAATTTAAAAAACCTATCATTTTGCAGTGTCGAAGCACAGATTTTTATGCTACAGGAGCAAACTTATTTTTCATTGGCAAAAATGTGTTGATTGCAATGGTTCCTATTTTGGTTAATAAAGATGTGTTTGAGCCTAGTTATAATGATTTAAAATTCATGGTCCTAAACCCCAATTACTTTTGCACCAACCTACCAACACTGTTAAGGATTGCTTTGAGGAGTACATCACACGATATAAGTAAACCCAGTTGGTACAGGACCTGGTGCATGCTGAGACCTCAATACCTGTGGCCTTCTCCTTTTTTCTTAGAAGATGATAAAGATGAACTTTTACCTTAAAAATGGAACTTTTAAAATATCATCTTTTAAATGGCTTTTTAAAAACTAAGTTTAAGAATTACCTATATATTTTCTTTATTCATCCCTCAGTACCATTGGTCCCAGCCTTTTTGGCACCAGGGACCAGTTTCACGGCAGATAATTTTTCCAGGGACCGGAGGGCACAGGGTTTGGGGGGCTGGTTTCAGGATAATTCAGGTGCATTACATTTATTGTGCACTTTATTTCTATTATTATTACATTGACTCCACCTTGGATCATCAGGCACTGGATCCCAGAAGTTGGGGACCCCTGAGTGCACCATCAATAAAGATAACTGAGAGCAATCGTACTGTCAGAACTTGAGTTAAAAGGCAAAAAGGATAAAGTTAGTCTTCTGACCATAAAGTGCTTTTTTTTTCTTTCCTCCTCTGATAAATCATATCTAAATCCAGATTAGGTTATATTATTGAAATGCAACAAATAAAATTGGTAATAACAATATCTTCTCTTCTAATGGATGTGACATTACTAGAAAATGAATTTATCACATTTGCTTCCTCTGACCTATTACTATCTTTTTAACTTAGTGTGTCCTGTTCTGTAATTTATACACAAACTCAAAGATTTAAAAACATAGCAGTGTTATTGAAAAATAAGTCACATAGCATGCAATTCACTGACTTAAGATGTAAATTTAGTGGTTTTTAATACAGTCGGAGTTGTACAACCATCGCCACAATGAATTTTAGAACATTTTCATCACCTCCCCAAAGCCTTTCATATCTTTTATCAGGCACTCCCTTTTCCCACCCCCTCCCCTCCTCTCCCCTGAGCAACCACGAATCTACTTTCTGCCACCATAGATTTCCTTATTTTGGACTTTCCTATGAATGAAAATATATGAGTCTATTGTGTCTGGCTTCTTTCATTTAGCTTAATGAGGTTCATCCATGTTGTCGCAAGCTTTTATCACCTTTTATTGATAAATAATGGGGCTTCCTTGGTGGCTCAGTGGTAAAGAATCTGCCTGTTAATGCGGGAGATGAAGGAGACCTGATTCAATTCCTGGGTCAGGAAGATCCCTTGGAGGAGCAAGTGGCAACCCACTCCAGTAAGTATTCTTGCACGGAGAATCCCATGGACAAAGGAGCCTGGCGGGCTACAGTCTACGGGGTCACAGAGTCAGATGCCACTGAGTTGCTGAGCACCAGGACTGACAAGCAATAGTCCGATATATGGATGCACCACATTTTACTTATCCATTCATCATTTAATGGGCATTTGGATTGTTTCCAGTTTTTAATTATTGTGAATAATGCTGCTGTAGAATTGTAGAATTTTAAGCCTGGAAAGTAGCATATGGCTTATTTAGCCCATTCACTCTCAGTTGACAGAGATTCTAATGAAGCTGCAGACAAGGTAGGTGAATAGGCCAAGTCATTGCTTTTCAGTTGCAAAACTTGAACTCGGGTCTTCTAATTATCCTATGAATGCTATTTCTATCTCCACCAAAACCTGGCAAATCTTTAGGAAGAGGGCCCTGAGCTAGCTGTTATATCAGAGGCGACAATAGGTAAGAGCCAACCTCTGTGACTCAGGAATGTCCAATTCAGTGAAATAATGCCTGTGTCTGATTCTATGTATCTCTGAAACGCCCAGTCCACGTAATGGACATATAATAGGAGACTGTGCAATTGATGCATTGAAAGATCTAATCTCATAGAGAGTAAGCAGATAAACAACTTTGTGCTTGATTTTTGTTTTTCCTTCAGGCCAGTTCACTGTGGTAATTTTTCCCATTCTCCTAGATTAGAACTTTGATAGGTCCCAAGGAATGAAAAGACCTAGAGTTTCTTCATGTCACAAAACATTCTCGATTCACTATGGAGAATGCCTAAGCTGTGCACCACTGAAAGGTTCACTGGAAGTAGTCCTGTCTCCCATCTAAGGCATCTGGCCAGCAATTTGTGCAGGGGATGGGGAGAGGGCCCATGGGGAGCTGGAACATTCTGACAGTGCGGTAAGGGCCTCACCTGTGTTCCCTGGGGCAGGCAAGGTCTTCACATATCTCTTTCATGATTATCTTTGGAGGTTATTTAGAGACCTTCTCTCCTGCATCACAGGGACATGGCCAATTTGTACTTTTCTGGCCATCACTTTCTCCTGTCTTAGCCTCTGGGAATATAGCAACAGAAGCCAGATATTCCTGCAGCAGTATCATCTGGAGCAGCGTGCTAAATACATTGTATATTTAGGAGCTTTCAATGAAAGAGACAAGACCCCATCCCCCCAGAAAAAAATTGGCTTAAACAACAGAAACAAGGACAACCCTACATAATCCAGATGTAGGACAACTCCAGAGTTGGTTAACTTAATAGTTCAAAGACATGCCCAGAATCTGGGTTCTTCCCACAGTTCTGTTCTGCATCCCTGGGTTTGAGCCTAGGTTCATTGCGCTCATGATCACAAGACCAGTGCCACATTTTAGAGATCACATCCAGAATGGATAATGCTTAGGAGAAGCAGAGCTGTTTTCTCCCTTTTAAGAAAAACTTTGCCCAAATCCACACCCCAGCAAGTCAGCAAAGTGACGTTCTGAAGCAAGGAAGAAAGTGGAAGACTCACTTTAGATGTGGGATGGGCAACCTTGGCCCCGGGGCTTATGCAACTTGCCTCAGATCACTTTGATGGGACTGAAATCCAGGTCGTTCAGATGCAAAGTGCATGCTCTTGTGAAGGCTTTAATGTCTACCATGTAGCCTCTATATCCAGAGGGATGGGTAATTTGGGTTCTAATTCTTGTAGTTATGCAAACGTAATGGATTGTTAACTTCTCAGATCCTCAGTTCTCTCAACTATAAAATCAGAGTCGTGTTCTGGTGACGGTCTGTTTGTTTTATAATTATACTGGGACCGACAGTACTTTTTTTTTTTAAACCATCCTTTAAAAGAAAAAATATTTAAGTGCATAATTTTAGGTCTTTAACCAGACTGGTCATTGTCCTGCAAGTTTAAAAAAAAAAACCAAAAAACACATTCCAGTTATAACGATTTTCTGTGTTGCTTTCAGTGATGAATCACTACATCATTTTGCCATATAGTTCAGAAGCTTTAGTTAAACAGCCAAATACCCAGAAGCTTTGTCAAAATCCAAAGACCATGCAACACCTGGAGTGAACCCAAATGTATACTATGTACTTTGGGTGTTGATGTGTCAAAGCAGGTTCAGGAACTGTGACGGAGGAACCTCATCAACACAGATGCTGCTAGTGGTGGAGGCTGTGTATATACGGAGGATGAAAGGTCTGTGGAAACACTGTGTGCTTCCCACCTAGCTTCGCTGTGAATATAAAACTGCTCTAAAAATAGTGTCTGTTAATTATACATATAAATAGCTGTTCCTGAGTCCTTTTGTTGTCCATGGTGATTGTCCTCACCATGTAAACCAGTTCTGTGGAATGCAGAGCTTTAAGATGGAGTGAAGTATGGCACAGTCAAGCCTCAATGTCAAACCATGGCTAGCACATAACCATGCAGGTGCCCCACTATACTGGCACATTTCTCATAGATGGTGATGTGATTTATCTCCTCTGGAATTTTGCAACCCGGCAGCTCTTGTTCAAATCCATCCACTCTTAGTGAACTAGCTCTATGACTTTGGTCAATACAGTTAAGCTTTTTAAACCCTTGCTATTTCACTTCCTATAAAATTAGGATGACATATACTCCATAGAGAATATGAAAAAATCCCCCGAGGAGATCATTTCTATGTGGAGCAAAGATCTATTAAGATAAGTGATGCCCAATCTAAGCATTGCCAGAAATGTGATTTATCTATCAGGGTAAATCCTCTAAGTCTTTGCCCTTAAGCTGGAAATGGAAACTTCTTGGAAAAAGAGACTCAACTCTTCTGTTCAAAAAAAGAAAAAGCTAAGCTTGGTGAGAGAACTGCATTAACAGGAATAAAGACAGAAAGCGATAGTCTAAGAACTCCAGCCACCAATCTGAAAGTGTGAACTACAGACCAGGCGCCAGGAGTTCTCGGCCATGCCTTGATTTCTCCACTTTTGTGACTCTTGATATTTTCTGTTGCTTTTTCTTTCAGAGAGTAACAGTTCAACCTTCACTCTGAAGAGCCTCAGTACCTGCCTAGGAGATGCTGAGAACATCCTAGGAGAACAGACCCACAGAGATTACGTGATGCTAGCCTAGAAAGAGGGAAAGAGGAGAAGGTTAGGTAGGAAGAAATGGTCTGCACCTGGAAAGAAAGAGGCTCCTTGGTAGCGCTCTAGGTTCTAAGAGAGGGAAGTCGCATGCTTGTGAAGATGCCCAGTTCTTAATGGGATCTCGGTAGTCAATTTTCTCCCCTTGGAAGACAACACTATCAGATTTCTTAGAAAGTGCTTTTTGTCCTTCTAATCGGCCTATTCATTCTTAAATGTAAAATGAAGCTCTTTAGTTTTGGTAATATTCCAAATTTGTCTTTATATAAAATGTCTTCCCATGGTTTGCCAGAATAACAGAACACAGAAGTGGTATCTACAATTCAGGGGCACTTTTTTTTTTAACTCGTCCAACTTGATGGTAAATTTAGTGACTATTTAGAGCCTAGTTCTTTTAATATAATCAACTCATGCTGGAATAAGAAGTAAATCAACAGAACAAGAA
Source organism: Antilocapra americana (assembly GCA_007570785.1). Taxonomy (NCBI): domain Eukaryota; kingdom Metazoa; phylum Chordata; class Mammalia; order Artiodactyla; family Antilocapridae; genus Antilocapra; species Antilocapra americana. Next base: position 25,987,413 of record ML660774.1, read on the forward strand.
AGAAAATATGTTTCCTGTTTGACTCAAATGCTGAGAACCCTACAAGCTGAGGAAGTAACAGTATTGAAAGGCACTCTCTCTTCTCATTCCAGTCTGAAGAACCTTGTTCTATTTAATATACACGTGTTTCTTTCCTAGGTGAAATGACCATTTGTTTAAAAACACACTCTGGTAGGATGAATTCTTCTTGAACTGACTGAGGAAGAAAAAACAAATTCATTAATTTTGTCAAGGACTTGAAACAAAATTTGCAAAAAGCATCACCCGCAGATAATGAAAGTGAAAAGTGGAAAGTATTAGTTGCTCAGTCGTGTCCAACTCTTTGTGACTCCATGAACTGTTGCCTGTTAGGCTCCTCTGTCCATGGAATTCTCCAGGCAAGAATACTGGAATGGTAGCCATTCTCTTCTCCAAAAGATCTTCCTGACCCAGGGATCAAACCTGGACCTCCTACATTGCAGGTAGATTATTTACCATCTGAGCCACTGGGAAAGTCCACCCACAGATAACCAAGAGTTAACTCTATTGGAAACACTATATTGGGAAACCCCCATATTATTGCAAAAATGATTGAATGATACTGGCAACTGGGCATAGGTGTCATTTAATCATAACCAATAGATGAAATCTCAACCTTTTTTAAAAAAAATAAAGAAAATGGCAAACTAACCCTTGGAGAATTTTAGAATCAAATCCATCGAATCTTCATTGGGTAACTGGAAACAGGCATGAATTTCAACATGAGCCAAACAATCATCCTCAATATGAATCCTACGCCTTTTCAATCCACAAACACATTTTTTTTTTCCCAACACATATGTTCTTAAGGACATTGATCCAATTACCACGTAGATACTGAACTCTGCTGTCCACCAATCTTGTATCTGGAACTTGGATGGATACAGTTGTGGTTAAGACAAACCCCATCCTTTCTTGTGGAAATACTTCTCTTTCTTGGGGAGACAGGAAACAAGTAAACAGACCACAAACAATAAAACAAATATAAATCATCATCTCTGAAGTTAATAAATGAGAGGCTATGCTTACAAGTGACAGCAGGGGGAAAGTCTTCCTGATGATCTGGATTTTCTGAGACCTAGATGATCAGCTGAGATTCAGAGGATCTGCTCAGGTAAGGAAAAGGATAACTTTTAAACTCATGATTTACTTTATGCAATTCTAAAAAATCTCTCTAGAGTGTCCTGTACGGTAGTAAGTCTTAAATGTTAGCACGTGTCTGATCACCTCTTACAAGGCTTGTTGAAACAGATCCCTGGGTTTCACCTTCAAAGATTTTGATTTCACAGGTCTTGAGTAGGTCTGCTCATCTGCATCGTTAACAGATTCCCAGACTCTGCTGTTGCTGCTGGCTTTTGGACCACGCTTTGTGTAGCTTCAGGTCAAATGCTTTTTGTCAACAAATTGCAGAGAGGTATAAGTTAACAAAATTAAGGTATTTTATGCTTGTGTTGAGAAGGCAATGGCACCCCACTCCATTACTCTTGCCTGGAAACTCCCATGGATGGAGGAGCCTGGTAGGCTGCAGTCCATGGGGTCGCACAGAGTCGGACACGACTGAGCAACTTAGTAGTAGTAGTAATATGCTTGTATTAATACTGCTCATGTGTCATTTGCATATAGGTTATCTCATTTGATCTGCATATTCACCATGTGAGGAAGAAAGGGGGAGTGATTTTGTCTCTGTATTATTTATTCATTCAGTCACTCATTCATTCAACACATACGTTTTGGGATGCTGCTAGACAATCAGCTCCACACAAGAGGTGCTGGAAATATGAGGTTCAGCAAAACACTTTCTGTGAACAAGTTGGAATTGTCATGTTACTGTGTAACTGATTTGCCTTAAAATGAACAATACATTAAATAATAATAATAAGCTCAGGAGCTCAGGATTCAGAAGGACAGGGAGATTAAACCAATTACCACGTAGACATATATTTCTGAAATAAACATATATAATGCTTACATTAAATAGATGACTAGTGGCTTGAGGAAAATGTGTTAAGAGAAAAGAAACCAGAAGAAACCCATTTTATATTATATGGCTCAGAAATGCCCCTCTGAAACCTCCTGGGTTTTGCAGTTAGTAGGTGAGAAAGTCAAGGCATGATCCAAATCCCAGGGCTATTTCCGCTCAACCACGGCTGCCTCTCAAGATGCACAAGGTCAGGAAATCACAAAGTCAGGAAAAGGATAAGGCATTCAGACCAGGAAGCGCCACTGTCTGGGGCTGAATCCAAGGAAGACCCACACCCCTGGACGGGACTTGTCGTGTGCAAGAGACCTACCGAAAGCAAGTCATCAGGTCGAGCAGTCAGAGAAATTATCAGTGAGTTTAGGGGCTCCCACCTGATTCTCCGGAAGCACACATCCCAAATGTCATCAAAAGAAGGAGGAAATGAAAAAAAATTGAGATGCTTTCACATATGAAGCATATTTTTTCGCCATATTGCAGCTAATCATCCCCCATACAGTCCACAGGGGTTGAGTAATTTAGCCAAGGTCATGTATCATGGCAAAATGGGGTGAACATTTATCTCTGTCTGACAGTAGAGTCAGCTCAGAGCCAAGGAGATTCAGGACTCCAAGGAAAAGACAGCAACCCCCAGGAGAACCTGACTGTGAGCTAAGCTCTGTGGTATCTGACACAAGCATCAGATGACAACCGATCTGAGCATTTATTTCAGGGATTTTCAAGTATTTGTGGAGAGAATCACAGTAATGTTCCTGAAAGAGCTGCTGGGATCAATGCCTGAAGAATCTGATCCAGTAAGTCTGGGGTTTGTCCCTGAAACATATACATAAACACATTCACCCACATACACAAATTGTATATGTACATTTTAAAGAGCTAGTTTCCCAGGTTATTCTAAAGCCCAGTTAGGTTCTCTTCTACCAACAGGGCTGTTTTCAAGCCTGAGAATAGAGCCAAAAAGTAGGTCAATATGGCTAGAATAAGAACAGAAATAGAAAATAAGGACACAGTTTAACATTTTCATGAGTAAACAGAACTATTGCTACTTTATGCAATACAGTTCATTTGTTCAAAAATCCCATGCCTATCAAACTTAGAGATGACATTTCTAAGAATCTTGATACAGAGCAAGATTGCCCTAACATATCTCAATTCTCTTGCCATTCTGACTGACTAGTCTATATAAATAGATTTTTTTAATGTATTTCTTTCTGGAACTTTTATCCCTTAAAACCTTATCATCTTCAATTTATACAGCTGAGAACTGGCCTTCAGACTGTGATCGCCAAGGTGTAAAGTGTAGTGGGTATAAGGGCTTGATTACAATGTCAGTGATCCCCTCCTTTTTTCACACCTAAAGTCATGAAATGGAAGAAGATGCTAAATAAAAATGACTATCAGAGAGTAGGCAAGAGTTCTCAAAAACAAAATAACTGATGGCAAAAATAAGAGAAACTTATGGAAGAAATGGAACATAAAGTTGAGGAAATTTCTCAGGAAATATATTGAAAAATGCAGTAAAAAGTAGGAAAAAAATGAAAAATCAACCCAGGATGTCCACTATCTAGGCAGTAGGGGTTCCATAGAATAGACAAAATGGACAGGAGAAAAGTCTATGAAAGGAATCACTCAAGAACATTATCTAGAACTGAAGCACATGAGTTTCTAAATGTAATCTCACTAGGTATCAAGCAAGGAATTAAAAAACAAATTAAAGAAAAAGTCACATTATTGTGAAAAGTCACAAAGTATAGAGATCTTACAAGATTTCAGAAGAAGAATAATTGTTTGAAAACAATTATCATCAACCAGATATGATATCTTTAATGAAAACACATATCATTAACCAGAAGAGAAGTGAGCTCCTCAAAACCTAGAAAATATCATCCTAACCATTTTGAAGGAACAATATTCAAACTAGAATTCTGCATAGAGCCCAAGCTGTCAGTCAAGCAGGATGATAGAAAAAGGACAGCTGCATACAGGCAAGGTGTCAAAAAAGTATGCTCTGTGAGAACCTTCTGTGAAGGGTACCAGAAATATGTTCTTGCAATGAGAAAAGAAAAAAAAAAAAAAAGAGGAAGATACAGGATTTCACAAACAGGGGATGATGTATGGTCATCCTACAAGACTGGAATGTAATCAACGAAGATGGAACACTTTGCCAAGGTTTATTTTATTTTTAATTTTATTTTTATGTAAAGTATCATTGGTTAAGAGAAAGTCCCTTGGAAAAACAGTTTTACTGTAGAGGCATCTTTCAAGTGATCAGTATCTTGACAGAAGATGAAAAATAAATGAAGGTATTATTACTTTCTGGAAAAATTTGGTTTCTGAAAAGACATAAAAATCTGGTCAAGAAAGGAAGTGAAACTGGAAGGGTCAGTTCCTAAGTAGTTTCGGATCATAATTATGTGCTCGCTCTCCGGTGATTTACCTGTAACTGTGTCTTTAGATTAATGGGGAGGGAGGACACTGGCCTGCTTATGGAGCACAGCCTGTGTGCTGGAGAAGGTTCTGGATGCTTTACATAGTCTCATCCATTTAACTCACAACTACCTATTGAGAAAGGCATAGGTCTTATGTCCATTTCACACACAATGAACATGAGGTACGGAGATAAATGGAGGAAATCTTTGCCCCAAGATCTAAGCCAGGACACTTGGCTCCACTGTTCTTGCTTCTAAATTCTATCCCGTGTGAGTGTGAGTAAGTCGCTTCAGTCATGTCCAACTCTTTGGGGCTATATGGACTGTAGCCCACCAGGCTCCTCTGCCTATAAGATTCTCCCAGTCAAGAATACCAGAGCGGGTTGCCATGCCCTCCTTCAGGGGATCTTCCTGACCCAGGGATCAAACACATGTCTCTTAAGTCTCCTGCATTGGCAGGTGGGTTCTTTACCAATAGTGCCACCTGGGAAGCCCTTAAATTCTACTCTGTATAGTCCCTCAAGTTAGTTAAGACAACCAGCAAGCATTAAATTGTTCCCATAACTGGAAATCAGGAAATTATTACATGAGCATCTCATTTAGAATTATCAAGGCAAACACCAAGAAACAGATCTGCTTAAGAGTCTACCTCTGAGGATCAGGGCTGGAAGATTTGAGAGGGTTTGGTCAGGGAAAGCTATCCTGCATTGAAAGCCTTTTCATACTTAGATGCTTTTATGACTTTGATTAAAGTGAAAATGAATTAAAGATAAGTTTTCAGCTAGGATTTCAGATCTTCTTTCCAAGATGTAATTCCACTTATAATCAGCTGTTACTAAAATTGTCTGCATTTTAGCTTACCTACATAAAAAAAATCTCCAAAGTGCTTTCCAGTCATGCTTATTTATTGCTGTTGTTTAGTTGCTGAGTTGTGTCTGACTCTTTTGCGACCCCATGGACTCTAGCCTGCCAGGCTCCTCCGTCCGGGGAATTTCCCAGGCAAGAACACTGGAGTGGGTTGCCATTTCCTTCTCCAGAGGATCTTTCTGACCCAGGGATGGAACCTATGTGTCCTAACACTGGCAGGTGGATTCTTTGCCACTGAATCACCTGGGAAACCCATGCTTATCTCTGAGTATGCTAAAAATTCATGGTAGGATGACAGCTGGGTGGGAACACGTGATGGTCAGTGAAATAGGGGTAAATTCCTCCTGGGTAGTGGTGTAAAGTGGAAACATCGTCTGTGCACATCCTGTGTACAGTCTGGAAGCATCAAGAACTTGACCATGGATGTTAATGACGGCTTTCATCAAGCCCTCCACCTTCTCATCCCAGCTCAATGCCATATCTCCCACCACCCCCAGTCCCTTGATGCCATGTCAGAAGCAGCTCTTTGAGCAGCATGAATCTTGCAGTTCTTTAGTTCTTGACCTGAACATGCAAACTCAAGTTAGACTGATTTAAAGTCATGCCCTTGGCAACTCTTTTGGGTGAAGAAATCCAGTTGAGAGAATTATTCACGTTTGAAACATAAACAATTGAATGAATCATCTTCTGATCACTTGGGAAAAAGTAGGTGAGATTGATAGCCACTTGAATGTTTGAAAAAATCTTCACAAAAATAAGAAATGTCTCTTAAATTCTTACAGTTGACTTATTTGTGCCTCTTATATAAAGCACTTCAAGCCTATTTCTAAGAGTGAAAAAAATAAAAGCAAAAACATAGAAAACACACGATTTGCCGGTGTAGGCTTGTTGAAGAAATCACAAGAGAGGACTCTGAAGGAATTGTAATGATTCATGGACAGGCAATTCAGAGCGATTTAAATGTCTAGGTCTAGAATAGAGCTGGAAGTGAATACGAATATTGGTCATAAGACATCAATTTCTTTTAACTAGGGGAAAAGGGGCAATATAGCAGATAATAAAAACTTTCTAAGAAAAATCCAAGCACATCTACATTTTTTTTTAAGATCAAAGAGAATTGAGCAATAACTTATAGAGATGAAATGCTCAAAGGGACAAGCTACGTTCTAACTATTTAAGGCAATGAGACCCGGAGAGGAGAACTCGCTTGTGCACAGTCACCCAAGTAGTGAGTGGCAAAGCCAGAATTCAAGCCAGCTCTTCGGATGCTCATTGATCAGAGGACAAAAACGCTGCATGGGACATGTTTATGCAGAGCTGAAGACACAGAGAAGCTAATGATGTGTTCGAAGCAGGTGGGTCGCACAGCCCCTGTGGGTGTTGGGAATTGCTGAACTCTAGGGTGTCGTGGGAGAGCATAACGAATGCTTTATGCAGTTATTTCTGGAAACCTGACTACAGAGGTATTAGTAGAAAGGGGCTTGAATTTGCAAGACTCCAATAATGTCTAGTGAGATTTATTTTCATGCCATAAATAAATAAGTAACTTTATACCAATTTTCTTAAAGATGTTATCTTTAAAATTGAATTCAGGCCCCGCAGAACCCAGATCTATTCTTGCATATGGAACTTCACTGAATGTTATTATTTTTGTTCTTACCTAATTATTATCTAAATTTATCTGAAATGTTAAAAATTAAAATGCTTATTTACATGACAAAATACCATTTTTTCTCTTTTGTAGGGGCCCAAATAATAAATATTTTAGGTTTTGTGGGGTCACACAATCTGTGTCACAACCACTCAGCTGTATCTTAGGAGCATGAAAGCACTGTAGACAACACATAAGTGAGTGAGCATGACTGTGTTCGAATAAAGCTTTATTTACAAAAATGAACAGGGGGCCGGATTTAGCTCATAAGCTGCAGGGTGCCACCTTCCATCTAAAGTTACTTTATGGGGAAGAGGGCTCAGGATGGAGGGGACACGCATGTACCTATGGCCGATTTGTATTGATGGATTGCAAAAACCACCACGATATTGTAAAGCAATTATCCTCCCATTAAAATAAAAAAAATAAAAAATAAGGTTGCTTTAAATCAGATTTCTCCACCTCAGAACTGTGGACAAGGGACATTTTGGCCACACAATTCTTTACTGTGGGTGGCTGTCCTGAGTGTGTGGTTAGCAGCAGGTTTGATATTTTATGGAATTCATCATCTCTAAAAATCTAAGGAGTATCTGAGGACACTTTCCTGTTGATGACTATTTTACGTGGCTTACTTTTCCTTCAAGAAGTTATAGCAATAAACTCTGTGGTAGGCGTGTGGGTAATGCCTCCGACTCTGTAATTACAGGTTGACCTCCTGTAAAATCCAGTTCAACGTTCTCTATAGTTCTGCACCTTTAAAAAAAAAAATGCGGAGCTGTCAGAAATGTCTACTGTATCAGGGGACTGTAAAAAGGGATGGGGAGAAAACAGTCCCTGAGGTAATTTCTGTGCCCTTTCACATGGGAAGAGCAGAGGGACAAACGAGCACTGGAGTGGTCTCTGCCCAGCTTCACTGGGCTTCTGCTTCTTTGGGGAAAGGTACTCACACTTGCCTTTTATCTTTGAAAGGCACTGGGGGACCCATGGCAGGAGGGGTGGAAGGTGTGAGGTGCCTGGCACCAGCCGGCCACTTGGACCCCACTTTCTAAATCAGGTTTAGCTTTAACAACCCTACAGTTCAGAGCCCACAGAAAAATGAAAAACTTTGCTCCTCCTGCTCTTAAAGAAGTCTTTCCATCATAAATCTTTTCACATTAGATTGCAAAACTCCGGGCTCTCAGTTCCCTAAGTAAATAAATTAGAGATAATTCAATATTTGATTATAGGATCTGCAGTTCTGCTGCTGAGTTTTTTTTTGTTTGTTTGTTTTTGTGGCTCAGTTGGTAAATATCTGCCTGCAATGCAGGAGACCTGGATTCGATCCCTAGGTTGGGAAGATCCCCTGGAGAAGGGCACGGTTACCCACGCCAGTATTGTGGCCTGGAGAATTCCAGGGACTATATGGTCACTGGGGTCACAAAGAGTCAGACCCGATTGAATGACTTTCACTTCACTCCTGAGTTTTTGAGGTGAATGGCCCATAACTGAGCTCAAATGAACAGATCCATTAATCCTGATCTCAGTGTCAAATGGGTCCAAAAAGCACGGAATGCTCCGGGTGACAGGAGAACAAGAACCCAAGAAAGAACAATCCCTCTTGACTCACAGACTTAGACACGAACTCTGGTTGCCAGGGGGATGGGATAGTTCAGGACTTTGGGAAGGTCATGTGCACAGTGCTGTATTTAAAATGGACAACCAACAAAAGCCTATTGTGTGGCACACGGAGCTCTGCCCCAGGTTATGTGCCAGCCTGGAGGGGAGCGGGATTTGGGGGAGAATGGATCCATGTATATGTATGGCTGAGCCCCTTTGCTGTTCACCTCAAACTATCACAACATTGTTAGTCAGCTATATTTCAATACAAAATGTTTTTTGTGTCAAAAATAAAAATAAAAGAATAATCCCTCTTAAATCTTTAGCCCTGCTGCCTCCCTGCTGGGTTTCTCTTACCAGTTTCTATCACTAGAGGAATTGTGCCTTCTAGAATTTTCAAGTCAGCACAGCATTTGTTTCCAAGTCAGGGCCACCTCAGTCTGATAGATTCAGTCTTTTGAGCTGACTGCAGTCATAAAGAAGAGTGGATCGATCTACTCAGCATGCCTCCAGAAGGCTCCTTGCTTCCTTCTCCTGGGTTCCTGGGATAATACCAACATACATTACCCAGGGCTCCACAGCTTAGTCAAGCAGGAGGGCGAAGACGACTGTGCCAGCTCTTCTATGGAACTCTCGAGACATCTGGGAAACCCTGAAGGCACTTATTTGCTTTCCCAGAGAATTTTATTCCTTGGTTTGTGTGGTTACAGCTTTTGCTGACACTCGAAGCCAGAACCTTTATGACTAACCACTCTTCCAGGGGCATGGTTTCAGATAAGTAAAAGGTGAACTCACTAAATGAGCAATGCAAGAAGAAAATGTCCTTGTTTTGGGCCTCAAGCCCTGGTAACGGGAGATCAGGTTATTTTTAGCTGTAAAAGTTATGCCTGCTTACACAACTTGCCTCTTTATAGCCATTAATATGAAAAATTCGTAATCGGAGCCAGGTGCTAACATGAGCAAAAACAGATTTTGTACCAAAAAAAGAAAAAGTGCTAGAAAGGCACCTCATGGAGAAATGTGGCCTTTAGAGAAATTTACTCTTTCTGGGTAATAGGATTGCTGGTTGGATTCTTATAAACCAGCAGTAGAGAAACACGTGGATGATGTTATGGTTCTTATTCTGTGGTTTTCATCTGAAAGTTACCTAGACAAAAACTCTATTTCCCAGGGACCAGATGCCTCTGAACTTAGTGTAGTTTTTCCCAACTCATGTATATAGCAAACCCAGAAGAAAGTTTGACCACGTGCAACCAAATTCTCCTCTATCAGAAAGTACACAACTTCTATGCAACGTGGTATATATGTACTGATGCATTGGTACACATGCATACACAGAGACATAAATGGGTGCAGTGTATGCTTGGCAGCTGAATTTTTCACCCAGTAAAATGTACTCCGTTGATTATTGTCTGTTTTTTAACAACCATATTGACCACAATGGGGGCACTGCCCCCATCTCTATATGATGTCTTTCTTTAGCAACTTAGGAGAGAGTCTTCCTGTGATCAAAGAAAGAAAGAAGGAAGCAAGGAAGGAGACAAAGAAAGGGAAAACAAAGAAAGAAAGAGGGGGAAAATGAAAGCCTAGGAGGGCAAGTTCTGATCTCAGTTTCACTGCAGACTCTTTACCTGGTTTCCCCACATGTAAAACGAAGCGACGTCTCTTTTGCCATGTCAGAGAAGAGGATAAGATGAGAAGGGGCTTTTAAAACTGTAAAACACTTGTAAGCTCAAGGGGTAAGTATACACCACTGTGAAGAGTGGTGAACACGTATCCAACCAAAGTGAGAAAAGGTGCATGGGATGAAGCTTGCACACGAACACTGGGGAATGCATGAGTATTCAGTCATCTCCGACTCTTCTGTGGCCCCATGGACTTCAGCCCTCCAGGCTCCTCTGTCCATGGGATTCTCCGGGCAAGAGTACTCTAGCATTTCCTTCTCCAGGGGAATCTTTCTGACCCAGGATTCGAACCCCGATTCTTGTGTCTCCTGCATCAACAGGCAGATTCTTTACCTGCTGAGCCATTGGAGAATCCTCATCAGTGCTTGCCTGGAACCTTTGTGTGCCTGTAACCCCTAATGCTTCTTCTAAGACTTGAGCAATGCTCTCTCTAAAATGTCTGTCTTATTTTCCCCACAGAGCCCACTTCCTCCTCAGCACATGCTGGTGAGCGTCTTGAACTTGACCCACAAAGCTTTGACCATTTAGTCCCCACCTGCTCCCTTGAACTTTGGTCCCAGGCAATCTCAGCAGCTCTCCGTTCCCTGGACACACTGGGCCCTTGTCACCCCTGCGCTGTTGTGAAATGTTTCCTTTTCTTGCCACACCCTTCGTCCCTCAGCCCCGCTGGACGACTAGCAACCGCCGGGCACTTAACATCACCGGCTCCTCCTCTGCAAAGCTTCCAAGGTTTAGACAAGCCGAATCGTGTTCCCTTAGTGTTCCCTTGTGCCAGCACTCTCTTTGGTATATGCTTATTTTTTTTTCATTCTGATCTGTTTACCTGTTTACTTCCCTGTCTAGACTCTAATACTCCTGAAACTGTAGAACCGTCTACTTCAGCCTTGAACCCAAGTGCCTGCCCGGTGCCTGACATTTAGAAGATGCTCAAAGCTTGTGGAGAGAATGAATAAATGAAGGGAGGAAGGCAGTTCATGGCTAAGTTTTAGGCTGGTAGTCCCCAACTTCTGGGACCTCATGCCTGATGATCTAAGGTGGACCTGATGTGATAGTAAAAGAAATAAAGGGCTCAATAAATGCAATGTGCTGGAATCACCCTAAAACCATCCCCCCCCACCCCTGCGATCCATCGAAAAATTGTTTTCCCTGGTGCCAGATAGTTTGGGGACCGCAGCTCTTAACTATCTGTCTGCTCCAGATGGCTTTTAGGCTTTGGTTACATATTCTGCATTGTTTTGCATAAGCATCTTCATCCCTTTGTCCCCCAAAGCACCAAGCCATTTCGTTTTTTGTTACTTCTCCCCAGAAAATAACCTTTAGAGTCTTCAATTTTCTTTTACAGTCTTCAGTTTCCTCCCCAGGGTGAGTCAGGCCATTTTACGTATCAAAGATTCCTAGAATTTGTTGGGGAAATGCAGGATTCCCGGGACCCAAGAAAGAGGACAGGATGAAGAAAGAGGTAGGAGAAAAAAATAGAATGTCCCACATGAAAAGGGGTGAAGAATGAGTAACAAGAGCTGGCATGATGACTACATCCACGGGCTGAGAATGGGACGGAGGTAGGTAGTTCACGTCTACCCCCTAATTGCAATAGTTATTATGCAAGTCTTTTAAACAGCATCTTCAATCTAGTGAAGCTGTATTTACTTCTCCAAACAGAGATGTTTATAAATACTGCCTAAGAAACAAAAAAAAAAGTCCCCAAACAAAACTAGCCATCATAACCTCCAGGGCCCGCAAATAAAACCTTTTCCTTGGGTCAGTTAAACCAACACACTAATCACAAAGATCAAGTATTTATAGAACTGACCTAGTCACCAAAACTGAGTCACTTCAATCATATGAGCAGCACTCTTGTGTAGAAAATCCACAAAAACATTTTGACCTCAAAATGTAAGTACCGCTCTGGCTTCCAAAACACTGCATCTTCAACATAGTTTATACGTATTCAACTTGTACTGTACTGATTTCACTCTTTTAACAAGAAACCTACAAGTTAGATATTTATGGTTGATTTTCATTTCACATCTATATGCTAAATTTGTATCAAATGCTTAAGAGAAACATCATAGTTCATAGATCCAGTAAACTATTTAACCTGGAAAGGACCTTGGAAACCATCTGATCCAACCCTTTGATTCTACAGGCTGAAACACTGAAGGAAAGAGTGGCTCATTGTCTATTTAAAGTTATGTGATGGGAGAAGTGGGGTGAAATTCAGGTTTCCTGAAGCCAAGGTCAGGATAATTTCTCTTCAGTTACAAGGCACAGAACAAAACACATGGAATGCTGAAGAACATGTAGAGTTTACACATATATAGATGGAAAGACAGGTATTTACTGTTAAATAATAAATTCAACTGCTGCTTCTAGCATAAAAATAAAAAGACTATAACGTTGGTAGAATATTTTTATTAGATACAATATCAATATACTTCTTGATAACTCAGTATATTTCATCATGTGTGTGTATACATACATATATATATATATACATACATATATATATATATATATAAGTAATAGAGGGCTTCCCAAATGACTCAGTGGTAAAGAATCCATCTGCCAAAGCAGGAGATGCAGGTTTGATCTCTGGGTCCAAAAGATCCCCTGGAGGAGGAATTGGCAACCCACTCCAGTGTTCTTGCTGGGAAATACCCATGGACAGAGGAACCTGGTGGCCTACAGTCCGTGATGTTCACGAACTGTAGTTGGAGTTGGACACGACCGAGAGACTGAGCACAGCCACTCCCCCACAAATTATATGTAGTGAAATATATTTCATTATATACTGCTTTTTTTAATTTTGAGAAGGCAGAACATGAATACAAGTGTTAGTAATGCTTCAGGAGTGCACGTCTCTAGAACCAAGGACACATTTCTCTCCTCTAACAGAGTTGAAAAGGTGCCCTCTCGTGTTCTTTCAGCGTCATAGACTCTTCTGCCTTACAAACTGCCCCATCTCCTTTAAGAATGCCCTCTGTTCCTCCCCAGCGAGGACATTGGAGTTTGAAACATAAAATACCCCTCTTGTCACTCGTATCTGTGTGCTACATGTACCAAGGACAAATCAGACCATACGGATGAATAGCAAGGCTTCATAAGGCTCCCTGACTTCCTTGGCTGTATTCACCCATGGTAATTTTTTCTCTGTCAGTCGTGAGTACACAATATCACTGTCATTTAAGACGAGAAGAGAAAACAGAAAAGTAGTTTCTGCACAAATGAATTGCTATTTGAATGTGTTATTTAATTGGTTTTTCAAGAGTGGTATCAGCCCAAGCTACTTTATTCCTTTGGGAATCATTAGCTATCAATTTGTTAATTTAGTAAATGCATTAATCCAGTCAATAAATCCTTTTGAAGCCTCTGATCTTCGCAAAGAAACATAGTAGTTGTGCACGGAATATAAAAAAGAAGACACTGCACCTCGTCCTTGACAAACGTCCGTACAGTCAAAGCTATGGTTTTTCCAGTAGCCAAGTCGGGAAGTGAGAGTTGGACCGTGAAGAAGGATGCGTGCTGAAGAACTGATGCTTTCAAATTGTGCTGCAGACTGCAAGCAGATCAAACCAGTCAGTCTTAAAGGAAATCAGTCCTGAATATTCACTGGAAGGACTGATGCTGAAGCTCCAAAGCTTAGGCCACCTGATGCGAACAGCCGATTCATTGGAAAAGACCTGACACTGGGAAAGACTGAGGGCAGGAGGAGAAGAGGGCAGCAGAGGATGAGATGGTTGGTGGCATCACTGGCTCAATGGACATGAATGAGTTTGTGCAAACTCTGGGAGACGGTGAAGGTTGGGGAAGCCTGGTGCTGCAGTCTGTGGGGCAGCAAAGAGTCAGACACGACATCACAACCCAGCAGCTGTCCTCAAGAAACTCACTGTGCATTGGAAGACAGAAGATCTGATTTCAGGTGAGAGAGGGCAGCTTTCAGAAAGTGACCCTCAGAAACTGAAAGAGCTTAGGGGAGGAAAATTCCTGCCTAGCTCTGGAGAGCAGGGAAGTGTTTATCCAGAACGTGGCTTGTCAGCAGACTTTCAGAAGTAATGTGGGGAACTTCCTCCAGTGGCTAAGATTCTGTGTTCCCAAAGCCGGAAGGGGCACACGTTCGATCCCTGGTCAGGGAACTAAAATCCCACATTCCACTCTGCATGAACCAAAACAAAACAAAACAAAAAAAGGTGGAGCTGAAAGTGGAATTGCGTCTGGACTTGTTGGAATAAGAACACGCACTGAGAAGCCCCTGTTGGGCCAGGAGGTGGCCTAGAGTCTTTGCAAGGAGGCTGTGATAGTGCAACAGAAGGCCTCACCCATTTAGCATCCAGAGTGCCCAGGAACCACACACGACCTTGGTTTTATTTGCAGCACTGCGCTCTAATCTTTGGCCCTGACAGTGCCAGAAGAAGGAAGCCACAGTGACAGGCGGGTGGTAACGGACGCCCGGACTGGACTGCCACGTCGTGACGTTTGAGTAGAGGGGCTGACGGCTCATCTACGGATCTACCTGCCCCGAGCTCTGCTTGGGTGTTACTTTCTTTTTTTTTTTTTTCCAAACTACACTCAAGTATCAGTTATCTGCACTAAGGAAACAGAACTGTGGAGAAGGTTGCCCAACAGCCCCTCCTCTTAGGCTTTGGAATGCCTTATATAATGGGGATTTGAAGAAGAGAATTCATTTTCCCTGATCACTTATTTCACACTTATATGAAAACTGCTATGCCCTTCCTTGTGGACACCTTGGACTGTCTGGATTTTCGTGAACAATCTGTGGTGGAATTGATCCAGTCTCACTAATGGATGTCACTTGCCTACCATCCCTTTTATCTAATTACATTATTTCGCATTAACAAAAGGGAACATTTCTATATGAGCGCCAGGACGAGAAATGTCACCTCCTAATCTCTGGCCCAGATCCACCTGAATTCCACCAGGATGGAATTCTAGTTTCCATCTGAGCTCACTGCATCCTTGAGATGGTGTCCTTGGACAAACTCTTCAACATGTTTACTTCCTCATTCTGCTATGACTGTATTTCAGTCAATCAATACAGTCGGACTGTATTTCAGATAATCAATATTTAATGTGTTCTTTTCACATTTGACAAATCCTTCTATTTTTCCACATCCCATTAGATGACTCCTCCACACCTCGGCCTCCTAACAGCAGGGGGCCTTTGAGAGAAGAGAGAAGTCGTTTAGTCATGTCCAACTCTTTGCAACCCCATGGACTGTAGCCTACCAGGCTCCTCTGTCCATGGGATTTTCCAGGCAAGAGTACAGGAGTGGGTTGCCATTTCCCTCTCCAGGGGATCTTCCTGACCCAGGGATCGAGCCCAAGTCTCCCGCATTGCAGGCAGATGCTTTACTGTCTGAGCCACCAGGGACTGGCCTTTCAGAGTAGTCCTTATAAATAAAAGCTGAGGGATGGTCTTGGGTTAACATAACTGATAAGCAAGGGGGCGGGGGTGCACTTTAAAGAAATGAACCCAAACTGATGATTTCTTTACCCTAGAGTAATAGGCTAAGTTCTTCTGCATAATACAACACAGTCATTTTCTCCTGATCCCCAGCCAGCATCAGTAGCAACCTGCTTGCTCCCTGAGAAGTTGCTGCAGACATAGCTGCGTCACAAGGATTCCAGCTGCCGGGCGAGGACAGGCTGAACGCACTCTGCGACACGGCTGCCCTCTAGTGGCCGACCTCGTGCAGCGCCTTCTGATGGAGGATTCAGCTTCCTGATAGGAAGCTGCCGCTAAGATGCTAAAAGACTCAGCCTTAAAGATAGATAACCAACAAGGACCTACTATATAGCACAGGGAACCCTGTTCAATATTTTGTAATAACTTAAATGGGAAAAGAATTTGAAAAAGTAGGGACATATGTATGTGTATAACTGAATCACTCTGCTGTATACCTAAAAGTAACGTAAGATTGTTAATCAACTATGTGTGTTGTGTGCTGTGTGCTCAGTCATTCAGTCATGTCTGACTCTTTGAAACCTCATGGACTGTGGCCCGCCAGGCTCCTCTGTCCCTGGGATTTCCCAGGCAAGAATACTGGAATGGGTTGCCACTTCCTCCTTCAGGGGATCTTCTCGACCCAGGAATCAAACCTGCATCTCCTATGTCTCCTTCACTGCAGGTGGAACATAAGAATAAGAAAATCAGTTTGCAAAACATGGAACAAGTATTTCATTTTCCCCAACATCCTTTGATATTCCAATTACCTCCTTTTGAGTAATCCATCAGGTCCAAATCCACTTCCATTTTCTCCAGTCTTCGGGGGGAGAATTTTTCTCAGACTCCTGTTTTTGTGATTCCAGCAGTTTCGGAGAGTCACTCTCATTAACTACGAGTAATCTGCCTTTTTTTGAAAAATGGGTAGTTTAACTGCACAATTTCATTAGGCAGGGAGAGCCGAGTGGGTTCTAATTTTGTAAGTGATCAGCTTCTAAATGAATATTTTAATGTAGAAGAGCTTTCCCTTCCCCGAAGAAATAAATCCCAGATAATGAATTCACGGAAATAGCAGACTCACAGCCTTTCTAGATGGCTGACTTGACATTAGCATGGAGACCGGGACTCCTAAGCTTTCCTTCAGAGCGCTGCCTTCCTCTCGTTACAGCAGAGACATCCCCAGTCCTGCTAGACACGCTGGGGATTTGGGGATAACATCCTGATCATTATGTTGAAGTGAAAAATGGCATGTTGGAACTTTATGGCTCAGGAAACATGGTGTAAGATTGGGTGGAGTTAAGAATTGGTCTCCTTTTCATTTGCTTTGGGGTGTTTATGGCATAATGACCGTCATGCATTTATACCCCAAACAGGAGCAATCAGAGCACTTTCCTCTAGTCCCTATAATGTCATCACCACTGGCAAAAGGACAGGGGAGGAAGCAGAGGGGCCACCTCTGTTAAGACGGCGCAAGCCTTAAGCGCCAAGGATATTACCTGAAACCAAAATTTAATGAATGCAGGTTGCTTGCGTTTTCCTTTAGGAATGAGGGGGTTTACATTTTTATCAGAACCAAAGTTGGCACAACCCGGAAGCTAACAAAGTTCCAATCTTCTGCGATACTTTCTCATTACCTCGTTAAAAAGAAAAGAAATCCTTATGCCTCCTGGTCCTGTGTGGCTTAGTCTCAGAGCAATGAAACCATCAATAAACCATGAGACGTGCTCATGTCTTTGGCTTGCTTTTCTCCAAAAGTCTAGAGAGGATCCAGACACACTGTTGAAGGCAACCTCATAAACCTCCCTTATTTCTTCCTAGGTCTTCCATCACCTTTGGCAGCTGCAAAGACACTCTTCTCTTAAAAGCCCTTGAACGAAATGATTTTCTACCCCAGCCCCTAAAACTCGGCTCTGCTCTGCCTTTCATTGCTCTGTTATTTCCTTCGGTTGATGTGCTCTAAAGTCCTCCTTCTTTCCTTCTAGGGCCTCGGCCTCTCTTTCATCTAGGTTCCCACTTTTTGCCTTATCAAAACTCAAATCTGGTGGAGACCTAGGAAGAGAGGAGAGGGCTGGGAGTGAGAAAGAACCAGAGGAGGCAAACCCTGAACTGACTCTGGATGAAATCGAGGGTGACTGGAGGGTTAGAGTGATGGCAAACATCTCATCTAGACATATATCAAATGTGCAAAGGCAGCCAGAGCTAGTGACAAAGAACGATCGTGATGACCCGCTGCCCTCGCTCCTGGCACAGATGCAGGAGACGCCAGCCCCGAGGCTACATGGCCACACAGAAGCAGCAAACATGAACATTTAGAAGTCCTGCTCGGCTTGACTCAGCTCCACGTCCTTGTGGATGAAAAACTGGAGCTCTGAACACCCAGGACCATAATTTCATACACTGTGAAAGTGTGTGGATGTACATGTGTAAAAAGACATGCTGAATCACTAATCCGACAATGTCAGGGTTGGGAAGACCCCAGTAGAGATTATTTCACTTTCATCCATTCTTTCTCATTTTTTTAAACTGTTTACTGTGTGTGCATGCTCAGTTGCTTTCGTTGTGTCCGACCCTGCTTCCCAATGGACTGTAGCCCGCCAGGCTCCTCTGTCCATGGGCTTCTCCAGGCAAGAATACTGGAACGGGTTGCCATGCCCTCCTCCAGGGGCTCTTCCCAACCCAGAGATCAAATGTGCATCTTTTGTTCAATGAACCTGCAATGAACATGCATTTCGGGGGGGGTCTTTACTGCTGAGCCACTGAGGAAGACCATGTTTCCTATACAATCACTTATTTTATTTCACTTTATATCCTAGATATAAATCAGCTCTGCAGCGGTTATTTTATTTTTAATGTAATTTATTTGGTTGCACCACACTGCCCCTGAGATCTTAGTTCCCCAACCTGGGATCGAGCCCATGTCTCCTGCAGTGGACGTCCAGAAGCTTACCTCCTGGACCACCGGGGAATCCCCTCACCCATAGTTTTAAAGGTAAGATGTCAGAGGCCCAGAGAGATTGTGGTTTGCCTCCAGAAAAATCACCATTTCCTGAATTCGGATCTCTCAGCTCCCAGGACACACAGCTGAAATGTAAATGTGTCTCACTGGGACCACTGCAGGCTGCTCACCACGGAGAAGACGCAGGCACTGGTAGGCTGTGCTTGCATAGACATCCTGTTGGCACATCTCTGGGTCTCCACACCCTAGACATCGGGAGGATGCGGAGCATGGTGCCAGCTCAGTCTCACAGAAACGTGGCTTGGCCAAAAAGTTCGTCAAACGATGGAACAATTCCGAACGAACGTTTTGGCCGCCCAGTAGAGGGCCCCAGTAAGCCCTCCAGAGACACTGGCCAGAGAACCAGCCTAACCTTCCTCGTAAGCTTCACCTCTGAGCACAAGGCCTGGAAAAGGAAACGGCAACCCACTCCAGTATCCTTGCCTGGAGAATCCCATGGACCGAGGAGCCTGGTGGGCTACAGTCCATGGGGTCGCGAGAGTGGGACACAGCTAAGCGCAAGGTGAGCAGACAGAGGTGTTTCCCTTTTACAAAGGCTCCAAGCTCTCCGGTAGAAGCCAGTGATTTTCATCTCTTCTTTAAAATTGAACAGGGAAACCTGAAACAAACCCTAGGCTTTACAAAAGTCTGCCACCATCCTGTAAAGGAATCTGCAGCCTACAGACACCTCCCAAACATCTTCCTTCATCCCGAGAGCAGCTGAGAGTACAGCTTTAATTTCCTGCCACTTTCCTTAACCAAATATTAAATTTCCCCCTTGAAGTGAGAGTAATAAATCACCAAGGAAAGAATTGGCAGCTCTTACCAAAAAAAAAAAGAAAAGAAGAAAGAAAGAAAGTAAGAAGCTTGTGGTATCCAGCCCTGGGCAGAGGGCCTTTGCTGCCCCCTGGAGGCTGCTCTGTGCCCTTGACTCGGAGCCCCTGGCACTCTTGTGCCATTCATATTGCTGCTCATGGTGGGTTGTTTATTTGTTTGCTTTTGTGTTCTTGCTGTCTTGCTCTCCCAGGAACAGGTGTGGGTGCTTCAGTTTGCTTATTATTTGATGCCTCGGAATCATTTTGATTTAAGTCCATAATGACAGCAAACAGATCTATTGTTTGCAACCATGGAGCACTGGCTTTGATGCTATTGTTCTAGCCAGACTTTTTTTTTTTAAGCTTTTAAAAATAGCCCTACTACATCCCATGTGGGTTTGTTGTTATTCTGCACAATTGTATCTTACATACACTCTTTGATTTCCCCAAATCCTGCTATTTTGTAAATAAACTACCGTATCCATCTGCCTGCCAACCAGTTAACTTCATACCACACTTCAGATGATTTTGGCTTCTACGATTTGGAAATTATGTTTCCAATCGGTCCCTTAGTGTAATTCTGAAGGCAGAGGAGAGAACCTGCTTTTTATTTAAGGACAAGACACATGGTTGTCTTAAGGGGACACTGCAAGAAAAGCAAGGGGAATTTCTCCTTTCGCTTCCTTTTAGCATCGCAGGGAGAGCCCTGGATTCAGCTGACATTTTGCGGATAAGCATAAAACATTTAGGTGAGTGGAGTGCAACTTGAGAAAAATAAAAATCAGGAGATTTATTTTCTCGGTTCACACCCTGTTTCATGAGTGCTCATTTTTAGCAGCTGAAACTCTAGGGGAGTTTTTGCCCGTGGGATGAGGGTTTCATCTCAAATGCTGCATCACAGATACCGTATTACTTGGGGTAGCAAAGTGTCAGTCACTCCTGGCAGTTCAGGAATCCTCATCCATGATGGAGACAGCAACCCCCACCCATAACAAAAGCTGAGGAAATCAAACATAGGTGTGGGATTTTGTGAAGCGGCAATGGCTGGACTCCTCGGGATGCCCACCATGAGTTACCTACATCTGTGGTCCTCCCCATGGTGAGCAAGCCCCATGGGGAGGTGAAGGGAGCAACCATCTACGGAATTTGTTAAAGAACGACCAGTACTCAAGGAAAAGAACATCAATGTTTTTTTAAAAAGTGCCAGCTATGCAAACAACTTGAGAGACATTGAAAATGAGTAAGTAAGTAGATGGTTATTGACGTGAAAGGATGTCCACGAGGTAAAACTGCTCTGGGTGCTGGTGGGCATCATTTTTGGAAGCTCCCTAGGTGATGCTCCTGGTCTTCAGGGTTGAGAACCTCAGGTGCAGCGCTTTTAGTTGCTCGATGCCAAGGGAACATGAAGCTCCCCGGTATACTGTGGCTGTTGGCTGAGAGGAACAGCACTTTCTAAGCCCAAGTCCCCTCCCCCACCACCCACCAGCCTCTCTGCAGACAGAAGACAATATAGTAAAACAGAACAATCTAAATCACAACATGAGCGATTTGGATTAGGTACAGAAAGAAATTTCCAGAAAAAATAAAAAGGAGGTTAGACGTTAAAATGTATTACCTCAGGGGAATTATGCCCATCACTTTCTGGAGTGTTTCGCAACGAGGATGAACTCCCGTCTGTCTTGGGTATGTTTCTAATGGAATGCCAAGATGGTAACGGAGAGGAGCACTCATTGTTTACGACAGGGTTGGATGCCACACTCATTTGTTCAAAACATATCAAGGGTTTCCCAAGTACCTTATAGTGTCCTAAAGGAGACTACTCAGTTGGATGAATTATTTGGGTGCAGAAGCTGTGTCAGGTCCTATTTGTAAAACCAGTATGGTACAGAGAGATAATACAGTATTTTGGCTAAGTATGTGTCCTCTGGAGCCAAACTGCCTATTTCAGTTTTTCTGCCTATTAGCAGATAGGCGTGTGTTCCACTGCCTGTCAGTTTACCTGCAATGATGCTGATGACAGTGATGATGATAGTACCGTCCACTAGAGTTACTCTGAGAGTTCACTGAGTTAACATATGTAAGCCCTTAGACCATGCCTGAAGCATAGTAGACACTTGTATAAATATTAGAGTTTTAAATTATATTTATTTTAGGTTGCTTAGGTTGTAGAAGACCCATTATATCCTGATTTATATTTTTCAATGGCAAATCTAAAATATACATATTCTTTTTTGTTTTTTTTAAGCTACTATAAAGTACAGCTCATCCTTGGATTAGCAAAATCTTAAGAGTTTGAAGGAAATAGAGAAAATTGTGTAAAGGAATTGTTATCAAACACAGTTAGAATCACAGAGGGAGCTTTTAAACATGCTAATGCCCAGGCCCAATCACAGACACTGCAATCAAATACCAGGCTCTCTCTCTCTTTTTTTTTTTAAAGCTCTACTTGTCATTCCAAAGTATAACAGATGTTGCAAGCGCTTGGGTGGGAAACATCCTCCTTGATATTCAGGCACTTCTTCAACTACCTCTTTTTAATATTTCTGTTGACAAAGAACTCACAACTTCACACAAAATTGAATATTCCCATAAATTTAAATAGCACTAAGCAGATAATTCAGACTGAATGAATTCAGTTTATTTTCGAATCTCTCACCTCCTCATATTGTTGGCAAAAGGTTTGCTCAATCAAGTGATAAATGCCAAATATAATGAAATATTTCTGTAAAGTCTCTAACCTTTTACAACTGTCATAGTTAAATGAAACAAAATACTTGTCAAAGCAAATTGAATTCATTTGCAATATATAGCAAAACCATAATGAGTTTAAATGCAATTCATAAGATGATATTCCTATTTTGAAAGTTATTTGAGAATTTGCCTCCATGTGATAAATTTCACATATTTCTTTTAAAATGATATTTATTCTTTTATTACTAGTCATTTAATAAACTGTAGTCAAGAATGAGCTTCATACACAGGCTACCAACATTAATAAATATAAAACCAAAACTTGAGTTGAATACTTTCAATTTTCTCAATATACCACACCATTTTCCTTGTCCGGAACTGGCTTGAATTAATCAATTGAAGACTATATTTGCAATTAAGCTGATATACAGTTGACCTCATTTTTCAATAGACCCAATATGAAAGAATCTTGAGCTATAATTCAGGTCTTTTAAAGATTTGAGGGATGGGGTAAGGGCGGGTAGTCCATTATGGAATTTTTTGAAAAAGTGAGTTTTTCTAGATTATTTAAGATGTGACTTAATTTACTAGAATGTAGTCCATATACAATTTCTGGAGACACTGACTGAGTAAAGCAAGACTTGCCAGCAGTGGAAGATTCCTACGGTGGCCTCTCTTGAAATATCAATAGGCATTGTTTTTAGGCTGGTTTTGAGGACAGAGATGAGAGAAGACCAGGGCCACCAAAGGTTGGATTCCATTAATTAAACGAGAGCAGCTGATCGGTGTGAGTGCAGTTCAGAGGATGGGCAGGCGCCCAGGGTTCTCATGAAGGACACCCACAAGGACAATCTAGAGGACACTGCAGCTCATAGGAATGCTGCCAGTGAGCTTCCTGAGAGGTGACTTTCCAATTCCTCAGCAAAAGTACTATTGAATTTTTATTTTTTATGGCAAAATATCAGTTGGCCAAGGGTCATGAGCACCAGTTATACAAGTAATGACAGCTTCATTCACATGTGTTGAAACACCATCTTTCTCCAGAACTTTTAAAGCACAGTTTTTGGGTTTGGTCTTTTCGCATTATTATCACTAAAGTATGTCTTGAAACAGTTTTTGAATTCTAGCTCATTGTATTTCCAGCTAAAGTGGCAGAGATCAAAGGAGCTGGAATTAATGCAATGAAGCAGAATGAAAGCAAGTGAGAAGGTATGTATAATAATGTTGAGTGGAAAGAAATTGACTGTGGTTGTAAATATTTCAGTGGATGTTTTTTCCTTAAATAAATCCTTACAGGATATCCATTTTCCCTTTATTATAAACTCAACTTCTCAGATCCCTTTCAGTCCAGTGCAGGAAATTCAGTCTTTATGATTTTGCCCCAAAGATACTCAGGCAAACATTAGTGATGCTCATTTAGATTTTGTAGAATGCCATTCTTTGATATAACATACTCTAAGTAAGTTTCTTCCAGAACTAACAGTTTATGAATCTCTACTTTGGAAGGAATTAAGATGGTAGCAAAGGCTATTGATACCTCGTTCAGAGTCATCTGTTTAGACAGAGATAGAGAAAGACTCAGGTCCCATGAATCGTACTGGAAAATGTTCTTCTAAGCATTTTTTTAGTTAAAAAATTTTTTTACCATTATTATTAATAGTTCATTTCATTTTTTAAATTATTTTTTGGCCACGTGGCATGTGGTATCTTAGCTCCCCAACCAGGAATTGAACCCACAGCTCCTGCATTGAAAGCAATGAATCTTATCCACTGGACTACCAGGGAAGTACCTCTCTCTGGGTATGAATGATTGTTTTTTATTGGGAAAAAACAAAAAGCAAAACACACCTTGGCTTACTTGATAATGTCCTTTGACTCTCGGACTAAAGAAATCTGTTGACTGCTGCTGCCAAGTCACTTCCGTCTGGTTAAAGTCACACAAATATTCGACGGTGATATTTCACTGGCAAGAATGTGTTTCAAGCAAATAGTGAACACCAGGGTTCTGCATTTAGTTGTGAAAATTAGAGGGGAAGGATTTCTTCTCTGACCCACAGCCACCAACTGCCCCTGCAGCCTGCTTTCTCTTAGATCGGTACTGTTTCCTAAAATAGTGATTCCATTTGAGCTGAAGGAGTAGGACCTGATGATTCCTAATTCTCCAAGGCTAAAGAGATCTTACCTAGAGGATTAGATTGAAAATTTCTCAGAGTTGCTCTTTGTCTATTTGTAATTTTTTTTTAGCTCTAAGTTATATTATTTTCTGCGTTCACAATCATGTGCATTTGATTTCAATGACATGGATTTTCTTTTTCAGTATCACTTTGAAAAGTTTATTGAAATACAGTTGATTTACAATGCTGTGTTAGTTTCAGATTAGATTAACCCAAGCTTCATAGATTTTTTCAACAGTACGAAGGTTACAAGCCAGCCCTTTGAAGAAGAGCTCGTAATAAGTGCTTGTCTCCTCCCTGAGAAGGAGCCACATGAGATGGAGCGCATTTTATTCTCCCCTTTATCCATTACTCACTCTTCCCCATAGAGCAGA
This sequence comes from Antilocapra americana, assembly GCA_007570785.1. Lineage (NCBI taxonomy): Eukaryota > Metazoa > Chordata > Mammalia > Artiodactyla > Antilocapridae > Antilocapra > Antilocapra americana. The sequence goes on from ML660774.1 coordinate 26,012,147, forward strand.
CTGGTGAAATATCAGCTTCCAGCGGCCAGGGTCAAGTAGGAACTGGAGCCATTTCATTGAAATAGCAAAGGGTCCAGTTGTTGGATCGTTTGTAGATGGCCTAAACATTCTCCTCTGTTGCTTGTCTCTCTGCAAAAATCTCTCCCTGGAAAGCTTGCTCCCTTTGGGTGTTCTCTCCCTTTTTTTCCAACTTCATTTCAGGGGTCCAGTTGAAGTGAGGCAGCAAGCCCCAAACCTTTCTTTAATTCTCCTGTCGCTAGGAAGCCCTTTGCTTTGAGAGCTATTGGGAAGCTATTGATAAACTGATACCATAGTTGGCTCTTGTTAGTTCCTTAACCATTTCTCAGTGTGTGTGTGTGTGCATGACAGTTACTCAGTCGTGTCTGACTCCTCGCAACCCCATGGACTGTAGCCCATCAGGTTCCTCTGTTCATGAATTCTCCAGGCAAGAATACTGGAGTGGGTTGCCATTCCCTGCTCCAGGGTATCTTCCCAGCCCAGGGACTGAACCCAGGTCTCCTGCATTGCAGCCAGATTCTTTACCATCTGAGCCACCAGGGAAGCCCTATTTCTCAATGTGCTTACATACAAAAGAGAAAACGCATGTCATTAGCATCTCCAAATCAACAGAAGCTCGCAGAGCAATTAAGAATCAAATTCTACAGCTGATGACTCTAGACAGCAACAGTATCTGTTCAAGTTGGCTAGAAGTTGATATAACAATTCCAGATTAAGAAAGCCGTGCAGGAATTCCAATTGCAGTGCGTTTCTCATCTAGTCTAATTAGATTTTAACGTCTTCACACCTTGTCAATTGGTTGGAGAAAATTACACTGGGAAAGCATTGTGTGCTTCTGTCTCTAATAATTATCCTAATTTGTTTTGCTCACTTTGTGTCGCAACATAGCACGAGGTGGAAACGGGGGCCCAGCAGGTCAGCACGTATAACTTCACTACTCAGTACATATTTGTAGATCATAAACATGGTTCATTAGTTCCCCAAAGACAAGAAAGTTTTCTGCAGCAGACACTTCTGAAAGCAATAAAAATTATGTACTCATTCTTGAAGAACACATAACATTTGTCATTGGAATAAATTTTCCATGCACATGTGAGCATGTAACGAATAGCCTAGAGTTCGAATGTTAAAAGGAGCTCTTTAACCACGTAAAGCTACATACCAATGCTTTCTTCAACTGTGAAGAATTCTCTGCTCTTACCTAGGAAGGTGACATTTCATGGCAAATAAATCTGGGAAATCACCTGGGACATGAAAAGATTTCCTGTTTTGTAACCTGTTTCCTGTAGTGGCCTGAAAGTTGTGAACAAAAAGCTAACTGACAGTACAGTTATTCTGAGCTTTGTTAATCAGGTCAGGAAACTTGTACTTTTATTTGAAAAGCCAACCGAGTACTCAGGTTCTCATGGGCATGAACCAGCTCAATGAGCTGGTGAAATCCGAGTGAGTTCTATATTGCTCTGAGCCTCGAGTCCTGGGTTGCTGTGTAACACAGGGAGGCTGAAGGGCACAGCATGAGTTGTCAGTTCAGTTTTATTCGGGGCAAATTGAAGACTGCAGCCCGGTAGACAGCATTTTAGATAGCTCTGAGAAACTCCTCCAAAGAGATGGGGGCAAAGGTCAACACATGTGTGGTTTGGGTGGAAGTTTGTGCAATCAAGCATGTGTTTTTGCAGAAGGGTTCTGCTTGTCACAAGGAGGCGACGTCACCATGAAAAAATTTAACACAGTTCTCGATATGAGGAGATGCAAGAATTGGGCTCATAAAATCAGCTCCCGAAAGTATCTAACAATCTGAACACCTGTCCTGCTAGTTTTCCAGAGCACAGAGTGCCTCACTTCTGCTCCCCACCCTCAACTCCTTCCAGGGGGTGTCTGAAGGTCAGCAGCTGCAGCAGCGCCTGATTTAATCCTTGCAGAGATAGTTGTAGTAGACAAGGACAAGCACACGATGCTTCCTTAGTATTTATATGCTGCCCTCTCAACTTCTTTGTGGCCAAGCTGCCACCAACATCCCCACCTCCACTCACACAGACACCGTGAAATCATCCAAGTCACACGGATAGAGGTGGAACTAACTACCTTGCACGAGGGTCTCAACTCTTCCGCCTCCCCCTTCAGGATCCACTGTCCTCCGCTGTCACCTTCTCAGTCGCTGTCCACTTTAAGCTATTCTTGACGTGTATCTTAAGAAGATACCACAAAGATGTAGGCAAGAGAAGGGAAGGGCCCTGATAGTATACATTGATCTCTGGCAATTCAACAGAGACAATGAAGTGCAGCTCTCCAAATGGTAAGAGCTAGCTTTTAAACCTGGGGAAAAGAGCACCATTTTCAGACTCTGCAGCATCATCAATTGCACGTTTAGATGTGGGGAGGTCTGCCAGTATCTGTCTTGGCAGAGAGGAGCATGTATCTTTGCAGCCCCAGGTGCCCAGGTGAGGCCAGCTCTGAACTATGTGAATGATGAGTTTGTGGCTAAAAAAAAAGGAAAAAAGAAAAGAAAGGAAAAGAAACAAAAAGAAAGAAAAAAAAAGAGTCTTTCTGTTTCTCTCTGTTGGATGTTCAGAACTGTAAATACGTAGATTTCTTCACTTGGCCCAAGATCCTATCTATAAAATTGAAACCTGAATGTTATCCCTGAATGAGCAGTTGAATCCAGACCACTGGCTACCTACACACACACTCACACACATGCACACACACACAATAAAGCAAAACAAAGATTCTGAATCGAACGGGGGAAGATGCTTTCATTCTTCACCAAGTACGCCAACTAAGCCCCCGCACTTGGACTTTATGGTGAGATGGAGTGAAATAAATACTGCACTAGGAGCTGAACAGGAGACTTTCTCTGCTTCTGCTATTTGCCATGTAGCCTGGATGAGTCCCTAATATCCCTACCCTCCCTCTTTATAGCATGGTGAAATACTACTTAATTTACTTCCCTCTTAAGCAACAGGTTAAAAAGTAGAGCACAGAGAATGCAACCACTTGTTACTTTCTTAAGTTATTCAGCTTTGGATAGTTTTACTTTCTTTATCCACAATATTTGTATTTGCTTCTCTAGCCCCAGGAGATGGAATAGGGAACGTATTCCATTATTTCCTTAGCCCCGAAATTTAGAAGACTGGTTGATAGCTGCATTCAATTAAAATCAAACTTAAGGGGAAAAAGGGGAAAATTAGCTTCCACTTGCACCATATTCACTGCGCCTCCCCCACCCGAAAAACCCTTAATGTATACTCATGTTTATTCACTAAATCAGTCCAAACATTTTCAAACTAGCCTTTAGCTGAATTTCAAAATTGGGCATGACTCAGTCTAGAGTAGATGATGGGCATACAAATAAGTGTAGTTATATAACAAAAGAAGGCCAAAATACTACAGGGCATGGGGGGAAATAACTTCTTGTGAGAGTAGAAAGTGAGAGTCTTATTGTGAAGATATCACAAAGAAATATTTAACTGAATCTTGAAAACTAAGTAACCTCTTTCTATGTGGGCAACAGAATCTGCATGTATATTCATCACTAAAATCTTCCTTTTTAGTAGTAAACCAAAGAGTGAAATTATATGAGTAGATACAGTAATCACCTTTCACAGTAGGTGATTCTTTTGAAATCAAATTAAACACTGCCTCTTTGCAAGCAATCTGATACCATAGGCAAGGCTCGCTAAAAGGTCTGTTTGGATGGAAACTGTCCCACTGGTATTAAGTCCAAACACAGTCCAGTGGAAAAACTGCCTAAGATACAGATGTTCCAGAATAACTTGGGGAAGGAGGAAGGAAGGAGAGGGAGGAGAAGGGCAAAGAGAAAAGGAAAGTGGGGGAGGGGGACAGAGAGTGGGAAGCTAAATTCTGACTTTCTGACTCCATCCTACTTAATTGCTTTAACCTCCACACCAGGGGTCCTCAACTCCTAGGTCAAAGACTGGTGCCTCTTGTCAGATCAGCAGAGGCATTAGATTAGAAATAAAGTTCACAATAGATGTAGTGCATTTGAATCATTCCAAAAGCATCCCCTACTCTCTAGTCCATGAAAAATTGTCTTCCACAAAATCGGTCCCTTGTGCTAAAAAGGTTGGGGACTCTTGTTTTACACAACTTCTCCTCTCTCTATCATCACCTCCTTCTAAGATGGACAAGCTAATAATCAGGGTCAAGAATTTAAATATTCTTATATCTTGAGTTATTAATGAAATATTTCAAATTAAAGTACTTCCCTGATGGTGAATGAAGAATTCAACTGCAATGCAGGAAATCTGAATTTGATCCCTGAGTTGGGAAGATCCCCTGGAGAAGGGAATGGCAACCTACTCCAATATTCTTACCTGGTGAATTCCATGGACAGAAGAGGCTGATGGGGCTACAGTCCATGGGATTGCAAAGAGTAGGACACGACTGAGTGGTTAACACTTTCACTTTTCTTTTAAGTTAAAGCACATGGCCAATTGAAATATTATGCTTAGTGAGCTCTGGGGTAGATGCTGATGAACCTGAATCTTGTCCTGATGCTGGATTATTTGTTTATGGAGTAACACTGATATGTTCTAGAGAATGGGAAGGACTCTTTCTCATGCTACTTTCTGAAAGAGCTGAGAGGGTACATGGGGAGTGGGCTTCCTTTCTCTGTTTCAACTTGTCAGCGTCCTGCAGAACTGACCTCAACAATGAGGTGTCACACCTGCTCAAAGCTTGAGAATCTTCAACCGGGAAGCTTTGGGATGTCTTTGAGGGAAATGGTTTCATTCTAGCTTGGATAGATCAACATGTAAAAAGAATTTTTGGGAAAAGACATCTCCCAAATCTCAAAAGAGAGATGTGGAAGCAATGGGGATGGTTATCAGTGTTGAGTTAGGGGTGAGGAGACTGGGGGTGCAGCCTCAAACAGAGACTTTGTGAGTTTCCAATTTGTGTCTCTCCAACTGTCCCTTCAAATGGCCTGTGTCCAATTCACTTTACGCCTTTGAAGACCTTTGGAACACCTCAGACTTGGGGAAAAATAATTCCTTTAATTCCTTACTCCTTTCTATTCCAAGGTAAATCACAATGATAGTGATTCTCAACCAAGTTTATGAATTGATAAGAAATGAAGCCCTCGGAGCCTGCAGTGAATCAATGTCTCTGAGCTTAGTACCAAGTGTCTCTGTTTGGAATTTTTCATAGGTGATTCCGCTGTGCTTTTCTGATCAATTATAAATGTATTCATTAATAGTAATAATAAGGGTCAATCTAACCACTGAGCTCTACTTGTATATATCTAGATTTTCTGAAAGGAAAGGGACCTAAATATCACTGAAAAGATCATGAAGATGACTTCAAACCTTAGCTACATTATAGGGTTGGGGCTATTTAAGATGCAACCACACTTAACTTAGCCAAACAAAGGTTAAATATATTAAATTTAGCAAGAAAGAATATTTTATGATAGCTTATATGCCTTGAATGCTATAAACTTAGCTCTAGTAACGGATGGGGACTGTTGACAGCCATAATGAGAAAGAAAGAGCAATTAGCCACAAGGGCATCCCTTGGTCCATGGTTTAATTATTGTTTGCTTTAAAATTTGTACAGCATCCCATTTTTAGTGTGTTTGTATTGTTCTTTAAAACTTGCAATCTTTTCATTTTGAATGTCTCTGTTCTTATGCAAAATGAGAACATTAGAGATTGCCTTGTGCCAAAGAGACATCCTTTCCAAAGGCTTAAATCAAATTAACATAATCATATTTTATTTTACAGATGAGAAATACAGCAGTCAGTGTACTTTCTGAATCTTCTTTCACTTTTTTCAGAGATAGCTGCTTGTCACAAACATTCAGTCTCCCATTTTTCTTGACCATTATGGCTGCTTAGCTGGCTCACTGTGATCCAGACTCTCTTGCTTCTATTTATTTACTTATTTTTTACCATTAAAAAAATTTTATTGGCTTATAATTGATTTACAATGTGTTAAGTTTCAGGTGTACAGTAAACTGAATCAGTTATACATACAAACACTTTGGGAGTCTCTTCTCTTATAGGCTATTATTACAGAGGACTGGATTTCCTGTGCTATACAGGTCTTTATTAGTTATCTGTTTTATACTTAGTGGTGTGTATGTATCAATTCCAATCTTCCAATTTATCCCTCCTCGAATCTTTACCATTTTTAGGCATACAGTTCAGTGGTAATAATTACGTTCATAACATTGAGCACCTATTACCACCATCCATCTCCATGAACTCTTTCACCTTGTAAAACTGAAACAATACCCATTAAATATCTCTTCACTTCCTCATTCCCAGCTCCTGAGAACCACCAGGAGTATTATTCTTATATCCAGACAACCTATGTTTTTACCAATTCATCAAAAAGAAAACTGGATGATTGTGTTAATAGTATAATTAAAACCCCAAATATTAAAAATATTATGGTACTCCATCTAGAAATCCTCAACATTGGTGTCAACATGTGACAAAACTAATTTTTAGTTTTTTTGTAATGTAGCTGGAAAGAGGTATAGCTGGATGTCAACTGTGATATTCATTCACTTTCACATCCCTAAATCTTTCTGTACCCTCTTGTTTTTATTCAGACCCACCTATTTTTATTTGCTTTAAAACATTGTATTGTACTTTCTAATAAAGATCACCTAATTGATTTTGGTCCCCAGATTTCTAGGCAGTCTCCCTCCCCACTGGAGTTTGACAGCTGCTCACACGGGTTCACGCAGGAAACATGAGAAGTTCCAAGGATCTGACCAACATCAGGTAGGACATCCTCTGTGTCAGCAAAATCCTAAAACACAGTACCTGGGTAGAAAGCATGCTGCGCTCCACATCTTGTCACAGCCTGTTGCTGAAGTAGCAGGAACCATCACCTGGACTTCCCAGCCACCTCCAAGAGAATTCCGAACCTTAGGCCTTCAGTCACCAGGCTAGACTGGAATCTCTGTGAAGGGGCACTGCCCTGGCTGGGCTCCCAAAGTTTTGGGGCCTTCTTTTAAGAGTAACACACCAGTGGACGTTTTAACTCCCTCGTGGTGCCTCGGACCCTCCTTTGAGAATCAGGAGCCTGCACGCCAGTAGCTGTGCAAAGACGGCGCAGGCTGCAGCCTCCCCCTGGTGTGGGGACGGTTCCGCAGCAGACGACTGGGGAGCCGCCGAACGACCGTCTTTACTCCGCGAGTTCACCGCACAAAGAGCCAGGCTCTCTTGCTTTTAGATCTGGCAGTGTGATAGTATCATGCCACTGGAATAGGAGTGATGCTTACACTCTCCAGCCTCTGCTTTCGGTTACCAACCACCCCCATCATCTTCCTGTGAGAGTGGCCCAGCCTCCACTGCTTAGACAGCAAGAATGTCATAGGGACAGGGGAAAGCAATGACTTGGGACACGTGTCTGTTAGACTGTGCATGCTTGCGAGCTAGGCTGCTTGAGTCGTGTCAGATTCTTTGTGGCCCTATGGACTATAGCCTCCCAGGCTCCTCTGTCCTTGGATTCTCCAGGCAAGAATATTGGAGTGGATTGCTGTGCCCTCCTCCTGGGTATCTTCCTGACCAGGGATCGACGAACCCGTGTCTCTTAAGTCTCCTGCATTGATAGGTGGGTTCTTTACCACTAGTGCAACCTGGGAAGCCCTATGTTAGACTCTAAGGAGCTCAATTCTCCATTGAACAGGGTGGGTCTCAGTGAGACTTGCACGTGAGAGAGAAGTAAAATGATGTAATTACTCTTTTCAGAAATCAGATTGATCATATTCTTTGCAGCCAAAGATGAAGAAGCTCTATACAGTCAGCAAAAATAAGACTGGGAGCTGACTGTGGCTTGGATCATGAACTCTGTACTGCAAACTTCAGACTTAAATTGAAGAAAGGACACAGGACTGTCCAGGTATAACCTAAATCAATTACACTGGAAGTGACAAATAGCTTCAAGAGATTAGGTCTGATAGAGTGCCACTCACTGATAGACATAGTGTCCAGAACCATGGACAGAAGTTTGTGACATTGTATAGGAGGCAGTGATCAAGACCATCCCCAAGAAAAGGAAATGCAAAAAGGCAAAATGGTTGTCTGAGGAGGCTTTACGAATAGCTGTGAAAAGAAGAGAAGCGAAAGGCAAAGGAGCAAAGGAAAGGTATACCCATTTGAATGCAGAATTCCAAAGAATAGCAAGGAGAGATAAGAAAGCTTTCCTCAGTGATCAATGCAAAGAAATAGAGGAAAACAAAAGAATGGGAAAGACTAGAGATCTCTTTAAGAAAATTAGAGATACCAAGGGAACATTTGGCAAAGATGGGCTCAATAAAGGACAGAAATGGTATGAACGACAGAAGCAGAAGAGGTGACAAGAATATACAGAAAAACTATACAAAAAAGATCTTCATGGCCCAGATAATCACCTAGAGCCAGACATCCTGGAGTGTGAAGTCAAGTGGGCCTTAGGATGTGTCACTAGAATGAAGCCAGTGGAGGTGATGGAATTCCAGTTGAGCTATTTCAAATCCTGAAAGATGATGCTGTGAAAGTGCTACACTCAATATGCCAGCAAATTTGGAAAACTCAGCAGTGGCCACAGGACTGGAAGAGGTCAGTTTTCATTCCAGTCTTAAAGAAGGGCAATGCCAATAATGCTCAAAATTCTCCAAGCCAGGCTTCAGTAGTACTTGAACTGAAAATTTCCAGATGTTCAAGCTGGATTTAAAATAGGCAGAGGAACCAGAGATCAAATTGCCAGCATCCACTGGATCACTGAAAAAGCAAGAGAATTCCAGAAAAAACATCTTCTTCTGCTTTATTGATTACATCAAAATATTTGACTGTGTAGATCACAACAAACTTTGGAAAACTCTTCAAGAGATGGGACTACCAGATCACCTTACCTGCCTCCTGAGAAATCTGTATGCAGGTAAAGAAGCAACAATTAGAACTGGACATGAAACAACAGACTGGTTCCAAATTGGGAAAGGAGTACCTCAATGCTGTATATTTCCACCCTGCTTATTTAACTTATATGCAGAGTCAGTAAGTTCTGTCCCTCAGTCATTTCCAACTATTTGTAACCCCACGGACTGCAGCATGCCAGGCTTCCCTGTCCATCATCAATTCCCAGAGCTTGCTCAAACTCATGTCCATTGAGTCAGTGATGCTATCCAACCATCTCAGCCTCTGTCATCCCCTTCTGTTCCTGCCTTCAATATTTCCCAGAATCAGTGTCTTTTCCATTGAGACAGTTCTTTGCATCAGGTGGCCAAAGCATTGCAGTTTCAGCTTCTACATCAATCCTTCCAATGAATATTTAGGACTAATTTCCTTTAGGACTGACTGGTTTGATATACAGAGTACATCGTGAGAAACACTGGGCTGGATGAAGCACAAGCTGGGATCAAGATTGCCGGGAGAAATACCAATAACCTCAGATATGCAGATGACACCACCCTTATGGCAGATAATGAAGAGGAATTAAACAAGGCTATGGTTTTTCCAGTAGTCAAGTATGGATGTGAGAGATGGACTATAAAGAAAGCTGAGCACTGAAGAATTAATGCTTTTGACCTGTGGTGTTGGAGAAGACTCTTGAGAGTCCCTTGGACTGCAAGGAGATCCAACCTGAATATTGGATCTGAATGAAGGAAATTAGTCCTGAATATTCATTAGAAGCACTGATGCTGAAGCTGAAACTCCAATACTTTGGCCAGCTGATGTGAAGAACTGACTCATTAGAAAAGACCCTGATGCTGGGAAAGATTGAAGGCAGGAGGAGAAGGGGACAACAGAGGCTGAGATGGTTGGATGGCATCACCAACTCATTGGGCATGAGTTTGAACAAGCTCCAGGTGTTGGTGATGGACAGGGAAGCCTGGCATGCTGCAGTCCATAAGATCGAAAAGAGTCAGACATGACTGAGTGACTGAACTGACTGAATTTTTCCTTCAATTATGGGTTCTCTAGTTTTAATGTTTTGGTGCAGTGGTGAAGAATCTGCCTGCCAATACAGGAGATTCAAGAAACGTGGGTTTGATCCTTGGGTGAGGAAGATATCCTGGGGGGTAGGACATGGCAACCTCCTCCTCTATTCTTGCCTGGGAAATCCCATGGGCAGAGGAGTCTGATGGGCTACAATCCACCGGGTTACAGAAGAGTCGGACACACCTGGGCCATGGAGCACACTCACCATTGTACAAACTTCTTTAAATCCCTCAGTCCTTTCAGTTCCTGCAACCATGTCCTCAATTTCATAAGAAAGGACTAACTGATCTCTGTAAATAAGATTTAGAAAAAGGCCTGGCATACAATACAAAAAGTATATAAATATTGAAACAACATGTGCAAAGACGATGCAAAAATATTTTGCTTAGGGGCATATAGTCAATTACCATAGAGCTAAACAGAGAAAAACATCAGAACCACCTATGAAAAATTCAGACTTACATTCTTAATTATTTCTAAGATAGCCTCAACTGAAACCACACTTTCATATCCAAAGAACTAAAACACTTGTTTTTAGCCTTGTTCATATAATTTTGTCCTCCAGGATACTAAGAAATTTTGCTTAGAATAGTCTTTCTGTTGTTATTAATTAGTACAACTAGCTAGTCCTAACAGAAAATCTTCCTTGTGATGTTTTCATAACAGATTCACCATCTTGGTTGGTCAAAAGTATTACAATTTCAAGAAAAACAAAACAAGCTATCCCAATTATGTTTTGCCACTTGTCTGACAATTTTATTATTCCTGATGCAATTCCTATCTTGTTGTCTTGTCGTAAAAGCAATTTCTTCAAATTAACCTAGGGAAGATGGGTGGGGAAAAAAAAAGAAAGAAAAGCTCCTCATCTACTTCTAACACCTGGAGAATCAGCAGAGGAGTATAATTTTGTCATCTTTCAAATTAAATCAGATTCTGGGCTTGCTGTTTCTGAAATAATCCAATATAAAGTGGAAGCATTTAATCTATCCATGACCATTCAGGTACATGCTCAATTTATGGAAAATCAATTTCACCTCACAGCCATGTGGCTTTTTCTGATACCCCATTATGATTTCTCTAATTTTTAGAAAACTAGTGACTCATTCATTTGGAAGCTCTCAGAAAGAACCCATTTTCAGCTCAATAAAATCCTTATCCAGGAAAGTGGTCTGGGCTTGGTCACAGTTCCTACACATACTAGGAAACCCATCTTTCCCACTTAGTGCACAACGAAGGGAAGAGGGCAGGACAAAAAACTGTGAAATACTTTTAAAAAGATCTTTGTCAAATTCTGAGGCATCTCTGCCACCATTTGTTTTCATTTTGATTCACTTCATTCATTTGTCAATAAGCTATAGAAATAGAGCTATGAAATGATCATTTCCAGAGAGAATTTAAAAAAAAAAAACAGCTATCTATTAGGACAATTCAAAGAAAAGGTAAATGGCTGACTCTTGATTTTCTAATCTTGGTTTGGTTTGCTGAAAGTCTCTTATTGATACCAACAGGTTTGATGTAGATGGTGGAATCTGGACAGTTAGGAAGCTGGAAGCTTCTGTGAAACCGGGAGGGTCACTACAGTGAGTGCATGAATTTTGGATGGTGGTGTCAGAACTGGAGCTTTTAATGCTGAAGAGAAAAACAACAAAACATAAAGGGAAAAAAGGATGGACAGGAAGTGGAAAGAAAATCATTTTTAGATAAAAATTTATTTAAGAGCATCTTTTTGCCAATTTCACTTATAGGGAAGATATGCCAGATTTGATATACCATTGAATATACAATTGAATGTTTGTGTATTTCCAGGATTATATGTTACTTTTTCGAAGAAAACATATGTTCAGCTTTACTAATCAGTTATGGAATTCTGATAATATGACTTAGGTCTGGTCAATCTTTTTCATGCAGTCTTTCTTACAGCTCAGTTGAGATATTTTTCAGATATAATAAAATTTACCAACTGGAAACAGAGCCAGTATATTTAGTATTTTCACTGAATTGTGAAGCCATCACCACAAACTAGCTTTAAAACATTTTTAATAGGCCCCAAACAAACCCCACATGCATACAATTCCTCCCCATCTCCTTTCCACTCTCTCCCCAGCAGTGCTTAAGCAACCACTAATCTACTATGGATTTGCCTGCTCTAGATGTGTGGCCTTCTATGGCTGGCTTTTATCACTTAGTCTAATGTTTTCAAAGTTCATCCATGCAGTAACATGTATCTGTGCTTTATTAATGTTTTTAAACTTCTGAATAATATTCCTCTGCTTTGAAACACATTTTGTTGATCCATGCATTGCTTGATGAAGTTTTGGGTTGTTTCCAAGTTGGAGGCATTATATACAATTCTGCTAGAATTATTTGTGTACAAGTTTTCTATAGACATATGTTTTTCACTTACTTGGGGTCTACAAATAGGAGCATATTTCTGGTTGTTGTTCAGTCACTAAGTTGTGTCCGACTCTTTGCGACCCCATGGACTGCAGCACGCCAGGCTTGCCTGTCCTTCACTGTCTCCTGGAGTTTGCTCAACTTCGTGTCTGTTTGAGTCAGTGATGCTATCTAACCATCTCATCCTCTGCCGCCCTCTTCTCCTTTTGTCTTCAATCTTTTCCAGCATCAAGGTCTTTACCAATGAGTTGACTCTTCACTTCAGGTGGCCAAAATATTTCTGGATCACATGGCAATTCTATGTTTTAACATTTTGAGAAAATCCTATTTTCTATTTTTTTTATTAGTTTTGCCATACAATGACATGATATCACCATGGGTTTACATATGCTACCCCTCCAGGACCCCCTTCCCTCCTCCCTCCCCCCGGGGAAATCTCGTTGCACCAGCCCCAAGCATCAACCCTGGGCTGGCAATTGATTAGACATATGGTAATTAACATGTTTCAATGCCATTCTCCCAAATCATCCCACCCTTGCCCTCTTCCACAGAGTCCACGTGTCCGTTCTATACATCTGCGTTCCTTTTGCTGTCTCGCATGCAGAGTTCTCGTTACCATCTTTCTAAATTCCATATATATGCGTTAGTATACTGTATTGTTGTTTTTCCTTCTGGCTTACTTCACTCTGGATAAT
>ML660774.1:26030209-26098043 GCA_007570785.1 Antilocapra americana
TGGCCCACTTTTTGATTGGGTTGTTTATTTTCCTAGAATGGAGCTGCAGGAGTTGCTTGTATATTTTTGAGATTAATTGTTTGTCCGTTGCTTCATTGGCTATTATTTTCTCCCATTCTGAAGGCTGTCTTTTCACCTTGCTTATAGTTTCCTTTTTTGTGCAGAAGCTTTTAATTTTAATTAGGTCCCATTTGTTTATTCGTGCTTTTATTTCCAATATTCTGGGAGCCCACTCTCACCACTACTTTTCAACATAGTTTTGGAAGTCTTGGCCACAGCAATCAGAGCAAATAAAGAAATCAAAGGAATACAGATTGGAAAAGAAGAAGTAAAACTCTCTCTGTTTGCAGATGACATGATCCTCTATATTGAAAACCCTAAAGACTCTACCAGAAAATTACTAGAGCTAATCATGAATATAGCAAAGTTTCAGGATACAAAATCAACACACAGAAATCCCTGGCATTCCTATACACTAACAATGAGAAAACAGAAAGAGAAATTATGGAAACAATTCCATTCACCATCGAAACAAAAAGAATAAAATACTTAGGAGTTTTTCTACCTAAAGAAACAAAAGACTTGTATATAGAAAACTATAAAACACTGATGAAAGAAATCAAAGAGGACACAAACAGATGGAGAAATGTGCCGTGTTCGTGGATTGGAAGAATCAATATAGTGAAAATGAGTATACTACCCAAAGCAATCTATAGATTCAATGCAATTCCTATCAAGCTACCAGAGGTCTTTTTCAGAGAATTAGAACAAAGAATTTCACAATTTGTATGGAAATACAAAAAACCTTGTATAGCCAAAGCAGTCTTGAGAAAGAAGAATGGAACTGGAGGAATCAACCTACCTGACTTTAGGCTATACTACAAATCCACAGTCATTAAGACAGTATGGTACTGGCACAAAGACAGAAATATAGATCAGTGGAACAAAATAGAAAGCCCAGAGATAAATCCACGCATCTATGGACACTTATCTTTGACAAAGGAGGCAAGAATATACAATGGAGAAAAGACAACCTCTTTAACAAGTGGTGCTGGGAAAACTGGATAGCCACTTGTAAAAGAATGAAACTAGAACACTTTCTAACACCATACACAAAGATAAACTCAAAATGGATCAAAGATCTAAGCATAAGACCAGAAACTATAAAACTCCTAGAGGATAACATTGGCAAAACACTCTCTGACATAAACCAAAGCAGGATCCTACATGACCCACCTCCCAGAATACTATTTTCTATTTTGATTAGCATTTCCCTGAAGATGAATGATGTTGTCATGTGTTTACTGCATGTCTAAATATTCCTTGGAGAAAGACCTATTCAAATCCTTGGCCATTTAAAAATTAGTTTGTCTTTTTATCGTTGAGGTGTAAGAGTTCTTCATATATTCTGGCTACAAATGTCTTGTCAGTTATATGATTTGCAAGTATTTTTTCCCTGCTCTGTACACACTTTTTCTTTTAGCTTTTGACACATACAAGTTTTAAATTTTATGAAGTAACAGTTTGGTCACTTGTGCTTTGTGGCAGCATATCTAATAAACCATTTCCTAACCTAAGATCACAAAATTTATTCCCGTGAGTTCTATAGTTTCAGCTCTTATTCTTTGAATCATTTTGAGTTATGTTTTGTGCATGGTGTGAGACAGAGATTCACTTTGTTCTTTTCCATATGGATATGCAGTTGCCTAGAACATTTGTTGAAAAAATCATTTTTTTCCTCCAATGAGTTATCTTAGCACCTTTGTCAAAATCAGATTGGCCACAAATAATAGGGTTTGTTTCCAGACTCTCAATTTTATTTCATTGATCTATATCAATGTCAGTTTTTATGACTGTATCACAGTATCTCAATAATTGTAGTTTTGTTGTAGATTTTTAAAATGGAAACTGTGAATCCTTCAGTGTTCATCTGTGTGTGTTTGTTTGTTTGTTTGTTTTCTGAGATTGTTTGGCTGTTATGGGTGCCTTATATTTACCTATGAATTTTAGAGTTAGCTTGTCAATTTCCATAAAAAATTAACAACTGAAATTTTGATAGGGGCTACATTGAATTTGTAGATCAATTTGGAGAATAATGTCATCTTAATGGTGTTAGGTTTTCCAATCCATGATCATAAATGTCTTTTCATTTATTTAGATTTTATTTAGTTTCTTTCAACAATCATTTATAGTTTTCAGTATATATTTATACAAGTTTTTAATTTCTTTTGTTAAGTTTATTCCTGGATTTTTTTTTATATTACAAATGGCATTATCTAGCTAATTTCATTTCCAGATTGTTCATTGCTAGAATATTGAAATATAATTGATGGCTGTATATTGATTTTCTATGCTGCCATGCTTATGAATTCACTCATTAGTCCTTATAGCATTTTAATTGATTCCTTAAAAATCCCTATATACAATATCTTGTCACCGGCAAATAGAAATGGTTTTTTTCTTCCTTTCCAATATGGATGATAATTATTTCTCTTCCTTGCCACTTTTCCTGACTAGAATCACTAATAAAATATTAGATAGAAGTGGTCAGAGCAGATATTCCAATTTTGCCCCTGATTTTATAAGGAAAACATTCACTCCCACTTACTAGGTTAACTGAGGGTTTTTCACAGATAGTCTGTGTGAGGTGAAAACGTTCCTTCAATTCCTTGTTTGTTGAGTGTTTTTATTTTCAAAGGCCATTGAATTGTGTCTGATGTCTTTTTGCGTCTATTGAGGCAATTATGTGGTTTTAATCCTTTAGTCCATCAATTAGGGTAAGAAGTTTACTGTTCGGAGGAGGTAGTCCAGTACTGGGATAAATCTTAGTCGGTTATAATGCATAATCTTTCTTATATGTTTGCCTCATTGGGTTTGCTATTATTTTCCGAGGAATTTTATGTCTGTTTCAACATGGACGTGTGTCTGTGGTTTTCTGGGTTTTGTTGTCTTGGTCTGGTTTTGGCACCAGCAAAATAATGGCCTCATAACAAGAGTTAGGAAGTATTCATCTTTACTTACTCTTATAATTTTTTAGTAGGTGTTTGTGAAGGACTGGTAACAATTTGTGTGTTTTTTATATAAGATTCACTGGCGAAGCCATCTGGGCTTGGCGCTCCTTCATTGAAAGTTTTGAAATAACTAATTCAGTTTTGTTGCTCACTATAGGTTGTTTCAGATTATCTCTTCTTCTTGAGTTGTTTCATTTGCTTTCGTCTTTGTAGAAAGTTTCTCATTTCACTGAGGGTATCTAATATGTTGGCATATGATCACTCATAATATTCTCTCATTACCCTTTATTACTCCACAGTCAGTAATGATGTCCTTCTTTCATCCTTAATTTTAGCAATTTGAATCTTCCTTCTTTTTTCTTGAGGAGTCTAGCCAAAGGCGTATTAATTTGGTTGACCTTTAAAAAAAGGAATCTTTGGTCTCATTATTTTTTCTCTATCATTTTTCTATTTTTTGTTTTGTTAACTCTGCTCACACTTTATTATTTTTTTCCTTCAGCTTGCTTTGATTTTTGTTTATCCTTTATTTTGAAATTTTTATGATGGGAAATTAGATTATTCATTTAAGCTCCTTCATCTTTTGTTTGGATATTTATTTATAGCAATAAGTTTCCTGTAAGCAATGTATTTGCTGCTTCCTGTAAGTTTTGATGCTTTGCTTTTTCATTTTTAGTCTGCTTAAAGTATTTTGTAGTTTTCCATATGCTTTCTTATTTGAGTCATTGGTTACTTCTAAGAACTTAAAAATTTTCACACAGTTGTTAATTTCCAACATTTCCTCTTTTGTTGATGCTTAATTTAATTCTAATGTAGCTGGAAAGCATATTTTGTATAATTTCAACCCCTTTAAATTTATTCAGGCTTGTTATAGCTTACCCTAAGGCCTTACCGTAAGAAGAACATGTTTTCTGCTACTATTGGGAGTCTTCCAGAAATGTCTGTCATATCCAGCTGGTTTATATTGTTATTCAAATATCCTTTTTCCTCATTGCTCTTTTGACTAGCTGTTATTTCCTTTATTGCATGTGGGTGTTGAAGTCACCCACATGACTTTTTATTTTTTTATTTAAGTTCCTTGTTTGTTTCTTCAATTTTGTCATTTTTTTTTCTTCCTATATCTGGAGCTATACACTTAAATCCATGTATGTTTAATATGATTCTATATTCTTCTTTGTGTATTGATCTTCTTAGAGATATGAAACATCCTTCATTATCTATACTAATGCTTTTTTTTAAATCTTAAAGTCCATTTTCTTATATTAATATCATGATTCTGGTTCTTTTTTAGTTAGTGTTTGCATAGATTATCTTTTTCCATCCTTTTACTTTCAACTTATTTATGTCCTTTAGTCTAAAGTGTGTGTCTTGTAGATATCTGTATTTCAATCATTTTTACCCATTTCAGGGAGTCAATTCCTAGGTGGGTTGATAAGAAGTCCAAGGTTCCTGAGGAGGAGAAAGGGGTCTGGGGCTCTCAAGGAGAAAAGGACAAACGGTTTTTTCTACATTGCTTTGTCTTAGTCAATATAACAATGTATCTTGCTCAAGAACATGTTTCTCCTTAACAAGAACCTTCTGACTGACTCTGTCATCTTAAAATGCATAATATGGGAGTGGGTCTGGTATTGTTTGTCCTAATCTTGTTGATTTAAGATGTATGTTGTGGAAGCGGGTCTGAAAAAAGTATATAAGGCCTTGATAAGACTACCTTGGGGGGCATTCTCCGTACCTCTTCTGATGTCTATGTCAGAAGGTTTCTCTGTCCCTTTTCATACTTTAATTAAACTCTGCTACACAAAAGCTCTTGAGTGATCAAGCCTGGTCCCTGGTCCCAAAGCTAAATTTTCCTCTTTGGGGATCAAAAATCTGACATCGTTTACCGTAAGCTATCATCTTGGGGGCTCGTCCCGAATCTTCAGGACAAGGTAGGACCACTCCGAGCTCTAGCCTCTCTGCGTTCTCAGTATGCATGTTTTCTACTTTACTTTCCTAACTCTACGGTGTGCTTGTGTGAATGAATGAGATGCCCTGTGCAGAGCAAGCGATGGGGCCTGCTCTGCGGTTTTGTGGTGCCTGGAAATGACTGAAGGCAGCCCGAATAAGGGAGGCCTTGTCAGGGGGTTTATACCCACCTGCCAAGGCCAAGAGGCACCCAACATCCCTGCTAGGGGAGCAATCAGAAATGGGCAAAGTGTGTGGACCAAACTTTCCTTTCTCTGTCAGCTTTTCCTGGTCTCTTTGACCATTTCGTAATTGCATGGGGGATCAGAACGACTAACCTAATTTGTTGGCTCATAGACTTTCAAGGGAATTGTGATCCATGCCGTTACTATGTACTTTTACTTAGACCCTACATATGGAAGTGCTTAGCCTTGCTAGACCTGGCAAGCCTTGCTACAAAGTTACGAAGAGCACGTTTGGGAGTGAGGCGGAACTCTAGCTCCAGGAACATCTCTCAGGCTAGAGGTGACTCCCTTGGTTGCCTGCCTCAGGGGCCAGCAACCTCAAAGTGAGTCTTTGGCATGGCTGTGCCTCCTGTCTATATGGATAGACCCACTACGGGTGACCATGAGGTTTTTGAGGGCACAGATCGGGAACTGCAGGAGCTGGTCAGGGTGGAAGCGCAATGGGCTTCTCCCTTTGGTAGTGCTAGCTCTCAGTGGGCCAGAGGAGGCGCTCTGATGGCTTTTGGCTCACCTCCTTGGATACTCTTTTTGTGGAATCTGCGGAAACGAACTGGAAGGGTTGGTCCTAACAGCTCGAGGACAAAAATCACTCTTTGCTCGCTGGCCAAGCCTCCACCACCTCTTTTGCTATCACATATGCTGGCTTGGTGACACTGAGAAGGGACAGCTCGGTTGTTGTTCATCCCTTATGACTCACCCTTTCTGCTGCAGTCAGGACTGTACCCAGGAATGTGCCCGGGCACACATAAGACAGATGCTTCCCCTAGTAGTCCTAGCTTGGGAAACATTCTGGGAAATCACTCTGGCAAATCAAATCAAGGTATTGGTGGTATGGAACTAAATCAATCTAGGATGGCACCAGATCTACCCCTGGTGCATCTCCATCCCACCTCGGTGTTAGAACCGGGAGGGACGAGTAAGATGCCCACGTCAATAAGGGACAGACTAAGTCTGACCAGGGAAGAAAAGCTTCGGTGGAGAGTCTGTCTACACTCCCATCTAGAGCAGGGAGAGACTCCTCTAGTGGAAGGAAACCACAGCTTTTTTCTTTCTTATAGATGGGAGCTAACAGTTCCAGAAACACTCCTTTAAAATGTATTTAAAAAAATGCTAAGACAAGTTTGATCCCCAGAGTTTAAAAAGATACTCCTGATCTTCTTCTGTGATACTGAAAGGCCACAGTATTCTTTGGAAGACAGGGAACTCTGACCTGTTGAAGGATCTCAATTATTACTGTTTTACAACTAGATCAGTTCTGCAGAACATAAGGGAAATTGGTGGAAGTGACATATGTGTTGTTCTTTTTCTCTCTGCGAGACATGCCAGACTTTCGTCCTAAGGGTGCAGATTTGGGTGTGAAACCTACAGCTGCCTCCTGTTCTCATACTTGGCCCCTTTATCTGGGACTCCCAACTGAACAGGCTGAGAGTTAGGGCACGCTTCCAGGAGGGGTTGCCTCTGTCCCGGCAGAAATTCAAACAGTGCCAGTTGTGGTCAAGACTATCTAGAGAATCCAAAAAGTACACAGAAGCCTTTATGGGACTAACTTTACTTTATGAGCTTACTTGGAGAGATGTAATGTTATGTCTTGAGACAGACGCTGACTCCTGACTCGAGAACTTTAGTTTTAGGGGAAGCTACTACTTTTGGAGATAAATGGCTTGAATGTGAGAGAAAGGGAAAGAGGGAACATGAAATAGCCCTCCTTCCTACTGTGAGCCAAGTGGTTCCAATAACAGAGTCTCTTGCTGGATATATTCTTGAAGGACTTAAGCAAGCACACGCTAAGTCTTAAAACTATGCTAAGTTGGCTGGCATAGAACAGGGAAAGAAGGAAACTCCTCATAAATTCCTAGATGGACTATGGGAGGCTCTCTGCAAGTTTCCTGACATTGATCTCAAAGTTACAGAGGGAGAAATGATCTTAAAAGATAGATTTCTCACTCAGTCAGCTCTAGATATCTGCCGTAAGTTACAAAAACAAGCGTTTGGACCAAATCAATCTTTAGAAAAACTGTTGCAGCTGACTTAGACAGTATATTACGGTAGAGATGATGATGAGGGAAATAGGAAAAAATAACCAGGCAAAAGACTGAAGCCCCAACAATGGCTGTTAGATCTGCTCTGAAATAGTCTGAGGAAACATGCCCAGAGGAACCCAGATTAAAAGGGAGGGACTTGTTGTTACTGTGGAAACGACGGGTATCTCAAGCAGGATTGCTCTCTCCAGCATCTAAGCCACCTCCAGCTCCAGGTCTGGTCTGCAAAGGACAATACTGGAGAGCAAACTGCCCTCCGAGGTGTAGGCCCCAGCGGTCAGACTCTCAAGACAATCGGGGCTGAAGGTGTCCGGGGGTCCCCACCCAAGCTCCCGTCTTAATTACACCTGAGGAACCCTGGGTATTAATAACTGTGGGGGGTCAATCAGTCAATTTCTCTTGGACACTGGGGCAACTTCCTCTGGGTCTGCTGAAGCCCCTGGCCTACCTTCCTGCTGATCCACTACTGTAATGGAACTGTCGGGACGAGCCATCCTTTAAGCTACAACTGGGACTCTGTGCTGTGTTCACGGGATGCTAATCATGCCACAGTCTCCCTCACTGCTTCTGGGGAGGGATATACTGAACAAGATCCAGGCCTCATGGATGTGGAACCAGCTCTTTTTAATGGAACAAACTAAATCCTAGAGTGTGGACTCATGGAAAAACCGTGGGTCGAGCACAAAATGCTGTTCCCGTCTTTATGAAACTCAATGACCCTCACCTATTTTCACATCAAAAGCAGTATCCACTAAAGCCAGAGGTTAATGAATAGGTGAAATCTTACGGTACCAACTTCTCATGATGTAAGTGGGATCTTAAACAATAAAGTTCAGAGCAACAGTGCTCCGCCTTTAAGCTGGTGTAACTCAAGGGGTGTCAAAAGCTCCAGAAATAGAATATCACTTACACTGTTTCTGGAGACCCTGATCTTCAGAAAAAGTTGAAAAGGCTAATGACATTATTAAAAGACAGCCATGTAAGCTAACTCAGGAAACACAAGACAGTTGGTTTACAGTTCTGCCCATAGCTTTAATGAGGGCTCGAACTGCTCCCCCTCCCCCCCAAAAAAAGAAAGGACTGTCTCTATGACAGACTATTTTTTTGTGCACAGATATTGTCATAGATCTTGAAGCCTTAAAATTAACCATGTGACTCAGCTTTTAGCTTTTCAACAGACATTATCAGGAGGTTAACTCCTGATCCAGCCTTTGAGTCAAACAAGCTGCTGTTTGAGCCAGGAACGGAGGTGGCCCTGAGCTTCTGGGTGGGCTTGCTTCTGTTGACTTCTGCTGAGTCTGCCATTTGACCCTCAGACAGCGTCTTCCTGTCCTGGACTCATTCCTGTGCTGCATTCCACAATTGACATAATTGCTGGGTCTGCAGAGCACTCCCTGCCTCATCAATTGAAGACTTCCCATGGTGGATTTCTCCTCTTCAAAGAAAGGACTTTCTTCAACTCTCAGAATACTTTTCACCAACAACAATCATGTGTGATGCCTCTTCTTGATCTGATGACATCTCGCAATCCTAAGATGGAGTGATGTAACTATGGACATAATGTCACTTTTAATTTTGATTAAGTTTTAACTTGGTTTAATGACTCTTTTGCCTTACATCTGAAACTGGTTTTACAGTTTGCTTCTAACCGTCTGAAAGCTTTTAAGTTACAAATGGTTGTCCAAGCTCTTACAAGTGCCACAACCTCTTTCAACTATTGCTTGGGGCCCCTGGATCAGAGACCCTCAATATGAGGGTGAGGAGAATACGTTGCCTCAGCAATTTAGGGACCACACCCCTCAACAACAGGAAGTAGTTATGGACTTAAAATGACACCCCTTTCCCTTGGCAACATAATTCTCCTAAAAGAAAAAGGCAGGAGGCAAAAGAAACGCAGATGTATAGAACAGTCTTTTGGACTCTATGGGAGAGGGCAAGGGTGAGATGATATGGGAGAATGGCATTGAAACATATTAATCATCATATGTGAAATCAACCGCCAGCTCAGGTTTGATGCTCAGGGCTGGAGCACCGGGTTGACTCAGAGAGAGGGAATTGGGAGGGAGGTGGGAGGAGGGTTCTGGAAGGGGAACACATGTATACCCATGGCAGATTCATGTCAGTGTATGGCAAAACCAACATGATAATGTAAAGAAAATGAAAATAAATAAATAAAAAAACAAAAAAAAAAAGAAAAAGGCAGGAGGAGGGCGTCAATTCCTAGGCAAGTTAATAAGTTCAGAGGTTCTCGAGGAGAGAGGGGATTGGAGTTCTCAAGCAGGAGGAAAGGACAAATATCTTTTTTTCTTCTGCATTCCTTAGTCTTAGTCACTTAATAAGTTTTCCTCTTTAAGCCAGGAATAGATGATTACACAACAAACAACTGGGTTAAACTCTACTAAGGATTATATAACAACAATGTATCCTGTTTAAAGACATTTTCTCCTTCCTGAAAACCTTCTGGCTAATCCTGTTATCTTAAAATGTAAATTATGGGAGTGGGTCTGGTAAGATCTTTATAACCTTGAGACATTCTCTTGATTCATTTTAATAACTAATTAAAAAGTATGTAACTCCCTTGCTAACACTAGCCACGGGGCCACTCTCCATCCCCCTCCTGATGTCTGTGTCAGAAGCTTTCTTTGTCCCTTTTCTTACCTTAATAAAACTCTGTTACACTAAAGCTCTTGAGTGATTGAGCCTGGTCCCTGATCCCAAAGCTAAATCTTTGGAGATCACCAATCCACCATCATCCACAGTAAGCTATCACATTCTATCTTAGACATTTGCTTAATTAGCATAGTTTTATTTAATATGATTACTGATAAAATAAGATTCTTCTCTGCCATTTTTCCTAAACGTCTTATGTCTTTTTTAATCCTCTATTCCTCAATTTTCTTTTGTTGTTGTTATTAAATTGCCATTTTCCAGTGTATGATTTTGATTACATTGTTTGTCTTTCCCTGCATTTTTAAAGTTACTTTCCTAGTGAGTAATTGTTCTGGTGATTATATTTAGCAAACTAATGAAAAGTGATCTATTTAGGATTAATATAAATTTAATTTTAATAATATATGAAATTTTGTTCCAGTAAGTTTTTACATATTATGCAGCTATAAAAATGGTTATCTAATGATTGCTTCATGCAATTGTCTTTCAAAATAGATTGGATAAAAATTGTCATTAACAAAAATATGTTATAATGTCTTTCAGAATACTTTTATATTGCTTCTATTGGTGCTATTTACATTTTTGTGTGAATTTGAGTTACCATCTAATGTGTTTTCATTTCAGCCTGAAGACCTTTTTTTACTGTTTTCTATAGTTATAAATTCCCTTTCTTAAAAGGGCATAATTTCCCCCTCAATTTTTAAAAGTGTAGCTAAATATACAAATATTGGTTTACAGGGCTTTTCTTTCAAAAGTCTGAAGATGTCATCCAGTAGGGCTTTTTAGTCTTCATAGTTCCCAATGAGAAATCAGTCTAAACTTGATGAAGATGCCTTGCCTGAGATGTCATTTTTCTCTTAATCTTTTCAAGATTTTCTCTTTGTCTTTGATTTCATCAATGTCTGTGATATGTCCAGGCTTGTTTTTTCCTGAGTTTATTCTACTTGAAGTTTGTTGAGCTTCTTAAATGTAGATTAATATTTTTATCAGATATGAGAAGTTTTTATCATTACTTCCTTTAATATTTTTCTGCCTTTTTCTTGGTTCTTTTTCTGGGGTCTCACTAAGCCTATGTTAATACACTTGATGGTTTCCAACAAGTCTCTAAGACTTGGTTCATTTTTCTTCATTTTTCCCCCTTCTTCAAAATCTGGATAGTATCTCTTGACTTATCTTCAAGTTCACTGATGTTTTTCTCCTGCCAGCTCAAATTTGTTGCTGAGCCCCTCTTGGTAATATTTGTTTCACTTATTATACTTTTCAATTCCAGAATTTCTACCTGTATTTTAAAAATTTGCCCTTATATTGATGGTCTCTATTTGATCACACATCATTGCTATACTTTTCTTTAGACGTAGTTTCCCTTAGTTCTTCAAACAAATTGTATTTATAATTGCTGATTGACAGCTTTTGTCTTCTAAGTCCATAACCGGTACTCTCAGGGACATTTTTGCTGGTTCTTTCTTTCAGTTGTGTATGTGACATATTCCTCTGTTTTCTTGCATTTCTCATAATTTTTTTTTGTTGAAAATTGGACATATAGATAATATAATATTTCAACACTGGTATCAGATTCCTCTGTCCCCAAGGTTTGTTTTTACTGTCTTATCATTGCTGTTTTTGCTTTGAATTGGTGCTGATTTATTTAGCAACTTCCTTGTACTAAATCTATACATTCTGTTTTCTCTCCAGTGTGGCTTATGAGTTGTCTTCTCCTGTTTATTTTTAAGTACTTGGTTCCATTTTTAAATCTAGCTTCCTACAGGTCACATCTGGGGTCAATATAATTTGGTGGTCAGCCAATAACTGGTCATACTTTCTTAAATATCTTGCCTTTATATCTTTACCCTTTGCCACAGGGATCTGTGTTACACAGTCCTTCTCTGTTTGAAAAATAAGGTGCAAAGATATTAGCAATTCTCTAGGTTTGAGACTGAACACATCCTTGCAAAGGTCTCATCACAAATAACCTCTGTGACATCCTTGATGAGATTTGGTTTCTCCAGTCAGACATTTTCCTGACTCACTGAGCATCACCTTGGGAGAATTACTAAAGCATTCACAACAGGGGGATATAAGAAACATAAAGGGAAGTACCCACCAGGCATTTGAAGAGATTTCCAAAGATGATATTCTTCTAACTCCCTTTGTAGAACTAGGTACCATCGTTGCCGACCCACAGGACTGATGTGAATGCTATTCTCCTTCCCGGATGGACACTTGGCAGAACAGTCTCCTCAGCATAGCTCCTTAGAAAACAAAGCCTTTAGGAGGAGGGTAGCTTCATTTGCTTAGTTCTGCTTTGCTGGATTTTCTTAATGTTCATGTTTTTATTTACACACCTGTCTGCTGCTGCCCCTGGGACATTTTGTCTTGATTAGCTCACAGGTTCATCTGCAGGGGGGGCGGGGATGTCCGGTGGTGGTTTAGTTGCTAAGTCCTGTCTGACCCTTGCGATCCCATGGACTGTAACCCGCCAGTCTCCTCTGTCCATGGGATTCTCCAGGCAAGAATACTGGAGTGGGTTGCCATTTCCTTCTCCAGGGGATCTTCCTGACCCAGAAATCAAACCCAGTCTCCTGCACTGCAGGCAGATTCTTTACCGACTGGGCTACGAGGGAAGCCCCAAGCCCTGCAGGTTCATTAAGAACTCTCAGCTCTCTTTTTCTAATTCTGGCGAATGTTACCATGAACATATTCATATATTTCTAATCCTCAAGAGGTAAAGAGCACTAATACTCCCTTTTTATTAAGCAACTGCAATAAGGCACAGACTTTGAAATAAAATACTTATTGATCGATTGTTGTGTTAGGGAAGCAGATGTCTAGCAGACGATATCTACTATTTGATTCTTAATTCATACAAGAGACTGTCCATAACACCCTAGTTTGACACTAGAGATAATTTCACAAAGGGTAGTTTTATGTATGATGGGAGGGAGGTACATCTCTGAAACAGGAAGAAAATTTAGGGAGTTCCCTGGAGGTCTAGTCCTTAGGATTCAGGGTTTTCACTGCCATGGCCTGGGCTCCATTTCTGGTTGGAGAACTGAGATCCTGCAAGCCACTCAAGCTAGATTAAAAAAAGAGGAAGCAAATTTATTCCCCACTCACCACTGAAGCTTTAATGCCTCAACAGTGACTAACCCTTTCAAGGGTATGATACTGGTAGTACTTGTACTTGGCTGAAAGTAAATATATCCAAAGTAAAATGTTAAATAGCAGATTTTGTTTAATATTGAACTTCTGCTATGTTGAAGACATTGTACTCTACAGTGGGGATACAGTAGAAAACAAAATAGATATGCTTCCTAAAATCATGGGGCTGACAGCAGTAAGAAGAAATAAAGCAGATAATTTAAATGATGTGCATATTGCTATGCAATATTACATTTCAAAAGAAACACTGGGAACCATCTATAAGAGTGTATCCAAGGAACTTGATTCAAACTGGAGATTAAAGACGTTTTTTTGGGGGGGGAAGTGACACGTGGGGATAAAATATGAGGAAAGAGTAGGGTGCAATCAAATGAAGAAGCAGAAGCAAAATACAGACAGAGATTACAAAGATCTGGATCCAATCCAGAAGGAAAAATGGCACATTTGAGAGTTGGAAAGGGGACCTGTGTGCGGAGGTACAAAGAACAAAGGAAAAGCTGCACCAAGACCAGGTTGAAGAGACAGGTGTGTGCTCCATCACACAGTCTTAGGCCAGGGTTAGTATTTTGTGTTTATCATCAATGAAATGGGCATCTGCTTAAGGGTCTTACATTTAAGGATGATGACGTTATAGCTACATTTGGGTAAAAATCATTAAGGGTAAATGTGGAAGATAGGTTTGATTAGAAAGAGACTAGTTCTTTTTCTCTTTGGGGCTGCCTGTGCAGCATGTGGGATCTTAGTTCTCCAACCAGTGATCAAACTTGTACTCCTTGCATTAGAAGCATGGAGTCTTAACCACTGGACAACCAGGGAAGCCTGAGAGTGGCTCTTGAAAAGATCAAGTAGAGATAATATGTTTTCCAAAGATATATATTAAGATCCATAGAAGTTGATGATTGTTTGAAAATATGGCAGGTGGTAAAGGGATAGAATAAGATAGCTTATTCAACTCATATGCAGAGTACGTCATGTGAAAAGCTGGGCTGGATGAAGCACAAGCTGCAATCAAGATTGCCGGGAGAAATGTCAATAGCCTCAGATATGCAGATGACACCACCCTTATGACAGAAAATGAAGAACTAAAGAGCCTCTGGATGAAAGTGAAAGAGGAGAGTGAAAAAGCTGGCTTGAAACTCAATATTCAAAAAACTAAGATCATGACATCTAGTCCCATCACTTTATGGGAAATAAATGGGGAAACAATGGAAACAGTAACATTTATTTTCTTGCGCTCCAAATTCCCTGCAGATCATGACTGTAGCCATGAAATTAAAAGACACTTGCTCCTTGGAAGAAAAGCTATGAACAAACTAGACAGCATATTAAAAAACAGAGACATTATTTTGCCGACAAACATCCATCTAGTCAAAGCTATGGTTTTTCCAGTAGTCATGCATGGATGCGAGAGCTGGACCATAAAGAAAGCTGAGTGCCAAAGAATTGATGCTTTTGAACTGTGGTGTTGGGAGAAGACTCTTGAGAGTCCCTTGGACTGCAAAGAGATCCAACCAGTCAATCCTAAAGGAAATTAGTCCTGAATATTCATTGAAGGACTGATGCTGAGGCTGAAACTCCAATACTTTGGCCACCTGATGTGAAGAACTGAATCATTGGAAAATACCCTGATGCTGAGAAAGATTGAAGAGAGGAGAAGGGGATGACAGAGGCTGAGATGTTTGGATGGCATTAGCAACTTGATGGACATGAGTTTGAGCAAGCTCCAGGAGTTGGTGATGGACAGGGAAGCCTGGCGTGCTGCAGTCCATGGGGTCGCAAAGAGTGGGACATGACTGAGTGACTGAACTGAACTGAACTGAAAGAGATAGAGATATTAAAAATTGCTATAAGAAGTTTAATGGTGACCCAGTTCATTTAAAATTAGTTTAATGCAGGATTGAGTATCGAGGAGGTAGAGAGAAAAGGAGAGAAAAAATTAAGTGACTATAAGATTTCTGTCTTGAACAATAAAGCCAATTGTGACCCCATTCTCTAAGACAGAGAGTGCTGGACAGGAAATAGACTTGAAAGGAAAGAGCTCTCTTAGGTATGTCATCTTTGCGACTTTTGAATGGAAATGCTAAGGAAGTTATTGAATATATGTATGGGGAATATATGTATGTGGAAATAAAAAGAGTGATTTCAGCTGGAGATGCAAATTTGAATCAGACGGTAAGTGGTAATGAAAGCCACGAACATGGTTAGAAGGGCCTGAAAAGATGCACAGTGCGTGCCTGGACACAAACAAAAACCCCCATCACTAAGTGTGTTAGCCTGAGCTTACAAAAGAACGAGAAAGACGGCAGGTAGAGAAGCATTAGCTCTCATAAGGAAACATCCATATTAAAACCCTGAAGGAGCGCGAACTTCCCTGGTGGTCCACTGGTTAACACTTGGCCCCCTACAGGGACATAGGTTTGATCCCCAGTTGGATGAGGTTTCTAGTGCCACGCAGAGTGGCCAAAACTAAACCAAATGCACTTGAAGAAGCAAAAGCCAAAAACTAAACCGAAACCCTCTTTGAGCCTTTTTCGGCGCATTTTAAGATACTTAAAACATTTCTATAGACCTGGTGGCTCAGACCGTGAAGAGTCTGCCTGCAACGCAGGAGACGCGGGTTCGATCCCTGGGTCGGGAAGATCCCCTGGAGAAGGGAACGGCAGCCCACCCCAGTGTTCCTGCCTGGGGAGTCCCACGGATGGGGGAGTCTGGTGGGGTACAGTCCGCGGGGCCTCGAAGAGCTGGACGCGACCGAGAGACGAGCGCTACCACTTTCATAGACCCGACACAGGACGGCTCTGTTCCACGGGCTTTGTTGAAGAGTTACTCCTATAGCATGCAAAATAGTAACGTAAGATTTACATATATATTAAATTAGGATTAGAAATAATATAGTTAGATCAGTTAGATTATTATTTACTGTATTTTGTTTACTGTATTTTGTTTACTGTATTTTACCTATACAATCAGTCAAAATGAACAGAGACTTTAAACTCTGCCCTGGATAATCCATTTCTTATCTACCTTCATAAGCTTCTAGCAGATTCATTTAATGTATGTTAGTTGGCACATAAATATTTTTGACATTTATGCTACTATTTTTGATTATTTCCATTATTTATCTAATGTTTTATCCTTTAGTGCTTTTTTCTCTGAAGTTTACTATATTGATGTTAACTTTGTGACCCCATTTGTTCTATTTATTTTTCCATTCCTTTTGGTTTTAATCTTTTATCTCCTTCTTAATTTCATGTGTTGATTAGATAATACAAGCTCATGGTATGAAATTCAAAGGGAACAGAACAATACACACTGAAATGTAAACCTCCTCTGCCTCTGCCCCAACCAAGCATCACCCTTCCCAGGAGGCAGATCCTTTAACAGCTTTTAGAGAATCCTTCCAGAAATCTCTAAATATATAAGAAAATGGATTATACATATAATTTTCACAGAAATGTTAGCAAAACACACTCATTGTTCTTTACCTTGCCCATCACCTATCATGATAGTTCTTCCACACAAAGTCTATGTTGTTAATAACTACATCGATTTCCCATAGTTTTTTAACCAGGCCCCTGTTATGAATATGTACGCTTTGTATTTAGCATATAATTAGACTTTGATACTTGACTGTAGAAATCAAACAAGGCTTATAGTTTGAGTTTTGTTGCAGGATCAAAGTAACAGAAATCTCTGGCTTTCAATATATAAAATGTAGTATCTCACCTATTTGGAAACCTAGATATGATCAGTGGCTCCATTATGTCACCATGCACCCATGATCTTTCCATCTCCCAATAATTCTATCTCAGGAGTGACTTCATCTTCAATCTTGTTCTCTTAATAGTTTTAAGATGGCCTATAGCAGAGGCTGTGATTTCTTTCCTTCAGTGGATTAGAGATGACTTAGATCTCTTGAATGTATGGGAACTAAGCCTGGAAGGAATTCTATATACCAATTAAATTATTCAGAATTATCTTCAGTAGTGGGGAGAATAATGTGAATACCAAAATGTTTGGGTTCTGTTAGAAAAGATGTGATGAATGAATATTAGGAATGCAGCCAAATGTACACTATATTTTTTCACCTTGAAAGACTTTGGCTTTATGGGGTTTCTTTAGTGGTTGAATGGCTAAGACTTTTCCCTCCCAGTTCAAGGGGCCCAGGTTCAAACCCTGGTCAAGGAACAAGATCCCATATGCTGCAACTAAAAAAGAAAAAGATTTTGGCTTTAAATAGCAAAGTATCTACATTAATTCTGTTTTATTGTCAATACTAATGCATTTTGTTCCAATCCCACTTTTTGTTTTTGTGCTTATTCTTAGTATTCTATCATTTATTTTATGAACTGTATTGTAGTCAATATTTTATACATCTTATTATTATTTCATTATTAGTTTTTCAATAAAAATTAATCTATGCATTTCTAGTTATCAATAGCAATAATGAAACTAGCAATTCTTTATATAAATGTTATATAAAGAATCATATTATATAAGAAGTAGCATACTTTTGCTTTCCGTCCATCAACTTTCCAATTTTTTCCCATAAATTTGTTGCTTTATGGAAAAATAGTAATAAACCTTACTGCTATTATTGTTAATTTGTATTTCATATGTTCTAGTTAAGGAATTATGTTTGCCTTCCATATTGCTGCAAAATTTAAATATACATATACATATATAACATATATATAAATATATTCTATGCTATGTCTAACTAGCTGTGATTCTCACCATTGGTCCTTTTATGTCATGAATTTCTTATTTACGAGTTTTGAAGTTTGATTGACGACTTGTTCAATAAGAGTATATCTGAAATTTTTGTTTTTCTCGAAGGATAACTGGCAAAGCAAAGCAACAGTATGTCAATTTGGCTAGCTTTTTTTTTTTCTCCCTGGTGTAAACTTAAGACAATGGGGTGTATTTGCCTGGGCTCTCAAGTCATTCATCAACGATGCAAAGAAGCCAGGACTGTGAGAAATACTTTATGGTGATAAAGAAAACAGTAAATCCCTCTTTCAAGAAGCCTCAGAAGAGACAGAGCTGACCTTGGCCTTTGGTTCCCCACAGCAGCTGATAGCCATGCTACAGAGTGCCCTGTCCAGCTTTACAAAGTTTCCTGACTGTTTGTTTTAATCCCAGTCCTTCAGCAGTCCCAGTGATTCATGAGTGATCTATTATCCTAATTTTACATTTTGCTTAAATCATTCAGAGTTGGTTTCTTATGTTTCAAACCAAGCTGCTCCTTGGACTGATGGGGTTAAGTATCCGATATTTGGTTGTTTTGTTTGCCTTAACCTCCCAGTGAAGCACAGTCTTCAAGTGCTGTTCCTCAGCACAAGGAAATAAATCTCTAGCAAACACTCTCCCCAGTGCTCTGAGAGCCAATCCTTTCCCCTGGCCAGAGCCTTGTTAAATCAAAAGGTTTAAGGGGGATTTTCTCAAGAGCTGCTCTACATGCTTCCTACTGATACTTATTTTTATTCAGAGAGGTTGCTGGAAGCCACCCTTTATTGAACAACCTCAATTTCTTCCCATCAGCACTCTATCTAGAGATTTCTCAAAGATGCTTGTCTGTTACCGGTTACCAACTCTAATGTCAGGTATTTTTTCTCTCTATGCTTTCTACTCCATTGACTGTTTGATGGGTGACCCATAAGAGGGTAGTATACCTTACTATGTGATCAGATGTTACTGCTTAACCAGGTAGGTGTGTTGCATAAAGTAGCCATTAGAATAATGTATGTTTAAACTGTATCAAGGCTAAGAAAGCTTGTAAATTGCTTAGATCTTGCCTGACTTTCTGACCACCAACTCATCTTGCCTTTTGTACTTGATGAAAAATGTGTAAGAGTGATGTACATATTGAAATAGATCCTGGATTCTGGTTTTCATCCTTACATTTCAAGGTAGAACGCATTAAAATCTCAGAGAGTCTGAATGATCACCTCCTAGGGTTTGACAACTATATCCAATGAATATTTTATGATTAGCATAATGCTTTCTTCTTTGCCCAAAGCTTTGCCTTCACTCTGACCTCAAGACATTAGTCAGCCCAAAGATTTACCCTGCTCCTGATACTCCAGCCTAAGAACTTTTTTAGCCTACCCAGTAAGCAGTGGAATTCACGTGCTCATTTGCTCTAACAATTTAGAATTTTCTGTATGCAATTCTCCCCTGCTACAACTTCATACGACTCCTTTTATTTGTAACATAGCAGGTCTCTTTCCTTACAGCTAAAGCTTTCCATATACTCCACACATGTACACAATATTTGGGAGAGAGAAAAAAGTCTCTCCATTACCTGAGATCATTTGCATTAATTCAGGATTTAAATTCTCATTTTGACATAAGCTCAGTGCCTCCTTTTTTAAACAAATAATTTTCTCAATTTGCTTAAGCCACTGACTAACTCATAAACAGACGTGAGCTCTTGGAATTATCCTCTTTGATTCCTTACTGACCTTCTTTCTGTCATTAGTTAAAAATCTCATTACTAATAAACACAAAGGTTTCTATTTTTACAGCAAAAAATTAATAAATTCTAAGAGTTTTCCTTGTGTATCAGCCTAAGAGAGAACAGAAGCAAAGGCAAGGATAAAAATTAAGGAGGAAATTCAAAAGTGAATATTTCTGCAGTCCTAGATGCAAGGGTTTTCTTAAATTTTGGCAGATTGGTTTCATAGCTTGGTAATTCAGGTAGGTGGCATATGTATGAAAATGCCAACAAATTTCCTCTCAAAGATTTTTTTCCCTACAAATCCTGTCAATTAAAAAAATTCTTATAAATGATTTAGTTCTACATTTTCTAAAATAAAATGATATTCTTAGCCAATGTTTTTCTTATCTTCCTTACCCCATGGCAAACATTTCCCCTAAATAATTTACATAATTCTTCAGAATGTGATTTAAGGAATTTGTGATTGCCTAGTCTCTTCTTTGAGGAGGGCATGGCAGCCCTCTCCAGTATTTTTGCCTGGAGAATCACATGGACAGAGGAGTCTTGCAAGCTATAGTCCACAGGGTCACAAAGAGACACGACTGAAGCAATTTAGCATGCAATGCACACAGTCTTTTATTTATGAGAACAGATCATTTGTAAGATAATCTCAAAATATTAAAATGATTAAATAAATGACCTTAAATGAGTGGCTTCTATTAATTCTCTTGCCTGAGACTCCCTTTGAAACCATATCGTCCTAGGACAAGGTCATCCCTACCATCGGGTCCTCTGTTTGTCATTGATAGTTGGGACGATGCTCCAGCTCCTGTGTGCAGACAAGAGCTTGTAAAGATCATGTATTTTTCCCAAGAGAGATTCTTGATGATGAAAATCAGTATCGAAAAGCTACCATCATCAGTGAGTTGTGGCAACAGCGTCACACCAGCTCCTCCAGGGTCCCGAAGCCCCTATCTGACCCCATCTTTAGTCGGACCCCACCTGTCTAGGGCTCTAAGTGAAAGTGTCAGTTGCTTGGTAGTGTGTGACTCTTTGCAACCCCATCAAGCTCCTCTGTCCATGGAATTCTCCAGGCAAGAATACTGGAGTGGGTTGCCATCTCCTTCAGGGGATCTTTCCAACCCAGGGATCAAACCTGGGTCTCCTGCGTTGCAGACAGATTCTTTACCATCTGAACCACCAGGGAAGTCCAGGGCTCTAGTGAGGGAGCTTCTCCCTCCTCTGCCTGAGTATCAATCATTCCAGGTCAACAATATTGAATTTTACCTGACCGCCTGGAAAGTAGCAAAGATTCAGAAACCCCCTCATCCTTTATCATGTTCCTGAGAAGTCTCATTGCCAAGAATCATCACCTCCCCATGATTTATTTAAGACTTCGGGCTGTCCCCTGTTTTCCTATGATAAGGTCACATTCCAAAGTCTTTTATGGGCCTCATAGTGATGAGAGGAGCTGCTTATCCCCACTGATCAGTAAGAACAAAATGCTTATAAACCAAATGCTGATTAAGGGTCTCTCCTTCTGGGATGTCCCTGGTGGTCCAGGGCCTAAGACTTCACGCTCCCGATGTAGGGGGCCCAGCTTCAATCCCTGGTCAGGGAACCAGATCTCACCTGCTGCAACTAAGAGTTTGCATGCCACAACTGAGTCCTGACACAGACAGATATATAAGCAAATGCATTTTTTAAAAGTCTCTCCTCCCATGGCCCTGAAATTTGACTTACCTCAGCACACAGCCCCCCTTTGAAGCCCCTCCAGGAAATAAGCTTGTTTCAGGATGAAACCTGCTCTCATCTGTTATTCCACCACGCCATTCTTTCATTCCATTCTTTCTAGCCTTGTTTATGCCTTTCTGTAAACGAAAGGCTTTTTTGCCTAGTTCTTCAGATGCTTGTAGATATGATGTCATGGCTTTCTTTTTCCCTGAGCCCTCTCTCCTTTTGCCCTTTCCCCCCCACCCCCTCCTCCAATAATATTTCTGAATAAAGTGTCTCCTTACCAAGTTTCTTGGAGAAGAAAATGGCAACCTACTCCAGTCTTCTTGCCTGGAGAATTCCATGGACAAAGGAGCCTGGTGGGCTACAGTCCATGGGGTCACAAAGAGTCAGACACAACCGAGCGACCAATACACACACACAGCAAGTCTGTATATTTAAAAAATCTGTCAACCTATACTGTAAAATTCCTCTTTCAGTTCAGTTCAGTTCAGTCTCTCAGTCGTATCTGACTCTTTGTGACCCCATGGACTATACAGCCCATCAAATTGTCTAGGCTGGAATCCTGGAGAGGGTAGCCTTTCCCTTCTTCAGGGGATCTTCCCAACCCAGGGATAGAACCCAGGTCTCCTGCATTGCAGGCATATTCTTTATCAGCTGAGCCACTAATTAAACCCCCCCAAATTCCTCTTTAATATGAACTAAAATTGAATGGAACATCCTCTGTCCCTCTGGTCTCCGTACTTCAGCAGAGGTATCCAAGATGGAGATGTCAGACCAGTTAGGGAAAAGGTGAAAACCCCAGCTTTGAAGCCAGGAGGTAGATGTTGAGTCTGAACACTTCTAGTTTTCTCCTGTTCTACTTGTCATGGAAGCAGGCAGTGAAGTGTGTGTCAGCTGACCTGGACAGTCCTTAAATTCCTGTGAAAATCCTGAAAATTGATCTCCAGCCAGTCACAGAACCCAGAATAGGCTCCGTCAGTTTTTTAAAATGGAACAGACAGCAGCCACCGGATGGCACCAAACACTACCTGGACAGGGAGAGACTGCGGAGGAATGGACCCTTCTTGGGTACTGTAGCTTTGTAGCTGAACTGACTCATGCGTTCATTTCATTAACTTCCCAGTGATGCACACTTGCCTTTTAACCCTTGAACTCCATTCATCACATTATGGTTCTAATAAATTATATTGATTAATGTCAGGTGAGTGTATGTTCCTAGGTTCTGTCTCGGCACAACAAAGATTTGGAGCGACGGACACTGAAGCCCTCGGTGGGTCACAGCTCTCTGGTCTTGGACAGACCGTGTTATAGCTCTTAGATAAATCAGTGTTACAGCTCTATTTTGTTTAGATAATAGCAGGAGAATAATCCATCCTCGAAGCATGAGGTCATGCTGATCCAAAGGTGCAAAGAGAAGAACGCTGCAGAGCGAGGAGGGGAGAGAGAGAGAGACAGAGAGAGTGATTTGGCTCCTCTCTTGTATGTTTTTTTTTTCCCCCCCCTGGGCCTGTCCTATGCAAATTGGGCTAGTCAGGAGGACTGTTTGTTCTACCTGAAGTCCTCACGCAGGTCCTAGGACCTTCCTCTGAACTTCCTTGTTCTATTTTTGTGGGCTTTTTCCTTCCTTGTCTTTTAGCCACCGCCATTTTGGACTCCTGTTTCCTATTTTAACTACCTAACATTAAGTGCATTTTTAATGGAAAATTCAAATCAACATTGGGGAATCTATTCTCAAGAAGTTGATATCAGTTGGGAATCAAGTTATAAACTCAGAAAAAGACATGTGGAAGAAAGAACAAGGTAAAACAACATATGTAGGGCCATCTGATTGAAATTCAACTAAGGCAGTGTTTGAAATGTTGATAGGTAGGAGCTGGAGAAGAAGGGGAAAAAAAACCAGGGTATTTAAAGTGGGGTACAATGCTTTTTTCTCTAGAAGTAGAGCCCAGTACTCCTTTGGGAGTCCCTTTCTTTTTGGAAAATCATCTGGGTACTTTTAGTAATGCAAATATGATGCAAAATGGTTGCAGAGACCAACTCTTGAGAAATCCAGGCTCAAAGAAGCTAAATTTCTGTAAAGAATAACAATCTGAAGGCTCACCTTTGTTGAAGCTAAAGTTATATATTCAGATGAGCTGTTTCATGGAAACAGTTCTCAAACTTTTTAACAGACCCTCTCTCAGAAGTATATTTTATGTTTTACTCATGACCCAATAGGCAAACACACTCCTGTTTCAGAAAACAGTTTCACTTATCAAACCCAAGGGCTTCATCAGTTCTATTCTTTTAAATGCCTACGGTGATCCATTATATGGACATCAAGAATTCCCCTGGGTTGTGAAGGGCGTCAGAATACACCACCCTAAAATCTGCTGCTTGCCAAAGGATTCTCTTGGCAAAGAATTGCCTGCATAAAGCTTATATGAGCTGAAGGCAGTGAAGGCAAACACAGGAGGAGCGCTCAGTCTTAAGCTTTTTGTCTAAAATCAGGGCATAAGTTTCCCTTCTGTAAAAGGAACTTGGAAATTTCCATTTGCTAACTTGTCCCCTTGTCTCCTTTGTCACCAGAAACAATTCAGCGACTGAGAGTGCACAGCTGCCCTCACTAAACAACACACTTACTTTCCATTTCCTAGTCCCTTGCTTGGTCTTCCCTGGCAGCACAGATACTAAAGAATCTGCTTGCAATGCAGGAGACCCAGGTTTGACCCCTGGTCGGGAAGATCCCCTGGAGGAGGAAATGGCAACCAACTCTAGTATTCTTGCCTGGAGAATTCCATGGACAGGGGAGCCTGGAGGGCTACAGTCCATGGAGTTGCAAAGAATTGGACAGACTGAGTGACTACACTTTCACTTTCAGTCCCTTATTCAGAGTTTACTTGATCCCTCCTTCCCTTGATCTAGTCTCTTGCCCACATTTTATCACTCTTTGTTAAAATTACTTATATATGTGCATATATATATGTAATTGCTTCTTTAGGGTTTTCACTTCTTTTCTGCGAAGACTCTTGTAGCAATAGGAAGTAAATCACTTCTCCCAGTAATATATCTTTTGTCAGTTTAATTCACAGGCCATAGTACAAAACCTAACAGGGTAAAGGAAAAGATTTTTTATGTCCCCCTATGTTTGCAATCTGTAATCCAAGACAAACAAACAAACAATCTTGCCTTAGAGAAAATGTTTAATTTCCAAGTATAGATTTAGACTATAACTTACTTCTCATCCTAGTGGATATGCGCATGATCTTGCTCAAGCAGAGTTTTTTGTTTTGTTTTGTGAGGCCTAGAAATGATTCTGAGACTGCAGCTAGGATAGGCAGGCCAAGTCTTCACCTCACACTGCTTGACATACCATAACGTACCCATAAAATGGATGCTTACCTAAATTCATGACATTCAGCTTGGAAGGTACTGCTGGTGTCACCGAAAGTAACCCAGAACACACAAATGATTGGCCTTTGCTGAGTATTTTCCTTTGGGATGAGTAGAAAACCCTGCAAACACGGGGGTTGCAGTGAAGGCGTAGATTCCCGAACAGAAACAATGACCAGGAAGAAGGCAGTGACTGGATGAATGTAGAGATGTCATAGGGGCGAGTTGGGTAAACTGAGCACCTTCGGAGAGAGACACAGCTGTAATGTAGAAGCTCACAAGAATGAATCTGAACCTGTGGTCTCGGAAGGCAGCCATTCCCAGAAGCATTTTTTAATTTCTTTTTGCTACACTTGCCTTCTCATATACCTGAAATTTCCATAAAGTCTTGTCAGAACGCGCAGCCTGATCTTAGTCATAAATGAGACATTCTTGTCAGAGTCTCTTGCTTGCCAGGGACAGAGCAAGAGAGCCTAGAACAGTAGTTGTCCGGTGAGACTGGAGAGACTGTA
Organism: Antilocapra americana; assembly: GCA_007570785.1. NCBI lineage: Eukaryota > Metazoa > Chordata > Mammalia > Artiodactyla > Antilocapridae > Antilocapra > Antilocapra americana. The sequence continues at coordinate 26,055,338 of ML660774.1, forward strand.
GCAGTACCTGATTCCATAAAGGCTGGAGGCGCTCAGGGGGGCAGCCAACCAACAAGGGCCAGGCCACTGATGGCACAGCATGTCCCGGAGTTGGTGAGAAGCCAAAAAGAGGCCCCAGGGCCTTGTTCCTCTGTACAAAGGAAAGGTGAGGGCAGGGGGTTTCTGTCCTCAGAAACAAGGTCCTTGAACCGCTGTGACTTATGCAGGGAAAATATTAATATTACCTAAGTATTAGTAGGTAGTGTGTGTGCTCAATCGTGGTACAGTATTTACACCTATAAGCTCGTGGAAAAGCCGGGACTCTTTTCTCTCTTCCCAGGGCCTCATAAATATTGCAACCAGTTCCTCTTGGGCTTAGAGAGACAAAGGTGGAAAAATTTTCCTTCTCCGGGATCTTTGACGGGTCTAATAATTAAACTGACATAAGACAGATGAACAGGAGAAAACCAAATTTGATTTTGTACAAAGGGAGTCCCATCAGAATGTAAGACCCAAGGGCAAGTCAGGCAATTTGAGGCTTATCATCCATCTCATGGGATGGGATGAGCATTGGGCTTCAAAAGGCAGGAGGACGGGACTTTCCACAATTAAAGATCTTGAATGCCGCAGCAAAGGTGGAAAATTTCATGTGCAGCAACCAAAACAAAACGCAGCAAATAAATGAACAAAAATAAATATTTAAAGAAAAGGGCAGGAGGGTGACTCACAGGAAGATGAGAACAGATATTTCATACGTAGAAGTTTATCTTTCAATGCAGGTAACTCTTTGACATTAAAATGAAAAAAGTAAAAAGAAGTAATAAAAGCCAACCAAAAAACTTAAACACACCCAAAAAGGCAGGAGCAACAAAAAAAAAATGCTGTATCTGGTAATAATTCTTTGTCTGGTACTCCTGTACCCCCTACCTAAATTCTCATAGTTATTAAGGAAGAGGTAAAAAGTTCTTCCTTAGTTCGCTGAATCTAAATTGCCTTCAGCTCAAATAATCATGTGTCAAAGGGTCATACTTGGGGATAGACTATTCTGTTCCCCTCAGAAGAAAATGGCAGGGAGAGCTGTGTCTCAGAATTTGGAAGCAGACGGCAGCCGATGTCCTTTGATGGGGACTCGGACCAGACGCTTCTCCAGTGGACCTGTACTGCAGACAGTTCTAGAGACGTCCTGTGATGAAAGGTGTGCTTGCAGGCATTTACCAATGCAGGCTGCAGAGACTCTTCAGGACATTGAGTACTATCACTACTCCCACTAGCTGCAGCTCAGTGCCACATGTCGAAAATAGCAACACAATAATATAGATCCTCCCTGTTTTAGTTTCAGGTATGGAGCTTTGAAAGTAGCATCCAATCCCACACATACAGCTTTCCAATTTAAGCATTTGCAGTCTCCGTTCACAATAGGTTACTAATAGAGCACAGGGGCAAAAATTTTAAAAATTTCTACTAAACCTCCTAAATACAAAGCAAAGGGAAAATTACTAAGCTAGGTACCAAAGATTGTTCAAACTCTACCTTCTATTAGTGTGGTCTAGATCATTTGGACTAACTTTCCCACTGAGGAAAAAAAAAAAAATTAAATGATGGGTTGAAAACATTTTTTTGGTCTTAAAATTATTGAAGATGTGGCAGGTAGAAGGGAATGTCAGGATATAATCAAAAGGAAGGAATCTTGAGAAGCAGGAAAAGACAGAATTTTTCCCCCCTATGGAAGCATTTGTCTACAAACCACGTTTGAACTTTCTGCTAGCTGATGTTACAACTCATGGGAAGAAAACCAAAGCTCAGGAAGTCTATTCACACAGTCTAAGAGGTGACCTTCATGTATTCTGCTGGGGCCACAGAGAACCATCCTCTCAAATTAAGAATAAGCTAAAAATCAACCCACCTTCACCATCAAACTCCATGGTATTTTTAGGAAAGTTGCCTATCCCAAGTAATGGATGGCGAATATGACCCCTTAAGCTGCAAACAGATGCTGACCTTCCTATAGATTTGAGGTCAAATTCATCTCACCTGAGTAACCAAAACAAAACAAAATAAAAAAACCAAAACCATACACAAAAACACTTGGGATTGTGAATTTAATTTAAAATGGTTGAGAATAGTTCCCTGAGGCATCTTTTGGACATTTATCCTGTATCTTAGGCTTCAAAGAACACTCATTAGTAAAATTTCAAAGAAAATATATCTAAGCACATAAGGAAAAAAGAAACTAGGGGCAAAAAGTATCACAAACAAATATATCTACAAACATTTTTAGTAGTGTTATTAGATATAGCTTATCTGATCAAAATATTGATTATAAAAAATAGGTTATGCTATGCAAATAAAGATGAATTTCAATACTCACCAAGAAGGGGAAACTATAAAAGTGATCTAGCATTTTAGAAAGTGTCAAATAGAATTCTGGAAATGATGATTTGATTACAATTTTGGAGTATAATAACTTAGTAGATGGATTCAAGAGCAAATAGAACACAATTAAGAATGTATAAGTGACTTGGAAAATAAGTCAGAGGAAATTGGAAAATAAGTCAGAAGAAAGACTAGTAGAGAAATGAAAAGTCATCTATACACAAGAGTCAAGAGATATGAAAGATAAAATGAGAAAATATAATTTGTATTTAATTGGAGTTCCTGAAAGAAAGGAGAGAAAAGGGCAGAGGCAAGGTGAGATGATGACTAAGAAACTGCCAAACATGACAAAAGGCATTCAAGAATCCCAGTGATGGGACTTCCCTGGTGGTCCAGTGGTTAAGGCTTTGCCTTCCAATGCAGGGGATAAGGGTTCCATCCCTGGTCATAGGACGAAGACCCTACATGACTTGTGTCCAAAAAAAACCAGAAGCAACACTGTGGCAAATGCAATAAAGACTTTATAAAAAGAAAAAAGTCCAGTGAATCTCTAGAAGCAATTATCTTTAAAAATGTTCACATCTAAAGACATTACAATTAAAGTTCAGAACTCCAAAGACAAAGAGAAAATCTTAAGCACAGCCAAAGAAATCAGAGATCATCTTCAAAAGAGGACGGTGAATTTATCACAGACTTCTCAACAACAATACTGGAAATTAGGAGATAATGCAATGATAATTTCCAATTGCTGAAAGAAAAACTCCTGCTAATCTGGAAAACTTATGCCCAGAGAATCAACCAACTCAAAGTTTAATTTTATTTTAAATACTAGTAATATTAAATTTTTTGAGATTGATCATAGAAAATTGAAGAAGTGTCAGGCATAGAAGATGCTATACACCAGAAACAAGTAAACTATGGCCTGCACACTTGATGTTTATTTCTGCAAATAAAGATTTATTAGGGATTTCCCTGGCTGCCCAGTGGTTAAGACTTTGCCTTCCAATGCAGGAGCTGTGGGTTTGATCCCTTGTCAGGGAGCTAGAATCCCACATGCCTCATGGCTAAAAAACCAAAACATAAAACAGAAGCAATATTAAAACAAATTCAAGAAAGACTTTTAAAAAATGGCCCACATTAAAAAAAATATTTAAGAAAAGATTTACTAGAACACAACCATGTCCATCCATTTACATGGTGTCTATACTGATTTCACAATACAGTGGCAGATTTAGGAGAGCTGTGACAGAGATCACATTGCCCTAAAACCTAAATATTTAATAGCATTCCCTTTAAGAAAAATGAGCAAACTTAATGCATTACAATGAATCTTGCAAATAAAATGTTGTACCAAAAAAGCAAGACCCAAAACGATACATATGAGCCCGACTCCATTAAGCAAATTTCAAAAGTAGACCAAGTCATACATATATTGTGTAAACCTGCAATTGTTGCTGTTAAAAATACGAAGAAAATAACTCTCACAAAAGTCTGAAGAGTTCTTGTCTCTGATGTGAGGAAGCTTATTATGATCAGGGAAGGACTCAGGGGCTCTGTGTGTGAAAAACACATGTTTTGATGATAATGATGGTCTATTTCTTGAGTGGTGCCTAAAGATATCTTTGCTTTATGATTATTTATTAAACTGCACATATGTTTTCTGCATAATTATGGACTGAATTTTGTTGTCCCCAAGTTCATACATTTAAGCCCAAACACACAATGTGACTGTATTTGGAAACAGGGCCTTTATAGAGGTGCGTACGCGCCCACTCAGTCATGTCCGGCTCTGTGAGACTTCATGGACTGCAGCCCGCCAGGCTCCTCTGTCCCTGGGATTCTCCAGGCAAGAATACTGCAGCAGGTTGCCATTTCCTACTCCAGGAGACCTTCCTGACCCAGGAATCGAAGGTGTGTGCCCTGCATCTCCTGTGTCGCAGGCGGGTGTTTCACCCACTGAGTCGCCTGGAAAGCCCAAGCTGGCACCAGGTCTGCGGAATCTTACGGCAGCCCTAGGGGACTAATCCATCCACTTTCCTGTTTACAGGTTAAATTTTATATTTTTAAAATGGAGATTTTATGAGAAACAAATTTTATGAAAAGAGAGCACCCTGTACTGTCCTTTAAAACATGTACTTGATGTTGACTGTGCTGGTCTTCATTGCTGCACGGGCTTCTCTCCAGGTGCAGGGAAGGGGGGCCGCTCTCTCATTGCAGGACACGGGGTTCTTACTGCAGTGGCTTCGCTTGTCGCAGAGCACGGGCCCTAGGGCGTGCAGGTGGTCTCAGCAGCTGCGGCTCCAGGGCTCCAGAGCACAGGCTAACTAGCTGTGGTGCGTGGGCTCAGCTGGCTCACGGCATTGTGGCATCTTCCCAGACCAGGGGTCCAACCTATGTCCCCTGCAGTAGCAGTTGGATTCCTAATCACTGGACCCCTAGGGAAGTCCATGTCCTTTTTAAATAGTGTTTTTTCTGAACAGATGAATTTTTAACCCATTAAGCTTTGGGAACCCTTGTTTGTCTAGCTTTGGGAGGTGTCTTCCTAATAATTTGTTTACATAGTTACATGAAATTTGAAAACCTAATGTAGCTGTCATCTACGGAGATTGGTCCACTTCACACCTTCCCTGGTGTCCACTGGATTTTGCACTAAAGTGGCATTCTGAAGATCTGGCTTGTCACAGTTGAGCTGAGGACACATTCAGTTTAGGCTTAGTGGGACATAGCTTTTTGGTTCCCAGTCACTTCGGGGTATGGTTATCATTGGCCATCTGTGGTCATAGATTGTATCATGCTATGAGTATTGGCATTAAAATCTGAAAGTGTCCACCATGGGAGGCATGGAGATGGTAAGAGAGAAAGACATGTGAAATACTTCCCATAACATCTTATGGGAAAATCCAAACAAACATTTTTGCCAATCCAATATAAGAACTAGAAGCTATCTGGGGCAATTTTTGTTTCTAATCATTTCCTGTCTCACAAAATCTAGTGTAAAGATTGCCTCATGTCAATTGTATATTGATAAGCACCTTATATAATGATAAAGCAGCATGGATTTTTTTTTTCTTTTTGCTGGAATTTGTGCAAGACAGAATTTATCCAAATTCTCATCTCTAAGGCTTGAATCTGTAACAATAGTGATAGAAACTATTTGTAATAGTTCATATATGAAAGAAATTTGGGAGGAGGATTTCCAAATTTGTCAACAGTACTAATAATTCATATGACATGACCAACTCTGAGCTATTAAGCAGAAAAACGTCTCTGAACTATTGATAGCAAAAATGTTTTCACCAATGAGGCTAGAGGAAAGAGTAATTATCTTTCTATGCTGTCCATACAGAATGATATTATAAGAAAATCTTTGTCATATGAAAATGCAATTAAATAACTCATAGCAGAAAATGAAGAAAATTCAGGAAAGAGATGTGTCAAGCTATTAATTATTAGCTGTGATTTTTTCCTGGATTTTGCAACATTTGTACCATTTTATACTTTTGTGATTTGTTTTGATTTCTTCTCTTTTTCTAAATAGGTAAGCACTTTTGTACCAAAGTGTTCATTCCTGGTGTTGCTTTTTAAGCACTGTCGCCCCAAGTAATATTAGGCTCCATAAAACCTGGATCCACTCTAATCAAAACCTAATCAGATACTTGCTGATTTTTCCTTTCTTCTCTGATGGTTCTGTCTTATCTGTGCTAAGGCACAATTTTTCTGTAGCTCCATCTTGTCATATCTTTACACAGTAATTCTATTTGTGAAATTACTGTTACACATTGATTGGTCTCACATCACTTAGTGTTACCCTTTCTGTGGGAAGAACTATTTTCCACACATTTAATCTCAAGGATATGACCTTCAATTATGTCTCCCATAGCAAAGCCGTTCCCAGCTCTTAGTAATATCGGTCTGCTAAGTCTGACTTTAAACTATTGTGCTTTAATGGTTTTGGTGTATTACTGTGCTGTAGCAAAAGAAATCTCTTCTGTTTGTATGTTTTTACAGATACTTTACTGCATTTGCTGCTTCAATCTAATCATCTAAACCAAATACTCCTTCAGGTTTTTATTTCTGTCTCTTTCTATCATCTTCTTTATATACATTTTGGTTTCTCAATAACTAAGTTATTCAAAGTCCTTAATCCCAAGATGCCAGTTAAAAGCTTAGAGGTGAAAGCAGGTAAAAAAAGTAGTCTCAATTTAGACCTGTCAGTCAAACACAATTTAATCTATTTCCCTGTGCATGCTTGAAATAATTTCATGGAACAGAAAGGAATTCTTCCAGCTACTAGGTTTTTGTACTTGAAAATAACAGGAAGCTTTCAGGATCATTGAGTAATGAAGTTCGTACACCATATACAGACACTTAATCAAACTGTCACAAACTTGGCATCCACGCTCCTCTGTGGCTTTCTGAGTACTCTGTGCCCAGAACTGGGTAGGGTGATATGGTAGCTACTAAAAGATGATAACATGATCTTTATATTTTCAGGAAGTTATGGTCTAATTAGGAGAAGACTTATGTACACACGAAGTAACTAAATCTGGTACAAGCTAGGAGCAAGGCAAACAAGAAGGAGACACAGCTTCCCAGAAACTGGGGCCTTGGGATAAATCATATCAGGATAACAAACAAGATTGGAAAGGATTTAAAAAATCAACATGAACAAGTAAAACCATAATGCAATATGTTTGGAGATCAAATTAAAGAGTAGTGGTGACAACTTACTTATCCTCCCAAGTTCAGTTCAAAAATCACCTTATGCCAAGGGGCATTGGGAGAAGAGGAATGAGATGAGGGTGGTCAAAAAGTGCAAACTTTCAGTTTTTAGTTAAGTAAGTACTAGGGATGTAATATTCAATGTGATAACTGTAACACTGCTGTATGATATATATATAAAACAGTAAAGAAAGGAAATCCCAAGAATTTTCATCAGAATAATTTTTTTATTTCTTTAATTGTATATCTATATGACATGACAGACACTGACTATACCTACTGTGATGATCATTTCATCATGTATGTAAGTCACATCATTATGCTTACATATTATATGGTATGGAATGTCAATTATATCTTAATAAAACTAGGGGCAAAAGTGAATTTCACCATAAACAAGACAATGAAATTCTATCTTCAATGCTTGGTTAGCTTCTTGGTAAGGAGTCATTTGAGCTTCATTTATAATCTTTGATGATGTTTGAAAACTTATTTACAGTGACTCCAAGTCACTCTCTAAAATTTACTGACTAAATATGCATAACTTTCTGCTTCTGAAATATATAGCAAACACACAGGATTTATCACATGCCAGATACTATGCAGATATAGATATGGTTATAGATATATATGGGCTTCCCAGGTGGCACTAGTGGTAAAGAACCCAACTGCCAGTGCAGGAGACATAAGAAACATGGATCTGATCCCTGGGTTGGGAAGATCCTCTGGAGGAGGGCATGGCACCCACTCCAGTATTCTTGCCTGGAGAATCTCATAAACAGAGGAGCCTGGTGGGCTACAGTCCTCTAGGTCACAAAGAGTCAGACACAACTGAAGCAACTTAGCATGCAAGCACAGAGAAGTAAAGCAATTCACCTGAGGTCACAGAGCTGATGCCTAACGGAGTTGGAATTGGAACCCCAGTTGACTAAGTCCAGAATCCATGTTCGTAATTATGATGCTATTGTGTCTCTTTTGCAGAGGGACAAATCCTAATAAATTTCATTCCATTGTGATGGAGAAATGGCATGTGACAAAAATTTTCAGTCTTTGTGAAAGTTAACTTGAAGTGTGCCTTCTTGAAAAATAAAAATAATAAATAATAAGATGGGGGAGGAAACACCTATGCCCAGAAGCCTTCTCATTCTATTTGGTCAGAATGAATCACTCCACTCTCTGCAGTTTGTTAGCCCTCTTTACTTCTCCTGGAACACTTGCCAAATATAAACATTTATATCTTACCTTGCCGCAGGGCAATCTTCTTCCAAGTTGACTGTGAACTCCAGATGGCACTGATTCATCTTCATCTCTGGACTATACGTTGCTTTTCAGTAATAAACCACACACTGGGTACATTGATATTGTGTAATGAGCAAGCTCTTCTAGTTGCAAGTGACTGAAACCCAACATAAAAAGTTGGATCTAAAGTGAGTTTTCCATATATGGGAGAGCGGCAATGAAACATGTAAATTATCATATGTGAAATGAATTACCAACCCAGGTTTGATGCATGATACAAGGTGCTCAGGGCTGGTGCACCGGGATGACCCAGAGGGATGGAATCGGGAGGGAGGTGGGAGGGGAGTTCTGGAAGGGGAACACATGTATACCCATGGCGGATTCATGTCAATGTATGGCAAAACCAACACAATAATGTAAAGAAAAAAGTCTTTCTTGAATTTGTTACAATAAAAAAATAAAGTGAGTGTTCCGGCTCACATAACTGAGTGCAGGAGTAGGTCTGAATTTATCTATGTCTTGATCAGCAAGCTCAAAAAACATTAATTTGGGTTCTATTTCTTTTTCTCTTTTTTGGATACACCCAGAAATGTGCATTCTTCCTTGAAAGAAATATGGCTAAATGAAAGAAATATGGCAAAAAAAAGAAAGAAATATGGCAAAATGATTCACAGCTCAAATTCTTGTAGATGACGTCTTCTCCCTCATAGGTCTGTAATCTTTCTAGCAGAGGGATTCTGCTTGGTTCAGCTCTGTCAGGTCAACACTCTTGATCCAGTTATAGCTTTGCAGGAAACGGTGCCATATGACAGTCGATCAAAGCTGGGTCTTTGTTCCCACCTGTGGCGAGGGATAGGATGGAGGGCTGTAAGTGTTAGTTGCTCAGTCATGTCCAACTCTTTGCAACCCCATAGACTGGGGCCCTCCACCCTCCTCTGTCTATGAAATTCTCCAGACCAGAATACTGGAGTGGGTTGTCATTCCCTTCTCCAGAGGATTTCCAGACTCAGAGATCAAACCTGGGTCTCTTGCATTGCAGACAGATTCTTTCCCCTCTGAGCCACCAAGGAAGCCCAAAACTCCTATACGGGTTAGGGTAAAGGCAGCTGATCAGGCCAAAATCAAAGGTGTCCATTATAAAAGGGTAGAATAAGCACTTTAATTTCAGTTACATATGAGGAGTTGAGATTTGTATGGTAGACAAAAATAAGCAATAGTCTTTTATTGTGAATCACTTATTGGCAATAAAATGATGTAAGATTTATAATGATGATAAAGTGCACTGTGGATTAGAATGAGGAAGACAGTGAGGACAAAGTTGTTGTTGTCATTGTTTTGTCTCTAAGTCATGTCTGACTCTGTGACTCCATGGACTATAGCCCGCCAGGCTCCTCTGTCTATAGGATTTCCTAAGCAAGAATCAGAATGATAATCCAAGTATGAGATGAGCATCTGAGATGTCCATTTTAAAAATGTGAAGTAAAGGAAGATTAAGTGGCTAAGGATTGAGGTGATAGGAAGGGAAATAAGTTAAACTGATTTAAAAGTTTGCCTTTAGCAGATATTTCAAAAGAGAGTAGGGCATATGTTTAGTTTCAAATAAAATATCTTACTTAATTAGATGGATAATCAGATATATTAAAATGCACGTCTTTGAACCAGCAAGGAAGACAGAATTTCAGCTTGAGTGAAAGGTGAGAGGTGAACTAACAAGACATCGCCAGTATTAATTAAATAGTTGAAGCTCTGATGTTAAATGAAAGCACTTTCTGGAGAAAGCATAGGAGTATGAAAACTGAAAATCTTGATTGGGTTTGCCAGTGGAAGAGGATTTTCAGTGAGGTGAAAGAGGAAGATGCTCAATAGCAAGGGCTCAGAGAAAAAGGGATGCAGTAGAGGTTAGACCATTCAGCTCTAAAGGAGAAGTTAATTAGATGGTTGTAAAGACCGACAGAGTCAGGATGAAATGTAATCAGTGAGAGGCAATAACTAAACAGAAAGGAGATAAATATCGTAAGAAGAATCTTTAATGGAAGAAAGATGGATGATCAGAGCCAAGTAAGAAAGAATTGGCTTGTCACAGTATTTTGAGTTGGAGCGGGAGGGAATGGCAGAAACACTCTTATTCTGCAAACAGGATAAGGGAAGATGCTGCTTACCATGAGCTGATACCCATCATTGTTGAGGGTGGACATTAGCTTCTGGGGAGTGAAATTCTGAAGGCATTAGGGGCAAAATTACAGAATTTTTGGATAAAAGACATTGTTTTATTCTTCTGAAGCATACCAATGGGATACAAGTGCTGCTTGTACATTTCTTAAATGGAGATAAAGGGTGCTATAAATAAACTGACATTGAACAATGCATAAATGGCCACAGTGAAGGCTTTGTCTACTATGCAAAGCCAATCTGTCTTGGTCTTTTGTACCCATGCACCTAATAATCCCTGGTAGATGATAGAGGAGGCAGACAGTGATGGTTGCTGTTTAAAAACACCAAGGCAACCGTTAATCATAATTTGCTGATTACTGAGCCCAGGCTTCCCAAGTATAAATCCCAGATCCTCCTCAGAACAATAGTTCTGTGACTTTGGAGACGTTTCTGAATCTCCTCTGCCAGTATTCCCCAGCTGTAAAATATAATAATAGAAATCTGTGTAATGGGATTGATGCTAAATACAAAACAGGTCTCTATAAATGAACCAATTTCATCCCTTTTTATCAACAAGTAATATTCCATTGTATATATGCCCCACACCTTCTTTACCCATTCCTCTGTTGATGGACATTTAGGTTGCTCCCATGTCCTGACCTTTGTGCATCGTGCTGCAGAGAACACTGGGGTGCATGTATTTTTTTTTTTTGAATTATGGTTTTCTAAGGGTGTATGCCCAGTAGTGGGATTGTTGGATTATATGGTAGAAACAGGGGCTACCTGTGGCTCAGTGGGCAAAGAATCTGCCTGCAATGCAGGAGATGCGGGTTCCATCCCTGGGTGGGGAAGATCCCCTGGAGGAGGACATGGCAACCCACTCCAGTATTTGCCTGGAGAATCTCACGGACAGAGGAGCCTGGTGGACTGCAGTCCATAGGGTCACAAAGAGTCAGACATGACTGAAGCAACTTATAGATACATGGATTTATCACACACATGATAGAGACATGGATCGACCTAGAGTCTGTCATACAGAGTGAAGTTAAGTCACAAAGAGAAAAACAAAAACTGTGTATTGTATAGGATTATATGTGGAATCTAGAAACATAATACAGATGAAGCTGTTTGCGGGGCAGTAAGAGAGATGCAGACAGAGAATGGACATGCAGACACAAGAGTTAATGGGAAGGATGGGAAGAATGGGGAGGTTAGGATTGACATACATCCTCCTCCTTGTGTCAGACAGATGGCTAGTGGGAACCTGCCCTGCTCTGTGATGACCTAGAGGGTGGGTTGTGGGGGAGGAAGAGGGCAGGAGATTCTAAGAGCGAAGGGATATATGTATACATTTCATTGTACAATAGAAACTAGTGTAACATGTAAAGCAACTATAGGCCAATAGAAAATGAAATAAATAATATACTTTATGTAAAATATATACTTCTGCTTTATTGACGATGCCAAAGCCTTTGACCATGTGGATCACAATAAACTGTGGAAAATTCTGAAAGAGATGGGAATACCAGACCATCTGACCTGTCTCTTGAGAAACCGGTATGCAGATGAGGAAGCAACAGTTAGAACTGGACATGGAACAACAGACTGGTTCCAAGTAGGAAAAGGAGTATGTCAAGGCTGTATATTGTCACCCTGCTTATTTAACTTATATGCAGAGTACATCATGAGAAATGCTGGGCTGGAAGAAGGGTAAGCTGGAATCAAGATTGCTGGGAGAAATATCAATAATCTCAGATATGAAGACGACACCACCCTTATGGCAGAAAGTGAAGAGGAATTAAAAAGCCTCTTGCTGAAAGTGAAAGAAGAGAGTGAAAAAGTTGGCTTAAGGCTCAACATTAAGAAAACTAAGATCATGGCATCTGATCCCATCACTTCATGGGAAACAGATGGGGAAACAGTGGAAACAGTGTCAAACTTTATTTTTGGGGGCTTCAAAATCACTGTAGATGGTGATTGCAGCCATGAAATCAAAAGATGCTTACTCCTTGGAATGAAAATTATGGCCATCCTAAACAGCATATTGAAAAGCAGAGACATTTCTTTGCCAACAAAGGTCCGTCTAATCAAGGCTATGGTTTTTCCAGTAGTCATGTATGGATGTGAGAGTTGGACAGTGAAAAAGGCTGAGCACCGAAGTATTGATGCTTTTGAACTGTGGTGTTGGACTGCAAGGAGATCCAACCAGTCCACCCTAAAGGAGATCAGTCTTGTGTGTTCATTGGCAGGACTCATGTTGAAGCTGAAACTCCAATACTTTGGCCACTTCATGCAAAGAGTTGACTCACTGGAAAAGACCCTGATGCTGGGAAGGATTGGGAGCAGGAGGAGAAGGGGATGACAGAGGATGAGATGGCTGGATGGCATCACTGACTCGATGGACATGGGTTTGGGTGGACTCCGGGAGGTGGTGATGGACAGGGAGGCCTGGCGTGCTGCGGTTCATGGGGTCGCAAAGAGTCGGACATTGCTGAGAGACCAAACTGAAGTGATATGTAAACGCTTATGGATGCCAGGCACAAGGTAAACAAGAACGCTATGTGTTACCTTTAGAAATCTCTTCATTAGAGTTTAAAGAAAGAAAATCAATAGTTACTCTAAAAAGTAACCTAAGATGTGATGAAATCTCAATGAAATGGACTTTAAACATTTTACAGTATATTATGAATACTGACAATTTTCTATCAAATACAGTCTTTCTATCAAATACAATCTTTTCTATCAAATACAATGTATCACTTAAAATCTTTAAGACACATCGGTTTTAAAACAGATGTTTTTGCTTTTCCTGTTTTAATTATTCATTTATATACGATTTATTATGGAGTTCATTTAAGAAGCATCCACCCCTTGCATGTACCTTGGAGTGCATGGTTGCAGAATGTTTATCTTAACTTGTTCATTGTTTGATTAATTCACTTAATCATTTATTATTTACAGCATCTAACAATTGCATTAGCCAAGTTCCTGCTTTTGTAAAAACTATCTAAAGAGAATCAGTTACTGAGATATAAGAACAAATGTATGCAGCTTCATTGTCTATATGAGAATTTTCTTTACAATATTATCCATGACTACAGCTTCATGAAATTTAAGTATATGATTTAATTTTTACTAGTTTGAAGGTAACTGCATTCTACAGTACAAGGTCCTTTTGCAACTGTGGAGAAAGGAAATAAACTGTTCTTTATCCATATATCCTTTTTTTCTTTTAAAAGTCAGGTTTATTGAACTAAATTTGCAAACAGTAAAATTCACCTTTTTCAGTGTACAATTTTATGAATATCAAAAAACACATAGTGTTGTATAAGCACCACCATGATTAAGATACAACATGTTTCTAGCACCAAAAATTCCCTCTGTCCACTTGTAGCCAATTCTTCACCCTCAACCACAGCTCCTGACAAACCCTGATCTCGTTTTAGTCCCTAATGTTTTGATATTTCCAGAATGTCATATAAATAGAATTATATAACATGACTTTTTGAGCCTGGATTTTTTTTTTCATATTGCACTGTGCATTTGAGATTTATCAGTGTTGAGTTACTGTCATTTTTTTTATATGTTTTTTTCTTTAATCAGTGTTTCATTGTATAGATGTACCAAAGTTTATCTCTTCTCCAGATGATGGAAATGTGCTTACTTCCCATTTTGGTAATAAAGCCACTTGAAGAATTTGTGCATGGCTTTTCTGTGAATATATGTTTTTATTTCTCTTGGGTACATACCTAGGAGTGAAATTGCTCAATAATACAAGTAAATATTTAGCTTACAATAAGTTGGCAAACTGTTTCCTAAACTGGCTATCTCTGCACTCCCATTAGCAATGCTTTATTGATTGTATTGTTCTTCTCAAAGTATCAGATTTGGTTTCTTTGATCCTCACTAGTGCTTGTCTTGGTTTTCAACTAACGATTTCTGCTTTTGTTTTTATTATTTTCTTTCTTCTGTTTGCTGTCCTTTAATTGTTTCTCCCCTGTTTCACACAACCCCTGTTTCTTATGGTAGGAGATTTTATCATTGGTTTGAAATGGTCTTTCCTTTCTAATAGAAACATTTATAGGTATACATTTTCCTCTAATGGGTTTTGGGCTTACCTGGTGGCTGAGTCAGTAAAGAAACCACCTGCAATGCAGAAGACCTGGGTTCGATCCCAGGTTTGGGAAGAGCCCCTGGAGAAGGAGCAGTTACCCATTCCAGTATTCTTGCCTGGAGAATTTCATAGACAGAGGAATCTGGCAGGCCCCAGTCCATGGGGTCACAGAGTTGAACACGACTGAGAGACTTTCACTTTCATACGTTTTCCTCTAAACATTGCTTTAGCTGTATCCCACAAATTTTTATATGCACAAAACTATGTTTTTATTTTTATATGATTCAAAATATTTTCAAAAAATGTTTGTAATGGCCTCTTTGACACAAGTGTTATTTTGCAAAGTGTTATTTTATTTTCAGATATTTGAGGATTTTTCGGGTATCTTTGCTCTATTGATTTCTAGTCCCATTCTGTTTACAGATTTCTAGTTCCATTCAAGTACATACTTTGAATGATTTCAGCTCTTATAAATCTATTGAGCACTGTTTTAAAGCTGAGAGTATTACTTACCTTATCAAGTTTACCATGTGTACTTGGAAAGGATGTGTATTCTTTTTTTTTTAGCTTTTTTTTTCTTTGTAATGGGATATAGTTAATTAACAACGCTGTGATGGTTTCAGGTGAACAGTCAAAGGACTCTGAAAAGAATGTATATTCTTCTGTTTTTGAGAAGATGTGGACTGATCTATCAATGTCATTTAGGTCAAGCTGGTTGATAGTGCTGTCTCAGTTATCTCTGTATTTACTTTTGCCTATTTGTTACATAAGTTATTGAGAAGAGTATCGGATTCTCTAATTGTGAATCTATTTTTTCCTTTCAATTCTATTAATTTTTGTTTCACATGTTTTGAAATCCTTCTTTTAGGTTACTTCCTTTTAGAAAGGGTATGTCTACTCAGTGAATTGACCTTGTTGTC
The DNA here is from genome assembly GCA_007570785.1 of Antilocapra americana. Lineage (NCBI taxonomy): Eukaryota > Metazoa > Chordata > Mammalia > Artiodactyla > Antilocapridae > Antilocapra > Antilocapra americana. The sequence continues at coordinate 26,070,836 of ML660774.1, forward strand.
AGTATATAACACTGGTCAAAAATGCTGTAAAATTCATAAACCTGTAGGTTGTTTGTGAAGTAAGATTAATTGCATGCTAAATCCAAAGCTGATTTATTCAGGAATTATTTGATTTCCATATATCATTTAGTGGCTGAGTTTGTTGATTATGCATGTAGATTTTTTAAGTTGCCAAAATTTCATTTTAATTATTTATTAAAAATATCAAACTTAGAAAATAGACATTAGAAATACACAAGTTAAATTCTCAACATGCTCTTCTGTGTCCCTTAGGGCCTTGTACATACTTCTATTCTGAAGTTGTTTTGTTTTTTGCTTATTTCTCTTATTATGCATATATCTGGGACAAGAGCTGAGTCTCCATCTCTGGTGCCCAGGCCAATATCTGCTTTATAGAAAGTGCTAAATAAAGTATAACTATGTGAACACAGGTGGCTCAGAGATAAAGAATCCACCTGTCAAGCAGGAGACATGGGTTGGATCTCTGTGTTGGGAAGAGCCCTTGGAGTAGGAAATGGCAACCCACTCCAGTATCCTTGCCTGGAAGATTCCATAAACAGAGGAGCCTGGCAGCTTACAGTACATGAAGTCACAAAAGTGTCGGACATGACTTAGTTACCGAAAGACAACAAAATATGAGCACTTAATGAATGACTCATTTAATTTTATGAAATTAAATGAATGAAAACTCAGGTTTTCATCACTTTGCAGAAGATTTCTGAGCCATCCTGAGATATTTGAGTTTTCCCTTATAGAGTACCAACCATCAAACTTTGCTCTTGTTTCAACATTATAAGTCCTGCCTCCCAAGAAATGCTTCATTCCTGGGCAAACTAAGATGGAGGTCACCCTACTACTTCTCGGATTGCATCTAAAAGCTTAACATGGAAACTGAATTGTGTGAATTGAAATGCTTTTTCAGTTATTAGGTTAATGTCTATTAAAATTATCCAAATGATTATAATTGAACCACAAAATCCATTAACATGATTTTAAACTGGGGTAGGTAGGTCTTCAAAAATTACAATTTGAATGTATGATGATTATGAATTTCACTTTTATTTCCTGGGGAAACTTGTCCTTCCTTGGAAAAAAATAGCATTTTTCTGACTTATTTTGGTTGACTTTTGCGTCCCAGGAGGTAGAGAAAGCAAAATTGAACTTTAAAATGCCATTTGTCTGTGGCATTACAGCCAACCAGGTGAAAAGTGGAACACTGAGTTAACAAGTCAGGCGGGTGTCTGAATAATGCCGCACAACACGTTTTTGACAGCATCGCCTCCATTATGTATTAACCACTTCCAGGAGAAAATAGGCTTAATTTTGTTGGAGCAAACGGATAGAATAAGCTAACTGTTCTATTTGGCAGTGATTTTTCGTGACCTTTCGTTCCCTTCTATAAACCCTAATCTCAAGACCTTCCTCGGTTTTGCAGTGAAGTGTTTTTTGATATTGCCACAGGATATTATGCAAATATAAATCACATTAGATTAGAATTACTCCTTAACAGCAAGAGCAGTGTTCTTACTGGCAAGATAAGTGTACGTGTCTTTAATTATCCTTTACTGCATAACAATCTGAGAACAAAGTGTCAGCCTGCAAACAGAAACAATAAACTAGACTAGATATGAAAACTAGATTGTTAATTCAGTTCACGGAGGACAAAGCTGTTAATTACCTTCTCAGACCAACTTTCCCCGTCCCTTATGATCTGAGATGCATTTGAGATGTATAAGCTGATACAATCATTATCTGTTTCTTTCGCACAATGGACGGATTCCAACAAAATAATGACTCTGGCAATAATTGAGGAACAGTTCTAAGATGCAGAAGTCAGAAGTTACCTCTGTGGGTGAAACCCCAAGAAAACAAATGAGAGATGACTGTAAATTTCCACGGTCATTGGGTTTTTCTGCTTCTTCTAATTTTTAAACCAAATGATAGATGATGAATAATAACACCCAGGTTCAAAATGTTTAAAAAGTTATTGAAATGTGTCTATTAGATCCTTATTTCTTCATGGATATGTCAGTTTAAGAAGTTTTAGAAATCAAGGCATAAAAAGTGTGAAGATAGCTATAAGTTCAGGCATCTTTCCAAGCTTTCCATTGCAGTAGGTATTTTATTCTCTGATTCAGGTACATATAAAGAGATTTTTCAGGAAAAAAAATAGCCAAAAATATTTTCTCTTTCCTAAAATTGTTAATAATAGTTAACATATACCGAATGCTTGTATGTGCAAGGCAAGCCCTGCCAATGAGGGACTTTGTTGTTGCTGCTCATCACTAAGTCATGTCCAACTCTATGCGACCCCATGGCCTGAAGCACTCCAGGTTACACTGTCCTTCACTGTCTCTCAGAGTTTGGTCAGATTCAAGTCCATTCAGTTAGTGGTGCTACTGAGTGGGTGCTACCATCCCATCCTCAGCTGCCCCCTTCTCCTTTCCCCTTCAGTCTTTCCCAGCTAGCATTGGGGTGTTTTCCATGAGTCAGCTCTTTGCATCAGGTGGCCAAAGAACTAGAGCTTTCAGCTTAAGCATCTGTCCTTCCCATGAATATTCAGGGTTGATTTCCATTTAGGATTGACTGGTTTGATCTCCTTGGGAACTCTCAAGAGTCTTCTCCAGCACCACTTTTCGAAGGCATCAATTCTTTGGCGCTCAGCCTTCTTTATGGTCCAGCTCTCACATCCATACATGACTACTGGGAAAACCATCGCTTCGACTAGATGGACCTTTGTGTGAAGAGTGATGTCTTTGCTTTTTAATATGCTGTCTAGGTTTGTCATAGCTTTCCTTCCAAGAAGCAAATATCTTTCATTATTATATCAATTTTAAATATTAAAAAAGGATTCTAATGCTTAGCTTAACTTGACTAAGCAGGGACCCACAGCTAATAAATGGAAGAATAGTTGATTTACAATATTGTATTAGTTTCTGCAATACAGCAAAGTGATTCCTTTTTTTTCACACTCAGAAGAGTGAGTTTTGAAGCACAGAGGGCCCCAAGAAAGCTGGTGGGCTCTACCAGCCTCTCTCCACAAAGAACTTAACATGTATCCATGAGAATCTGTGTGTCTACGCTTTGTGTTCACACAGGGTCTAATACTGTGATATTCTTTAGTTTCATATACAGATTTATGTGTTTTATTAAGTAAAAAGTCATAATATTGCCTACCAGTATTCATCATTATTAAACATTATGTCTCACTCCATGAGATAAATGTATATCAAATTGCAAACTTGGGAAATAGACACGGAAAACAAGTTATATTTCCATTATATTCTTCTGTAGCCTTCTCTGGTGGCTCAGATGGTAAAGAATCTGCCTGCAATGCAAGAGACCTGGGCCAATCCCTGGGTTGGGAAGATCCCCTAGAGAAGGGAGAGGCAACTCACCCCAGTATTCTTGCCTGGAGAATCCCATGGACAGAGGCGCCTGGCGGCTACAGTCCATGGGGTCACAGAATCAGACACAACTGAGTGACTACCACTTTCACTTCCTTTCATACTCCTCTGCACACCATAGCGCCCATCACGTATAGTCAACCAGTCTTTCACAAAACATGTATTTGGCAGATTACATGGAAAGAAAGACTTCAGCATCATGACCTTCAGTAACCCAGATGACTATAGAAAATCATTCTTCATTGACATCAAACATGACCTAACCTATAGATCTGCAGTCCCCAACTCTTTTGGCACCGGAGACCAGTTTAGTGGAACACAATTTTTCGATAGAAGGGGTGAGGGATGGTAATAATCCGTCCAGGTGGTATTCAGATAGTAATGCTAGTGGTGGGGAGCGATAAAGCTTCACTTGCCCACCCTCCACTTACTTCCCGCCGTGCAGCCTGGTTCCTAACAGGGAATAGGGGGACAGGGGCTTGGGGACCCCTGCTACAGATCATGAGCTGTTTTCCTGTGCTATCTCACTAGGTATTGCATTCATTCTTCCCACAAGCTACTGCCTTTCATGCACTATTGCTTCTTATGGATTTATTTATAGGCACATAACATCCTTGCAGTCATTTCAGTTAAGTACTATCTATAAAAACATAAGCAGTGTTGGATTGCTTCAGTAAACCTCAGCTACCGTGTGAGAGAGAGAGAACTTTGGGCTTCATAAGTTGATCAAATTAATGACTTAAAAAATCATTTGAGTGAGTGCTACATTCTAAGACACTCTAGCCTCTAAATTGTATCTAGGATGATCTGAGGAAGACCAAGTTAGACTAGCACATTTGTAGACACGATTGATGTTCAGTCTGTAAATTATTTAATCAGTGCCTCAGTGTTTTTATTTCTTTAGCTGTTACTCTAAATGGTTTATTTATGTGTGTATTTATTTATTCATTTAACTCCTGGTCAGATCAAGATGAAGATCAACAGCCAAACAAACATCAGAAGTATTGTGAGAGAGACAAAAGTGAAAACAGCCATTCTGATGCAAAGAAAAGTGTTGGACACACAAGAATAAATGACAAAGGAAAGGAAAAATGTAGAGCTGAACTCTTCAATATAACCAGTAGCTTTTTATGGCTATCAAACACTTGAAACATGGAGCATTTAAGCTAAGATGTGCTGTAATGTAAAGATGTGCTGAATTTGGAAGACATAATGAATAAAAAAATTTAAATGCCTCATTAATAAATTTCTCAATAATTTTATATTGATTGCCTACTAAAATGATCATCTTTGGTTTATTTTTGTTGAATATTTTTGAATACTTTTTTAATGTGACTACTAGAAAACATTGTATCATATATGTGGTTAACACTGTACATCAGTGGGACAATGCTGATGTAAAAGAAAAGAGATATTTTTCAATCTTGGTAATCAAAGAAAGCTTAAGAGAAGAAAGACTGGTGAAAGATGCTGTCTAAGATGCCTGCAATATGGGAAAAGGACTCCCCTTCTGGGGACCCTATTTTGCTTTGGGGAAACAGACCCAAGTAAATGGGCTGATAAGGTTTACTCTGGCTTTACAATAGATAGTTTTATAATTGGTATGTGGAGCTGTGCCACCAGAATGGTGAATGGCTGAATGAAAGCAGACAAAGTCCAGCTAGCAGCCGTGTTAGGAAATACTCGAGTGTGTGTGTTCAGTTGTGTGCGATACACTTCACGTATTGTCACAGTGTCCTATTTGTTCATAAAACTTTACTTTTTCTCCAGTCTTGCCATGGATCCCCAGGGATAGTGTATATATCCCTGTGTCACTATGGATTTGACCATATTCTAGCTTTGACCAATGTAATTTGTACCAGTTTTGATTGGAAGTTTCCAAAGGCATTACTTATTTCCGCTTGTCCTTCCGTTGTTCTGTCATTCACATGAGATGAACAGACTCTAGGTAATTTCCGGGCCTTCAGCTTGGATCAGAATGAGAGACATGAACAGATCTGCCCCCAAGTCAATCCAGCCTGGGAGACCCTGTGCCCACCTGGAGAGCGTGAACAGCAAAGAAATGTTTGTTTCTGTAAGCCAGTGGGATTTGCCAGTTGCTTGTTACACAGGATTAATTCAGCAGCACCTAACTAATATGCATGCAGAGTATGATTTATCTTCACAGAGATTCTATCAGGAAGATAAGATTGGCACCACCTAGAACCAGGAAAACATCACACAGAGAGATTAAATGCCAAAGCTAAACAACTTATAAATAGTGGGAGCAGGATTGGAATCCAAAAGAGTCTGAAGCCAAAACCTAGGCTCTATTGATCCTGAAAGAGAACACCTTTTATTTTATAAAAAATGAATGAGAGGATTTTAGTATTGTACTGTAGAATATTTATGTGGATTTTCAAGCACACTTTGTTTTATTGGCAATGCATTTCCTCAAAAGTTTCTTAGAATTTGTATCTTTGTATGTTGTTGACTCATAGGAGAAACGTAGAGATTGACAGATGCTGTGAATTGTTCATGCAACATGACAGAGGTCATTATCACCAGGTTAGTCTTTGTGTCTATGCCTAAGGGTTCAAAGGTGGAATAACTCAGTCCTAGACTTTCCCTCCCACATTGCCAGGCCTGGGCTTTTGGTTGATGGCTTTAGTCTCTGCTACCCTCTGGAGGGTCACTGGATTTTGTGTTTTTGTGTCTCTCAACAGAGAAACAAGAGCAGAGCAAAAGAGAGCCACACTTTAAAAGCACGCACACACATAGATTCAGAATCCATTAATTTATAAATTGTAAGCAAAGGAAGCAGTAATAAAAATTATGAAAAATTAGGCTTTCTAAATACTGATACAGTATTTTGCTATAATTTTTCCCCAAAATATTGAGACCCCTGATATAAAAATGTATTTTAAATGTTGCCACACTTGTTTCTTCTGTTTTAAAATTTTAGAGCTCCCCACTGAAAGTTTTACCAAAATGGAAGCAACAAGTTAATAATCTGTAAGTCAAACCTCTTTCAGATAGTTTTCCCATTATATTTTGAATTGTAGTAAGCTTACCTTTACTGATGTTCTTGAGTTACTGTCCAGGGTCTTTTCATTTCAGCCTGAAGGACACTTTTTTTTTTAATCATTTCTTATAGGGCAAGTCTGCTAACTACAAAATCCCTCAGCTCTTGTTACCTGAGAATGTCTTAATTCTTCTTTCATTTTTTTGAATGATAGTTTTGCTAAATATCGAATTCTTGACTAAGAGTATTTTTGTTCTTTTAGAATTCTGAATGTTACATCTGGTTTCTATGATGAGAAACTGACTATGAGTCATATTGAATAGGTAATATTTTTTGATACACTCAGACTGTCCTATTAAAAATGTGTTAAGATAAAAATGAGGGCAACAAATAAAAAGAAATTATTGATAGAAAATCAGTCTTTGATTGGATTATAGAATTTCTAGGCAAAAACAATATTTAAGGTCATTTGCACAACCACTTTGGCTAATAGTATGTGAATAGTTTATTCATAGGTACTATTGATACAATAGCAATTTTCAGGATTCAGAATGCAAAATCTGAATCCTTTGCATACAAGGAAGACTAGGCATTATCAGAGTTTCATTAGCTTTACTCTGCAGATTAAGTATAATTTATTCAAGGGCAGCCAATCAGAGAGTCTGTAGGGCCAGAAAAGATGCATAGCATTCCTCTCTTCACCTGAGCCGTAGCAGACATCCATAAGCACAAGTGGCATTTTCCCATTACTCATATTCAGCTTTAGCATCCTTCTTAAAAAATAAAATGAAGCAAAGAATCCTTCTCAAAATTCATTTATCACTCTCCTAGGTTATTCTTAAGAGTTTAGCTCTAGAATGGAGACTGAAAGCTTTGGGAAATATCTAAGATCTTTCTACTACCATCAGACTCATATATGCATATCCCCACTGGTTATGCAAGATCCGGATGTGATGTTAGGATCTGTTTAGTCTCTTTAGACTAATCTAAGCTCCCTGATTCATCTTGTGCCCACTTTTTTATTCACCAAAGTGTTATTCACTCAGTCGTGTCTGACTCTTTGTGACCCCTTTGTAGCCCACCAGGCTCCTCTGTCCATGGGATTCTCCAGGCACGAATACTGGAGTGGGTAACCTTTCCCTTCTCCAGGGGATCTTCCCAACCCAGGGATCGAACCCAGGCCTCCTGCATTGCAGGCAGATTCTTTACCATCTGAGCCACCAGGGAAGCCCCTCATTCACCAAAGAACATGGACTGATTCAAAACAGCACAGGAATCAATGGAGGAATAGCTTATATTCAAATGTCTCACTGTTTACTCTTTTTGTTAATCCACCTCTGACCCAGAAAATACAAGGAAAATAGAATCAAGAATACAGTATGTAGATTATTGAACAAAAGATATGGTTTTGACATCATCAGAAGCTCTTTCCTGTCTTACTTATTTCTTTCCTTTATTTCAAGCATGTAATTAGTGTAGCTCCTTTGGTGAAAGGAAGGAAGAAAGGAAAAGAAGGAAAGAAAGAAAGGAAAAGAGAAGGGTGAGGGATGGAGGAAGATGGAAAGACGAGAGAAAAAAGAGAAAGAAAATGATCTGGCAATTTCTATAGCTTCTACTACTTCTATAGCTGCTCATGTCTCCAGGCATCTATTCGCACATTAGGAGGAACGCTGGGGAACTGCAAGCTCTGTATTTCCAAATTTAAGCAAGTGTAGAGAGGGAAGCCTGAGGAAGGAAACAGGTGAGCAGAGGAGGTAGAAGAGAATTTGTAAACCCAGCCAGCATCAAGGAGCTCAACCTTTTGCAACTTATAAAGCACAGAGAGCGTTCAACTGAATGAAGGATTTGGTACCCTCAGCACCTATGATTTCAAAGCAGAGGTGAGGAGTGATTTGGAGGGGTGGTGAGGAATATTTTTCTTGAATTTCTACCCCATTTTTTTTTTTGAATGGATTGTCAAAAGAAGAATATGTGACTCAACACAGTATTCAATATGCTTCCCTAAGATCTTGATTAAAACTACTTTCTGCAGAGCATATTGTCTATCAGAGATGAAAGTCATCTTAGAATTCACCTGAAGCAATCCATTCAGCTTTTGGTAAGCAGAGTAAGGTTACCACATAGACCATTTGCCTCAAGTCATAAGGCTGCCCACAGGCTCAGCTGCAACTGACTCTCAGATAGACTTTCTCAACTGGGACCCATCCAAACCTCAGAAGATATAATGTGTGCATGGTATCTACTCAAAGATGGTACAGAGCTAGTGCCAATTTAGAATATTAAGAGAGGAGTTAATTCATAGCATCCAGTGGATGCCTTAGGACATTAGGGCATAATTTTCTGGCGGAACCCGTGTTGAAAAAGGCTGTAAATAGCACACTCTCACCATCTGGCTTCCCCCTGTCACAAGCTATTTGGGAGCTGATCCATAAAATGGAAGCCACAGTGAGTTTATAGGAGTCATAAAGTTAAAGTGTAAACCTTACTGGTTTGGACTGCGAGAAGATTCCAGACTATGGACACAGGGCTGTGTCATCTGTGACCTTGAGTTATGGTTATTTTTAGATAAGCAGTGGATAATAGAGTTAAAGGACATCCCCTTTGCTCCACCTTGAACAGAAGCAAAAATTTCACTGATGTTCTAGTTTTTGAAATAATGGCTTTGCCACAAACTGTTTCCTAAATAGCTTGGCACTGGAAAGGCTAGCTAATAAAGGACTTTGTGTATTCATTAGAGAAAGCAAAATGCCACAAAATTCAACAATTAGCTCCAAACAATTGCCAGGAATTTTTTTTCCCCTAAAGGAATTCACTCCTCCTCTAGGGAAGCATTGATAACCAAAGGTGACCGAAGTAACTGCCCCCCTCCCCCCAGGACAGGATAATGGCCTGGAACAAGAAGTTAAATATACTCAGAAACCGGAGACAGAATTCAACAGTAGCAAAACCAAGCAGTAATGTAGGTTTATCACTTTAGTGACAAGTAATTACTTTTTTTTTGTATAGTTTGTGGATTATGAAATAATTGCAAGAGGAAAAAACAGTAACACTCACTGAAATGAATCCATCTTTCATGTATGACTCCCCTTCAATGGAGCGTGTCAAATGATTATTTTTGATGCTCTTACCAACACTAAGTTTTTAATTTAATCTCTGTGTCATTACTTATTTTAACCCAAATGGCATGGTTCAGGTCCTTCCTGAAGACATGCTATCGTGGGGTTTGATGAAATCTGAGTACAGTTCAGGATTCAGAATTCTGACTCACTAGTCTAAGTTGCTATGAGTTGACTGAAATGAGAAACTGGAATCAGATTGAGGATGAAGGGTCCATAGTAAGCCATGGTAGCGTAAAAATTATTTTGAGCTGAAGCTATTGGAGTTCCTAAAATTTCTCCTCTGCCTAAAAGCAGAGCCTCCCCACGGAACTCACTGGTCATAATCTCGTCTCTGGAAGCTACTCTAATCTCATCTTCTGTAAGATAAGAAATGGACACTGTACCCAAATAACTACTGTCACAAAGCTATCACATCTTCAGCCTGTTCTCCTAAGTGCCTATTTATTCATATTTCAAAAAAGTCATTTTTTTAATAAATCCTCTTTTTTCTCCCTTCTAAAAAGTTATTTTACCTCCCAGAAGTGACCCCTTCTCCATCCCATCCCTTATTAATATGGAAAAAAAGAAATGCTCTGAATTCTAAATGCCTCTGGGTCACATTCTCCTCTGAATTCCTGTGTACATAAATAAAAATCTGCATTTTCACTATTAAAGTCTTTTGTCAGTTTAATTTGCTATCCTCCAGAACATAAATTAAAAGTGTAGAGATGAAGATTTTTTTTTTCCCCTCTCTGGCAAAGACCAAGGTCACAAAATCAGATCATAATTCTGCATAGTATAATGGCAATCAAATCCTTTGCCTTCTATAAGAAAAGACTAGGAAAGTCAACCCATGGTCCCCTTGCCAGTTTAAAGTGAGGAGTGATCACGTGACACTGTCTGACCAATGAAATAAAAGAAGACATTTTCTGGAATTGGTTTCTGTTTTCCAGATCAAAGTAGCAAAGGTGTCTTGGACATTCCTTAACTGTCTTTTCTTCCTCCCTTGAATGTGGATGTAACGTTTGAAGCAACAACAGCCAGCTACCATCTGTGAAGGGAAGAACATGAGCCCAAAAGGCAATTTGCTAACAATGAAACAAAAAGTGAAAAAGGGAATTTGAGTTCGGGGCTATGATAGAATCACTAACCAAGTAAATTCTGACTATCAGCTTCCTACTTCGAGACTTTTTCTTGGGAGAGAAACTTATCCCAATTTGCTTAAGCCACTATAGTAGCATCTACTGTTGAATTCAGGCAACTGACATCCTAACTAAGGAAAACAGTTAAGACAAAACCAGGAGCCCAGAGACTAGAATGAGGAGGAATACGGAAAAATTTGGAGATGTTCGGTAGCTTACTGCTCTTGCTATTTCCTTCACTTCTTGAAGAATTTTACTTGAAGTTTAACCCACTTGGTACCTTTGACTCCTTCTAGGAACCTCATGTCAGAGAAGGGATTTATGTGACCCAACGCCATGGCCCAGCCCTGCATGTTTCCTCCTGACGAGCTTGTGTTTGGACAGAGGAAAGCCTCCTCCTGCCCCATCCTCTCTTCACTCCCTTCAGAAGAGCCTTTGAAATTCTCCAACAGCAGCTGAGTGAGTGAAGTGGGTAATTACACTGCTTCCCTTTGCTCAGAGCAGAGGACCATTTATACCTCTCATCAGACCTAATGAGTGGCCCTTCTGCTGAGAAGCTGGAGGCCTAGAAGGGAAGGACTGATATGGAAACACATAGAAAATGCCTCCTGAGGCCAACAGAGCAGAGGGTGGGATACGTGAGAAATGAGCTACACATGAAACTATCTGTTTGCTAATGTTCCTGCCCTGGGAAGGGGCAGGTCCGAGCAGAAGGCAGCTCTCCACTGCATGTACAGATCCTTGTTCAAGTCTGATGCTGTCTTAGACACAGAGATTCCTGAGTTGTCCATACAAGGCACAATACGAGGGACTTCCCTGGTGGTCCAGTGGTAAGAATCTGCCTGCCAATGCAGGGGACATGGGTTTGATCCCTGGTCTGGGAAGATTACACATGCCATGGGCCAGCTGAGCCCGTGCACCCGAACTCCTGAGCCCACGTGCCCTGAAGCTTATGTTCTGCAACAAGAGGTGCCGCCACAATAAGAAGCTCATGCACCACAGCTAGAGAAAAGCCTGACGCAGCAAAGGAAACTCAGTGTAGCCATAGATAAATAAATAAATAAATGATTTTTTTAAAGACATGTTTAAAAAAAATTTTTTAAGCATAATGCAAATGATCAGTGCACGTAATTGTTTACACTCAAATAAAAGAAATACAAAAGCCTTAAGTCACAAATCTGTGACTTAACATCCCCTTCTCCCCTCCCCTACCTATAGCCAAGTTCCCACAAAGCTGAAGTGCTTCTTTGGGTGATTTTCATTCGTATTAGTGATTGGATTGCCCTCTCAGGGTGTCCTGTTCTAGGTCCCCCCTCAAAAAGATCTCTGCAGAGATGGAGAAGGGAAAGCAGGAAGGAAAGGTTTCAGTTATGTTTATGCAGGGACCGACAGTGACCCAGGTGGTATCTTGAGAAACTTATTAAATTATTGTTAGAAACAAGCCAACAGACCCCAAATGGAGTTGTTTATGCTAAGCCCCGAGTCAAAGTCAAACGGAGACTTAATGAGGGCAGTGCTGTCTCTCAAGAAATGGAATCTTCGGCAGTCAATCAGGAATCCCATGGCCAGCGCTGGTTGGGTGAGCAGTCTGATAGACTCCCGCCATCCCTCTAAAGGAAAGTAACCTTGCCGTAACCAACCTGCTTTGGAGCCAGTATGGGTCCCTTGTTCCCATTCCCTCCTGCCTGTTAAAGTCTCTCATTTTATATAGCTCCTGCAGCTCCTTTCCATCTGCTAGACTGACTGCTGCCTGATACAAATCAAGTTTTGCTCAGATGCACTCAACATTTTCAATATGCCTCATCTTTTAACCCCCTTTTGCTCTGGACATGGTGCAGTGGGAAGGATGTGTGCAGGGTGGGTAGCAGGGTGGGATATGCCTTGGGAGGGTATAGGGCGGCCGAGGGAGGTGGATCATACAGGGTAGGGATGAACGTCTGTTGGGATGTTATTCAAAGTGGTCCAGCTGCTCACCACTCAACAGCCAATAAAGAGGCCAGGTTGGAGGAAAGGAAAGTTTGCATTATTTTGGATGCCAGTGACAGGGTGTGGGGGGAGGAGGGGGCAGACGTCTGTCCAAAGGCTGACTCCCTCCACTGACATCAGTGGGCTATAGAGCTTTTATAGACGGAGGGAGGGGGGCTACATGCAGAAACAGCACTGTCAGTCCTGACAGTCATCTTGAGATCGGTCATGCAGTGGTTGACCAGCATCATCTTGATTACGTTAAGCACAGTTAACCTTCAGCTTCCGGGTAGGTTTGTTTCCATTTCTTGAGGCCAGTTCTCAGGATGGGGGCGCCTTGTGCCATGGTCATCTCGTAGCTAACTTCCCCATCTAGTGGGGGTTTCAGTATCTCTAAGACAGCTCACAGGATGTGCTTTAGAATATCGTCTACAGCCCTGGAGAAGGAGCGAAAGGTTCTTGACTTTGCTTACTGACTACAGTATTATTGTTTGGTCTCTGACCATTTTCATTTCTTTCTGCACGTCCTCACTTCTCTGATTAAGCTTATTCTTTGGCTAAAGTTTTCCCACAGACAAAATGCAGGCAGAGGACATGGCACAGGGGGAGTGAAGGGTGGTGGAGACCACAGTGTCCTGCTCTGTTTCAAGGACACGTAGGGCAGTCTAGGACACCACCCCCTGTACCACACTAGAGTGAGTAGGTAAGACGCCAGTTCTCTGGGAGAAGAGGCATTGATTGAATAGCAAGGGCCCTAGAGAGAGACAGTATAAAAGGTTAGAAAATGTCAAAAACAGAGACCCATATTGGCCTTTCCTATTTGACACTTAACCTGGAGGCAGGACTTCGGGAATTCTCAGACTGGAACCAAAAACGCTCTCTCCAAACGGCTCCAACCTCTCAAAGACACACAAACAAGCAAACCACATTAAGGCAACCAGGAGCTCTTCACATCGGCTTGGCAGCAGCTAACCCATCTAAGCTCCCAAAGGGCAATGCTGAGGGAGGTATTTATCTGAGGAAACTAATCACAGAGGAGCAGTTTCAGCTCCAGGAGAAACAGTGATTGTGAGCAGAACAGTCCTTGCTGTCAAAAGGCTTGAAAAATGTCTTTACCAGTTTCACTCTGTGCTGACTCCACATTTTTATCCCCCAAAGTTTACACAAGTAATTTCACTAACATCCCACCCAGGAAACTAAAATTAAAATAGGCAAATGGCTTCAGGAGAAAAATTTAGAGCACAAGGGATTTGAATGGAGCACCCACACATCCTACGTCTGTCTAATACAATTCTCATCATGAAACCATCAAAAATGAAAATATAGGGGATTCTCTGGCAGCCTAGTGGTTGGGACTCTGTGCTTCCACTGCAGCAGGGGTTCCCAGGGAACTCGATTCCATGTGGCCAAAATAATTTTTTTTTAATAAAAAGGCAAATATAAAGACTGCAAGGGTTAGAGATCACAGCTGGAATTAACCATTCTCAGTGATTCAGAGGAATTCACAGAAACTTTTTTGTTACCTCTATGGAGCTTGAAGCTTTTGTTTGTACCATAGGGACTATCTTTTGAAATGATTAACACAGGAAAAAGAGAGGTCTTACTAAGATATTTTAGGTACTTACAATGATGCCTGCGCAGTTCCCTGCAAATTTGCTATAGAATTTACTATTTTTTTTCCCAGAGAAATATTTAATTTTTTTTCTCCAGTAGGAGAGGAGAAATCATTTCCCTCTACTTTCTGCATTCTTGGTTGAGAATCATTGTAATAAGAGACAGATTTATAAGAAAAAAAAGAAAAACAAACAGAATTTTATTAACATGTTTGTGCTCAGTTGCATCCGACCCTTTGTGACCCCATGGATTGTAGCCTGCCAGGCTCCTCTGTCCATAAAATTTTCCAGCAAGAATACTGGAGTTGGTTGCCATGCTCTCATCCAGGGGATTTTCCCGACCCAGGGATTGAACCCAGGTCTCCTGCATTCCAGGCGGATCCTTTACTGCTGAGTTATAGGGGAGGTAACCAAAACCACGACCTTAAAGACCATCTTCAGCTAAAGGCAAAAGAATGGAAGTATGGGGGATGGGGGTGGGGTGGGATAGTTTGGGAGGTTACCAGGTAAAGCCTGGTAGACAAGGGTAAGGTTAGCTATTGTAGATTTAAACTGGTGTCTTCTCCCCTGGGGCTTCCCTGGTAGCTCAGCTGGTGAAGAATCTGCCTGCAGTGTAGGAGATCCCAGTTCAATCCTTGGGTCAGGAAGATCCCCTGGAGAAGGGATACGTTACCCACTCCAGCATTCTTGGGCTTCCCCAGTGGCTCAGATGGTAAAGAATCCATCTGCAGTGCAGGGGACCTGGATTTGATCCCTGGGTAGGGAAGATCCCCTGTGCAGACGTAAGAGTGGCAACTCACTCCAGTATTCTTGCCTGGAGAATTTCCATGAACAGAGGAGCCCGGTGGGCTACAGTCCACAGGGTTGCAAAGAGTCAGACACAACTGAGCAGCTAAACACAGCACAGCAACAGCTTCTCCACTGATGAGATGCTCTTGTGATTCCGTCATCCTTCCCTTCCTGGTGCAGAGAAGCAGACACCCTTACAAATGGAGGTTTTCTTTATCAATTTAAAATTCTTTACAAAAAGGTAGCTTCTACTGTGGTTTGCAGAGCTTCTTCTCGCGGATCTGCTGTTTCTTGAAATAGTGAACTCAAAACAATCCTTATATCAGAAAGGCATATTTTGGTACAGTGTATCCTAGTACCCTTCATGCATGCTCTTCACCGCCAAGATAAAACATGAAGCTATGTTTTCAGGTCATGGAGGCAATAATAATTATAAAGGATGGAATATGTGTATCATTTGAGCAGAGGAATCTGTGAAGGAGAAAAGGAAAAATGAAGCCTTGGATATTTTTCAACATTCCTGCTTCTTCTTACTGTTCCCAGATCTTCAAGAGATTAATATTCTGCGTATGTTATATGTTATACATAGAAAAGAATCATGTAGAACAAATGTAATGACTTGAAATATAAAAATGACTTGCAGAGAAGAAATATGTTTATAAGAAACCATTCTCTGTGGAGCTTTCCCGAAAGTCAATGGGAATTTATGAAATGATTTTACTGATGAACCTTATTTTTAGTTTTACCCCATGGCAGTCTCCCTGCAAAAGAAATGGGAATTCTGTTTATGCTACAGAAATGGAAGCTCTTAGCAGTCAGTAGAAACTAATGGGTATCAATTACACAGCTGGAACTGCTGACTTGATCAGATTTTATAACTCTCTTCTCCGGGGGTCTTTTTAATAAATCTGGGGAGAGGAGTGTCATGGGTTTTATGGGAATGTTACCATGTTTTATTCTATGCATAGAAGCAGGTAACTGAAGGCAGCCTGACCACCCTATAGTTACTCACCTTCCTAAACACAGAACAATTTATGATAGACGCAGAATGTTAGATCTTTATCAGATCTGGAAGAACGTTATTTTTGTTTCTAGGACTTAAAAGGCACCCTTATTTTGTTAATTATCTTTTTTCTTTTTAAGTTTATATTGGTCATCTCTCTACTCAGAGGGGAAATCAGCTAGTTACACTGCTTTGGGCAAGGACCAAGAGCCTTTCCCTTCCTTCCAGGCTTATTATCTCCCTGACTGCCACTGGCATTGAACAGGATCTGATTTCAGAAACCTCGCCTAATTTTCGAAGGGGCAGCAGAGAATGAGATGGTTGGATGGCATCATCAACAGAATGAATATGACTTTGAGAAAACTCCAGGAGATAGTGATGGGCAAGGGAGCCTGGAGTGCTGTAGTCCATGGGGTCACAAAGAGTCAAACGTGACAGAATGATTGAACAAGAAACTAGAGGATAATAAAAGCACCTCCTTATGGGATAAGGTTGCCATAAGGATTAAATGAGATAATACCTGCAAAGAATTTAGAACAGTGTCTGGCACAGAGTAAGTTCTTAAAAATGTTGGCAATGAGTCATCAGTTCAGTTCAGTTGCTCAGTCATGTCTGACTCTTTGCGACCCCATGGACTGCAGCATGCCAGGTGTCCCTGTCCATCACCAACTCCCAGAGCATGCTCAAATTCAAGTCCATTGAGTCAGAGATACCATCCAACTATCTCATCTTCTGTTGTCCCCTTCTCCTCCAGCCTTCAACCTTTCCCAGAATCAGGATCTTTTCCAGTGAGTCAGTTCTTCACATCAGGTAGCCAAAGTATTGGAGCTTCAGCTTCAGCATCAGCCCTTCAGTGAATATTCAGGACTGATCTCCTTTAGAATGGACTGGTTGGATCTCCTTGCAGTCCAAGGGACTCTCAAGAGTCTTCTCCAACACCACAGTTCAAAAGCATCAATTCTTTGGCACTCTTTATGGTCCAACTCTCACATCCATTCATGACTACTGGGAAAACCATAGCTTTGACTAGATGGACCTTTGTTGGCAAAGTAATGTCTCTGCTTTTTAATATGCTGTGTAGGTTGGTCATAGCTTTTCTTTCAAGAAGTCATCAAACAGGAAAAAAAAAGTACTGCTAATTGTGTCACATCACTTCTGATCAAGTTAGAGAGTTCAGCAAAAATAATAATAATCAAATTGTATGTTCCTCTATTCTTTCAAGGAAGGGTCACTATGAAATCTTGGAGAGATTTTGCTATTCTTTCCTATTTTATTTATTTATTCATCTTTGGTTGCTTTCCTTGCTGGATGGACTTTTCTCCAGTTGCAGTGAGCAGGGATCACTCTCTAGTTTCGGGGCTTGGGCTTCTCAGCGCAGTGGCTTCCCTTGCTGTGGAGCCCTGGCTCTAGGGGCCCCAGGCTCAGTAGTCACAGCTGCTGGGTTCTAGAGGTCAGACTCGAGAGTTGCAACGGGCTTAGTTGCTCTGTGCATGTGGGACTTTCCAGATCAGGGATCAAACCCATGCCTCCTGCATTGGCAGGCGGATTCTTTACCACTGTGTCCCCAGGGAAGCCCTCTATCCTATTTTGTAGTCATGTTTTTCTATTGTGGTGAAAGTCACATAAAACAAGATGTACTATTTGAACCAGATTTAACTGCACAGTTCAGTGGTACTGAGTACATTCACATGGTTATAAAGCCCTCGCCAACATCTGTGTCCCCAAATTTTA
The DNA here is from genome assembly GCA_007570785.1 of Antilocapra americana. Taxonomy (NCBI): domain Eukaryota; kingdom Metazoa; phylum Chordata; class Mammalia; order Artiodactyla; family Antilocapridae; genus Antilocapra; species Antilocapra americana. The sequence goes on from ML660774.1 coordinate 26,088,588, forward strand.
TATATGAGACTCCCCTGGGGCAAAGGTGTGATTAAAATGCAGATGATCGTCTCACGCATTCTCAGAAGATTCTTCTTCAGAGGCTTGGAGAAGGGGCAGCAATTTGTATTATCAACAGCCTCCTCCAACCCCCATCCTGCCCCCCATTGCCCTGCAGCGGGGTTGTGGAAGAGCTCAGAGCCTGACAATAGGCTCAATGTGTTTACTGAATTGCTGCTAAATTAATTTTCTCAGTAATTGATGTGCTGAGAATGTTTATAGCTCTTTCAAGAGATTCAAGAAATCTCCACCTTCTGTGTGGGCAGTTTCCACACATAATCTAACTTCTGTGGAAGAATCCCAATGGTATACCTAAACCATCATTTCAGAATCCCTGAGTCTTTTTCCAAAACTCTCAGGTGGCACCCACAGCTTTCCAATTAGAGTTTTGCAACCTGCTGGATTTGGTGTGTGGCTTCCACTGCCAGTGTAGACATAGTTGTTGAGTGACTAGCCCTATTTTAAAATGGAAACTACAGAAATAAGTCAGGACTTATTCACTCCATATGCTCTCTTTCATCCCTGCCTCTTTCCAAGCAAGTTTTAGCCTCTTTATACGACAACAGGTTTAAAAAAAAAAAAAATGATTAGGTCTCTAGAGTTTTCAGTTTCCATAGTCCTATGGGAAAATGGTGTCTATATTGTTTGTTCTCCTGCTCTTAGAGACTCTCTCTACTGCCTCTCAAGTTTCTAGGGGAACCTCTACATCTTTTTCACAGTAGAGATAAAAAACCTCCTTTTCTTCTCCTTCCACAAAAAGTAGAATCAATTAAAAATCTTTTAGAGATATCCTGCTGCTCATAAAATATAAAACATGGCAGATAACCTTCCTCTCCAGATGCAGCCACCTCCCATAAGCATTTACTGGAAGTCACTCAGTCGTGTCTGACTTTTTGCAACCCCATGGACTATACAGTCCATGGAGTTCTCCAGGCAAGAATACTGGAGTGGGTAGCCATTCTCTGCTCCAGGGGATCTTCCCAACCCAGGGATTGAACCCAGGTCTCCCACATTGCAGGCGGATTCTTTATCAGCTGAGCCACAAGGGAAGCCTCCCATAAGTATTAAGTCCACTTAGATACTTGCATTACAGGAAAACCTCACCATATGTATTTAAACTTTGAGGGGAAAAGAAAGAAAAAGAAGTGCTACAGTCTTCATCATGCTTTCTTTTGTGTGCATTTTTTATTTATTCATGTCATTATGCAGGTTTCTAAATATAAAAGCATCGCGTCTTCTATGTGACATCTTCCCGTGGTAAACCTAATTAAACTGCCATTAAAGGCTGTGTTCCCTCTATTATGCCAAGGTGACCGCAGCAGCTACTAAAGGTGAACAGTATCTTTCTTTGCTCACATCCAGGCATCTGAGGAGGAACTGGCAACAGTAGGTATAGAAATAGACTTTCACAATTTGCATTTTTTTTTTTACAGTCGGTATCTACTGAATTTGATATCATTGTCAATTAAAACAATGAATAACCATGTGAAAAAATTATATAGCTACTGCATTTCCTTGTACTATATAATAGAGTCTGATGGCCAGTTAAAATCAATATTTGCATATTTCTCTGGCTTTTGATCAAGAGCCCCAGCCTGTGTCTCTGTGCAGACAGCTCCCTTTCCAGTCTATTTGCTTGATTCTAATAGGGCTGTTGCTGACTTCTGAACATGGCTAGTAAGTTTCAGCCCTCAAGTTTTGGCTCATGATACTTTCCATCTTTAATGTATTTTTCTCATCTTGATGCCATCCGTCTTTGGGACTCAGTTTGAAATGAAGCTTCTCTTAGACCTCGGAGGCCCAGAGTGATTTCTCTCGGAATCAGCTGACTGCCCAGGTGACCCACAGCGCAGATGCCTTGTGTTGAGGCTTCCCGTCTGTTCGTCCAAAGCATCTTTTGCGTCACCGACCTGAGGGGAGACGAGGGTAGTTCATAATTCTGGGCATGTACTCTTCTCCATGGCAAGGGCTCACTTTTTGCTCTTCAGGTCCTAGCATAGGATGGGGTGGAGCCAGAGTGCCCTTAACTCACAGAAGCCAAGCAGGCTGAGGTTTGCTAGCAGGGCCCCTTGGCCTGCTCATTCATGTAACTTTTTTTTTCTTTTAAATTTTCATTCTTCTCTCTATTGCTCTCATGTTGGAGCCTCACGAACACTTGCTGCCCTGGGCAAGCAGTCTGTCTTTCCCTCTCTGTCCCTTGTCCTCCACTAATGCACCCACATGTGCGTGCGCACGCGCGCACGCGCGCGCGCACACACACACACACACACACCACACACACACACCACACAGCAGCTCCATACCTGCGGGGATGCAGAGCATACCAGGTCCTCTGGCTTACCTGGGCCTCCACTAGTGTCCCCCACATCTCCCTCTGAGCATCACTGCTTCTCCTGGTCCAGCTATTGGGGCTGCTGGCATCCAGTTCTCCTCTCCTTGCATCCCTGGCCACCTGCTGCTGACTAAGGCATGTTGGTTTCTTCTCCTCCCCACCCCCATTTTGCCCTTCCCTTCTCTTTGTGGGGCAGTTTTTATCTATCCATCTCCACTGCATGGCTAGATCTCCTTCCACCTGGATTTGGAGACCTCTGCCCATGTCTGTGGCCCCAGAGATGGACTCTCACTCTTTGGCGGAAGTGGGGGCATTGACAAACATCTTTCTCACTAACTAGAGCCCCCACTTTGCTCCTCCAAGTCGTTGTCCCTGATGGACTCTGAACAAATGTGAGTTGAGGTCAATCATCTCAAAGCTCTCTTTCAAAACCCCCGCAGCAATTAAAATGACTATTTGTCCAGCTTCTATCAGGCTGCCAAGTTCTTCACTTGAATTATCTCATCAAATACTTACAGTATTACCATAGGGAAAATCCTCTTTTTTTTTTTTTTCCCTTCTATTTTGTATGTGAGGAAACAGATTCAGAGAAAATCATTAGCTTGCTCCAGGCGACTCAGCCCATGAAACTCAAAGAAGCGACTCAAGCTCTAGTCTTCTGACTCTGTGGAATGTGTGTTGTTTCTGCTCTGACAGGCCCGTTCCCCAGTGAGAAGCAAAATCTCCAGGTGGGTTTGGATTTAGAATTCCCAGTTTACAAAGCCAGTCATTTAATTCCACGGGATTAAATGGGTGCCTCAGGGTGGAACAGAGGCTAACCAGTTAATGGTCTACTTTGACCGAAAATGTTTAAAATATATAAAAAGAGGGGCTTTGTTGCCTTTGAAGGAAATGGCAACCCACTCCAGTGCTGTTGCCTGGAGAATCCCAGGGATTGGGGAGCCTGGTGGGCTGCCATCTATGGGGTCGCAGAGAGTCGGACTGAAGCGACTTAGCAGCAGCAGCACAGTTAATTATTTGAGATTTACCTATGGAATTTGGAAAATTTAAGGTATATTGACATAGTCCTTCCTCTGAATCCCAGAGTTGAATTTTTCTCCATGGATCTGTCTTTTGACCCAAATTGTTAGAGTACTCCCATCCACTCTAGCAGTTTACATTGAAATATGTCTTTCCTAAGCAGGTGATTTGTCAGCTGAAGGTTAATGACAGCAATGCTAATGACTCAAGGCAATTAAAGTGTATCATATTTTTAAACCAAACTCCCTTAAGAAGTATTACCATGTAATTACGCTCTAGGAAACCTGCACCATCTCCTAAATCAAAGTCAGGGAGACCTTCCTTCTTAGCAGCAACGTGTTTGTCTTCTGTCTGTCTCTATTCCATTTCACAAGTTTCATAAATCATTTAGCAGCTGCAATTGTTGTCAAAATGTTTTGGTTTCAAATGTAAATATTTATAACTATGTTGACATTTTTTGTTTTTTGTTTTTTCCCCCAGCAAAGAGAAAGAACTGTGTTGAAAAAAAAACAAACTAGAATTACTAATGCTTTTAGATTAGCCAGGATGAGCCACTTTTATGGGACCAGGATCCTCTCTGAGGACTTGCCAAGTTCTCCCTTGAAAATAAATGGTCCTCACTAGGGGGTGGGCTTCCCAGGTTACCCTAGTGGTAAGGAATTCACTTGCCAGTGCAGAAGATTAAGAGACAAGGGTTTAATCCCTGGGTCAGGAAGATATCCTGGCGAATGGTTTCAACACACTCCAGTATTCCTGCTTGGCAAATTCCATGGACAGAGAAGCCTGGTGGACTATGGGTCTTAGGGTTGCAAAGAGTTGGACACGACTGAAGAGACTTAGCATGCACACAGCATCAGGGGGCACATGTGCAGCCTAAAGCTGCAGTTGCAGAGTGAGTTTCAGAATTCCCAAACCCAACTGAATTGGATGGATGCCAACCAGACCTGGTGCTGCCCTGAGTAAGTGATCCCCATGCTAGGTAAGAGGCAGAAGTATGTTTTTAATTCATTTTCAAGTGTTCCAAGGACCTTGGGAATGATCATCATTCCAATTTTTCTAAGGGGACATGGTTCACTCGGGAAAACAATGAACAAACAGTCTCATGCTAGACCCTTCCATCCATCTTCCTCTTATTCTTTCTCACAGCTGGACACTCTTCTGAGGATGTGTCTGTGAGCCAGGCGGGCAGTGACAATGTGAAGCAGTCACAGGCTTTCAGCTGCAGAACACTTGCCATCTTAATGGGAATCCAAGAAGAATTCATTCATCAGACTTGTCTACAAGCTGTTTTTCCTTTCTCTTTATTTCTTTATTTTTTATATATCCAACATGGGGACTTCCCCGGTGGTTCACTGGTTGATACTTAGCCTTCCAAACCAGAGGGTGTGTGTAGGTTCAATTCCTATTAGGGGAGCTAAGATCTGATATCCCTTGTGGCCATAAAAGCAAAACACAAAAAGAGAAGAGATACTGTAACAAATCCAATAGACTTTAAAAATGATCAACATAAAAAAATTCTTAAAAAATAAAATAAAAATCCAACATGGCTTACAATGAAAGTCCTGTATGAACTGCAATGATCATAAAATAATGGAAACTATAGACTAGGAAAAGTAAATCAGTCATACATTGGGTATCAGAGTTATCACATGAGATCATTAAATGTTCTAAGCTTTCAGAAGGTTCAGAAAGAGAATCACAATGGCATGCCCAGCATTCACATCTTCACTTTCTAATAGTAAAAATGACATTTACAGTTTTTTATAACCAACTTTGAGGATGAGGAAGGCATCCTTCTCCAGATTTGTCAAAGCTATTTATTTTTTTCCTGGTGTATTCCATTTCAACCTTTATTCTTATGGAAATTCACATTCATGATATTTGTAATATTTCATGTTCTTCTTATCTTCTCCTCGACTCTCACATAACCATATGTCAGGTGATTTTTGACGGAGGTGAGATGACCAACAGGTCACCCGGAAGGCCCTGAGGAACTCCTAGGGTGTCTGGGGCGGAGGTGAGATTGGCTCTGCTCAGGGCCCAGGCAGCTGAAGGGCCAGGATGCCCCTGGAGGCTGAGGAAAGCCAATAAAATTGTCCTGAGAGAGTAGGCGTGCATGCCCACGTGTGCTCAGTCACTTGTCATGTCCAACTCTTTGTGAACCCGTGGATTGTAGCCCACCAGGGTCCTCTGTCTCTGGATTTCCATAGGGTGTGGCCAATGAAAAAATCTATCCTGAGATTATAAGAATGGCCATATCCAGAGATCCGAGAAACTTGGTATGTGGTAGTAGGTCAGTGGTCCCCAACCTTAGTGGCACTAGGGACCAGTCTTGTGGAAGACAATTTTTCAAAGACAGTGGAGGTGGGGTTTGGGGATGATCCAAGTGCATTACATTTATTATGCCACTGCGGTTCTGACAGGAAGCAGAGCTGAGGGGGAGCTCAGGCAGTGCTGTGAGTGACGCGGAGCAGCTGTAAATACAGATGAAGCCTTGCTCCGTGGCCCGCTGCTTACCTCCTGCTATGCAGCCCAGTTCCTAGCAGGCCACGAGACCAGTATGGGTCCATGGCCTGGAGGTTGGGGACCTCTGATGTAGGTAAGGCCATGGCTGAGCCCACAACTGGGGCACCGGAATTGGGAGAGTTGTGCCCCGGAAACTGAGTACCAGGAAGGTGGGTACCTGGAAGCTCCAGTCTGGGTGGCCGGAGAGGAGAACATCTGGTCTCTGCGATGGAAACACCCTCCTCCCTGGGCTTTGCAAGAAAGGGATTCCACTTCTGCTGAAACTTCCTATGAATGAACTATTTAAAATTCGCCTCTGGTACCTTCCTTACCCCTGTTATGCAACTAATCTCCCCAAAGGAAACATAGTTGGAGGCGTCTGGGGTGTCTGAAGGAGCCAAGCAAAAAAGCACATTCCGTGTGTGAGCCGTGCTGGCTTCCGTTCTGGCAGCACCCAGGCACAGGGAAAACTTGTGTTTCTTCCAGATGGTTCCAGGCTCCAGGGACACATTTTTGGTCTCTGCCTTTGTCAAGTTCTCCTGTATTTTCACTGGTAATGACTCAAATGGGGGCCAGGGGAGTGATCTGCTGGGAAAAAAAAATAATAATGATAAATCCTGCCGATGCCTCTTTTCTGAAAAGAGCAGGAATCTGTGTTTGGCTTCCTATGCCAGGTCTGTCTGGTTACCTGTTTTCCCTCAGTCCCAGTTCCCTGGTGGGCGGCACTGGTGTGTGCACAGTTCCAAAACACCTTAATGAGAAGGATGCTATCGTGGGGCCGTCATTATTGTGAACATCTGTGAACTGTTCAGTTTAATTGAGCTACAGCTAATGTTTATTGTGTGTGGAAAGAGTAGGGGATTAATGGTTGTTTGATTGTCTTTAGATGGTTACTTCCTGTCTTTCCCTTTCTCCTGTGATGTTTGGGCAAGAGTTACAAAAAGGAAGGGAACCCCCAAGATCAGGCATCTAAATCATCCAGGAGTCTGGATTTTCAAACAAAGCAGAAGGAAGTGGGGTTTTTCTTACAGCCTTTCTTTGGAATATATAATACAAAATTTAGGGGTAAGTTCATAAGCAGTTAATCAGTGGGAAAAGTTAGTTCCCCCATGGGGGGGGGGAACAGCTCCAGAAAATTCATTGTAATTTCCCAAATCTTATCCACTTCGCACTGTCATTTCCAAATCTACTTATCTTAAATAAACTGGAACTGAGTTGAAGATACAAAAGTTCATGAAGGACATTTTAGATTAAACTGCAAGGTTCAGAAACATTTTTTAGGTCAAAAAGCAAATAATCTTTAACTTTTTTTCGCTGACAAAGGTTAGTACAAATAAAGTTTGCACTTGTCTTGGTTTCTCTACTCTGGCCATCGTCTCAGGTTGCAGAATGCTAGACATCATCTTTTCCCATCCTTGACAAAGCTTTCAAGACTTAAACCACAGAGCGGGTTTTCATTTTATTTATGTACTTTTCCCCCCCCCCCATTATGATTTCAATCTGGAGAGCAACTTCCAAGATGCTTTCAGTAAGAATTGGTCCATGTGTCTGGCATTTTAACTTCATTTTCATAAGAAATTTGGACATATGGAAGTATTCCAACTCTAGATTTCAGGCTCTTCCTCTGTGCTATAAACCTGTGCTCACAGCTGTAGAGAAAGACATTTCAGCATGTTTAGTAGCTAATCTACAAAGAGACATCGTTTGAAGGCACGCTGTGGAAAATACACATAGAGTTGCCTGCATCTGACTTTTTTCTGTTGAATGACAAATACCCTGCAAGGAGTGTGCCAAGGTAAAGAGATCGGCCTGGAGCTGAAACTTCTTGCTCTTGTTGGGAGTCACAAGCAGTGGCCTCCGTCCACACCCTTGGCAGCCCTAACAAGACTCCACTCCAGCATCCCAGTTTCTCTGCCAAGAACATACCCCATCATAGGAACAGAAGTAACATCTTTCTCCAGGAAGGCAGGTGATACCTTTCGATGTCACTTCAATCAGAGGTCACAGGACACTGAAACAAACAAAAAATAAATAAATACAAGCAATAAGATAAAAGAAAAGAAAAAGCCTTTCAGAATAAAATTCCTTTGGTTCAAGTATATACTTTTCATTTTATCCTAGCTAGCAGGTTTCTTAGAGAAACCTGAAAGAACGCGAAGAGAGTGCTGAAAAAGACATATGTGACTGAAATTAGCTGTTATCTTCAGGACGCCACTGGATTGCACATGGGATAATGAATTAAATGAAGTAGAAACCATGGCCTGAACTGGAAATGTGCTCTGTGCCTAATGTAATTAATCTCTATTGAAACAGCTAAGCCATTTAATTTGTGTTGCATGAATAATAAAATGAAAGCGGCACGTTGAATGAACTTTTTAACCAGCAGAGAGGATGCAACCCGCAGGCTTCAAAATTGATTGGGAGTTTCCTGACAGCTCTGTAGATTTATGTGTATCGGCCACACTCCCTTTCTCTCATTGGCCAGTCAGGGATCAGTCTGAACTTTTAGGGAAATCTTAATCACAAGGACAGCTTTGGACAGGGACCCAAAGGTTGCATGCAAAGCCCAGATAGCTGCTGGATGCCTAGCCATTCCCTGCAAAGATTGAGCTTTCTTCTTTCCAGGTTTTCTTCCTCTGAAGACTTGGAGAGAGCGGGTAGGGGAGTTATCCCACAACTGGTGTCATGTCCCTCTGAGCCTCTGAGACCATCAAGCTCCTTTGAAAACATGGGCATATCTACAGCAGACTGAGAAGGACAATGCCTAGAGGGCTTCAATCCCTTCACTGTTCATTCTGAGCATGGAAGTGCGCCCCCTCCCTCAACTTATTTTAGCATTTACCACAGTTTCCTCACAGGACATGATTGCTATTATTAAAAAAACAAGCTTAGTGCTAAATAATCCAGAACCTGGCTGTCTTTTCCATCCTCCAGCATCTTTGCTGGCTTTGCTTCTTACCTACCACCATGTCTCCTATATGCTGTGTCCAAATATTTGGGCAGAGGTGGGAGAGTGAGGGACTGAAAAATATTTTATCAGAAACAATGGAGAATTTTCTGGGACAGTCCAATTAAATTCCTACTTAGAAATTTAGGGTAAAGATTATTTGAAACAGCACTGATTCTTGGGTGATGTATGTAACTTAATAAAAAAAATGCCTCCTCACATAACTTCCATTTCTCTTTGACTTCCAACTCTTTCCTTGGCTTTTTTTTTTTTTTTTTTATCATCAATGGAACAAACGTAACTCATGACACACTTAATCTGTGAACAGAGTTCTGACTAACAGGGTCTATGAAAAAACAGAAACTTAAGGTGAAAAAAACAGAGGACAGTGGTAAGAAAAAACAAGGACAAGGGAAGAAATCCTGTGATATATAAGCATAGGTAAAAAATATCAGTTATACTCCACTAGTCAGTCTCTACATGGTTTTAACCAAAGAGAAAAGGCACTCTTTGAAGATATATCTAGTCACCATTATAATTAGGAATTTCCATATAGCCTTGACAATTCTTTCAGTTTAATGTATGCAAAACAAAGACAAAAAAAAAAAAAAAA